>OX608075.1:108881679-110093679 GCA_951509635.1 Eupeodes luniger
TTTGTTTCGTTATCTATATTCTACATAAATAATGGAAAATCAAAGAAAAAGGATACACGAACCTATTCACACACATGAAAACGGTGAATGGTGAATGTGATTAAACTTAAACTACGTAAAATTAAATATATTCTATCTACACAATTCTACAACATCTACTCTTCCAGGATATTATTTCTGCAATTTCCTTCGCAATAGAATTTAGTGTCTTTGGCTGTCCTTACAAAACACACACAAACAAACACAATCGAAAACCAAGAAATACCTATACTCGCACATACACACACAGAAATATATGAAAAAAAACACCCTTTGACATAGCAGCAGCTTGTTCTTCCTTCAGCTGTCATTTTCTTCAACTCGAACTCACATAATACGGCGAAGGTTTGTTCGTTGTTGGTTCGTTCGTTCGTACGTTATCGTTCGTCCTCGAATCCTGGTTTGGCGTCTATAACGATGAGCGCGAAGTGGGTGTAGTTTCCTTTTTGTTTGTGCTATCCATTGAAAAAAAAGGGATGTGAATGACGTCATTGATGTGTACACACTATCACGTCATCAGTGAAAAATACAAAAATTAAATAAATCCTTCAAAAAGTAGTTGAATGTTGAATTTATATCCTTGTTCCTATATATCGAACTCAAACTGAAGAAGAAAAAATTTAAAATAGAAAACGCGGCGAATTGCATTTAAAAAAAAATAAAAATATATTTAAGCCAAGGAACTCATTCGGGCAAATTCCAAAATCCATCAAAATAGTGTGTAGTTGTGTGTGATTAATTTTTAATCACACTCATACTCTCTCAAACAACTCCTTACACACTTTAACACACTCTACGTTATAACCGCAAGGAAGTTCTAGTGTGCCTGTGCCTGTGCCTATGCCTTTTGCTTGTCTTTCCTTGCCTAGATCCTGATTCTAGCCTGATGTGCATCCGTTCCGCTGTGGAACAATCGTTTTATCTTGGTTTTTTGTTTTTGATTTTTTAATGGTGGCAGATAAAAAGCGAAAAAAAAACAAAGGAATGAAAAATAATTAAAATCTTGTGAGATATGAATTCGTCATAAATATTAAATGCATTATATCCGTGTCCTGTATTAAGGACAATGACGATGGCGGCGGCGGTTGTGGCGGTGGTGTACACGCGGTAATTAAAATGTCAAGTGGAATAATATCTTTATTTTGAATAAGAAAATCTAATCTAAATCAAAAAAAGGATCTTCATAGCAACAAAACCAAAAAAAAAAACAATAAAAAAGGAAAAGAAAGGTCCTTTTATTCATTGTTTTGAAAATTGGAATTCAGTGTGTGTGTGGAAAAAAGAAAAATCAGTGTATGTAAACAAATTAAACTAAGTGCAGTTGAAGGACTTCCTCCTCATCTCACACCCACCGCACTTACACTCCCATCTATCAGCTGAAAGGATGCAACGAATAAATTTGTAAAAATCAAGAAAAAAAGGATATTCAACATAATAAGCAGATAAAGGCTATACATTCTTACACAACTCTTTTTCTTCTTGGATACAAAAAAAAACAAAGAAAAACCAGCCTAACTGTTAAAATAAAAAAAAAAAACATCCTTAGAAAAGTGCGTTATCCTGTTTAAAAATTAAAACAAATAACTGGGTATTTTCTACAC
Organism: Eupeodes luniger; assembly: GCA_951509635.1. NCBI lineage: Eukaryota > Metazoa > Arthropoda > Insecta > Diptera > Syrphidae > Eupeodes > Eupeodes luniger. Next base: position 108,883,320 of record OX608075.1, read on the forward strand.
CTATACGTACATCCTTGGTAAGGATCTCTAATTATTATTATTATTACCAATGTTCTGTGTGTGATGTTGAGCATAACCATTTATGGCTAACTTTACAGAAAACAAAATAAATAAATAGACCCACCTTAAAGTATACAAAAAATAAAACACCCACCTGTTTCTGGGTAGGAAGGAATAACCGTATATACCCACTTCCTGCATAAATGCCAGTTGCCAGAGAGCCATTCGCCAGAGGCGTTGTGATAATAATGGACTTTGTCAGGAATAGAAGGTCTATATTAGCTAAAATGTTACCCAATGTCGGGTGTTTGTATGTTTTATGTAGGGTATGTAGGGTATCCGGTGACGGGTCTGTATATGCTCGTAGGTATAGTGACTTTATGGTGATTCCAAGTCCAGGCATGGGTGACAGTGATAAATTATGGTGTTAAAGTTTAAAATTACACTGAAATCTAGGTACCTGGCTGCCTTTGCCTTATATTCGTTTTCATGGCTATATGTTCGAGTTGGAGCACAAGGGTTTTGTGTCCTGTTTTTGTGGTGAACTTGAAAAAAAAAACCGATAGAGGACCTGAAAACCTGAATTTATTATTATTATCCTTCTTTTTTTTTTGCTTTTAGTTCTTCTCTGTCTGTTGACACACAATTTTTCTCGACAAGGAAGAATTTTTGTGAATTTTTCGGCTTGTTACCTTACCTTTTTTTTGTCTAAAGACGGTGTCTCTCTGCATGTGTTTTGTATGTTCTCAGGACCTTTGTACATCTTGTCTTTGGTGATACCTTCCTCCTTATTAAAGTGAGGATTTTCTGATTCTATTTGTGTTGTACACGTTCAGAATAGAAATGGAATATTATTATTTATGGAAATTATGTATCATACAAATTTATATGAGAAGCTATAAATTAAGGAGGTTTATTTCGATACACAGTATAATTTGGGATTCTTTTCCTTTCCTTAAGGATGTGCATGATGTTGATACAATTCAATTTTTGTTTGTTGTCAACTTTTGCAAAATTTTTATTGAGCATTCAATGTTCGTTGCGTATACACATCTGTATACGAGTATTTTAATTTAATTAATTTGGTGTTGTAAGGATTATGGTTGAATTCTTTTAATACTTTGAACATGGTTTTGATAGTCCATTAATGTTGATTAAAATCATTAATGGAAACGGTTTCGCAGTAAAATAAGAATAATTTGTTTTTCGATCCAATTAGAAGGAAGTAGGTATAGGTACATATTTGTTTTTAAGCGTAAGGATGATTTATAGCACGTTGTTTGAAATTAATGAAATTTCATTGGAAACTTAAATGCGAATTTAAATTTAATGGGATGTTAATTAATTGGAACTTAGAATTAATCAAAAATAAACGTAATTGCATTTATTAAAGTAAAATGGATTTAATGGAATTTTCCAAGAAACACTAATAAATGTTTTTGGCTTAAATTAAAAAGTGAATGGAAACTATCTCGGTGAATGTATTTTCCAATGGTTGATTTTGTTAAATCCAATTCTCGGTAATAAGTAAATCATATAATTCAAAAGAGTCAATCAACAGGACTCTCGAAATAATAAATAACATTAAATAGTTAATTGTTATACCTATTTAGTGGCTGTGGATTAACTCACTCGTGTTTTGGTGAAACAAAATGTTATTGATGTAAATTTTATGGTCTTGACCAAAGTACACTAACGTTGCTACATGTTGTTCTAGTAATATCCTTTGTTTGTAACGTGACCTTATAACACTTTGTAATGTTGTAATGTTGTTACTGATTTTGAATTTGAGTGACAATATTTCACCACATTAACCCTTATAAAAAGTGTTGTTTCTGGCACACCGGTCTATGACAAGAAGAACATCGGATATATTTTTTTTATCTTTCTTACAGTTCGATTGTACGCACCTTTGTGTCTGGTCAAAAGAAATTACATTTTAAAACACCTATAGGTATTAAATGTTTGTTTAAAACATTTACTTTAATAACGTCAATCGACACCACAATACGTTGATTTAAAAAGAAGCATATTTGTATGGAACAACGGGGTAACTTATTACTCCAGTCCATGAAAACTTACACTCACAGCGCCGCCATGCATTCTTTTTGGCTTACTATGTAGCAGTCACTTCTCAAACTTGCCTACCACCATCAGATATCATTTGTTGCAATAATTTGTTCTAAGCCTGGTGTAACGAATCACCCCGTGTGGTTGCTAAGGGTTAAGCCGGTTATTAACATTTTTGCAAAGAGAACAAAACTTTCCAAGAATCCTTTGAAACAGGGACATCTAAACATTTTTATTTTTTTTAGATAAAACTGTTAACTTTTGTATGGCCTTGATAACTTTCCAAATTTTATTCTTAATGTCTCAAATCAATTGTGGAGCATAAACACATATGCTGTCTTAAAGACAAAAGTCTTAAGGTGCTAAATCACTTAATTTAGGTGGGAAATTGTGATCACTTTCTGCAGAACTGTGACTTCAAGTTTTTTTTTAACAATTTCAATGCTTTTTTGAAATGTACATTATTCCATTTTTAAAAAGAGGCTGGGATGCGACCCACACTGATAACTTCCCATCCCGTCTGTCGATTTGTCTTGATTAAAAGTTTGTCTATTATGAATCAATTTTTACCAAATTTGCGTACTATTTTTTGTAGATTTTATTTTTTTATGAAAAAACGGAGTGTTGGATTTTTATAAACAAATTACTGAATAGCGAAAACAATATTTTCTGTGAAATAAAATAAATTTGAAGCCAATATTTGTAATTTTTGAAAAGCTACTTGAGTCGAAAGTAAATTTTTACGAAGTTTTAGTATTGCTTTTTGTTTAGGTTTTTATTTTTTGTAAAAAAAACTGTCGATTCGATTTTTCTCAAAATTTAACCGAATGTTGAAAACAATATGTCCTATAAGTTAAAATTAGTTAGAAGCCATTATCTAAAATTTTCAAAAAGATATTTAAGTCGAAAATCAAGTTTTACCAACTTTTGTTACATTTTTTTTAGGTTATTAATTTTTTGTACAAAAGCTGTCAATTCGATTTTTTCAAAATTTTACCGAATATAGAAAACAATATTTCTTATAAGATAAAATTAATTTTAAGGCCAATATCTCAAATTTTCGAAAAGATGTTTAAGTTAAAATCAATTTTTACCACCTTTTATACATTTTTTTTTGGGTTTTTATTTTTTGTAAAAAAAACTGCCAATTCGATTTTTCTCAAAGTATTTCCTAATGTTGAAAACAATATTTCTAATAAGTTAAAATGAGTTAGAAGCCATTATCTCAAATTTTTGAAAAGATTTTTGAGTCTAAATCAATTTTTACCAACTTTTGTTAAATTTTTCTTCGGTTTTTAATTTTTTGTAAAAAAAACTGTCAATAAGATTTTTTTTCAAAATTTTACTGATTTACTGACAACAATATTTTTTGAAAGATAAAAATAGTTTAAAGCCAACAACCCAAAGTTTTGAAAAGATATTTGATTCGAAAGTCAATTTTTACCAAATTTTATTATTTTTTTTTTTAGTTTTTTTTTGTAAAAAACTGACTATTCGATTTTTCTTAAAATTTTTCAGAATGTTGAAAATAATATTTCTTATAAAATAAAATAAGCTTGAAGCCATAATCTCAAGTTTTTGAAAAAATATTTGAGTCGAAATTCAATTTTTACCCACTGTGTTTAATATTTTTTTCATGCTTTTATTTTTTATAAAAAACTGTCAATTAGATTTTTCTAAAAATTTTAGCAGGTGACAAAAACATGATTCTTCGTTTCACAAAATTGTTTTCGGAGACGAAATCATATTTAAGTCGTTAAATTTTCGAGGTGACAAATTTTTTTTCCATTTTTTTTGATTTATAAAAAAAGCCGTTAATGGGATTTTTTCCCAAAAATGTACTTGTTTTGTATTACGTTACAATACATATATATATATGAGATATTTAGGTTTAACCAAAATTTTCACCTTTTTTTAAACTGCTATAGTAAAAAAACCACCCACGCAATTTTCTTGAAAGTCCTTTCTCCATCTTTCTGTATTATTATCTGTATAACAAAATTTATCTGAAGTCGATATCTTTTCTGGTTCTTGAGCTATGGACAACGAAAAAAACGTCGCGGACTTCCTATGGGAAGTAAATAATAGTTTCGTTTGAAATGAAAGTTTTTTAAAATGAAACCTCATATTGGAAAACTCAAAACTTATCTTTAATATATTATATACAAATCAAGTAATGTCTTGATTTTTCATTATTTCGTTTGAACTTAATGTGACTCTTAAATCAAATGACTTTATGTCAATATGCCAATTTCTCGGATGAGATGAAATATATGAAAAAAGTTATTATTTATGATGAAGAACGTAAAAAGCATAGTTTCATGTATCTTTAAATTGCCAACAAGTTTCTTTAAAAACAAAGAACGGACCATCTTAAGTCAACTTAAGATTCAGCTGAGAATAGTTTCTGAACCTTCTGCAAATTAATAAGCGCTGCAGCATGTGGATAATTAGGGCCTAGGATTAACAACTCTCAAACATTCCTGTGTGTTAAAAATTTTGAAGAATAAAAGGGACCTATAGTTTTTTCAAAAATTTGTCAATTACCCACAAAAGCTAGTCTCGTGAAATTGTTTGTACTTAATAAAAATTTCAACATTGGCAGTCATTAATTTAAAGCTTAGTTTACAGTAAAAGTTCAAATTATCCAAGAAGCATTTGAAAAACGTCTTAAGTTCTTCCATCTGGTCAGCCATCAATTTTTCTCTTCCTCTCGGTTCTTGAATCTTCAAATATAGATTTTGGTCATAAAATTAATTCTCTTTAATGAATTCATCAATTCTTTACATATTTATACATAAAATTAAGCAGGACATTTTTTGGCCAATACAATCCATTATACGGTACGAAAATTTAGTAACAATCTTTTTTTAGGGTTAATAAATGCAATTTTATCCATTTTTAACTTCTTATAGAAATTTATTTCAATCAGTTTTTAGAACATAAATATGTACATATTAGGTTTTTTGAGAGAACGTCCGCGTGCGGGAACCTTTTTTCTTTAGCCACATCTCAAAAACTGTCAGAGATATCGACTTCAAACACATTTTATTTTACAGATAATAACTTTAAAAAGCCGCTTAAAGAACTTTCAAACAAATTCGATAGGTGGTTTTTTAACAATAGCTACTATACTAAAAAAAAAGTAAAAAATGTAATTCACCACAAAATAATTAAATTCATAAGGGTATACATTTTCTGACATATAGTTAATTATTTAGAAAAATCGAAGTAAGAATTTTTGCACAAAAATAAATAAAAACCTTTAGAAAATACTACTGAAAGTTGATCGAAATAGTTTTCGACTTGAATATTTTGGCAGAAAATAAAATATTAACCTTCAAACTAATTTTCAATTTTAAAAAATATTGTCTTTAACATTTAGAAAAATTTTTTGAAGAATCCAATTTTCAGATTTTTGTATACAAAATTAAAATCTACAGTAAATATCATACACAAAATTGGTACAAACTGATGATTGAAACACATATCTCCAAAATCTTAAAGTTATTTTATTGTATACAAAAATATTGTTGTTTGAGTAAGATAACTTTCTTAGAAAAATTCTAAATTTTTGTCATTTGTTTGCGAACTATGTATGTATTTCAAAGAACGCACATCGAACAAAATATGATACTAAACATTCTAAAATAAAAACTTAGTTTATTTAAAATAGAAGACATTTTCAACGCCTTCTTAATTGTCGTTAGAAGCGATGCGGTCAATATTTTTTAAGTTGGTAAAAAAAACTGCTATAGTTGTAAGAGAATCACTTATTTTATTTTATTTTATTTTTGAAATGTGCTTTAGTTTTCTTATATGCATTATTAAATGAACACCCTGTATTTGCACTAAACTATATTCATTATGTACAATAAGTATGTAAATAGTAAATAATAACGTTACGCTATAATGCTGTAAACCATATTATCCTACTGTCGTATGATTTGACCGTTGTCTTTTTCATTATGTATATTAGTGTTTAAGTATATTAGATTATTAAAATTGTTAGTTGGTACAGTTCAAATAAAGCGATCGTATAAGAAACTTTGAGCTACGTTTTTGTTTTAAAATCTTGCACCTTATAACTAATCAGAAGCGGGATTATATTCTCACGCATTTTTATTAAAGTAAAACTCGATTAATTTAATGTTAAAGCATACGGCATTTTTTGATTAAATAAATTAATTTCTTACGTGGAGTGGATTCATTTTTGAAATGGCTGAAGCACGTGCCCGTGAGTTCTTGCAACTCGCAACAGTACAAAGTCTTAAGGACAAATTGTCTGAAGTGGGTCTGTCCACAAATGGAGTGAAGGCAGCATTAAAAATTAGGCTGCAGGAAGCTATTGCGCAAATGGATGCTGATCGAATGGAAGAGTTGTTTCCTCCCAATATTCTGGGTGGCATTGAAGAAGACGACAATGATGCTAACGCCAACGAGGAGGAGATCTTAGAAGTAGAGCAGCTGGAAAACTTGCGTGAATCGATACGACGAAAGGAAGAAATAATTTCGCTGCAGAAGAAGTTAGCGGAATTAAGTAAACCTGTCGATGAAACCAGATCTTCATACTCTTTTCGTGACATTGAAGAGTCCTTGCCAACGTTTTCGGGGGACGACAACTATCCAGTTGCTAGATGGATCAGAAGCTTTGATGATTCAAAACACATATATAATTTGAATGAATCGGAATGCTTCATCTATGCCAAAAGACTACTGAGAGGAACAGCTAAGTTGTTTTTGAGGACAATATCATGCCGGTCGTGGTCCGAGTTGAAGGCAGCTTTATTGATTGAGTTTTGCCAGTACACAACCTCAACGGACGTTCATAACGCCTTACGAAGTCGCAAGAAACGCAAAGAAGAGAACTTTCAGCAGTACGTTCTCACGATGCAAGAAATAGCTTCGGCAGCAGACATCGAGGAGCAGGACGTCATACACTACATAATCAAAGGTATTCCCGACACCATATACAACAAACAAATTTTGTTAACCGCCAACAGCATTGCGGAGCTGAAGCAAACTCTGAGGAAGTATGAAAAAATTAAGTTCGACATCCAGCCGTCAACATCAAACTACGTAAGAGCCCTGCCACCGTCACAGTCGAAGCCTCCACCAAAACCGAACGTCATCATTAAGTGTTACAACTGCAACGAAAGAGGGCACATTTCCACCAATTGCCCAAAGCCGCGCCGAGAAAAGGGGTCTTGCTTTATATGTGGACAAAAAGAACATATCGCCAAAAACTGTCCACAATCCAATTCAGTTCTGGCGCTCCAGAGTACAGAACCAGTAAAGGAAAGCGAACCGTCTTCATTTTTGAATAGTTTTCATGGAGTATTCGAATATGCTTTCCTAAACAACGAGAATGGAGCTGTCAACTTCAAAATGGATGCGATGACGATGATCGATACTGGAAGTCCCATCAACTTTGTGCAGCAACGTTACATTCCACCTTTCCTGATGACACCTTTAAAACATTCCATTAATAACTTAGTTGGTATCAATAATAGTAAATTGATCATTTTCGGTAAGGTATTTTGCAAGATTAAATTAAATAGTAATTATGTTAATATTTGTTTACATGTAGTTAAAGATCGAAGTATGAATAATATTATAGTATTAGGAAGAGAATTTTTACAACAAAATAATATAACACTTAAGCAAAACGATAACTTTAATGTTAAAAATGATTTTAAAGAAAAAGAATTTGATGAAAAAGTTTCTGAAATCTTGAATATTGATGTGAGTGATGATCGCGATGAAACCGTTTGTTTAAACATTAATGAAAATTTAAGCTACGAAGAAAAAACTAAAGTTAAAAATTTAATTACCGGGAGTATTGAAAAAAACGATGATTTTTTTGATGACAGATCAGATTTTGAAATGAAAATAATGTTATCTGATGCAAACAGTGTTTTCAATTGCACGCCAAGGCGTTTGCCCTACGCTCATAAGTTACAATTACAAAAAATTTTAGACGATTTGGTTAAAAGACAAATTATCCGTGAGAGCAATTCACCATTCGCATCGCCAATTGTTTTGGCCAAAAAGAAAACGGGCGAATTGAGGCTTTGTATTGACTTTCGTCAATTGAACAAAATTACGCTGAAGGACAATTTCCCGATTCCTTTGATAGAAGATCACTTAGACAGACTCCGTGGGAAAAGGTACTTTTCGCTCTTAGATTTGAAAAGTGCCTTTCACCATGTGAAAATGTCGAAGGATTCGGTGAAGTACACATCCTTCATAACACCTTTAGGCCAATTTGAGTACACCCGAATGCCATTTGGGCTTAAAAACGCCCCTTCCGTCTTTCAGCGTTACATTAATTCAATTTTCAAGAGTCTTATAAATTCAGGTAAATTGTTGGTATACATTGACGACCTATTAATTGCAACAGAAACGAAAGAAGAACATTTCGTAATTTTGAAAGAAGTAATGGATTTAGTAGTGATTAATTGCTTGCAACTACGGGTCGATAAGTGTTTGTTTGTTTTTGAAAAAATAAAATACCTGGGATATGAAGTTTCTGCTGATGGGATAGGCCCAAATACCGATGGCTTGAAAGCGGTTTCTGATTTCCCCATACCCATCAACGTTAAAAGCTTGCATTCATTCTTAGGTTTGTGCTCCTATTTTCGAAAGTTCATACAGGATTTTTCGATTTTTTTCAAAACCCTTGTATGACCTTTTAAAGAATGGTGTACCTTTCGTTTTTGATGAAAAAGAACTTTTGGTTTTTCAGTCACTTAAACAGAAACTTCTCAAAGCTCCGATTCTGAGCATTTATAATCCAATAGCAGAAACAGAGTTGCACTGTGATGCTAGCAGCTTGGGGTTCGGGGCAGTTTTACTGCAACGCCAAGATGATAAACTACTCCACCCAATATTCTTTTACTCGAAACGTGCCACAAGTCCAGAATCCAAATACCACTCGTATGAGTTGGAAACGCTTGCGATTATATACGCTCTCAGAAGATTCAGAATTTATCTCACTGGTATACGATTCAAAATAGTAACTGACTGCAAGTCACTGACACTTACTCTTAATAAGAAAATATTGAATCCTAGAATCTCTCGTTGGGCTCTCGAGCTCCAAGATTATGACTACATAATAGAGCATAGGGATGGCAATAGGATGAAGCATGTTGATGCTCTAAGTCGATCGCATAACATTCTTATCATCGAGTCTGATTCTTTTGAGCATGCACTTGCTGCAGCCCAACAAAGAGATTCAACAATTCAACGTTTGGTAGAAATGTTGGAAAAAAGAGAAAGCTCTTCTTACGAGTTAGTTAACGGGCTAGTGTATCGAAAGATTAAGAATAAAGTGTACTTTTATGTTCCTTCGCAGATGGAAAGAGATGTTATCCAAACGCACCACGATGCCCTATGTCATGTTGGTGTGGAGAAGTGTTACAATTTTTTGAGAAAGACCTACTGGTTTCCTTGTATGAAGGTGAAAATTAAAAACTTTATAAAAAATTGTTTAAAGTGCATTCACTTCTCCCCACCGACTGGCAAAAAGGAGGGTGTTTTGCATAGCATTCCAAAAGGAGACAAACCTTTTGAGACTATTCATGTTGACCATTACGGCCCGTTGCCTTCCTGTGTAAGGAACACTAGGAAACATATATTTTTAGTTATCGACGGTTTTTCTAAATTTACCAAACTATACGCTGTTAAAAGTACCAGCACGAAGGAAGTGATTCAATGTCTGGAAAATTACTTTTCAGTCTATAGTAAACCAACGCGTATAATTTCAGATAGAGGTAGTTGTTTCACCTCCGAAGATTTCTCAGTTTTCTGTACTGAATATAGCATTCAGCATATAAAAATTGCCACCAGTTCACCTCAGTCCAACGGTCAGGTCGAGCGCATCAATAGAAGTTTAACACCAATGCTATCTAAGGAAAGTGAAATGGAACCTGGAGACTGGACAAAATACTTAAATAAAATTGAATTCGCTCTTAACAACATAGATAATAAAAGTACAGGTTTCAGTCCAAGTATGTTACTGTTTGGGGTGGCACAAAAAGGCGTAATTAATGACAAAATCCGAGAATATTTAGAGCAAAATATAATAACTGAGGAGCAAAGAAACTTAGAATATGTAAGGGCTAAGGCAAATGAAAAAACTGTTAAAAGTCAGGAAGCAAATAAACTTTACTTCGATAAACACCATAAAAAACCTCATACTTATAAAGTTGGGGATTATATAATGATAAAAAATACTATCAATACTCCTGGTATAAATAAAAAACTTTTGGCAAAGTACAAAGGTCCTTTTGAAATCATTAAAACTCTTCCAAATGACAGATATTTTATTAAAGATATAGAAAATTTACAAATTTCTCGTGTTCCATATGAAGGCGTAGCTTCTCCAGAAAACATGAAACCTTATGTTACCGCGTAAGAGCTCATAACTCGTATTGATAATCAATTTTTCATCTCTCGTTTTTAATGTTTGAAAATACAGTTTAATTTTTGTAATACAGTTTAACTTCTGTAATTAAAAGATTTTTTATGTTTTATGTTAATATAATTTAATTTTAATTTAAACAAAATGACAATTTATAAGATTTAGTAATATCGTTACTATTAATGTAAATTCATTTGTTTTTTTTTGTATCAAAAGATAGTCCAAACATGTAAGCTATATTGCTCACAGCAGTAGCAAATCGAGGACGATTTTTTAGTCAGGATGATCGAGTTGTAAGAGAATCACTTATTTTATTTTATTTTATTTTTGAAATGTGCTTTAGTTTTCTTATATGCATTATTAAATGAACACCCTGTATTTGCACTAAACTATATTCATTATGTACAATAAGTATGTAAATAGTAAATAATAACGTTACGCTATAATGCTGTAAACCATATTATCCTACTGTCGTATGATTTGACCGTTGTCTTTTTCATTATGTATATTAGTGTTTAAGTATATTAGATTATTAAAATTGTTAGTTGGTACAGTTCAAATAAAGCGATCGTATAAGAAACTTTGAGCTACGTTTTTGTTTTAAAATCTTGCACCTTATATAGTTTTTTTACCATAGCAGTTTAAAAAAAGGTGAAAATTTTGGTTAACACTAAATTCCTCATTAACGAATGACGCTTGAATTAAATTTTATATTATATATTGTAACGTGATACCAAACTAATATATTTTTGGATAAAAATCCAATTAACGTTTTTTATAAATCAAAAAAAATGAAGAAAAAAAATGTATCACATCGAAAATTTTACGACTAAAATATGATTTCATTTCCAAAACAATTTTGTGCACCGAAGAATAATGTTTTTGACATCTGATAAAATTTTGAAAAAAATCTAATTGACAGTTTAAAAAAAAAAAAAATAAAAACCTAAGAAAAACATTAGTCAAAGTTGGTAAAAACTGAATTTCGACTCAAATATCTTTTCAAAAACTTAAGATTAAGGCTTCAAACTTATTTCATCTTGTGAAAAATATTGTTTTCAACATTCTGAAGAATGTTGAGAAAAATCGAATTGAAGGTTTTTTTTACAAAAAATAAAAACCTAAAAAAAAATTAATAAAAGTTGGTAAAAATTGATTTTCGACTCAAATATCTTTTCAAAACTTTGAGATTATGGCTTGCAACTAATTTTCTACTATAAGAAATATTGTTTTCAACATTCTAACAAAAAATTGAGAAAAATCGAATAGACAGTTTTTTTTACGAACAATAAAAACCTAAAAAAAAAAATTAATAAAAGTTGGTAAAACATGATTTTGGACTCCAATATATTTTCAAAACTTTGAGATATTGGCCTTAAACTACTTTTATCTTTTAAAAAATATTGTTGTCAACATTGAGTAAAATTATGAGAAAAATCAAATTGACAGTTTTTTTTACACAAAATAAAAACCTAAAAAAAAAACAATACTAAAACTTGGTAAAAATTTATTTTCGAATCAAAAAGCTTTTCAAAAATTAAAAATATTGTCTTCAAACTTTTTTTATTTAATAGAAAATGTTGTTTTCGATATTTAGTAGCTAGTTTTGTTTTTTAATGCAACAGTCCGTTTTTTCATAAAAAAAAATAAAATCTAAAATAAATAGTACGCAAATTTGGTAAAAATTGATGATCGGTTCTTGATATCTCTCAAATTAATTTCATTCATCCAATTTGTAAAAATTTAAGATTTTACTAAAATTAGTAAAAATTTGTTTTCAACTGACAACTTTCTTAACCCAACACGAAAACCTACAAATTTTTAAGCAAGACAAATGGACAGACGGGATGAGAAGTTATGTGTGGGGTGTGTGGGTCGCATCCCAGCCTCTTTTTTTAATTGATCTGAAGTCTTTATAAAATATTTTTTTTTTTTAACAAATTTTTCGATTTCTATACAAAAATTCAAATCAAAGTAGTTTAACCCAATTTTAAAATGTTTGCTTGTAAAAGCATTTTTAAAGCTTACAACATTTTTGGACATCAGAGTAATCAAATAAATGTTTCTTGTTGAGTTTTCAAAAATTAGTACTTGAAAATAAATTTATGATAACAAATTTGTATCTCTCCTAAAATAAGATTTATAATTTATAAAACAGATGTTGTCAATGTCAAAAATTTCTGCTATTCAAAAATCAAATCAAATTATCAATACTTAAATTGAAGAAGACAAAATTCTTGCACGTGCCACCTAATACAAAATTTAATTTATCATTTTTCAGTCTTTTGAAAAGAAAGCATATCAATAATATTAAATCCCTCAAAGACTTAATCCGAGGTCAGCTACTCTCCGCCCTTTCTTCTTAAACATTTAATATACTTTAATGCCTTTTCTTAGATACAAAGAAATAAACTTTTCTAAAATAAAAAAAAAGTACTTTAAAATGAGGAATTACAAAGTTTGTGACAGACACTTCACTCTCTCTTTTTTTTTCTCTCTGTCTGTCTCTGTCTCTTTCGAAAGAAGAAAATCCTTAATCTATAAAAAATTTCATAAATTTGATTAAAAACTGTCGCCAAGTGCCATATTTTCTATGTCTCATTTCAAACTTCGCACTCAAACATAATGCAATAAGTAGAGAATTTTATTCGCTTCATTATTTACAAAAAATATGTCTTCGTAATAACATTCATCTGAATTGCAAATTAGGACTCATCAACTTCATTTCACATCATAAGTGGTTTTTCTTTTTCTCTGTATAAAAGTGTGTGTGTTTTTCCTCAACATAATATTTTAATGCCAGTCAATTTTATTCCGCATGTTTAAAAAAAAAATAAAACAAAATTGAAAAATGTTTGTAAAGAAAATCGCCTGCAAATGATCCTTTCTCCTTTTCAAGTATTCACCTCATTTTTCATCTTATTCTTCTTCTTTTTCTACCTCGATTTTTGTATTCTGTTTTTATTCAAAAATGCCTAAAGTAGTCTTATGAAGAATTTAAAAGGAAAATAAAATGAAACCACAACTAATGGAAGAGGAACCCTTTTCATCATCATCATCATCAAATGATGATGATGGTGCATTTTCCTTCCGTCAAATTTATTTTGTTCCTTAAAAGTTTTCTTTTTACTTTTTTATGTTCACTCGAATGTAATGAAAAGATGTCTGAAGGCTTAAAAAAAACTTTATTCTCATCGTAACAAAAATTCAACAAAGAAAAATGAAAAAATACCAGACATAATGTTCTTCTGCTGGCAATTCCGGTAGTTTTGATCATTTTGTATCTCTTTGGCGGTGCAATGCGTTTACGTTGCGTTGGGGATAGAAATAATGGCGCCCCACAAAGAATTTATTATGATTTTATGTTAACAATAATATTTCCGTCAAAACAAGCTGCATTGTTGCAATGGTTACGATTTGCAGCACACAAATGATGTGGCTGTGTGGCATGTGCAAAATAGCATCGAGTTCTGGAAACAGGATACGAATTAAGTCTAGCATTGCACTCGGTTGAGAATGTTCTGGGGGAGGGTGGTGTGTGTTGTATGTGCAGAGTGCATGCGTCTGATGTATTAAGTGTCTCGTGTGGAAGGGAAGTACGAGGAACCGGAAATCGCCACATGTTAACACAATCATGTTGCAGCTCAATACGTATTCGAATTGAGAGGAATTACAAAAATGAAATGTTCAATTTTTTGGTCGATAAGCTTTAGTTGATGTTTTGAATTAACTCTCCCTCTTAACAATTTCCATCACTGATTGTGAGAAATCCTGGAAATAAGGGTTGTTGGCATTACGGTTGATGATGGAAAATAAGGGCTAAAGTTAAAAATGTTTACATATACAACATATACAAGTATCTCACTCAATGGCTTTTCCTGTTTATTTAATAAAATTGGAAATAAATTTGCTCAACTTAAAATAAGAATTCAGAAGTGTGGTTTTGTGGAGAGAAAGTTGAGTCCTTTTTAAAAATATTTAGGAGAGTTAAAATCATTCACAAAATAAAAACGTGGGTTGCTCTTCTTCTTCTTCTTCATTGAACTGATGGTAGGTTGAGTCAAGACCAATATTTGAAAATTGATTGTCTACAAATTTGAGTTTTTAATTAGTTTTTGTTGCGCGTGGTTAAAGAAATAAACGAAAAAAAGTCATTCTTTGTCTAGATAACAACCGATTTTCAAACTAAATGGTAAAAGTTTCAAAACCAATAAAACAAAACAGAACATTTTCTAATTTAAAATGTTTCATGTTAACTTTTTTTTTCATTTGTTACAGCTGTAAACCAACGTAAATTTTGCATAGTTCAAACTTTTGTTTATATAGTTTAAAAACAAAATATTTTGTAAATAGAAATGCAGAACAAAAATAATCAATCGTTATATGATTTTATATATCGCCCACCAATCCACTTTGTATTCCATGAAATTAATCAAAATTCAAGTACAAAACAAATGATGCCATTAAAATAAATTTTCTCCCTCTCAACTTTTCTTTGTATTGACCTTTAAAACAAAAATATATATTGAAAATACAAAGAGGGAATAATAATGATAATATGTTGAAGTCATTAAAATTATATATTTTTATTTTGGATTAAATTTTAATTCCAAATAAAAACCTTTACGGATTTTTAATTCAATAATATTTTAATATTTTAACTGACTTTATATGCCTCTTAAAGCTCATTTGAATACATCTGTAATAATACAACATATGTACACTGTATAGTATATTACAGTATCATCAGGTACCTGTTAAACATAAAAATTAATCGGAAAAAAAATACCCATAATTATTATGATGGAAATGATTTATATGTCAAAATAAATTATACAAAAACCAAAAGAATTTTCTTATTTTATCATTTTAATGACAAAAAATAAATATAATTTTATATTAATGGATGAATTTCATATTTATTTTTTTTTTTAAACTTATTGACTTTGATTAACTTGAGTTTTAATTTTTTATAATCAGATAATCAAAGTAATGTCAATAAATTATTCAAAAGTAGGGTTTAGTAGGTTAAATAATTTATGGACAATTTCAGATTTCCAAAATTTTCAGATGAAAAGTGAATTCTATTTTAATGATGTTTAAAGAAATAAAAGCATACATTTTTGGTAAATGACAACTTAACAACGTAATGAGATTTTAAAATAGCATTCAAGGTGAGGGTCAATCGAGAGTCAAAACAAATTTGGATTAGAGGCCTATTTTACCACACCAAATACTTTTCACTTTGCAAGAAAAATAATATCCTTCAAAGTAAAATTGCGAAGTGTCTTACAAAATTTGTAAGTTGAAAGACGTTTCACTTTTTAATTTTTCAGAAGTAAAAAGTAAACGTTTTGCACCATTTACACCATTACAATTTTACAATTAATTCTTATTTTGAAATGTAAAACTTAGATTTTGTTTATTTATATCTGATATTAGGAAATCCTTCTTGAGACAAAATTGCGCGGCTATGAGTGAACAATTTTGTAGCCATCAAATGGTATTAGAGAGAAATTCATCAATGATAATATTCGACACTCAAAGAACTACTCTGCAGAGAGACGTTTGCTTGCTTATTCCGTCCATATATGCAACACCGTGATATTGGGCTACATTTCTATCCCAATGTACTGTACAGAAAAATGTATTGCAAGGGACTTTAACATATATTCCTTTTTCCATTGAAATGTAGTTTATTTATAATTTTAGACAACACAGATTCGATGATAATTTTAGTTAATAAAAAATTCTCTTTTCTCAAACAATCATTTCCGATATCGAAGCTACTCTTTGGTCATTATTTTCAACTTCTTCGTTTTATTAACATCAGATTTTCAAAAGAAATGTTTTCTTGCTATTAACTTTAAAATTCAATTGATTGATTAAAAAACTTCTAAAAAATCAAAAAAATTTGAAATTGAGATGACCCCTAAATTTCAAAATTCAAGTTCTTTCGTAAATTTGTCTGCATTTACTATATTAACTCATTTATTTTCAAAACTGTTCATATAATTTTGTATTACTTTTTCAAAAGAACTCTTATTTTAAAATACACATTTTCACATAGGAAGTTATTGTAATCGGCCCAATTTGTAGAATTGAAAATGTTGACATTTCTCGAAGTTTCAAGGTCCCTAGAGTCGAAAAAAATTTTTTTTAGAGAGATGTCTCTGCGTGCGTTTAAACGTACGTTCGTATGTTCGCGATGTTTTTTTTCGTCCATAGCTCAAGAACCAGAAGAGATATCGACTTCAAATAAATTTTGTTATACAGATAACAATACAGAAAGATGCAGAAAGGACTCTCGAAAAATTGTGAAGGTGGTTTTTTTACCATAGCAGTTTAAAAAAAAGTGAACATTTTGGTTAACCCTAAATATCTCACGATCCAATAACGCTAGAGACTTGAATTAAATTTTAAATTATATATTGTAACGTGATACCAAGCAAATATATTTTTGGACAAAATTCCAATTAACGGTTTCTTTTATAAATCAAAAAAAAACTGAAAAAAAAAATTGTCACCTCGAAAATTTTACGAACAAAAAATGATTTTATCTCCAAAACAATTTTGTGCGTCGAAGAATAACATTTTTGATATCAGGAGAAATTTTGAGAAAAATCAAAATGACAGTTTTTTTATAAAAAATAAAAACCTAAAAAAAACATTACTCAAAGTTAGTAAAAATGTATTTTCGACTCAAATAACTTTTCAAAAATTTGAGATTATGACCTCCAACTAATTTTATCTTATAAAAGATATTGTTTTCAACATTCGGACAAATTTAAAAAAAAATCGAATTGACAGTTTTTTTTACAAAAAATAAAAACATAAAAAAAATAGTTACTAAAAATTGAATTTCGACTCAAATAACTTTTCAAAACTTTAAGACATTGGCTTAGAGCTTATTTTATTTTTTAGAAAATACTGTTGTCAACATTCAGTAAAAATTTGAGAAAAATCGAATTGACAGTTTTTTTCAAAAAATAAAAACTTAAAAAAAAATTAATAAAAGTTGGTAAAAATTAAATTCGACTCAAATATCTTTTCAAAAATTTGAGAATATGGCTTCCAACTAATTTTAACTTTTAAAAAATATTGTTTTCAACATCCGAAAAAATTTTGAGAAAAATCGATGTCACAGTTTTCTTACAAAAAATAAAAAACCTAAAAAAATTAACAAAAGTTATCGAAAATTGATTTTTACCATTTTAACCATTTTTTGATTTTATCCATTTATTGGTTTTAAACTAATTTTAACTTTTAAAAAAAATTGTTTTCAACATCCGGAAAAATTTTGAGAAAAATCGAATTGATGTTTTTTTTACAAAAAATAAAAACCTAAAAAAAAAATTTAAAAAAGTTGTTAAAAATTGATTTTCGACTTATATATCTTTTCAAAACTTTGAGATTATGGCTTCCAACTTATTTTAAATTATAAGAAATATTGTTTTCAACATTCGGTAAAATTTTGAGAAAAATCGAATTAATAGATATTTTTACAAAAAATAAAAACCTAAAAACAGTTTTTTTACAAAACTCAATTATATTTTCAAAAACTAAAATCATTAGCTAAAAATTAATTTTTTTTCACAGAAACTTTTGTTTTTGACATTCAGTAAATTTTTTATAAAAATCCAACAGTCAGTTTTTCTTAAAAAAATAAAATCTACAAGAAATAGTAAGCAAATTTGGTAAAAATTGATGTTCGGTTTTCGATATTCTGTGAACAATAGAAGATCCTGACTTCAAATTAATTTCATTTATTCATTTTGTATTTGTTTATATTATAAGATGCAAAAACCTATAAGAAATGTTCTAAAATTGGTAAAAATTGGTTTTCGACTAAAAATTTCGTTAACAAAAAAAAATTTGAAATCAAACTATTTCATTACTATATTCAAAGTATTGTTGGTAGTTTTTAAATTTTTAAGAATAATTCAACTGTCAACTTTTTTAACAAAACACGAAAACCAACAAACTTTTAAGCAAGACAAATCGACAGACGGGATGGGAAGTTATTAGTGTGGGTCGCATCCCAGCCTCTTTTTAGATTATCTTAAGGTACACCGAGGTGTATACGCACTATTTTTTGTATTGATTTTTTAACAAATCTTATTCTTCTATATTTTTTTTTGAGCATAAATTATATCAGATCAACGTCTGCTAAGCTATTTGGTTCATATCATAAGCCTTTTCTTTTTTAGTGACGTGTTTTGCAATTTTTTTTCTAAGGACACACACAAATATTGTCAACCTTGCTAAAGTCTAATTTATCACATTTAAGGAATAACTAAATTTATGAATACAAGAACAAAGCATACACAAATATTGCTAAGAATGTGCTTAGGTAACAACTTTTCATGAAATATCTAAAAAAGGATATTCATGCTTTAAATCGTTCTTACCAAAAGTTACAAAAGAGACTACAGTTTTTAGTTTTGAAGAAATTAATTTAAATCCTAATTATCTTATTCTGAACTTCTCGATGTAGAAACAGAACTTTTACATTTCATACACTCCTATTATTGGCTCTGACATTATTAATTTATTAATAATTACTATGTTTTTTGCTATTTCAATTTCCACAAATACATACATATGTACATACAACAAAGCAAACTATTCAATTATACAAATGTGTATATAAGTTAACAAATCTAATGAAAACCAATATTAATTATAAATGAATAAATAATTAATAGCATGTTTTGTTTATACAATTATTTGACTTGTTCCCACTTAACAAAACGACTTTGTATAACTATGTAATATATACATACATTTAATAAATCTCTGTCTAATGATGTGGAGAGTTTGATTGTTATTATTACAATGTACATATGTGTATAGATAATAATCAATTTCGTATGAATTATTCTATTTTGTATTTTGTTTTCGTTTGAATTTGGGAACGATGTATGTAAATAAAATATCCATATTTCTTTGTAACCGTTTTATACATACATACATAAATATAAACTATATTTACAAAAGAATATTTCTCTTAGATGATTTACAAAACATTTCAAACAAATCTGAATCTTTATTCTGAGTGAATTTCATTTAAATTTAGAAATTAAATCCAAGAAAGTTGAGATATTAAAACTGAAAATTAGACTTCAATAAAAAAAAGAAAATAATTTAAAATGATTCTTAAAGCTGGCAGTGAGCTTAAATTAAATAAACCAAATTTATTTGATCACACCCGTGGCATGATGGTTAGTGCGTTGGACTGTCATGCAAGAGGTCTTGGGGTCGATCCCTGCCTATGCCATCTAAAGTTTTTTTCACGGGTACTGCATCTTGCGAGGAATTGACAAATTCTCCAAGAGTAATTATTGTCATGAAAAGTACTTTCTCAAATTTGCCGTTCGGATTCGGCTTAAAACTGTAGGTCCCCTCCATCCCTGATAATAGTACTCGCACACAGGAATGGTTGAGAGTTGTAAGTCACTAGGCCCTAGTTCTCATACGGACTGTTGCGCCACCCAATTTATTTTTAAATTTATTTGATTGTATTTTAACTTTTAAAGGAATTTTATTGAATCTTTTTTAAGTTTCTGGTATTCATGAATTTCCGTCAGTTACAACAATTGAAAGAAACCTAAAAAGTGTTTTCACTCGTTATTGAGAGTTGTGGCACAAAAATATAATAAAATTCAAGTCTTAGACCTTAGAGGTGTTATTTCCAAGTTATTGATTTCTTATAAGCATGTGGTCAGATATTTTATAACTACACAGTAACTTAATACATTTTTACATTTGTCAAGAATCTTAAATGACAGCTTAAAAGATTTTCACATCTTGAAATCATAAGTTTTGTTTTTTTTCTACTTTAAACTAAAGTTTTGAACAACAATCACATTTGAAAAGGAAATGGATATAGTTTTCCCTTTAAATATTTTTGCGTTTTATATCTTCTTAAAAATCTGATTTTATGTCTAGACTTCAACTTGAGCTTCTTGTTTTTACTTAACTATTTCTAATTTTAAAATAAAAGAAGGAGACAAATAAGCTGATAAGATATTTATAAAGTCATTGAACTCTTGATGGCGCTTTTCGTCTTTAAATACTTAAGACACTTAAGACATGCCACACCCAAACTATACACACAAACCTTTTTAACTATTTCATCAGTTCGAGTGGACATTGAACATTAAGACTCTTAACTTTGGAATAGACACTCAATTGACGAGTTCAAACACTGGAAAGAGTTATGGTGTAGCTATACTTTTAAATTCGAGTGGTTTTTCTATTTTATGGAACGGAAAAGTCTTATGATATAAGGTGGAAGGATTTTGCGGGAGTCTTAAAATGAGAGTTGATTATTTACGCAACGTTTATTAAAATTCAAAAAATAAGTTTAAAAAAAAAGTACGACACCGCTTTCAAAGGTCTTTTGAAAAAAATGGTTTTGTTTGTTTATAGTTTCACATTTTCGTACTTCCAATTCGAAGTCCTTTAAAATCTCTTACTTGTAAAATTTTAAATTTTGACATTTTTCGACAATTCAAGGTGTCTTAAAATATTCGTGAAATATTTTGTGTCATCCAAACTTTGGTAGACCCTAAAAATCTTTAATTAAGATTCTAAGAATCACTTCAAGAGGCAACAATAAATTCCTATAGGAAGTTTAAAATTGATTGTCGACACAATTGTTTTGAGAACAAGGAAAGATATTGTCTCCAAACTTATTTCATCTCATACAAAATATTGTTGTTAACATTTGGTAAAATTTCTTAAAAAAATTTTATTGGCTGTGTTCTTTGAAAAGCCTTGATTGACCAATCACAAATACTACTTGGTAGATTTGATGTCTCGAATTTCTAGACAAAAAACCTCAATTCTTGTCATAAAAAGTGCTTTTTTTAAATTACCCGTTTGGATTCGGCTCAAAACTGTATGTCCCCTGCATCTCTGACAACAGTACATGATGACAGGATTGGTTGAGAGTTGTAAGTCACTAGGCCTAAGTTCTTAACGTTGCACCATCTACTATAAAAAAAAGAGGCTGGGATTGGTGTAACTTTAGGATCGATGGTGTGCTGTTGTGGTTTTGACCCACACTAATAACTTCCCATCCAATCTGTCGATTTGTCTTGCTTAAAAGCTTGTCTATATGTATCAATTTTTACCAAATTTGCGTACTATTTTTTGAAGATTTTACTTTTTTTATAAAAAAATGGGGACTGTTGGATTTTTATAAAAAAAAAATGAATATCGAAAACAATATTTTCTGTGAAATAAAATAAGTTTGAAGCCAATATTTTTAATTTTCGAAAAGCTATTTGAGTCGAAAGTAAATTTTTACCAAGTTTTAGTATTGTTTTTTTTTTTTAGGTTTTTATTTTTTGTAAAAAAAACTTTTTCTCAAAATTTTATCGAATGTTGAAAACAATATTTCCTATAAATTAAAATTAGTTAGAAGCCATTATCGCAAATTTTTTAAAAGATATTTGAGTCGAAAATAATTTTTACCAACTTTCACAATTTTTTTTTTAGGTTTTTATTTTTTGTAAAAAAACCGTTTATTCTATTTTTCTCAAAATGTTTCCTTATGTTGAAAACAATATTTCTTATAAGTTTAAAGTAGTAAGAAGCTATTATCTCAAATTTTTGAAAAGATATTTGAATCGAAAATCAATTTTTACCAACTTTTATTAATTTTTTTTTTGGTTTTTATTTTTTGTAAAAAAACTGTCAATTCGATTTTTCTCAACATTTTTCAGAATGTTGAAAACAATATTTCTTATAAGATAAAATAAATTTGAAGCCTTAACCTCAAGTTTTTGAAAATATATTCGAGTCGAAATTCAATTTTTATTATTTGAGTAATGTTTTTTTTAGGTTTTTATTTTTATAAAAAAACTGTCAATTAGATTTTTCTCAAAATTTTATCAGATGTCAAAAACATTATTCTTAGTTACACAAAATTGTTTTGGAGATGAAATCATATTTAAGTCGTAAAATTTTCGAGGTGACAATTTTTTTTTCATTTTTTTTTTTTTATAAAAATAAACCGTTAATTGGATTTTTTTCTAAAAATATACTTGTTTTGTATCACGTTACAATATAAAATAAAACTTCAATTCAAGTTCCTAGCGTTATTGGTTCATGAGATATTTAGGGTCAACCAAAATGTTCAATTTTTTTAAACTGCTATGGTAAAAAAAACACCCTTGCAATTTTCATGAGAGCCCTTTCTGCATCTTTCTGTCTTATTATCTGTATAACAAAATTTATTTGTAGTTGATGTCTCTTCTGGTTCTTTAGTTATGGACGACGAAAAAAACGTAAGTACGGACGTACGAACGTACGTACACACGCACGCACTGACAACTTTCTACAAATCTTTTATTTCGACTCTAGGGACCTTGAAACGTCGAGAAATGTCAAAATTTTAAATTCGACAAATCGGACCCATTTCAATAACTTCCTATGGAAAGTTAATAATAAATTTTGCTTACAAAAAATATAATTTTCAAAATAAAGTTATCAGTGACTTTGACAGCAGTAATAGGCTCAATTTTTTAAGCTATATCCGTCAAATTTCAACGTCAAATATGAAAATTACCCTCCGACAATTTCTTTCACCACAATCGTCTTTTCTTTTTGACTACTCCAATCCCAAGTTCCAATTTAAACATTAAGATGCTTTTTCCAAAAGTTAATTATTCTGTAAACCTTTGATTTCAAAATTGTTATTTTGTCTTCTCTATAATTTTTCGTATTTCATCAGAAAACAAAAGATTAAAGAAGACAAACAATTTTGTACATAGTTTGCTTAAATTTATGATTTTCTCCTTTAATTCTATTTCATATATATTTGTTCAGGAAAGTGAAATTCCCAGTTGACTATTATGGTCCTCAAGCACAGAGAGCACACAATTGAAAAAAGTAATTTCAACACTTTATAAAAGAAACACATCTCCCAAAAGTTCCCTATAGTATACATATATAAATGTTGGTTGCTAAAAGAATATTTCGAGTTCCATTTCATTGTGATGATGGAAGAAGAAAATGAAAATAATTCCCATTCAGAGAACTATTTTCAGGCCAAAGAATTCACCATCAGAAACAAAATTCCAACTACTATATACTCGTTCACTATAAGAAAACCATATATAGAAAAATTCATTTTATTTAAAACAATAAAACTGAACAAAAGTCTATGTACTTCTTTATTTTTCTTCTTTGCCGAATTCAATATGAAATACATGATGCAGCAATGACTTTAGGATAAAATATCTTAAAAAGGAAAAAAGAAATTATTAAAAATAAAAATGTTTTCTCTTTTTGAAATCCATGGAAATTATTCACCGACAACGACTACAGGACTACCTGACTTGCATGAAAATATATATGTATGTATAAAAAAGGACTTCTTATTCCTTTCTTTTCATTTTTATACAAAAAAGTATCTATAGGTAGGAATGGAAGAAAGTGAGGAGAACTTTAACAAATATTTTTTGTTTTTTTTTTTTTTTTTTGGGAATGAGGTTAAGGTGATGTCCTTAATGGGTTGACATTTCTTTTTTTGAACTTGAAGTTTGAGAGATGAAGAAATGAAAAAAAAGGAAAGTTTAATGGAAGCAACTTCAAAGAAAAAAATTCCAAGAAATTATTAGTTCTATCGATTTTGTATTTGTCCTTTACGTCATCTTAAAATAAGGAACAAATTCTTGTCTTATCTGTTCTTTTGCAAAAAAAAAAATTAGAACTAATCAAGTACATAATTTATTGATTGAGTTTCTTAAATATAAAAATAAAATATGGAAACAAAAATTGAAATTTTTTTGGCAATGTGAAAAGAAGTGGAACTTTGTCAGAAATAATAAAATTTGTTTTTGGAAAAGGATACTTTTAACACTCACAATTTCAAAATGGTGCACTTTGCAATTGGTTATGTTTTTAGAAAACAAATTATCTACCATTTTAAGATCTCCAAATAAAAATTGAAAATCGACGAATCTTTTTTCGCGCTCGTACAGTTGCTAGATTACTTAAAGATCTTGACATTCAAAAATCCGCTGGCCTGGATAGTATCTCCGCTATTCTTCTGAAGAGGTGTTCTACAACGCTGGCAAAACCACTGAGTAAGATTTTCCATCTGTCCTATTCTACAGGTCTCTTTCAGAGTGGATGGAAATTTGCATTTGTCCAGCCTGTCCTTAAAAAAGATGAACCTTCCTCACCCTCTAACTATCGTCCAATTGCATTTACGTCCCTTCTTTCCAAGTTTATGGAAACGCTGATCAATTTTAATCTAAAGAAATTACTTGAAGAACGAAAGCTTCTTAATGACCGGCAGTACGGTTTTCGTAGGAATAGATCCACTGGTAATTTCATGGTTTATCTTACCGAACAGTGGAGCAAATCTTTTTATCGTTTTGGAGAAAGTAAGATTATTGCAATTAATACTTCAAAGTCATTTGATAGATTTTGGCATCAAGCGTGCATTTGGTATTGATGAATTTCTTCTTCGTTGGGTTAGTAATTATCTTTTGGACCGTTCAATTCAAGTAGACCGTTCAATTCAAGTAGTATTGATACTCATTAAATAAACGCTAGTATGCCCCAAGGCTCCGTCTTGTCCCCGACACTCTTCCTTATCTTTATAAATAATATTTTGTCTGAAACTTTTAACCTACTAAATTTTTTCACTGATGATAGTACCGTCAGTTTTTCATATTCGTTTTTAGATTCTCACCCTTGTTCATAGGATGTGAACTATCAACGACAGTGTCTGATAAGCTCATTAAATTCTGATCTAGACAGCATTGTCCAATGGGGAATCAAAAACCGTGATGAATTTAATGCTTCGAAAACTCAATGCTGTCTACTGTCACAAAAGCGTAACCCTCCCCCAATGCCACTATCCATGGGTGGTACTTGCATTGAGGAGACTGAACAGCTTTCAGTTCTAGGTATGTGCGTCACAAAATATTTGTTGTATAGTGATCATATATTTGACATGGCTTAAAATGCTGCTAAGTGTAAAGGTTTTCTCCGACGATGCAAGAAGTTTTTACCTTTTCTGATCTGCATATAATCTACAAAGCTTTTATTTGTCCAAAACTCGAGTATAACTTTCATATTTGAGCTGGTGTCCCAACAACGAACTTGAGTCTTTTGGATAGAATTGAAAAGACAGCTCTAAAAATGATAGGAGATCCATTTCTTGCTGAGACATTTGCTTCTATTGAACATCGCTGCAAAGTCTCATGTCTATCATAATTTTATCGATATTTTCACCAACAATGCTTAAAAAATTCAACCGTAAAATTACCCGTACTACCAGGAATGCCTATCACTTTACCCTTGAGCCCAATTTCGGACGTACTGTTAAGTAAAGGGATTCTTTCTTTAGCCGTACTACACGAATGTGGAACGCTTTACCAGGCTCTATATTTCCCACACATAACAATATGCAGACATTCAAAACTTATGTGCATCGGAATCTCCTTGCGTATACGCCTCAATGCACTCAAAAATAATTAAAAAAAAAAAACAATTACAATTTTATATCATATAAAGAAATAAATCAACCAACCATTTTTAAGTATCATACAATATATTTGATTATGTGGTTTAACATTTCGATTCTATTTTGCAAACACAAATAAAGAATGGTCAAATTTTAAGGACCGATGGTAATTTCGAATAAAACACAAACTATTTGGAAAATTAATATAAATTCTTTTTATTATGATAATATTGGTATAGTTCAATTATGTATGGAATAAAATATCGGCCAAATGGCCACAGCGACCTCGGCGGAACACCTCATAATTGAGGTTCTATGCCTTTAATGTGACGAATTATCTCAATCTTAAGCTCTTGATGTGCTGTTGTTATTTAGTGCAGTTATTTTCTTTCAAATAACACCAAATAAAAAAGTCCAATGGTATTAAATCAAATGATCATTGAATTTGTAGTTCAAAAGATCATTTGTTTAATAAGCTGTGTGGCAATTGGCACCATCCTATAGAAACCACATATTTTCTTCATCAATATCATCTTGTTTGGGCCATAAAATGTTCGTTATCATCTCACGATAGTGAACACCATTTACAGTGACTGCCTGATGGCCGGCCTAGTTTCGGAAAAAATACAGCCCGATGATGTCACCAGCCCATAACCGCACCAAACGTTCACTCTTTGTGGGTGTATTGGTTTTTCGACAATCACTCTTGGGTTATCATTCGCTCAAATGCGGCAATTCTGCTAATTGACGAATCCACTGACGTGAAATTATGCCTCATTGACCATTGACGACGTTGGAAACGGTCAAGAGGCTTTAGTTATCGAGTCAATTACACAAGTCTTTATGCATAATATTCATCAACCACAGTTGTTGGGCACGACTGCAACGACGCATTAATCCATGGTTCAAAATTAATTAGTCTGAAATTGTGAAACAACTTAACGTTTATGTATGGTTCACAATCAACATCAGCCCTTAAAATTTAATCACTCTTTATTTCATGCTCAAAAAACAAAACGTCATTGAAGGAGATCTGTCACAAAATCAATACAAAAAAGGGGCTGGGATGCGACCCACACTGATAACTTCCCATCCCGTCTGTCGATTTGTCGTGCTTAAAAGTTTGTCTATATGTATCAATTTTTACCAAATTTGCGTACTATTTTTGAAGATTTTACTTATTTATGAAAAACGGGGACTGTTGGATTTTTATAAAAAAAAATTACTGAATATCGAAAACAATATTTTGTGTGAAATAAAATTATGTTGAAGCCATTATTTTTAATTTTTGAAAAGCTATTTGAGTCGAAAGTAAATTTTTACCAAGTTTTAGTATTGTTTTTTTTAGGTTTTTATTTTTTGTAAAAAAACTGTCAATTCGATTTTTCTCGAAATTTTACTGAATGTTGAAAACAATATTTTTTATAAGTTAAAATTAGTTAGAAGTCATTATCTCTAATTTTTGAAAAGATATTTAAGTCGAAAATCAATTTTTACCAACTTTTGTTAAATTTTTTTTTTCAGTTTTTAATTTTTTGTTAAAACACTATCACTTCGATTTTTTTCAAAATTTTACTCAACATTGACAACAGTATTTTTTGAAAGATGAAAGTAGTTTAAAGCCAATATCTCAAAGTTTTGAAAAAATATTTGAGTCGAAAATCAATTTTTATCACCTTTTATACATTTTTTTTTGCGGGTTTTAGTTTTTGTAAAAAAAACTGTCAATTCGATTTTTTTCAAAATTTTATGAGATGTCAAAAACATTGTTTTTCGTTGCACAAAATTGTTTCGGAGATAAAATATTTTTTTTTCGTAAAATTTTCGGGGTGAGAAATATATTTTTTTTTTTCAGTTTTTTTGATTTATAACAAATTTAAATTAATTGGATTTTTTTCCAAAAATATACTTGTTTTGTATTACGTTACAATATATAATTCAAAATTTAATTCAAGTCTCTACCGTCATTGGTTCATGAGATATTTAGGGTCAATCAAAATGTTCACCTTTTTTTAAACTGCTATGGTAAAAAAACCACATACGCAATTTTCTTAAGAGCCTTTTCTGCATCTTTCTTCATTATTATATTCTGTATAACAAAATTTATTTGAAGTCGATATCTTATCTGGTTCTTGAGCTATGGACGACGAAAAAAACTTAGCGTACAGACGTACGGACGTACATACGTACGAATGTACGTACACACGCACGCACAGACATCTTTCTTAAAATCTTTTATTTCGACTCTAGGTCCTTGAATCGTCGAGAAATGTCAAAATTTTCAATTTGACAAATCGGACCCATTACAAAAATAGTGCGTATACGCCTTAGTGTACTTAAAGATAGTTTGAAAATCAAGTACAATTCTACTGTCACATAACCATTTTGAAGAATTAAACCATGAAAGAAATTTTTAAAAAGACAATAAGGAGAACTTTTTAATAAGCTTATAACTTTGTAAAAGTTTAAGTAATTTAATTGGTAACTAAAACATCAGGACATAAATAAGACAGCTGAATTTGTAAAATAAATAAATAAATTGTTTAAGCGGTTTTAAGTTTAGATTTCATTTTGAACAAATATAAAATTGAAAGGACACAAAACTGAAGACATTTTTAGCTAACGTGCTTTAAAGCAAATGTTTCGTCCCATGGGAAGCTAGCTTTAGATAATTTCTTATAATTGATAAAGTGTTAAATATTTTCATGTCATCGCAATAGTTAAGCAAAACAGAGAATTTTGAAAACAAATTTGTCTTCTACGACTGAGATTTCGTATTGATAAAATAAATTTCTCAGTTATGATTACTGAAAGAAGAAGAAAACACATTTAATGCCTGACAATAATGAAAAAGAATATAAGTTCCATATTTCCTTTAACCAATAATGCACTTGCACTTTCAACTCAACTCGATATTCCCTTTTTCTTATTACAAAACTCTTCTATTTTTTTCAATACTTCAATACTTCACCAAAAATGTGGTAGGTACTTATAACTTTACATTTTTATTTCAAAAATAAAGTTATACAAAAGTTTATCTCACAATTTTTATTACTGGTTGCTGACTGCCATGAATTTTTCAATTTTAGTTTAGTTTTCCTTGAATTTTCAAAATTTCTATTATTGAAATTAAGGTAGGGAGCTAAAAGCAGCTGGAATAATATTACGTACATAAAAAATGTTCAAAGCATAGCTATGAAAATACACTTAAGATCTAGCTCATTAAAATTAAAAAAAAAAGAAGTTATATCTTCAAAAATAATTTTTAAAAGTCTCAAAATTGAAAACAATATACTATTGAAAGCTTAACATTTCACTATTTAGCAAATTTTTAAATACTTACCAATTTATAAAGTACTCCAACATTTGAATTATTTCTGAAAGATTAAAATACTGATTTCCTTTTTATTAAAAACGTTTTAAGCAAAACACCAACAAGCAAACCTAAATATGGTTATCGAAAACGGACCTATTTATAAAAAAAAATTTAAGAACTCAAAGGGAATCAAGCAAAATAACTAAAAGTTATTGAAGCCATTTTGTGATTTTAACTTCAGTAAAATGTTGGAATCAAGTAAAATGCTAAGATGGTTTCGAATTACGAAAATTACTTTTTAATCTTTCTTAAATTGCTTTAACATTTTATTAAATTTTTCAAAGAACTTTATGTCTTGTAATTCCCAAAGTCTTAAGTTAAATACTTCCTACATTCATGTTTCTCTTGTTCTTTCTTCACCTTGTCTATAATATAGGACTCTATCATCTATTTTCGTTGTGACGTTCTATCACCAGCTCCTTAAAATCCAAGTCCCTTAAGCCTTAACTATTTTATTTTTGTGCAATAAAATGGGAGAAAAGGAAAAAACTACAAAAGCCTTTTTACTTTTTTATCTGAACCAAGTAACTTTTCTATCCCTCTTAGTTTTGTTCATTCCTTTTATCCGGCGTGGAGCACCACCACGACGACGATAATGGTGCCCTCTTCACTTTTCTACATTCCAATTCATATACACATACATACATAGGTATGTGTATACAACTAAAGAAAGGATACAGAATTATGTAAAAATCAATACTGCATTAGCATAAATGTAGTGTTGTAGGGATTTATTTGATAAAAAAGGATAACTTAAATGAAAAATAACACATAAAATAAAGAGGAACTTTTAGTACTCCAAGTGCGATATGTATCAATATAAAATATAATTTTCTATCTCAAAGTTCTATATGTAGTATGAAAATGTAAAATGTCCTTTTTTTCATTTCACAATTTTTGTATAGCTATGCTTCGGCAAAAAATAACACATTTATAAAACCCAAAATCCCATTAACCCACTTTAAGACACGTGTTTGAAATTTTTAAATTTATATGAATTTTCGCATGTGTATCTATTTTCTAGATAAGTTCAAGCAAAAGTATCTTACATGGTTTTTTGTAGGACTTGGTATTTGAAAATTTCCAAGAACTTTGAATTGGTGTCACATGTTTTTTGTCATTTAAACTTATTCCAGAATACCTTCCCGTACAACAATTTTCAGTTCAGTCTCGTTAGTAAAAGGCTCGACGACGCCTTCACCGCCGCCGCTGCCTCTGCCGTTGCTGAAAAAAGATATTCAACTCTTACATGCAACTCTGCCCTTGTCACGCAAACTTTTCCTCTTTTTGACTGACACTTATCAACAAAAGCAGAGAATAGATTTCAGCTTTCTAACAAATAATTCCCTTTACTTTTCCGTCTTCTTTTTCAGATTTTATTTTTGTTATTGAAATCAACAACAGATTTTTTGAGAATTTTTCGCCTCAAAAAATAATAATATTATTATTAAAACGTGCATGACATCATGAACATTATGTAAATCAAGTATCTATGAAATAAAAATATGTACCATCATTTTTCTAATTTCAAGGGATAAAATAAATTGCCATAACTTGATGGAAATAGAATAACAGCTGTCGCTGTTAGAAATTTTACACTTTAGTTGGTTTTTAAAGTAAATGAAAATTTGTATTACACAAAACATTTATAGTTATTGCGGTAAGGTCCTTGATACAATGATGTAACTTCAACTCTTAGGCACTCTGTTACAAGTTGAAAATTACGAAACAAAATATAAACAGCATCACGTCGTTCATAGTCGTCATTAGTTCTAAATTTTACAATGTGAAACCTCAGCGCCTTAGCATGAAGTCTTATAGTGCGGTGTTGTAAAAGTAGAGCAAACTTTAACTTTTACCACAACTACATTTCAACACTTCATTGTGTTCAGCCAGTTTTGAATGAATGTTTTTATTTATTTCTGGAATAAAAAAAATGTCTGGTATGAAACATTTTAACCTCAGTTTTCATTTAAACTTTACAACATTAACTTTATAAAGAATTTGTTTTGCCTCGATTTATAGATTATACACATGTTTTTTTTAATTTCTGTGTAAGTACAAGAGAAGAAACAATTTTCGTTTTTTTATTGAAACATAGAACATAAATCAAACAATACTTTTCGAAAAAAAATGTTTGTTTTGAAGTCGAGTATGACTTTTTATTGGGTGATTTCTCTATCACTCAAAACTATAACATCGTGTTATTAAGGCTGAGAACTGTGGAAGCTGGAGAAGTAGTTGTTCCTCGAAACTGTTATTATAGTTTTCTGCACGGATTCGTTTATATAAAATGTAGCTATTCGTTGCGGCCATATCAATCAAGTGGTAAAAGAGTCTTATCATGATATTTCTGCTTTTAGCTCGAATATGATACTGACCCATAAGCCCATCCATGAGGTCAACTCCACCCATATGAGCGTTATATTCCCCAGAGATTTGGGGCAGTCAATTTCCGTAAATGTTTTCTTTTTTCTGTCATATCGACAAGCTTTAACAGTATTTTGATCACGACTGGCTCTTTGAAAGTCTTCAGTGCCTACATAATGTTGATGCCAAATGTACACTCTTATTATCTTTCCAAAGAACCGTAGTGAGATCCACTCCATCAACTGAAGCCATATACTCTGAGGAATATCCTCTGCTTTTCTTGATAACTTGACTATCGGTCGGCAACTTACATGCAGGTATACGATTTGCTGGAATATAAAACAAAATTTTATTTTTTCACCCAAAAACAAACAAAGAAATAAAAAATAACTTCTCACTGTTCGTATAATCTGAAGATTCCTCGTGCCCGTAAATAGCCTAAGAGGGGTAGCGATGTGTTAAAGTTATCGAAATAAATTATGTGGTTACAAAACTCGAGAATTGTTTCTGATAACCGAACAACAACATTGGACGACCTGAAAACGGTATGCAAATCCGTTTGAATCACAAAGAACAAACAATTTGACACCCCACTTGTGCGGCTTGTTTGGCATATATTGACGAGGATGGTGTTTCGTCTTGGTGTTGCACATTTGTTCGTCAACACAAAGTCTTGCTGTTTTTGGGATGGAATCGAACCGCTCGTTTAGTTTGTTTACAAGAGCACGAATTCAAAACAAAGCGGTCAAAGCCAGGTTCACCTTTTTTTCTTCTTTGGGACTCATCTTGGAAACATAAAAATCTCTTGATTGCAGCAAATCGTTTTACCGGCATGTACTTTTTAATCGAAGGAAATGCATTTTTTCCCCAGTAGCTCTCCATATTCGGATACCGGTATATCGATATTTACCATCATTTCACCAAAATAATTTCTTATTTCTGCGGCAGAAGTTTTCAAGCCAGAGTTTATGTTTTCCGTCGTTATTTCGTCCGTAAAAAACCAATTGAATAATTCCATTGGCGTTTTGAGGTTTATTACACTCAATGGCAGTGATGCATTGCCACGAAATGCAACTTCATTGACGTGGAAACGCATTGATCGTTTGCGCCAGACCAATTCTGTCAGCTTTTTTGGATACTTAGTTATCGTACTAAGCGTACCAGTAAATCCTCCAGAAGAAGGCTGAATTATTGGCCCAATAGCCTCAATTGAAGGTAGGGTGATCTCGGTCTTTTGAATGATTTCACGACAGACTTTGAAATGCCAGAAGAAGTGCATGGCTCCAGTTCTTCAGAATCAACAATAAAAGTTCCATTTCGCTTAGGTTTAGACGCATAGCTTTTACAAAAGCGTGCGTTGTTTCAGCTTCGTTCATCTGCTGAATGCATTCTTCTATGGCCTGTGCATCATTTTCTGATATGTCATCAAAATTATCTTTCTTAATGTTATCAAAAACGAAGTCAGGATCACAAATCGTGTGACCATCTAGGGACGGTCTTGATTTTTTTGCTGTTACAAGACACATCATTGTTTTTTTTCACTTCAATTTAATTATTTAACAAATATATCATATAGTCTACTTACAGTTGAATTAAAATTTGTATAGCTATTTTTGGCTTTAAATATTTTTTTTTTCACTGTTGAAAATTAAGGAAAAATTAAACTAAGTTGCGTGCTAAATTCAATGAAACTCTTTATTCAATTAATGACAGCTCTCCATCACGTGGTCGAAATGAAATGAAGAAGGTATATCAATATGTTAATAAAAGAAAGCGAAAACAAGTTTCCCTTGTTTAAATCAAAAACAAATATTAAGTTTTACACTAAAGAAAAATAACTGAAGGCAGTCTTGAGACGGTC
This sequence comes from Eupeodes luniger, assembly GCA_951509635.1. Classification (NCBI taxonomy): domain Eukaryota; kingdom Metazoa; phylum Arthropoda; class Insecta; order Diptera; family Syrphidae; genus Eupeodes; species Eupeodes luniger. The sequence continues at coordinate 108,916,915 of OX608075.1, forward strand.
TTACCCATTAGGCCATTAGGGGGTTAAGACTGAGATAAAACACCTAGAACAGGATTTCCTTTAAGGGGTTTCATTCTGATATCTTTAAAAACGAGTATTTTTAAGAGAAATCAAAGGATGCTAATTTTATTGTAAAACGGAAGAAATGCCAATAGGAAACTTAAAAAGTTGCAGCATCATATCCTTTTCATAACCAATTCATAAATTTACGAATTTCATCTTAAAAGTCTTAGGCCTTTTCTTCAATGTGACTCCAAATAAAAATATCTTAAGCTATTAACTCATAAGATCTTGGTTGTTAATTGTGATAAGATCATCACGAATTAACACGGTCAGGTTGCAGAATTGCGATTTTTTCTTGTTAAAACTAAGGGTCCTCTGCATCAGTATCTTCCAATTCCGGCCACACTTATCAATACTTCCAGTTTTACTCCGAAAGCAAATTATATGTTTGAATGTTTGATAATTTTGGTAAAGGTGTAAACACCATTTGACTTATAGAAACGGAGTTTTTCTTTAACTTACTAACTGAACACGAGATGTTATGAGACTTTTTACACAATGTTTAGAACACAAACAGGTTTAAATACTTTCTCTCTTCCTTATTTGGCTCATTTGTTAGCCTTATTTTACTGGACCGTATCAGTTGCTGTTGCAACACCCCATTAAAAAAGTAAAGATTCAATCACATCGACAACTTAAAAAATACACAAATTCACAAATTGATGACTGTTAAAAATTCAAAATAAAAGCTTTCGTTTTAAAATACTACACAATCCTTATCTTCTAGATAAAGTCTAGAGCCGATAACAATTTTTGGAAGTGAAGTGATAAATAAAATTCCTTTAAATAAATGTCTAAAATTACGTACCATTATATTAAATTCAACCGTCTGGCATTTTTTTGTCAGCCGTGGGCGGGGTTTTTTGAAAATGGTAATTTTTCAGTTTTTAGGTGGAAATGATAACCTTATGAATGATACATCAAAAAATCAGAAAAAATTCCCTGATTACAAAAATGTGTGTACAAGACATTTTGGTTGTAGACTTCTGCTTGTCAGACACATTTGAAAAGTTTTTAATATACATAAGGCCCCAATAACTTTATGCCTGTATTTATGGCTGATTTTTTTTTAAATTTGGCACATACAGTTGCAACAATTTATTTGTAGCAATAAAATGCTTCTACTCGGCGGCAATTAACTTGCTTCAAGAACCACAGATAAAATATTTAAGCATTATAATTTACTTAAGATTTTACAGAAATATTTAAAACTTTTAACTAACTTTTAATGTTTTTAAAAATGTATTCTGAAGTTGGTTGTTTTATATACTGTGCAAGCAAATTCTTGATATTTTGGTATATCATTCTTTTGGTTATACCTTAAAGGAAAAAAATTATTTGGGTTTCAAGTTAAAAACCGAATTTGAAAAACTCTTAAAATGCCTGTGGCAAGCAGAAGGCTAAAAGTAAAACATTTTAGACGCATTTTTGTAATCAAGGGTTTTTTCCTGATTTTGTTGATGTATCAGTCATGTGATTATGATTTCGACCTCAAAATCGGAAAAATTACCATTTTCGAACGCTCACCCCTCACCACGGCTGAAAAAAAAAATGCCATACGGTTGAATTTGATATAATTGTGCGTTTTTCTACTCATTCATATAAAGAAATTTCAGGAATTTCGGTTATCACTCCATTCACAGAATTTGATACCGGCTGTAGGTCTAATACTGTTTATATCTATTTGGTATTCCACTAAGTTTTCGAAATTGACCTAAGTATTAAGTCTGTAGTTTAGATTTTGAACAACCTTGAATCTCAAGCTATCATGATTGGAAAAATAAAATTCAGAGTTAAATGTTGGTGTTTATTTAGAATCCAAAATTCAATTAAAGCTGTTAGCTCAAATCTAAATAATAGCCTTTATTAAAAAAACTTTTAAAAATAACTAGAAAATGTTCCAAAACCTCGAATTTTGTAAGACGTATCAACGGGTTCATTGCCAAAACAAAAAAAGAGGCTGGGATGCGACCCATACTGATAACTTCCCATCCCGTCTGTCGATTTGTCTTGCTTAAAAGTTTGTCTATATGTATCAATTTTTACCAAATTTGCGTACTATTTTTTGTATATCAAATTTTTTTATGAAAAAACGGACTGTTGGATTTTTATAAAAAAATTACTGAATATTGAAAACAATATTTTCTAAGGAATAAAATAAGTTTGAAGCCAATATTTCTGAAAAGCTATTTGAGTCGAAAGTACATTTTTACCAAGTTTTAGTATTGTTTTTTTTTTTAGGTTTTTATTTTTTGTAAAAAAAAACTGTCAATTTGATTTTTCTCAAAATTTTACCGAATGTTGAAAACAATATTTCTTATAACTGTCAATTCGATTTTTCTGAAAATTTTAGCAGATGTCAAAAACATTATTCTTCGTTGTACAAAATTGTTTTGGAGATGAAATCATATTTAAATCGTAAAATTTTCGAGGTGTAAAATTTTTTTTTTTCAGTTATTTTGATTTATAAAAAAAACCGTTAATTGGATTTTTTTCTAAAAATATACTTGTTTTGAATCACGTTACAATATATAATATAAAATTTAATTCTAGTCTCTAGCATCATTGGTTCATGAAATATTTAGGGTTAACCAAAATTTTAACCTTTTTTTAAACTGCTATGATTAAAAAAACCACCCATGCAATTTTCTTGAGAGCCTTTTATGCATCTTTCTGCCTTATTAGCTGTATAAAAAAATTTATTTGAAGTCGATATCTCTTCTGGTTCTTGAGATATGGACTACGAAAAAAACGTCGCGAACGTACGTACACACGCACACACAGACATCTTTCCAAAAATCTTTTATTTCGACTCTAGGGACCTTGAAACGTCGAGAAATGTTAAAATTTTCAATTTGACAAATCGGACTCATTACAATAACTTCCTATGGGAGGTTAAAAATAATTTATTTTCTTTCGAAAACCCTTTAGAGCAAATAGCTAGGTGAAGCCTAGCAACTATTAAGGATTCTTCTAAAATTATATGTACAAGACACAGGGATTATGGATTTGAGAATTCATTATACATTTAATAAGAATGCATATGATTAACATCAAGGAGAAACAATTTTTATTTCTAGAAGGTATAACTCGTCTCCCAGTACCCATTCTGAAACTTGGTTTCTTAATAGAAAATATTTTTCCATAGTTATCTAACAACTAAAAAAATGTCCTACTCAAAAAGCAATTGGATTAATTTTTGGCGTTATGTGCTTCATTTCAAAAGTTTTGACCGTTTTCTCCAAATCTTTGAAGAGTTTGAAAAAACGTTTCATAATATTTTTGGAATGAATTGGATAAGCTACAATGTGTAATCCCAAAACTTTTTTCAAAAAAAAATTGCTTTTTTCCTTACATTTGGTGTTTCACTTAAAATTCACGATACTTTTAAAAAAGTTTCAAGGAAGTTTAAACATTTCCACCAATATTGAACATTTTCGGAATTTAATATTCTTATCTTATTTTCCTTGACTTTAGGTGGTGTTAAATTGTCATAAGTTTTTGGCTTATTTATCTTCTACTTCATTCCAATCACTGTCACTTTATCCTGCAGAACCTAACGAAAAATTGCCATGTTCGTATCTGTTTTATGGGTGATCCTATTTGTAACATACTTTCTTTCTATTTTTTTATCAAATTAAAACGAACAGGTAACTTAATCTTTTTGGCATCACATTAAATAGTTCGAAACCCAAGGGACTTGCAAACCCTATATGCGAGATTTATATACATACATATGAATATGATCTAATTTTTTAACAACATCACAGACGCTTTAGCTTCTTTAGAAACTTCTAAGATTTTCGATATTTCAAAAACATCTCCAATACCTTAACGTACTGCTTCAAAATGATATTTGTACGGTTTCTTTTTCCGTGTAGTAATTTTTTTTCTGGGGTATTTAAAACTTTATTAGAAAAAACAATTTGAAATATTTAAGAATTTTTTTAAAAACACCGAATTTTGATATTTATGAGCATTGAACAAAATATTTTAGAAGGGTTCATCTAGAGTTATCGTGTAGCTGTACAGGCTTAGCAATGTTTAAACTAATCTGATTTTAGTATAGACTACAAAATGAAAATAAAGCCCATTTTTTAAGAGTCTCAAAAAGTCGGGTAAGAAATCCAACTTTACCTTTGTCTGTAAATGGTTACGTTCAACACACTCCTACCAGAACATAAAGTTTAAATATTTTTCCCCTAAAAAATTTGTATCCATTTTCTAGTTTTCAGCTTAAACAATAAAATGACTTTCTTCGACAAAGAAAAAACTCTTTGTAACTTTGAAAATATCAAAATTCTTCTTAAGTGACTTTGAAAAAAAAAAAAGAAATACAAAAAACTTTCAGTGAAAAAAAGAAAAACCGAACTTTATAATATGTTCATGTCGAATGGCAAGGTAAAATTAAAAAAATGTCCGATTCTGATGTTCGTACAAATTCTTGCATAGAACTTTCGGAAATCCGCAAGCTTGACAATCTTCTAACACAATGTGAGACGAGTAGCTGTGAAAATATATGCATGGACTGCTGCGAGAGTCTTGGTAATTCACGCAGTGAAGTCGATTATGCCGAAGCAGCAGCTGCAGCAGCAGCATTACAAGGGAATCTAATCCCGTCAACCAGTACCACATTGACCAGCACAACCACAGCTGCCAGCACCAGTATTGCAGCCCTCTCCAAGCCACCCTATTCCTCAACGTCTGCCAAACTGCCATCAACTCTCGCACAAACTCGCGAATCATCTGCAACGCAATTGCTGTCGTTGGTTTCGAAATTGAATCGCAGCATTGATCGTAATACCTCTGCTTCGGATGTGGTCATGGAAGCGAATTTCCTGGTGCAAAGCGCTGTATCAGGTGGTGGAGGAGGAAGTGGAGGCGGAAGTGGCAAGCATCATGATGGCGTGAGTTGCAATCATAAGCATCACAAAAACACAAGGCCATCGAAGAAGAGCACCAGTCTGGATGGCAGCGAGAATGACCTCTCGGAAACGGTGTCGTCGAAAAAGAAGGACCTGGAAAGTGCGAAGCGCTACTACAGCCTGGACAAAGACCGCAACGATCATGACAAAGACGGATCAGATGTGTTCGTCGGCAGCAAGAAACACTGCTCCTTTGAACGGTCTGTCCTGATCAATGAGAATGACAATTTTAAGGGAACCGTAGACTCCCAACACCAGAAGATGCGAAGACTGTCGGTTCGCAATGAGTCCGTTTGCATTTGTGAGAATTGTGAAAAGGGCAACGTCATCTGCGTCAAGTCATCAACTGGCGGCGGCGGTGGCCTTTTTTCACGCAAATCCAGAGACAGCACTGCCGGAATTGGACGTACGAGTGGAGGCTTGAAAAAGGTCAAGTCAAGTGATACCAGTTTGAAGGACCGCGAATCGGATCATGACTCGACGCACGGCAGTCTTCGATCGAAATTTTCACCGCAAATATTCGGGCGCAAGATATCAACACGAAGCCATATGCATCACGGAGACAGTGACCACGATCCGGAAACGGCCGACAAAGAGGCCTTGCTTGGTCACAAGCTCGATATTAAACTGCCAGAGCCTGTTGAAACTGTAAGTTCTTAGAAAATAATTTTAAAATACTTTAAAATTGTAAACGTTTATTTGCGTATTTTTTTAAAACTTTAAAAATCGAGGAACTGGATGTGTTTTCAGCTTTTCGTTGAAATAAGTATTATTTACTACATAATTTAGCTTTAAGTCTTCAAGTTGTAACAAAGGTCAAGAACATTAAAAAAAAAAAAAACAAAAATGAGATAAAAAGAGTCCGGGAAGCTTTTCTTCGAAAATTCTTTTAAAAGGGCGAAAATGAAAGCGATTTTTAAAGCTACGAGTATATTTAACAAAAAAAAACTAAATTCCAAGACTCTGAACTTAGACATATGCATCCAGTCCCTTAAACCTGATATTATAATGACTGTTTTCCAAAGAAAAGTTGTTATTTGTCAAAAAAAAATAATTTTTATTTAATTTCTGTTTATTTTTATAATTTCAAAATTATGCTGAAAAATGTGTGTAAATAAGTGGTCGTTAAAATTTCAGATATTTAACTTCCTTTTGGTCCTTTTTACAGTTTTCGTAGTGAATTTACATTTACTTTGGTTTATTTTTTCAGTTTGAGGTACTTTTTAATTTTGTTTTTCAGCAAATAAAAACGAATGCCAACGGTTCTTGTGATTTCCTCTCCTTTGAAATTTTCTTAAAGGGTATAATGTGCGCTGTATCTACGTAACTACATATGTATATCTAGAAAAAGCAAAAAGGATTTTGTATTTCCGATTTATACTGAACAAATGAAAGAAATGTAAATGCTATTCCTTCCGCAATTTAAATTCTTTTTTTTTGTAGAAGGTGCAGTACATATTCACAATAAGGAAAAAAGGAAATTATCAACATTAATTTAACGAGTGGCAAATAGGTGCGGATTTTAACATTTATCGCAATTTATTTCCATAAAGTTTAAAAGTTTCTGAGTTAAGAATATTGAGTTTTTTAATGATATTTTTTTTTGTTAGGCAAAAGAAAGAATCAAGAATATCTATTAGCAAACATGTTTCGTCCTTATGATAAGTTTAACCGAAACTACTTTAAATATCATGAAAGTTTTAATATACTTGTGAATAATTGTGAATCCTTTTGAAAGTTAAGTACGTCAGTTTTATCCAAGAAAAAAATATCGGTCCAATGATGCAACCCATTGGCACTCCAAACTTTTATTATTTATAGATGAACAACAATAACTGTGTTTGCTGGCGAAACAATTAAAATCAAAGTGAAAACAGTCAAAAAATTCTTTTCTTATTAAACTATAGGGTTTTCCAATAAAAGGTTTAATTGTTTGATAAAAATACGAGTAAATTTTGAGAGAAATTAATAGATGTTTATTTCGTTGCATTTTCCAAATTCAAACCAATATGTCTTGAATAACATCACAAATTTATTATTTGACCTTGAATTTAATTTGAAGTATTTCGGCATAAGACTTGATTTTTTAAGGGTCCTCAAGGTTAGGTTAGGTTGGAGTGGCTGTCTAGATGTCATTGACTCACTTAGACCTCAAGGGTCCATTGTGATACCACTAATAAGGTTACTCATGGGAGATTAATGAAAATTAAACAAACCATTTTGTGCTTTTAATAAAGCTAGAGAGACACTTTGTGTCTGTCATTGCCAGTTCACTGGTATTGTCGAAGAAGGGATTACCGAGAAAGTTATTCCTTCTAATGGAGAGTGCTGGACATGTACATAGCAGGTGTTGGACTGTTTCCTCTTCCTCCTCGTCCATGCAGCTTCTACAGAAGTCATTTGTGTAGACCCCTAGCCTCAGAGCATGTCTTCCTATGAAGCAGTGTCCTGTTATTACTCCAATTGTAGAGCTTATATTTTGTCTGCTCAAGGATATCAAGCCTTTTGACCGATTTAAGTCTATGCTTGGCCATATTTGCTTGGTTGTTAGGCAGGTGGTGCTCTGTGACCATCTAGCATTTGTTGCTTCTAGAGCATATTGTTTGAGAAGATATTTGCATGTAGCAAGTGGTGTTCCTATGTTATGTTTTTGTCTAACATTAGGCAGAAGTGTTCCGTTTTTGGCGAGCTCATCGGCTTTGCAATTTCCCGGAATGTCTCTGTGGCCCGGCACCCAAATGAGGTGAATATTAAACTGTTCTGTCATCTCATTCAGAGATGATCGACAGTCGTGGACTAATTGAGAGTTTGTAGAGACAGACGCGAGAGATTTAAGAGCGGCTTGGCTGTCCGAGAAAATTCGTATATCCTTGCAAGATATACGTTTTCTTTGAGCCAGGATAGTGCCTCTTGAATCGCCATTACTTCTGCCTGGAATACACTACATTGATTGGGAAGTCTGTATGATAGACTGAGATTAAGTTGTTCTGAATAGATACCACTTCCAACTCCGTAATCGGTCTTTGAACCGTCTGTATAGAAGTGTACCGCATTGTCTTCCAGGGGTCCCTCTTCTTCCCAGGAGGATCTTGAAGGGATGGACACATGGAAGCTTTTACCGAATACCATTTTAGGGGTGGTATAGTCTAGGCGATCTGGGATAGATCTGAAATTGTCTAGGATAGTAGTATGTCCAGTATTGTTACTGTTCCATTGAGAGGTGGCTCTAAGCCTCACACATGAGTTGGCTGCCACCATTTTGGAGAAGATGTCAAGAGGTGTTAGGTTTAAAAGCACATCCAGGGCTGCAGTTGGTGTTGAGCGAAGTGCTCCTGTGATGCACATACCTGCTGACCGCTGGACCTTGATGAACTTATTTAGATTTACCATCTTGTCCAGTGCGGTCCACCATACGACAACTCCATAAGTGAGTATCGGTCTAATTACCGAAGTGTATAGCCAGTGAGTTATTTTTGGGGAGAAGCCCCATTTTGATCCTATGGCCTTTTTGCAAGTAAAAAGCGCTACAGTGGCCTTTTTTACTCTTTCATCGATATTTGCCTTCCAATTTAGTTTTTTGTCTAAAATGAGGCCTAAATATTTAGCTTGGTCGGAAAACCTTAATGGTATTCCTTTAATCTTGGGTGGGCTGAGCTGAGGAATTTTGTACCTTCTTGAAAAGAGTACTAGTTCTGTTTTATGTGGATTGACGTCCAGGCCACATTGCTTAGCCCATTTTGTTAGCTTATTCAAGGCATTTTGTAGGAGTTCCGAGAGAACTTGGGAGTGTTTTCCAGATACTGATATTGCAACGTCGTCAGCATAGGCAATCACCCTGAAACCCTCTGCTTCCAATGATGTTAGAAGGTCGTTTACTACCATGTTCCATAAGAGAGGCGAAAGGACCCCTCCTTGGGGGGTACCTCGATTCACCGATCGAAGGACCTATTGCGCTTTGACGTTGAGTCGCTGCAAGTCGGTTTGGTGTTGTTGCTAAGAAAGCCACTGGCCCACTCAAGTTTTCGCGTTTGCTCCGGGGTTCTCTCCGCCGCCGGGATGACACCGACTGCGGCTAGAATCCTCTCAGCATTGCGTTGGTCTCGTTTGGCCAGTGACTTCTTGGACTTCTTGCTGGCGGGCCCAGAGCTATGTCCGTGTGACACAGGTGTGGGTCCACCATCAGAATTCGTCGCCACCGATACCAATCGGGGTGCGCCCTCACCTTTCGAGTCAATTCCACATGTCGCAGATTTTGTCTCTCCGGATGGGGTGTCCCTTCTTGGGGTCGCTTGCGACGTCCTAGCAGGAGCGGGGAGGGGTTGGGGTGTGGAATTGCCGCCCTTGAAACAGCCGAGCGTCACAGCTGTTCCACTGACGGGTGGTTCCTTAAAGTATAGGTTGTGGCTAGTAGAGGGAGAAGGACTCCCGCTACTAGTGGCAACCACAGGGTTGACAGCACGTTCACACCTCTGAGTAGGCTCGACAGCCTTTTCAGTAGATGTGACCGCATTGGCAGCCATGATTCGATTTTTGTTTTTGTTTTTTATAATTTTTTGTTTGACATTTTCATTTTGTTCCCACGAGTAATGCGGAAAAACGGTCAGCCCCGGCAGAGCCGCTTGCCGGGGTAAGGCAGAAATATGACGGACCTTGCCACAGCATCCGAAAGAGCTCGTTAATGACTGGTTTATCCCCCAGCCTTTCATTCTTCGGCACGGTTTTCGTACAAGTACGCTCACACCACCACTGAAATTAGGAACCTCTAAACAATGATTGAATTGGGTTTCCGAACGTTGCACTATTGAGGAGTTACAACAATTCGGCTATCCAACTCAACCTTAGCTAATCACCATCCTGCCAAAAACGCACAGGACTTCTGTGGTGATCATTGCCCGCCTGGCACCCACTTGGAGGGTTTGAATGAGGATTTTGCCAAGCAAGGGTCCCCAAAGAACAATCTAAAAGTGTAAAATAACAAGACCTTGGTTGCTAATTGTGATGACCTCTTCAAAAAATCACACGTTTAGGAAAGTTTTCTTACAGAATTGAAATTGTTTCTTTGCGTCTGTGGTACGTTGCATCGCATCATCTTGTTGAAAATAAAAGTCATTAGCACATAAAAATAGGCTTTATCTCTGAAGAGATCATGTTGTTGCTTTTTAAGAACTGGCCTTCTTTAACAGCCTTAAAATCTTTGGCCTTTTTGCAGAATGCAGTGTTTTGTCTTTTAATTACTTACTTACTTAAGGTTCAGTTATGTGTGAACTAAGGCCTCAACCAAAAAACTTCTCCATCTAGCTCTGTTCCTAGCTAGATGTCTCCAGTTGCGCATTTCAAGGTGGGTAAGGTCACGTTCCACTTGGGCACGCCACCTGATCCGCGGCCTTCCTCTACGACCGACGTCGTTCTGTGGTCGTGAATTTCGAAGACTTTCCGGATTGGAATATTGGTTTCCATGCGCTCTACGTGACCATTACAGTCGTTGGACTTTTATGCTTCTGGCTAAGTCTACGTCGCTGTACAGCCCTTAGAGCTCGTCGTTCCATCTTCTCCTCCACTCACCTTCTATTCATCCACTTTTGTCATAGTCCATGCTTCTGCACCGTATGGCAGGACGGCGATGATAAGGGTCTTATATAGCCACACTTTGGTTGCTCGAGAGGAGCCTTTACTACTCAATTGCTTTCTTAGTCAAAGTAAGTCTTAGCGGTTAGCAAGAATAATTCATCGTTTAATCTGAGCGCTGGTGTTGTTTTCTGCGTTAATAGCGGAGCCTTGGTAGACATAGTCCTTAACTACCTCAAAATTACGCAATAGTAACGTTTTGACCGAAGCGTCTGTGTTGTAGTTACTTTCTTTACGACAGCATGTACTTTGTTTTGCCCCCATTAACTGTTAAAAACGTTATTTCCGCCTTTGCCCTAATACTTACAAAATTAGACAGACGTTTGAAATATAGTGCCACTAGTTTTGACATGGTAGCTCTGCACTGTTCATTCAAAGACGATGTTAAAGAAATCGCATCACAGCGCATCATATTTGATCGACTGTGGAATTTCCTGGTCTGAAACTTCACTGATAAGGACCTATCAGTTGGTTGACGATGGGCTTTATACGTTCACATAGGGTAAATTTTGTAAGCGATGTTAAGGAGACTGATTCCTCTATAGTTGGTGTAGTTTAAAGTGTCTCCCTTTTTCAGTATTGAACAAACAATACTGGGGCATAAATCATATCTTCCGACCATACTTTACGGATAAGTTGGTACATGCTCCTAACTAAATAATCTCCAGCTGCTTTTTTAAGTTCGGCATTCAAGCCATCTGCTACAGCGGGGTTATCATACTTAAGCTTGGAAATTGTTGAAATTTACTTAAAAAATGTTAAACATTTTACAAACTAAAGAACTTTTGTTTCGTCATGAAGTATCTTCTCAAATTGACATATTATTTAATCTGTTGGTATAAGTGACTGCTATGAGAAGAATCGAAGCCGTTTGTGTTGCTCAAGAAAAATTGAGAACATTGTGAAATTTTGTCAATTCTTTATCGATCTTTAGAATTAGTACTCCGCATCAGAGTAACACAAACGGCTTCGATTCTTCTCATAGCAGTCACTCATACCAACAGATTAAATAATATGTCAATTTGAGAAGATACTTCATGACGAAACAAAAGTTCTTTAGTTTGTAAAATGTTTAACATTTTTTAAGTAAATTTCAACAATTTCAGTGTATTGTTTTGCAATGTGTATTGGTCTATTTTTTAAAATTGCTTAATTTTTACTTGTCAAATGTCAATAGAAGACAACTTCAAAACTGACAACTGATCCAATAGTTGGTAATTAAAAATTAAACCTTCCATTGGAAAACCTTATGGTAATAAATATAAGTTTTTAAAGGACGTAAGCACTTACATACATATATCAGTAAACATAAGTTTTTACGTTTCGAATTTGTAAAACTGTAGGTTCACAAAAATCTTGAAATTTTCAAGATAGTCTCAACTTAAAAACCTTATAAAATTTGGAGTTTTTATTTATAAGTCATAAGTGTAAAGACAATTTCTGACAAGTTCTTCGTTTAATGACTTTGTTCGAAAGTAATTTTTCTGAAAATAAAAACTTGATACTTAAGGTATCTTATATCTTTGAACATAAAGAATTAATTGGATAAATAAAATAAAATAAATTGGGTGGCGCAACAGTCCGTTTGAGAACTTGGGCCTAGTGACTTACAACTCTCAACCATTTCTGTGTGCGAGTACTGTTGTCAGGGATGGAAGGGACCTACAGTTTCAAGCCGAATCCGAACGGCAAATTTTGAGAAAGCACTTTTCATGACAAGAATTACTCTTGGAGAATTTGTCAATTCCTCGCAAGAGGCAGTACCCGTGAAAAAACTTTAGGTGGCATAGGCAGGGATCGAACCCAAGACCTCTCGCATGACAGTCCAACGCACTAACCATCATGCCACGGGTACTACAAAATTAATTAGATAAAATTTGATAATTTTCCGAAGAAAAATCCTTGGATAATTTTATCTAATTTCTAGAACAATATTATTTCCTACAAAATTTGACAGTTCATTTACCAAAACTCAAACTTACCCATAAACTTTTTAAATCATCCAAAAACTCGAGACAGAAATTTAATTTCTTATTTCAGATTTGTCAATTCAATTAATTTCATTCATTTGCGTAATAAATTCATTTAGTTTTTTCTTAAAATAAAACAAAAAACAACAACAAAACTAACAACCAAACCCAATTATAAAAACAATAGTTTCAAATTCCAAAACCATCTACACACACACACGAAAATAAATTAAACTTTTCAAAAAACTAGAAACTAGATTATACCAAAGTAAACTTCCTTCGGTTACAATCTAATTTCCTATTGTTTTATAGTTGCTTTTTCTGTCTAAACGAATTGGTAAAGGTACTGTAGACAAAAAGTTTTAAACAATAAATTAAAATTTTTCGGAAATCGCTGTCAATGTTTTTTCGGTGAGTTCGTTCCTTTCCTTAATGTGATGAAAACAACAATAAAAATAAGTAAACTCAGCTCAACTAAACTATCACCCAATTTCAATCATTCGTGCTGAAGGAAAAGGATACACTTTTGATTTTGGTAATTGCATATCTTTGACTCAAAAAAAAAAAAAAACCGAAGGAAACTGAGAAAACAATATGTTTTCCTTCCATTACCTAGAATTAGAAACAAAACAAGGAAAATAGATGAAAAACTGCAACAAACATAAAGTCAAAAAGTGTGGTCGATTGTATACCTACTCTCAACTTATAGAACATCTAAAAAGGACTCGTCCTTTTATATATGTACAAAGCATACAAAACGTTTGGTAGGTCTGTATGTTTGTTCATGGACATCAAAAAGTTAAAAACTTTAAGTAGAGAGGTTGCACTAAAAACGTTCATATCGAATCCACCTTGACCCCTTTTTCCCCATATAGACATTTTGGCACCAAAGTATTAACTCAACTTCTCTCTAGCTTTAGCTCCTGGCTCCTAGTTGGTGATTTGTTTTTCTACTTTTTAAGTTTTCCTTTCTGTCGTGTATTTATTTTGGCAATCATATTGTCTGAGAGGTGAGAGGATGAAAATATGTACGTTTTATAGATCGAATGCATCCTTGCCGCTGCTGCTGCTCCTGATGATGATGCAAAGAGTCCTTTTATCTCACATACTACAAATGTATGTATATGAATAAAAATATTTGGGTGTATAAGTGTGATCCTTTTTTTTTTTATTTATCACGAGAGTAGGAGGAAGATAAAAATATTGATTTTCGCAATTTCCAATGAAAAATTAAACAAAATAGAGAGTAGTATGCATACAACATACATAAAGTAACGAAGGATATGCTTTGGTATTTTTATTTCAAGTGCACTTCTTATTTATTTTTATGTTTAATGAGTCACAAGGAGAGAGAAAGGCATCCGGACATTTTCGTTAGTGAAATTGGCTTTTATTTTTGTTTAATGTTAATTATAATATTTATTTATTTTGTCATTTATTATTTAATTTATTTTTTTTTCTTTGAGTTAGTTATGTGTGTTCATGTTTTTATTTATAAAATGATAAACATGAAAGAATAATATAATTCTGGTCATCAATTTGATTGATGACCTACATTTAGATGATGGACATTTGAGGGTATTTATATTCATTTGTTTATAGTGAAATAAAAATGAATTTCTATTTATGATGGAAAATTTGGAACTTAGCTTTTTATAGCCGTAGAAATTAAGTACAGTTTTATATTTAAGTGACATTTTGAATTAACTTTCTTTTTGTTAATAAATTGCAAGTACAAGGTTTTGTTTTATATCCCTTATACACCTGGCTAGGGTTTACATAATGTATGTAGGTTCTTAATTGAGACTTATATAATCCTTAAAAACACAACAACAAAAAATATTAATTGGAAATATTTATTAATAGTTAAATGAAATTAGATACTGAATTGGCTCAATTTTATTTGAGAACTTAAATTATTCATCTTTAACACTCCCTAAAAAGTCATTTGTTTTTGTACTGGAGTAAAAAAGAATATATGTTATAATAAAGAATAATATAGATTGTTAAAAGTATGTAATACAAAAATGTTTATAAGCTTTTTTTTTAATTACTAAAATAAAGCGTATTTGATATACCTCAGAAAAAGTCTTGTTACCTCCATCTTAACGAAAAAATCAAGTTTTGACCATAATAATTTAAAAAATAGTTGACATACAGACATCATTAAAGTGATAGTTTTATTTTTCAGAAAAGTCAACAAATTTAAAAATTTTTCAATTTGACTTTATTTACTACATAACTGAATATTTGTGTAATATTGTTATTATTTGAACCATATTTTTATTTCGCCATTTTCATATTTGAGAAATTAGTAATGGATATTTAATTTTATATCATAACTTAATCTAAATTCATTATAATAAAATCCACAAAACAAATGATGCCAATAATTTAAATTTAAATACAAATGAATATCATCTATCCACCTAAATAATATACTAACTGTATAAATGCAGTTGAAACATGATGGTGACTACAAATCAGATCAAAACTACTAAATGAATAAAATTGCATCTAATAACAATAAATTCTCCATACCTTCCCTAGCCATAGCCTACATAACAACGATTAAATGTAAATCTCCTTGCTGAATAATCACTATTTAGAAATCCATTTATGTATATTGTTATTTATTTCTATACTCGAGTCATATCGTACAGTTAGGTATAATCCTGTATAATATTAACATTCTAATTAGGATACTTACTTGCAATTATTAGATCCTTTATAAGCTTAACTCCTGCGTCATTTCTCACTTTGTTGAAGTGAAAATGAGAACTTCTTCAAAGATAAACCAACCAACCAACCAACACTAGATTCATTTTGAATATGCAATGTTTTAGCTTAAGATATATACAATATTTAAAGTATTATTACAACCATCGAGAATGGAGATATTCATACATAATGAAGTCACACAACTAATTAATATCTTAGGGTTTATAATACAGAAGTCAGCAATTAGCTTAGTTGAATATGGTGAATAATATATCATTTTTGACATACATTGTGGTTTGCGTGCATATAATTTCAATTCTCGTAAGATTGATGTGTTTTATTCGCTTTTATGAATTATTATAAAATTGTACTATTTCCTTTTACTGTCGCACATTAAACTTGTCACAGATTTTTACCAATTAATATTAGAAGTATTTAACAAAAAAGAATGAAAACGTTAAAATGACAATCCCTTTTAAGGGATAATAACTAACTTCGTAGAATTTAATTTATTATTATGAAATTACTATTTTTAAAATCCTTTGAATGGATTTTCTAAAAAGGACCTTAAAATTGCCTCTAAGTAAACGCAAAGCATTTGATATATCCCAAAAAAACTGTGGTCGATTCGGTGAAGCAAATATTGCCTTAGAATTTTGTAAACAGTTTTCTGCAGAACCAGTAACTATCTTTCGTTTATTGTTAAAACCTTAATGCGATTAATTGATATTGGCAATTATTTGATTCTTGATATTATCGGTCAATTTATTAATAATTTAATGTTAAAAATTTCTACCATAATGTTAGTTGTAGTGTAAATATTGCTAAAAATTTCACTGTGAAAGAGTACTTTTTCTTGATATTGTTTGATATTTAAGCTTTTTCGCCAGAAATTTTGTTGCTAATTTTGAAGTCACTCCAACAATATTCCAATTGTAAAACTTTTTACTATTCTTCGAGCTATTGAAAAGAATATGCACTACTGAATAGATCGAACTTTTTCCTGTAACGAAATAGTGTACTCGTATTTAAAAATATTAAATTTGAAGATCTATAAATATAACTGCAAAATAAGTTTATGTTAAAAAATTTAAATGCCATTAAATTTCTCCAAAAAATCATCAATTTACTGATTCTTTTTCAAAAATCGTTAGAATAAAGAAATAATTTTTAAAAATAATTCTACAATTTTGGTTAGAATATTTTTGGCATGAAGTTATTTACTTCTATATAAATAAACGTAATAGGTTTTGTAAAGAAATTGTGACTAATTTTTGAAGTATCGGATTTTGAAAAAAAATAAATAATTTTTGTTTGATCATCAACATTTATTTAGTCAGTATAATTGTTCAGAATAAAACTATTTAAATCGGTTCATTAGTTAGTGAGAAAATTTATAAAGAATATAATTTAAAGGGTTCTGGAGTTATTAAAAAGTATGTTTATTTTAATATTAGAATCCAATTAAAAAAAATGACTGGGCCATTTTTCAGAGAATTAGAATTTTTGACCAAAAACCGTATATTTTTGAACACCGGTGACATTTGTCTTATATTGAAAGCTGTTTCACAGAAACTTACCAAAAGACATGTTCACAATTTTCAGTATTAACCTGACTGATTGGGAATACATATTCTGCTTTTTGAAAACTTTTGGCCGTTTAGTACACAAATTTAGGGTATTTTTAGACGTATGGTTTTCAAGAATAAATAATACGCTTTTATTTTAATTCGCTTTTTTTTTTGGTCAATAAATTATTTTGAATATAAATATAAGTCATTATGTTTTAAAAAATAATTTCAGGCAAGTGAAAAGACAGACGTGACTGTCTTTAATGAATTCCAGCCATGAGGTCCAATTTCCGATCAATCAGAAATTGAGGCCATATGTGAGCAATAACGCGGTAAATATTCTTTTTCAAGGCGTCAATCGTCTCAGGTTTATCTACTTAGACAAGCAACTCCAACTTCACATAACCCCAAAAAAAAATGTCCAGCGGTGTTAAATAAAATGATATTGGGGACCACTGCAAAGGCCCATGACACACGACAATGCTGTCACCAAAAGTTTCTTTCAATAAATTGATTGTTTAATTGGTTGTATGACATTTTGAAACGTTGTTCGAAGTAAATCTATTCAATACAAAATGGCAAACCAAACTGGCATAAATGAAGTGGTAGTTGTCAAAAATACCAACTTTAAAAAAAAATAATAACAGATTGAAAACCATATGTCTAAAAAAACACCCCTTATTGGCCGTTTGAACGTATGAACGTATGAACGTTTGAACGTATGATCGTATGAACGTATGAACGTATGAACGTATGAACGTATGAACGTTTGAACGTATGAACGTATGAACGTATGAACGTATGAACGTATGAACGTATGAACGTATGAACGTATGAACGTATGAACGTATGAACGTATGAACGTATGAACGTATGAACGTATGAACGTATGAACGTATGAACGTATGAACGTATGAACGTATGAACGTATGAATGTATGAACGTATGAAAGTATGAAAGTATGAAAGTATGAAAGTATGAAAGTATGAAAGTATGAAAGTATGAAAGTATGAAAGTATGAAAGTATGAAAGTATGAAAGTATGAACGTATGAACGTATGAATGTATGAACGTATGAAAGTATGAACGTTTGAACGTATGATCGTATGAACGTATGAACGTATGAACGTATGAACGTATGAACGTATGAACGTATGAACGTATGAACGTATGAACGTATGAACGTATGAACGTATGAACGTATGAACGTATGAACGTATGAACGTATGAACGTATGAACGTATGAACGTATGAACGTATGAACGTATGAACGTATGAACGTATGAACGTATGAACGTATGAACGTATGAACGTATGAACGTATGAACGTTTGAACGTATGAACGTATGAACGTATGAACGTATGAACGTATGAACGTATGAACGTATGAACGTATGAACGTATGAACGTATGAACGTATGAACGTATGTACGTATGAACGTATGAACGTATGAACGTATGAACGTATGAACGTTTGAACGTATGAACGTATGAACGTATGAATGTATGAACGTATGAAAGTATGAAAGTATGAAAGTATGAAAGTATGAAAGTATGAAAGTATGAAAGTATGAACGTATAAACGTATGAATGTATGAACGTATGAAAGTATGAACGTTTGAACGTAGAACGTATGAACGTTTGAACGTATGAACGTATGAACGTATGAACGTATGAACGTATGAACGTATGAACGTATGAACGTATGAACGTATGAACGTATGAACGTATGAACGTATGAACGTATGAACGTATGAACGTATTAACGTATGAACGTATGAACGTATGAACGTATGAACGTATGAACGTATGAACGTATGAACGTATGAACGTATGAACGTATGAATGTATGAACGTATGAAAGTATGAAAGTATGAAAGTATGAAAGTATGAACGTATGAACGTATGAACGTATGAACGTATGAAAGTATGAACGTATGAACGTATGAACGTATGAACGTATGAACGTATGGACGTATGTACGTATGAACGTATGAACGTATGAACGTATGAACGTATGAACGTATTAATGTTCTATGGGAAGTTAATTAAACAATTCGGAATTTCTGAGTTTCAAAATAAATAAATTGGGTGGCGCAACAGTCCGTTGAGAACTAGGGCCTAGTGACTTACAACTCTCAACCATTCCTGTGTGCGAGTATTGTTCTCAGCGATGGAGGGGACCTACAGTTTATATGCCGAATCCGAATGGCTAATTTGAGAAAGCACTTATCATGACAAGAATTACTCTTGGAGAATTTGTCAATTCCTCGCAAGAGGCAGTACCCGTGAAAACAACTTTAGATGGCATAGGCAGGGATCGAAACCAAGACCTCTGGCATGACAGTCCAACGCACTAACCATCATGCCACGGGTACTACTTCTGAGTTTCAAGCTTTTGCAATAAAACTTCAACTAAATATTTAGATTTGATTAAGTGCTGTAATTTTGTTAAATTCTAAAAACAATGTATTATTTTCATAAAATGCATACATTTAAAATACTTAAATGAAAGATCAATCACGGAATTTTATAAAAAATATATTTTAATAAGTCAATCTAAACTGTATTGAAACCTGAAATGCATGCAAATAGCTGCAGAAATCATTCATGTAAGTAAAAATTGGTTCAAAGACATTTGGTTATCAAATACATGAACACTATTTTTGAAAAAAAAAACATGTAATGAAACATGTTTCACGAACCTTTTTGATTAAGTGCAGAAAATCACAAATAAATCACCCATAAAAAGATTACAGAACAACCTACTCGTATTCTGCGAAAGCAGTCAAATGTCAAATTCAAAATTCCTATCAATATAGAAAAAATGTTAAAAAATCACTCTGAATATATTTACATATATATTTACATACATATTGCATCGACATGAATAATTTGCTTATCACTGACAAAATGTTGTCTTATTTTTACTTACAAATGCAAAACTTTTTCTCAACTCGAAAATACCTATGTTTGTGAAAATGTATTTCAACAAATAAAAAAACCTCAGAGCCAGAGGCTTTTAACAAAATTAAATTCATTCACCTTTGCAGGCGTATAACACTCCTTTTACCTCGCATTTTTAGTTTTTAATTATATACCTGTCCACTATACAGAAGATAAGGGCTGGAATATAATTCATATTTCTTTGAGATATTTTGTTTCTAACTTAAAAAAGTAGTGATGTTTATTAAATTTTATTCGTCATATCTGTTAATGGTTGTGTTTGCAATATAGTTTCAAATGAAATATTAAATATTAACATTCTCATTATGGATATACATATATACAAAAAATATATCGATTTCACAATATTTTCATTTTCTTCAAAGTTCCATTAAAACTTCAGTGACCCTATTCTGTCTCTAAGGAAAAACCCCTAAGAGGTAAACGAACTTTTCCTGATACAAAATTCTTACCAAAATTTGTTTTTTTTTCCACAAATGAAAAATAAAACCTACCTATTTCATCGATTTCAATCTTTTATTCTTTCTTCCACCATCAGCCTAACCCTATCTATGTATCTAAAGTTGAAAAATCTAAGCAAATTGAGTTGACAAACACTGATGAACAAATATACAAATACTTACCCACAAACCTACATCACCTAAGTTATCGACTAAAACGATCTGAGTTTTGTAAAAAAATGAAAAAAATGGTAAGGTATAAAAGATAAATAAATTGGCAACAAAAATCAACTTCATACAGAAACTAGACTACGAGTATTTTTATTTTAACTACAATACGAGAGTATACGAGTAGATACAAATATACAACAACAACAAAAAAAACCTAACTACGCCAATAACTTTTGTCGAAATAATTGAAGAGGACACGCGATAAAAACATGCCACAAATCATTTTAAAAACTCTGAAGACTGAAGTCTTTTTCCTTATAACGACTCTATGCCTAAGAGCTTTTATGTCTAGTTTTGTATTTTTCTACAGGGTGTTTCTAATTTTCAAAAAAAAACATTTGGTAAAGTAGCTTTCCTCTTGTAAAGGTAAACTCAATTTTTTTAAAGGAGAACCTTTCTAAAAGGCAAACATTTTTTTACCTAATTTTCAAATTTTATTTACAAAAAAAACACTAAATATAATTGAACCCCAAGTACAAATGCTTTTTTATAACTGGAAAATAATTCAAGTGAAATTAACTTTTTTTAGAAAAAACTTTCAGATTTTTGGTTGTAAAGACTGTAATTCTATGAGCTTACATGAACACTGTCAAATAAAATCGAAAAAGAAAGAAGTTTTAGTAATGTTCAATTTTTTCAAAAACTATAGAAACTACATAAAACTAAGTAGTTTTCAGTGTACTGTTGGACATTATAAAGAACATCAAAAATAAAACTCAATACAGAATTGAATTTCTCACTTAAAAAAAAAAGTAGGTAACACTGTTTTTGAATTCATTTTGATAAATTTTGAGTTTAAAAACGGTTTTTTGAAAAACTATCGATCAGCACAAAAAAACTAGAAAGTCACCAATAACAAAGAACAAATTTCTAGATTTTAGAAAACTTATAATTTTGTATTGTAAGCTTTGCCGTCCCTCCTTCTTTAGGAAAAAGTGCTTTTTGTAACCTTCTACAAAAACCTGTTATCAGTTCTAGGCGCCAAAGTTATTGTACTTGTGCCCTATAACAGCATTAGATAGTAAGATTTTGTAGTTTTTAATTTTCTTCAAAACTTTTTCAATACTAACGTACATCTAGTTCTCAGCGTTCAATAACATATAAGCATCAATCAATAAAAAAAAGTTAGTGTAAAAATTAGTGAAAAATGTTGAAAACAAAATATTGAATTATTTTTAATTTATCAAAAAACGAAACAAACTAGTTGAAAGTATTTGGTTGTTTTCAAATGATTTAAAACAATTTTCCTTTTTTTTAGTTTTTCAAAAAACTATAACACCCATGTTATTGAGTTTTTTTTTAACACTAGTTGTAAAGCAAAACTAGGTTTAAAAAGCTATCAAGTCTTCAGTATTTCTAACATTTTGTTAAGATGTTAACAAAATTATTTATTTCAGCACTGTTTTTAAAACACCTTAGGCTCCAAAACGTTTAAATCTAATTTTGACAATGACATGGAGGTACGACATTTTAATTGTGGTTTTCAAATCTTGTCTTGAAAATAGTTCAGGGCAGTAAACTTATAACCAAAAACAATACTTAATAACATACAAGTTTGTTGTTTTAAATAAAAACCATTAAATTTCTCCAAAATTTTTATTTTCAAAATTAGCTTTTAAAAAACTAAAAACTATTTCGGCGTCTTTTCGCACAAAATCATATCGCCTAACTTAAAAATGTCATCGAAAGATTTTGGTACGATTTGATCAACCGAACCTTTGGGTACTAAAACTTTTTTAGGTTTTATGGCATTCCAAATAAAAAGAAGCGTTCGGTCTTATAGCCCAATAAAATAACGCCAAGATATTAAAAATATCATTTCACCCAAAAACGACTTCAAAATAAAATACCATAAAGCTAAAAATCAATGTCATATTTCCCAAACTAATTTTTTAAATATCATAACGCTTAAATTCCTTATTGACATATCACCCAAAAGATTTCACCTGTTTCAATATTCGGGCATTCTGACCAATTTTTTGTTTATTTTGGGCACTAAGGCATTTTGAGATTTTAATTTTACCCACCAAACGCAAATATTATGGCTTATAAACAGTGAAATATTTAAGACTGTTTAAATGGGTCTCAAAGCCGAACCCCTATGTCATAAGACCCAAATTCTAAATTAAAATTTCTTTTGGACAAAATGACAACTAAAAATTTGGACGTTATTTTCTTAAAAATTTATTTGAGCGTTACGACATTCACTTTGGGTTTTTTGGCAGTTTTTATTTAAATTTTTGGGTTTTATAAAATTTGAATATTAAGGCGTTATGGTTTTGTGTGAAAAGACCTAACGCCACTACACTATTTTTCAAAACAGCTGGATTTAAAAATACAATTCCACAATAGGATTCTAGCTTTAAAAAAAAAGTAAATTATAATATTGTAGGTGTTGCCGTTGTGTTGAAATATTTGTTTTTCTTTACTTTTTTTAAAGTTGCGTTTAAAAAAAAAAAAAAAAAATAGAACCCATCAAGTCAGACTTCTCTGTCATTAGAAAACTCATTAAATATTTTCACAAATAGACTGACAAATTGGCAGAAGTGTCAGAGACAAGTAGTTTACAAAATATTTTTACAAACCATAACAGCTTCTGCCACCCCCTTTTGTTTCTACTTTGTCTTTTGCCTTTTTTGTATTTTCCACATCACCTTTTAAAATCTTCCACAGTGCCGCCTTCACTTACTCCATTCAGTCTGCCTTCTTTGAATTCATCTGTGCATCAAGATTTTTAAAATAAATTCCATGTTGAAAGCTAACTCTGTGACCATAAAGTTTTTCGTTAAAATTGAGGTTGGAAGACTTGACTTTTCAGTGGTATTTCAAAAGTATAAGTTTTTTTCTTATTATACTAAAAACTTCTTTTGTTAGACTCTTATCAACCTTTAAAAAAAGCTCTGCATCATTACAAAAAAGATTGAGCGTAATTAAAAAAAAAACCGAATGTATTGGAGATATCATCGATTAATTTAGGCCAAATGCATGCGTACCTATGATTTTTTTACCAAACATTTTTATTTTTTGGCAAATATGGATAACAACTAACCCCCTCTAAACCCCACCCAACAATTTTTGTTTTTTTAAAAGTTGCTTTCGAAAATCCTGTATCAATATTAGATGATTTATCCCCCCTCACGTTTCTGATTAAAAATAAATAATTTAGGTGGCGCAACAGTCCATTGAGAACTAGGGCCTAGTGACTTACAACTCTCAACAATTCCTGTGTACGAGTAAAGTTGTCAGGGACGGACATTTCTGATTTGTTTTAAGAAATTCAGCTTAAGTTGACTTAGGGGTAATATTTTTTGAGTGTACTTCTCAAAAGTATCGTAAGTTAACTTAATATTTCCTTTTCCTTTTCACATATATAAGAAATCAACATAAAGTAACAAATTTTATATTTCTTTAATGGAAGTATATCTAAGCACTAGAATGCCTTCTGTTTATAAGCCTTTAGCAACAATAAAATTGTTACACCCTTTATAATTGCATGACCTTATTATGGTCACCGCACCAACAACAAAATAACAAAAATAAATTAATTGCTCAAAAATTCCTACTGCCCTTATTTTCGATGGTAAATGTATCTCTCACTTTTTTTTATATATGTATATGTAAGAGTACGAGTAGGTACTTTCCAACACCCACTGATACCACAAACAAACCTTAAAGGTTGAAATATATGTAAAGGCTTATGCATTAACGTGTCGGTGGCGCGCGGCGGTAACGTTGTCGGCGATATTAAACAGAGTAACTTTTAAAGCAAATCATCATTAGCATCACATCATTTTACATCTAACCTAACGAGTGTAACGTTGAAACGACCAACCCTTCGCTTGCCTTTCCCAATTGTTAAAAAATTGAACCCCATTTCAAAACTCCCCGCATTCATAAAGCAAAAATAAAAAGTAGACACACATAATAAATTTATGCTCCTGAGGTACGAGTATATGCGTTTACAAGAAGTAAAAAAATATGTTGTTACACATACGTAATTCTGGTTGCAAATTTGTACACGTGTTTGCACTGAAAGGATATGCAAGGACCTATAAAATAAAAAATACCCCAACCAACCCCCATCCCTTGTGTGTATTTTGCGTTATTAAGGGAGTAAAGTAAAAACTAAAAAAAGAAAAACCTCTTTTACTATATGTACGTAGAATAGAAAATGAAAACATTCATTTTCTTTTTGAAATGTGTGCTTTCTTTGTTGTTGACTGGTGGCATGCGAGGGGTGGTTGCGCCGCCTACCGTTGATACTGCTTTTGGATAAATTGCTTTAAGGCGCAACGAATAAACAGACATATCCAGCCAGCCTTTGAGTGAGATATTATAAGATATAAGATATAAAAAAAATGTCTCATTCGTTTGGGTTGTTCCTTTTTGTTGGTTCATTCTTTAATGACATTAGCCTCTTTTATTTTTCTTCCTTTTTGTCGTCTCTCTAAACTGTCATACGTACCTTAACATAGTTGAATATCCTCCTGACATGCAAACAAGTCGAGTTAATAAACAGTCAATGTTTGTTTGTCTTTAGAAAAGTTGAAAGCTTATTGCAAAATTTTTGTTTTTTTTTTCTTTATTCTGATGTTTACGTTTCTTTGAATAGAATAAGAAAAACATGTGTAAATGACTTTGAGTTTTTCACAGGGATTTTCTAGGATACAAATTTGATTTAAGGAACATTAGAAGCTTGAATTTGTGATTTTAAGTTATTTGACTTGTAAATTTTGCATAGATTTTGAATTTAAAGAGGGTAACTTTTTTTTAATGAGCTTCCTTTGTTATTAACATGGTTCTTTACATTCATGTAGTACGACTAAAGAACAAATCTCTGTGCGTGAAAATACGATAGAAGTTGGGTTCGAGGGTAAACTTGATTAAGAGGAGGAATGCAACTGACTATTTTACTATAGAATAATCTCTTAAAACAAAACGGTACAAGAGAACTTATACGCCGGCCGTTGTATGAGTGACGTAAATGAATGAGCGATGTTCTTACCACCAATCATTTTGAAAGGTCTACCTTGAATACCAAACTAACAACCAAAATGTCAATGTTTTTAGTTTATGATGGGAATTTTAAGTGAATTTTAAAGCTGAAACCATTTTTAAGATAATAGGGTCAGAAAGTTTATTCAAAATCCCAAAAGCTTTTTCCGAGAAAAATTGCAAAGTTCAAGGTTTTTAAATAGAAAGTGTTTTGGGTTTCTTAAGAAACCATATTTAATTTCGCATTTATTTAAAGTTCTTAAGTCTTTGCAGTTAATTCAATAAAAATACTTTCTATTGAAAAAAAAATAAAATATAAACACAAATTCTACGATAAGCATCTTTATCGTAGCCACACAAGAAACTATGCTATGAAAGATTCATGTTCATATGTGATGTAAATTCCACGAAAAATATACTCCTAGCTACACAATGATTTCGGTTTATTTACTTTTTAACCTGAAATTATAAAACCCATCTTTACTCCAAAATGTATGTGGAGGAAATTTTCTTAATGCAATATTATTTTATACTGAAAAGTAAACGGAAAAGTTTGTTACAGGAAAACCTTCAAAGCTTACCACAAATATTATTTATAGTTAAAATTTGGTTTAATTTTTTTATTTCATGAAAACTATTTGATTTAATTAAAATTATCTTTTGTAAAACCAACAAGTTGTTAGTTGATGTAATATTGTAGATGTAATTCAGAAGTGAAAATTATTTCTTTAAACTTGAAATATTATTTTTTTAGTCTTCTAATTGTCTACAGAAGAACAGGTAGGGATGATCATGATCAAGGAAGTCTGCTGTTTTTACTAGATGTGTTTATTCTTTTCTTGGAACTTTTAAGGAGTGGAATACAGGGTTAGATTTTTTAATGAATGACTGTTACATAGTGGCTCTCACTACAGAGAATCCGGTGAGAAAATTTAACCCGGTGCAAGATAAAACTTTTTAGTGAATCAATTAATTAAATCACTTAATTTACTTTTAGTCTCGGTTTCATGAGAATGATACGATTTTATCTACAAAGCATCCAAAACGAATTGTAAATTTTTGTCTTTGACAAAATCAAGGAATAACACGGTCTAAAAACTTATCTCTAAAATTAATAAATAAATAAATCGACCGTCTTGAGTTCTTGTAATAATTGAATTTTAATACCCTCTAGACTTAAGTATGAAAAAAACTGTGTTATGACGTTTTTGAATGCCTAATTCCAAAGTTTAACAACCAATTGTCAAATCTAGGGTTTCGGCAATAGGTCACAGAAAAAATGTTTTCAGTTGTTCTAAATTTTTTTATAGTGATCGTGTATCGTTCCATTTTTAATAAAAAAGGTAATTTCAAATGTCAAAATGTGACAGTTTAACAAATTACTACCGACCAAATGGAAACATCTTAAAGAAAACCATTTTAGTTTCAAAAAGGCCTTTGACTTTGAATTAATTGCTAATATTTAATTATTTTTGAAACATTAAAAAAATGCGTTTTAAATAAATTCATGTATGTTTTTCGTTGTTCTTGATGAAAAACTAAACTAAAACTAGAAAAGACGAGACGAGAAAAATCTCGAAACCGAAATTGGGATGAGACTCAGTTATACGAGACTTAGGTTTTTCGATTTAACGAAACCAAGACGAGACTCGAAAAAGTCTCACCGGTTCTCTTCTCCTGGCCAGCCCTTATTTTTCGACATAACAACTGTAGAGATTATATTTTCTTCATAAAGTTAAGATTTTTAAATGAAAATATTAAAATCTGGTTATTTAATAACCCAGGTTATTTTTTAAAACAGGATTTTTTGAAACCCAGGTTATTTGTAACCCATGGTATTTTGAAACACATGTTATTTGTAGCTCAATCAATTTCGAAACCCAGCTTATTTTTCACTCAGTTTAACCCTAGATATCTTATGACCATGGTTATTTTCTAGGCCAGGACATTTTGTAACCCAGGTTATTATAATTGGCATTTAATTTGTATAACCTTTCTAAGTTTTAAACCTGGTTATTTTATAACTTAGGTTATTTTTTAACCTTTGTTAATTTATTCTCCAGGTTATTTTTAACCCGTGTTAATTTAAAACCCAGCTTATTGTTCAACTAGATTATTTGTTACCCGGGTTAAGCCTGTATATTTTTTGACCGTGTTGTCTTGTAGCCCAGCTATTTGTAACACAAGTTATTTTAACACTCAACCTTCTCTTAAATTAACCTGAATCGTTAATTTGGGTTTGTGCACTTAAATAATTTTTGCTTTTCATAACAAGCTTTGTTTTTCATCCTGGTTCCTTCTTCATGAAACGTTCACATTGTGAAATTCTAAAAAAAATTCAAATGAAAATCCCTCATCCACGTAAACGAAACATTCAAAAATAATTTGAATTAAACCTATACCAAGACGGAAAACAAACCATTGATCTTAGCTTGCCAGTGTAACAATTTTCTTTAAATGAGTTTCCAGTATGACTTGCCCCTAATGTATGTACTAAGATGGGATTCCTTAACAACACACACAAAGATATTCCGAACAGTTTATCCTTTTCCCTTTTATACTAAGACCACTCATAACGTAAAGTAGAACTCATCCCAAAAAATAAGAAATACCGGGAAATTAACTTATTGACAGAAATGGTTTGTGCATTCGATAAGTTCTTTTAAATACACAAACCTTTTATTTGGTATATTTTTTTCCCAGTATTTCATATTTTTATTATAATTAAAAGTTCAAATTTCAACAAATTATAAATCTGTATTTCACAGAAAATTCTTTTTGTTTTGACATCTTTTTCTGTTAAAATGGGTTCAGAGTGAGAGGAAACGGTAGACTTAAATACAGTGATTTTCTATTGTGATAACAAAAAATTTCCCATCCTTCATTTTGTATTGTTCCAATAGTTTGTGTAAAAGATTAGCCTAAAAATAACCTATAAAAGCTACTCCGATAAACTTAAAGTTTTTCTCAATTTAAAGACTCGAAATGCATTAAACATAATGGTACCAATGTGTTCTTCTTTTGGACAAGAAATTCTTCATAGTTACAATTTCCACTTCAATTTCTCTGTTTAAAGTAATCATCAGGCTTATACCTTTGGTATTTTGAGACTTCCATAATAAATCACACTTTAAAAATACCAACTTAACGTCACCCCAAAGTTCATTCCTGCATGACCATTTTTGTTTGAAGTGAAATATAGATATTATAGTTCACCCAATAAGTATGATGAAAGTGTGGATTATTCAAAAAGGTTTATATAACTTTCTAATGCTGAATAAGTAACCATAGTTACTTCCTTCAGGGATCAGAGTTCAGACACACAATCAATAACTGAGTATTGGTACCTATAGATATTTATTAATTCCAATATCCTTTTTCAATAAATGTCACTCTACATATAGTCTATCTATATACCTATTCTGAGACAAACCATTTCAAAGTCTTTACTAGCATTCAATATTCATTGGAGACAGCAGTTTTGCGTTGCACTTTTACTCACTATAAGGACAATTTCCTCCTCTGACGACGACGACGCAAACAAAAAAAAAAAAAATAAAAAAAAAACCAAAAGAAGAAAACTAAGTCCTTAAAATGCAACATACCACAACCACATTATATACACATACTCGTAGATATTCGCATCATCATAAATGATGATAAAGGATATGCTCGCTCCTAAAGGGATGTGGTTATTTTACGGTTAGTACTTTTTTGTGTAGAATTTCTTCTTTTTTTTCTATTTTTATTTGTGTGTGAATGCTTTTTCAGCCGGAAGTCGAATGAAGCGCAGCTAAAGCATTTTGTCAGGAGCATCATCCTTCTTTTCCTCATCCTCATCGTCGTCGTCATATTCGTCCTTTTTACAATAACACACGCTTTTGCCTCTTCATATTCTCGCATAATTGAAATGCACTCATGAATATGACTTTCAGAACGAACTTTACAAAAAGAGATAGAGATAGAGATAGAGAGTGAGGGAGAAAGAGAAAGAGATATAAAATAGAAACAAACCTGAAGAACGCTGCAGGAAACACTTTGCACATTCTATAAGCGCCACCACTATGCCCCCCTTTTTTTCTGTTGGTCGTAGTTCAACGATGACGATAATAGTGGCAGTGCAGTGAGGTTGCGAAATAAAGGACGAAGAAGAAAAGTTAAGCTTGAAAAAAGGATCCTGCATCCCTTTTGAAGGGTAAAAACTTCAATCGAGAATAGTGTAGTTCTAGTTTGGTCATTTAACCCAAATGTCATTATAGAACAAACAGCTGCAGCTGCTCTGAATATGGCATAGAGAAAATATATGAGCTTTATCTTGATTGCTTTGTGGTCTTGAGACCTAAAAGAAAGATTTAGTACACGTACAAATCACAGTCAAAGGACATTTTCGTGGAATATTTTGCCCAACTTTTGCAATTGAAATCGAAATATTTCCAGGAAATTTGAGTTCATTATTCGATCAATTAGTTTGAAAATTTGAAATTAAATTATGTGGAAAAACAATAATTGGTTTTTATTTTGATTACTTTCTTCTACCTGAGAATGTATTGAATGCATAAAACGGGTTAAAAATATTCTTAATTGAGACAATTAAGACAAAAAGGAAGAATTTAAGAGTAAATACATTCTGTAAGACATTTAATGAAGTAATTGGATTGGAATTCGCCAGAACTTACAGATTCAAACTACTGGTGAGAATATTGGTGCATTGTATCCTTTGAATGCTTTTAAGGTTTATAACTTGTCAGTAATGGTTATTTAGGTACTTGCTTTACATCATTCCATAATATTAAAAACAAAATCTGCAACTTTCCTTTTTTCAAAAATTACAACTTACAAGCTTTCACTTTTCAATAAAGTCTTATTTATAATCATAATCCTAATCATTCCCTTCCTAACATAGCAAAACAAACACCACACTTTACCTACTAATAGAATCATCTTACTTATTTTTAATTGATCCATGATTATCCTGATATTCTTTTGTCGTCTTTATTTATTGATTAACACCAACAAAAAGACATGTGAATTAAAATAGAAATCAACTTCTTTCAAAAAGTAATTCGATATCATCGAACAAATCCAAAATAAAAAAAAACATCAACTGAAATTCAATTTAAAAATGCTTGCTATTTGCTTTTTGTTGTGTCTTCCACAATAACACAAAACTGTCATGCTTTGCTTGTGGTTTGGTAAAGGGTTTCCAATGCCATTGTTTTATGTTTAACGTTAGACACATTCACGGGAGTGGATTTGAGCGGAAAAAATAAGGCGCTCTGAAGCTTAGACGAGTTGTGGAAAAATTTCACATCAATTCATATTTTCTTGTTCTCTTCTTAATAAGCTATTATACAATACACATGCACGTGATTATGCTTCAGTGAAATAGCTAGTTTAATACCTCCTTTTAAGTATATAGTTACACAAGAACGGAGATTCGTTATTTTGCCGTACTTAATGAATAAGCAACGCAAACTCTGTCTTTCCCTGTTATTCAAAAATCTTCAGGGATCCAAAATCAATGTTTTTCAATTATAAGTATTACGAAATTAAGGATTCAAATAAAAGAGCTTCTTCAATTAAAATATTAACACATAGATGTTAAAAATGTGTTATGTATATCCTGAGTATTGTGTGCATACAGCTGCTATACAAAAAAATGTTTTCTTTGGAAAATAAAACGTATGCCAATAATCGGGACAAATTTTGAAGAAAGAAAGAGCTTCGATTTTTGTTCATCAAATTTTTCAAAAAACTTAAATTTTCTCCAACAAATCAAATAAATAAGCGGTACAAAAACTGCACCATTGCTTTATCATAAAACTTAAAACTAAGCCATAGTAAGAATCCAAAATCATTTTGTATGATTTTATTATATGGGGGCAATCCACAAAATTAATATTTCGTTGCATAGCCTTTGTTGGCTATTACTGCTTCACAACGTCTCATTATTGAATTAAATAAATTTTGACACCTTTCAGCCGAAATATTCTCCCAGGACGGCTTAGCTGCAGCCCAAAGTGCTTCGTTGCTGGTCGTATTAATATCTGAGTCTGTTTTCTTACCGTTGGTCATTATCTTGTTGGAAGGCCCTCAAAAGCGGTATTTCTTCATATTTATATGGGAGCATTACATTTTCCAGAATATTCACGCAGACGTTAATCCATGATGGATTAAATCCAGTCTATGGGTCCAACTCGGGGTTATATTCGGCTTTTGGAGGTGTTTATACACGGAAAGAAGTGTATGGCATTTATGACAATGCTAGTATGGCCTGGAGTCCCATACTAAAAAAGTATCGGTGATATTCCTACATTGTATTGCTACAACTCATATAAGTATGGGATTATGTACTATACTGTATGGTACCACAATCTTTGCTTGGAACACAAGGGCGCATAGTACGTTTGACGAGACAGCATTGCCTTCAGCCCCATACTGTTTCGGAGATGTCGCAATGCTACTAGTTTTTCCCGCAATAATTTATGGCGTGATAATCGATACCCTTATTGGATTGCTGTCAATAGTGTAAGTATAAGGGACATAACAATAATGTATAGACTTTTCTGCTAGGAGCATTATACATGTACATGCCGCCAGTCAGTATGGGCCTGACTCCCATACTGTCATTGGCGTATCGGCTATAACTATTGTCGGCGTTACTATTCTCAGTATGGCCAAATTAACTATGCTTACAACTCTTTATCCAATGGAAATCTTCTAAGCCATACAGTATTGCGTTCAGACCCATACTGACATTGTAATGTTCGCAATGTATTTCTTTCCGTGTACTTGGGAACTAGATCATTTAACCACAAACAACACGATTTTGTTCTCATCCGTCCATAAAACGTTGCGCCATTTCGGTGATGGCTCAAGTTTTGCAGTTGAAAGAGGAACTTGTCTGGGACTACAAGCTGTTAAATTATTTTCTGTCAATCTGTCGCCAACAGTTTTAATGCAAGCTGTAATATTCAGGTATTTTTTGATCACAGTTGCAAGCTTGAAAGGATTTTTTGGCTATCTCGGACTATGCGACTGACGAGAGCTGTTGACATAACTGGTTTTCATTTACGAGTTTCGGTTTTGGGTGCGTGGACATCGAACTTCTACAAACGTTTTACTTTTTAAATATTTTTCTATTAATAATTTTACGTTTTTCGTTCGTGCAATGTTTTCTATGGTCCATTGTTTTGGAAAAACTTTTAATTTGATATTTTAAGAATAATAGTTAAAAATACTTAAAAATTTTACATACTGAAGATGTCAGACTTGGCTCAGTTACAGAGTAAAAAAAGATTTAGTCACTTAATTACAGTGTTAAATATACAACGCTACTTAATAACCCAAATAACAGTGTTATACGAGTTTTGGACAGTCTAATTTTTTAAATTAAGAGAACAGGCGTTTTCATATTATACACTGAAACAGTTGCATTTCAATTTTTAACAAAAACGGTTATTTTTGAATACATATTTGTATAATTGTCCTTTTTCGTGAAGAATTTCAGTTTTGAATTCAGTTCAGTTCAAATAATTTATAATTGTAAAGTCTTAAGCTTTTATATACAAAGTGATTTAATCTTCCATTTGTTTTTGTTTGTATTGTTTAAATAAAACTTTGAAAAGTAATGTATACTGAAATTTGTTTTATTGCAAATGGTGAAGGAAAAACATTGAATTTCAAGGTTTTGATAAGGAATAATAATTCTACTCCAATATTGAACCTTTGAAAACTTCGTTGTTTCCTTCTTATAGTTTAAACAAATTTGTAACTCTCGAGAGAATTTATTGTCACGTTGAAATTTTTTCAAAATTTCTAGATTTTTAGATTTTGAAGACATCGTTTTTAAATCAGCGGATTTATCGACTTAAATTAAATTTTTGACGTTTGTGATTTTTTAACTAAACAAATTTTGATTGCGCTCAAGTCTTTCTCAGAAAATTACAGCTTTTCACTTAAATTATATTTTATTTTACACATATTACAGTTATTCAGGAAAAGTTCGAGATTTATAAAAAATCAACTTCCTTTTTTTAAACTTAAAATAAACATTTTCACCTCGAATATCTTACGAAAAATAAATGAAATAACTTTCAAAATAAATGTATACAACAAATAATGACGTTTCCGACATATCGTTTTCTTAATAAAAATTAAAACTGCGACAAATATAACTGAATTTTTTAAAGCCTCAAATATCTTGAAAGAATAAAATATACGACGGGGTACCATGAACTTGATCATGTGTCCAAAGAATCTACTTAATAATATTTCCTATATTTTAAAATTTTAAAATGTATCTGTAAAAAAGTTTGTTTTCACAAATTTAAATGCCATTTGATTTCTCAAAAAACCTTAATTTTTAAAATTTGTATTTGAAAATGTTCTTTTTTTTAATTAATTTTGTATAGGTATATACATTTTGTACGTTTAGTTTAAAAACATTTTTAGTATACAGTTATTTAGAACAGATCAATATACGTTTTACATTTCAATTTCGAAATCAATAACGTCCCGTTTTCGAGATATCAATTTAAAAAAAAAATTTTTTAGTATTTGTTTTTTAATCAAAAATAAAAACATTGACATTTTTGATGATCAAATATTATAAAGACAGTATACGAGCTTGTGCAGAAAAATTGTTGAAATCGGTTGATTAGTTCTTGAAAAAATTTAAGGGGGTATTCTGGTCTAGAGACATGAATTTTAGGTAATTTTTGAAGTGCTGTTTTTACAGCAAGCAATATTTTTACCATCAATTTTTTTATACAATATTTATTCACATTATAAGCATACAAAAAAAATAAAAAGTAAAAAAAAACAAAATTCCGTTTTTATCAGCTGATGGAGTGGTGCGTCTCAAAAATTTGGTACGTGACCATACCCACGATTTTAACTCTCCTAGCAATCTGAAATCAAACAATAAAACAGATTATTAATCTACAATAATGTCGCAATGTCTGGAACTACGGAAAAGTTTCAACAAATTTTTTTACAAAATGGCGACTGCCTAAAGAAAAAACAAAATTTTGTACCACTTTTTTGAACATTCTTCGATTTGTTAAAAATAGCAAAACTCAAAATTTGAGGATGGCCGTAATTCCGGACGTAGACAAGTCCCTAAAGAAGACTCTCATAAAATTTCAAGTAAATCGGTTCGGCAGAACCTGATAAATCGTGGGTATCAGATTCAAAAAGACAGTTCTGAGAAAAACGCGTTTTAAGTTTCAAGTAAAATTTTTGCAGTCTAAGTCATAAAATTATATTTTTAACTTACATTTATTCAATCTGCCATTCCTGCTGCATACATCGGACCTTCCTCTTCTTCGAAAAAACTAAAAACTATTTTCGGCGTTTCTGTTTTCTATTCGAGCAGTTCTGGCCTCCTTTGATGCGTTGGATTCTCGTATCTCGGAGCGATCAATCCGGACGTTGTTTCGTCTGATAGCAAATGCATGCGCTTCTGGACCAATTTTCACTCCCATAATCGTCATCATCTTCAATATCGGTATAAAGCCTTCAATAAAAATACATACAGCAAAAACTGTTGCAATTTCAATGATCTGAGAACCGGAATGGATATGCTTTGGAGCGAAAGTCCATATCAGCGAGTTTAGAGACTCATTATTATTTTGAGTTTCTGAACCCAAACATCGAGTCAATAACTCTTCTGATGATAAACTCTCGTAAATTGGCTTTATAATTTTCAAAACTTTAGTACACAGAGGATTTTCGTGGTCAAACTCGTCTAATGTTCGATTAGTTGCAGCCCAAACGATTTGGATGCCTGCTCAGCAAAATACTTATTTCTCCGAAAATAATTTGAATTTGGGAAAACCCTCTCGTAGACATATTCTTAAATAGTTAAACTGTGAAAATATGATAAAAAAAAATCGTTTTTTTTTTATTTCTAGACCAGAATACTTCCAAAAACAATATAACGGTTCTATGGGGGTACCCTTTTCGAGCAAAACAAACATATTTGTTTTTGAGAAAATTAAAATTTTCGATTTTTGTCCAAAAAAATGTTTACGGGAAACAAGAATCGGCTTTAAATCTTAAATTCCAAATTTGAAGTCAATCGACCCAATGGTTTGGGCTGTAGGGGAACGGAATCGTTGGACACACTTTTTTTTCGACTTCTCTACAATCGCAATGTCATATTTGATTTAAATCTCGAGTTCGGAAATTGTACGAATGCAAAACTTGACATACACAATACACATAGCTCCTATATGCCGCAAGTAAAAACGTGGAGAAAATTGTATATTGTGGGCCGTTTAAAAAAAAAAAAATACGAATTTTAATCTACCTTAGTCCATTCAATGGCTTAGACTGTATTAGATTGTAGGGGAGAGGATACACTGACAAATAGGCAGACGGAGTCATAAAATTACACCTTCTTCTCTACCATTGTAATGTCTTATTATATTAAAAGCTTCAATTAAAATTTTAAGGAATGCAACCTTTGCCATAAGTTCCAACGTAGGTACGTATAAGTCGCAAGTTAAAATCTTTTGCTGAAAAACACTTAAGGCTGCGTAAGCTGTGTAAACAGTTCCCGAGTTAAAAAAACCGTGTTTATCAAGAAAATGTAACGTTGAATTAAAGTTCCTAAGAGCCCACATAAGAATGTTTTTATTAAAAAATAAATAACCAACGTTCTATTTATTCTCAAAGTAACGGGTGATTTTTTAAGAGCTTGAGAACTTTTAAAAAAAAAAAAACGCATACAATTTGCAAAATCTCATCGATTCTTTATTTGAAACGTTAGATTGGTCCATGACATTTACTTTTTGAAGATAATTTCATTTAAATGTTGACCGCGACTGCGTCTTAGGTGGTCCATTCGGAAAGTCCAATTTTGGGTAACTTTTTCGAGCATTTCGGCCGGAATAGCCCGAATTTCTTCGGAAATGTTGTCTTCCAAAGCTGGAATAGTTGCTGGCTTATTTGTGTAGACTTTAGACTTGACGTAGCCCCACAAAAAATAGTCTAAAGGCGTCAAATCGCATGATCTTGGTGGCCAACTTACCGGTCCATTCCTTGAGATGAATTGTTCTCCGAAGTTTTCCCTCAAAATGGCCATAGAATCGCGAGCTGTGTGGCATGTAGCGCCATCTTGTTGAAACCACATGTCAACCAAGTTTAGTTCTTCCATTTTTGGCAACAAAAAGTTTGTTAGCATTGAACGATAGCGATCGCCATTCACCGTAACGTTGCGTCCAACAGCATCTTTGAAAAAATACGGTCCAATGATTCCACCAGCGTACAAACCACACCAAACAGTGCATTTTTCGGGATGCATGGGCAGTTCTTGAACGGCTTCTGGTTGCTCTTCACTCCAAATGCGGCAATTTTGCTTATTTACGTAGCCATTCAACCAGAAATGAGCCTCATCGCTGAACAAAATTTGTCGATAAAAACACATTTCGAACCGAACACTGATTTTGGTAATAAAATTCAATGATTTGCAAGCGTTGCTCGTTAGTAAGTCTATTCATGATGAAATGTCAAAGCATACTGAGCATCTTTCTCTTTGACACCATGTCTGAAATCCCGCGTGATCTGTCAAATACTAATGCATAAAAATCCTAACCTCAAAAAAATCACCCATTATTTAAAAAAACCGAAAATTCAATAGAAAAAGATTTGATCCATTAATGCTGAGCATCAAAGATGAGGAGTTCAAAAAAAATGTTTTGTAATGTTTTCAGTTGTTTAAAATTTAAAAAAACAGCTGGATTTCTCCATCACAACTATAAGAAGAAATGTTTATGACATGAAATTTGCATACAAAATGATCAAAGTCGTGAAAACTTCAAGCTGCCAAACTGTCCTAAACAATTTCTACCTTTTGTCACCAAATATTATGCTCGCAGGTTACATTTACCTTAGCTGCAAATTCTGTAGATTAGATGTAAGCTTTTGTCTTGGCACGTGTCTGATAACGAAACATATCTAAAGTGTAAAGGTTACCTAGTGTACAATTTTCAAAGAAAAACTGTTGAAAACTCTTTGAACTTGTTTCTAAAAAATTTTGAATTTTACGAATTTAACCACCCGCCGTATTTATGTCTAACACTTCAAGTAAAACTTCAATATAAATTTAAATTCTACCGAAAAATGATGTGAGAAGCCCCAACATAGAACCACACACGTGCTTTCACTTTTTAAGTTAGAAAATCCACCACTGAATTTCAAAAATACATTTAATATTCAATGGAATTGAAATCAATTGTGTTTTCCTTTTCGCTTTTCGCAGACTTTTCGATTGGAAAATCAATTTTTCAGTCATTCTCTTCGTTTGTATTCACAATTTTCTTTTTCCTCTTCACTTTTCAACTATTCGCAATGTTTTGTTTTTAGCTTTTCTTTTTTTGCTTAAAAATCAACCACCACTTGAATCAACAACAACGATTTGTACGTCAGTTATGATAGTTTTATGATTTTTCAAATGCACACTGTTCCGTTATACATACATACATATACGTACGGATATGTACGATTTGGTTGTACCGGAAATGTTGCTGCACCTACAATAACACTATTAGGAGGTCGAAAGCTTTTTGCTTTACAAAAACCTTGACTTTAATATCCAACAAAACTCATCGATTCATCGACCTAAATTATACATATGAACGTAGATACATAACTTAGGGGTGGGTAAATTTGTGGTTTATAGGTGGGGTTATGTTTTGCACACCGCACCACACCCTTTTCTTTTCTTTCTTTTTTCAAATGAATAACTAAGTAACTAAATAAAATATGGGCAGAACCTACTCGTACCTATGATTGGAAAAGTCATGTTTTGAAACACGTTTGTACATAGATGTATGTATAAGTTTCTTGTCGTCCTATTTTCCTACACCATAATCGTATTACCATTCCATTAGATTTAAATCCGGATAAATCAACAGTCCTAATGAGAGGGTTGCTTTTGCTAATGTAACAATTATAGAATTTAGCAACAGTTTTGCTTTTGGAATTTAACAAGTACCATACCCGAGGGAAAACAAGAAACATTTCGGATGTTATTTAAGGCAAAATGAAGACTTTAAAGTTGGTTTGATATTTTTATTTCATATAATATCGAAAGTTGGGGAACCTATATTCTAAACTCATTGCTGGTACCATCATATAACTTAGTTTCTCAAGTAGGTACTTTTCTTATGTATAAAATTTTGATAAATCCTCTGATGTATATTATTTTGCAAAACTTCTAAGAATTTCAAAGATTTAACTTCAAAGTTGTTATAATATAATCTTTTCAATCATTTACACATTTCTTAGTAAATTAATTTCCCTTGAGGTGAAAAGCTGTGGAAATATAGAAATTACAGTACATACTTACATACCAATATAACATTTGGAAAATCGATAGTTGAGAGTTTAGTTTTTAAACTTTATTAAAATTGATTTGGATTTTAAGAAAGTTGAAAATATAAACTTTACTTGAACTTTTTAGTATCAATTTTTAAAAATATGTCAAGATAAGAATTCAGTCAACAAAATGAGAAATATTTGTGTGTAAATGAAGAGACAAGTTTTTTAGAACTTTCCTACCGCTGTTTTGCAGAACTGAGAATTTTTGTTTATATAATCCAAACTTCTGATTGCTTTCAAAAAAAAAAGGTTCCTTAAAATTTAAAAATAAAAAGAAAGTCCAAAAACTGATCGGCCATAATCTAAATAAGTTGAGAATTTTTTTTAATAATACTTCATTTTAAAATTTAACCAACTTTATCGTTCACAGTTTGGTCCATTTAAAAGGTTTAAATTTAGAGTTTAAGAACTTGACAACTTTCATAAGTGTTTAAATAAAATTCTTTTAAGCGCCTCTCAATAGGTTAAAATTTAATCAGTGTTTTGGCTCCATTTAACGTTGGGTAGATCAATATTTATAGCAATGCTAAGCTACCTCTAAAATTGTTGAACTTCAATGCTTCCTTTGAACGGATTGTCCGATAAGAGGATTTATCGGGTTTTCAATAAGAGCGTTACAAAAGTTTTTTTTTTTAATTAAAATAAAAACGGTTTTGGATATCAATGAAACTCTTTATTCTTGTGATAGTTCGTTCGATGCCATTTTGTATGGAACTCGATTTCTTTTGCATGACCACTACGGACACGCTTGCAGAAGTCCAGACGCTGAAACCCAATTTTCGACGGTTTTCAAGCATAAATTGGCCGATACTGCTGCAATTTCAAGTTCGATATTCGTACGAAGTTCATCAATTATCACTGGATTGTTGGCATAGACCATAGACTTGACGTAGCCCTACAGGAAATAGTCTAACGGCGTCAATTCGCATGACCGAGTTGGCCTAGCGACTGGACCATTTCGTGAAATAAACCAAACCTGGTTTCCAATAAATTGATTGTGACATTCGCTGTGTGGCTTGTGCACCATCCTGTTGGAACCACATGTCCTCCAAGTCCTTATCATTCAATTGGGGTTACAAATATTCGGTTCTCATTGAACGGTAGCGTGCCCGTCTTGATCATCACGGAAGAAGTACGGCTCAATGACGCCGCCGGCCCATAAACCACACCAAACCGTAATTTTTTCGGAATACAATGATGGACTCATGGAGTACCTGTGGATTGCATATTTTGTTTATTGATGAAGCCATTCAGCCAGAAATGAGCCTCATCGCTAAAGATGATTTTTCGATGAAATTTCGAATCTTTTTCAAGTTGTTGCTCAGCCCAATTCACAAACATACGACGCTTCTGGTGGTCAAGCGACTTCAGTTCTTGCGTCAATTTAATCTTGTAAGGATGAAGGCCAAGATTTGTTCGCCAATTTTACCACAATGACGTCACAGAGATGCCCAACACTTGAGAACGAGTGTGAGAGACACATTTGGACTTTCTGCAACTGAAGCCTTAGCAGCAGCAATATTCTCGACACGACGGTCACTTCTTTGTCTCACTGGCACGGCAACATTTTGTACTATCCCTGTGAATTCAAATTTTTCCACTAGACGCTCAATTGTTGATCTGCTAGAACGATTATGAGACCATAAATTGGACTTAGCGCTCTTAACGTTGAGGCCACTGACTCCAAATTTCGGTAGTAAATTTTAATGATTTTGACTCGTTGTTGATTCGTATATATCGGGTGATTTTTTAAGAGCTTGAGAACTTTTTAAAAAAAAAAAATGCATAAAATTTGCAATATCTCATCGATTCTTTATTTGAAACGTTAGATTGGTCCATGACATTTACTTTTTGAAGATAATTTCATTTAAATGTTGACCGCGGCTGCGTCTTAGGTGGTCCATTCGGAAAGTCCAATTTTGGGTAACTTTTTCGAGCATTTCAGCCGGAATAGCCCGAATTTCTTCGGAAATGTTGTCTTCCAAAGCTGGAATAGTTGCTGGCTTATTTGTGTAGACTTTAGACTTGACGT
The DNA here is from genome assembly GCA_951509635.1 of Eupeodes luniger. Classification (NCBI taxonomy): domain Eukaryota; kingdom Metazoa; phylum Arthropoda; class Insecta; order Diptera; family Syrphidae; genus Eupeodes; species Eupeodes luniger. The sequence continues at coordinate 108,957,843 of OX608075.1, forward strand.
AGCCCCACAAAAAATAGTCTAAAGGCGTCAAATCGCATGATCTTGGTGGCCAGCTTACCGGTCCATTCCTTGAGATGAATTGTTCTCCGAAGTTTTCCCTCAAAATGGCCATAGAATCGCGAGCTGTGTGGCATGTAGCGCTTTGTTGAAACCACATGTCAACCAAGTTCAGTTCTTCCATTTTTGGCAACAAAAAGTTTGTTAGCATTGAACGATAGCGATCGCCATTCACCGTAACGTTGCGTCCAACAGCATCTTTGAAAAAATACGGTCCAATGATTCCACCAGCGTACAAACCACACCAAACAGTGCATTTTTCGGGATGCATGGGCAGTTCTTGAACGGCTTCTGGTTGCTCTTCACTCCAAATGCGGCAATTTTGCTTATTTACGTAGCCATTCAACCAGAAATGAGCCTCATCGCTGAACAAAATTTGTCGATAAACACATTTCGAACCGAACACTGATTTTGGTAATAAAATTCAATGATTTGCAAGCGTTGCTCGTTAGTAAGTCTATTCATGATGAAATGTCAAAGCATACTGAGCATCTTTCTCTTTGACACCATGTCTGAAATCCCGCGTGATCTGTCAAATACTAATGCATGAAAATCCTAACCTCAAAAAAATCACCCATTATTTCCGTCATGAAATGACAAACCTTACTGAAGATTAATGTAAAAAGAACGGCAAGAAATATGGCGTCGTTTGATGTCCCCGTCGCTCTACTTTTGTAGCGTCCCTGTTGAAAAACCCTGTATTTTGAATAGAATGGTTTTTGAATGTTCAAATTTAGGCACTTGACAGATGAAAAATATGCCATTCCTAAACATGTAATGAAACACAACGCATTGAAATTGATAAACTTCGTAATTTTAAAACGAACATTTTGCATTGAAATTGATAAACTTCGTAATTTTAAAAGGAATATTTCTTGAAGAGTTGGTAATAATTGGACACCAAGATATTATGATATAACACCTTTCGACTCTTTTCTGTTGTAATTTGAAAGATAGGCTCTATGTTAATAGTCTCTAAACAATCGAAATTATCGAAAAAAAAACCCCAAACATTTTATGAAAAGTATATGGTGTTGTTAGCTCAGTCATAGTTGAGATTTGGTTGGTATCGTTTTCAATTCTTAAAGGCTTACCATACTATATGCAATAAAATAAATATACATTGATTCTTTTGGAAAACCATAGAATGTTTTACCTTTTTAAAAAGTTGTGTTTTTTTCGAAACTTGATCGAAATAAATCGCCCTTTCTAACATTTCATTGTAAGCAATATTTTTAAATAAAAAACAATCATTACCATTTTTACTTGAAACATATAGGAACCATGTTGAAAAAACAATTCGTACAAAATTCTGACCTCAATACTTGCATCAAACATTATGTTACTATAAATAAAGAAGTCGAATAAATAGTGTCCGGTGATTCTTTCCGTCTGTCTGTCCTTGTCCTTACAGCCTAAGCTTAAAGGTCGATTAAGCTAAAACTTGGAAGCTAAGGTTAAAAGCAGATTCGTTTTAGGTGTTTTTTCATTTCTATTAAGGCAAAAAATAACAGCAGTCAACATAAAAATTTGCCCAATGAATTTTTATGAGTTCTTCTCTAAAATTTTTGTTATTATTTTGGCTCCATTAAATATATTTACTAACTTTAGATAGGAATAATAGGAAGATTTGTCGAATAGAAACTTTTGAAATTTCTCAACATTTCAAGGTCTCTAGAACCTTAATCAAAGAATACGTGTGTACGTCAGTACTTTCAAGATACCGTTTTTCGTTGTCCATATCTCAAAAATCAGTAGAGATATCGACTTCAAATAAATTTTGTACTACAGATAATAACATCGAAAGATGCAAAACGGATTTTTAAACAAATTAAGTGGGCTGATTTTTTACCACATCAATTTTATAAAAATTTGGTGGATCCAAAATATCTCACGAACTTAAAACGCTAGTGACTTCGATTAAATTTTGTATGTGTAAATGTGACGTGATACAAAATAAGTATAGTTTTGAAGAAAAAAAATCAACTTAAGGTTTTTTTTAAATCAGAAAAACTGAGAACAAATATTTGTCACCATGAATATTTTACGATTTGAAAATAAAATTAACTCTAGAATAATTGTATGCACCGACAAATAACGTTTTTGACATCTGGTAAAATTTTGAGAAAAATGAAACGGTATTCCTACAAAAAATTAAAACCTAAAAAAAACAATACTAAATGTTGTTAAAAATTGATTTTAAACTCGAATATATTTTCAAAAATTAAAGACATTGCTTAATTTTGCCTTATGCAAAATATTATTTTGAATATTTCAAAAAATGATTTCATTCTATGCATAATAATGTTGTTAGCATAAGACAATGTTCTTGGAAATATTCACACTATATTAACGTCTCCAGCCAGCTCGGTCCCTAGCTAGCTCTAGTTTCACACGCCAAGTTGGTTGAGGTCTTCTCCACCTGCGTGCGTCACCTAAGTCGCAGTCTTCCTCTACTAGGCGGCCCCTCGAGATTGGGATCGCCTCAACTATTGTCAATATCAACTGCTTCAATTTAGTCAAATTCCTGGGTTTCATTTTGTACACCTCCTGATTGATATAACCCCATAAAAAAGAAACTGATACAGCCAGGTCAGGTGACCTTGGGGCCAGCAAAAAGTGAAGTTCCTGGAAATAAATTTATTTGGGAATTTTCATTGGAGTTCCGCCATAACTGGTCTGGCTATATATGCAGTTGCATATTTGATTCTTGCTGGAACCAAATGCTTTTTAATGGTATACGTCTTCAACGCAATTCTGGGTAAAAAATGCATTCAATGTCTTTCGTCTCATGGAGCATTCCGGGATTTGATTCACTCCAAATACGGCAATTTTACTTGTTTACATTGCCGTTTAGGTGAAAATGGACCTCATCAGACATGAACCAAAAATTAATCAATGTGTTGTGTTCTTCGGCCATTGCAATAATTTTTCAGCAAAATTTCTCGCGAACAGGAAAATCATGAGGGTTTAACTTGCTTGTAATTTGGACTTTGTACAAAAAATAAGTTTAATTGAACTTGAAGTATCCTAACTCCAATTTTCCCCGACAAGTTTGAAGTCGAAACGCTTGGATTTGCCTGTATTGCCGATGCTATAGCGGATTGTATCCTGAACACCAACATTGGGATCTTGATGGTACAGTCTTCGTGAGATTTGGGATTGATTGAGACTTTTTTTTTATAAAAACAAGAAAATCTACAACAACAACAAAAAACAATCCCTTATATTGTTTGAATAATTATATTAAAAAGTTTTTCTTTTTTTAATTTGATATCTCAGAAAAGAGTGAACATTTCTTATAAGCTTTAAATTGTTGCGTTACAAAATTATTTCAAACCAAATATTGAAATATTTTACGTATCCAAAATTAATTTAAGAAACTTCCCATCCTTTCTATCGATTTGTCTTGCTTAAAAGTTTGTAGGTTTTCGTGTTTTGTCAAAAAAATTGTCAGTTGAATTATTCCTTAAAATTTAAAAATTACCAACAATATTTTGCATAAATGAAATAGTTTGATTCCAAATCTATTTTTGTTAACGAGATTTTTGATAGAAAACCAATACCAATTTTAATAGCATTTCTTAAAAGTTTTTATTTCTTATATAAGCAAATACAAATTGGATGAATTAAATTAATTTGAAGTAAATATCTTCTATTATTCACGAGATATCGAGAACCAAACATCAATTTTTTTAAAATTTTCGTACTATTTTTTGTTGATTTTATTTTTTTATGATAAAACAGATTGTTGGATTTTTATAAAAAAAAATACCGAATGTCGAAGAAAAATATTTTCTGTGAGACAAAATTAGTTTGAAGCCAATATTTTTAATTTTTAACTTCCCATAGGAAGTTATTGTAATGCGTCCGATTTGTCAAATTGAAAATTTTGACATTTCTCGACGTTTCAAGGTCCCTAGAGTTGAAATAAAAGATTTTTAGAAAGATGTCTGTGCGTGCGTGTGTACGTACTTCCGTACGTCCGTACGTTCGTGACGTTTTTTTCGTCGTCCATAGCTCAAGAACCAGAAGAGATATCGACTTCAAATAAATTTTTTTATACAGATAATAAGGCAGAAAGATGCAGAAAGAGCTCTCAAGAAAATTGCGTGGGTGGTTTTTTTTACCATAGCAGTTTAAAAAAAAGGTGACAATTTTGGTTAAACCTAAATAACTCATGAACTAATGACGTTAGAGACTTGAATTAAATTGTATATTATATACTGTAACGTGATACAAAACAATTATATTTTTGGAACAAAATCCAACTAACAGTTTTTTTATAAATCAAAAAAACTGAAAAAATTGAAAATCTTACGACTCAAATATGATTTTATCTCCAAAACAATTTTGTGCAACGAAGAATAATGTTTTTGACATCTGATAAAATTTTGAGAAAAATCGAATTGACAGTTTTTTACAAAAAATAAAAACCCAAAAAAAAAATTAATAAAAGTTGGTAAAAATTGATTTTTGACTCAAATATCTTTTCAAGACTTTGAGATATTGGCTTTAAACTACTTTTATCTTTCAAAAAACATTGTTTTCAATATTCAGTAAAATTTTGAAAAAATAGAATTGACAGTTTTTTTTTACAAAAAATTAAAAACCGAAAAAAAAATTTAACAAAAGTTGGTAAAAATTGATTTTCGACTCAAATATCTTTTCAAAAACTTGAGATTATGGCTTCCAACTAATTTTGACTTATAAGAAATATTGTTTTCAACATTCGGTAAAATTTTGAGACAAATCGAATTGACAGTTTTTTTTACAAAAAATAAAAACCTAAAAAAAACAATACTAAAACTTGGTAAAAATTTACTTTCGACTCAAATAGCTTTTCAAAAATTAAAAATATTGGCTTCAAACTTATTTTATTTCACAGAAAATATTGTTTTTGATATTCAGTAATTTTTTATAAAGATACAATAGTCTATTTTTTCATAAAAAATAAAATCTCCAAAAAATAAAACGTAAATTTGGTAAGAATTGATACATTTAGACAAACTTTTAAGCAAGACAAATCGATAGACGGGATGGGAAGTTATCAGTGTGGGTCGCACCCCAGCCTCTTTTTGAAAAGATATTTGAGTCGAAATTAAATTTTTACGAACTTTTAGTAATTTTTTTTGTTTTTATGTTTTTTTTTGTAAGAAAACTATTAATTCGATTTTTTTTTAAATTTAACCGAATGTTGAAAACAATATTTCCTATAAGAAAAAATTAATTTGAAGCCAATATCTCAAATTTTTGAAAAAATATTTGAGTCAAAAATCAATGTTTACCAAATTTTAGTAATTTTTTTAGGCTTTTATTTTTTGTTAAAAAACTGTCTATTTGACTTTTCTCAAAATTTTGACGAATGTTGAAAACAATATTTACTATAAGAAAAATTAATTTGAAGCCATAATCTTAAATTTTTGAAAAGATGTTTTAGTCAAAAATCAATTTTTACCAACTTTTAGTAATGTTTTTTTTTTAGGTTTTTATTGTTTATAAAAAAAACTGTCAATTCGATTTTCACAAAATTTTACCAAATGTCAAAAACGTTATTCTTCGTTGCACAAAATTATTTTTGAAATTACATCATTTTTTGTTCGTAAAATATTCGAGGTGACAGATATTTTTTTCAGTTTTTTTGATTTATAAAAAAATGTAATTGGATTTTTTCTAAAAAATATATTAGTTTGGTATCTCGTTAAAATATGTAATTTAAAACTTAATTCAAGTCTCTAGCATTATTAGTTCGTGAGATATTTTGGGTTAACCAAAATGTTCACCTTTTTTTTTAAATTGCTATGGAAAAAAAACCACCCACTCAATTTTTCGAGAGTCCTTTCTGCATCTTAGGTTAGGTTAGGTTAGGTTTGAACGGGCTGACGGTTGATGTTGTTACCATCACACTTAGATCAATGTAGATCCGTTGTGGTACCCCGAAGTGTTGTAACTTCCTGAAAAGATATAATAACCTATGAATCATGTGGTTCGTTTAACCATTTAGAGGTCTTGACAAAGTTTAGTAAGCTTTTGCCTGGCAGTTCTGATAGTTCCTCTAGTTCATTAAAGAAGAAGTTGCCTAGAGTTTTCTTCCTAGCAGGACAGAGTGAAGGACAGTGGCAGAGAAAGTGAGTGGTGTCTTCATGCTCGTTTTCATCACCACAGCCTCTACAAAGGTCATCAGTACTGAGCCCCATCTTCTTCTTATGGTAGCCGAGTAGGTTGTGACCTGTAATAATGCCGATAAGGGATCTTAGGGAGGGTTTGTTAAGAGTTAAGATCCAGTCGGATCTTTTCTTATCGTATCTAGGCCATATCTTCCTGGTGTTAACACAGGTTTCTAGGAGATTCCATCTGTCATTGGATTTGTGAATGATGGTTTTACTGACGTTATGTTTTAGTTCACATAACGGTATCCCTATATGATGGTCTATCAGGGAGGGTTCCAGTGTGGAGCCCTCCCTAGCAAGTTCATCCGCCTTTTCGTTGCCTGGTACATCACTGTGGCCAGGAACCCAGCAGAGTCTTACGTTATGCTGTGTGCCAAGAACCTTTAGCTCTTCGCGACAGCAAGAGACAAGCTTTGACTTTATTTGGGTGGCAGAGATAGCTTTTATTGCTGCTTGGCTATCAATGAAAAAAGTGATGTCCGCGTGTGATATCGCCATCATGGATATGTGTTTAGCAGCGTTTTTCACTGCCAAGATCTCAGCTTGGAAGACGCTGCTATAGTCGGGGAGCCTGAATGCTTTGGCAAGGTTTAGGCTTTCAGAGTAAAAACCTGCACCTACTCTATTGTCCATTTTCGAGCCATCGGTGTAGATGGTAATGGTTGAGTCGTTGGTGTAGGGCTCACTATTTACCCAATCTAGTCTATTGGGGAACCTAGTACTAAAAGATTTGTTGAAATCTAAGTAAGGGCTCATATAATCTGTACAGATATTGTTGTCTACGTATTTCGTAAGAATAGCTGCGTGGCCACTCTGGCTAGTTTTCCAGATATTAGTTTGACTGAGCCTGAGGGCGCTGTTTGCTGCTGATTCTTGGACGAATAGGTCTATTGGGGGGAGATTGAGGATCGTTTCTAAACCCGCAGTTGGGGTAGTCCTCATCACACCACTAGTACAGATACAGGCCATTCTCTGTACTTTGGTAAGTGTTTTTTGGTTCGTGGATTTCTCCAACGCTTTCCACCAAACCAAGCTGCCATAAGTTAGAATCGGTCTGACAATGGCAGTGTACATCCACATTACTATTTTGGGGTTCGGTCCCCAATTTCTACCCAGAATCTTGTTACATGAGTAGAGTGCAATTGTGGCCTTCTTATATCTTTCTTGGATATTTGGACCCCAATTGAGTTTTTTATCCAATATAACTCCGAGGTATCTAGCTCGGTCGGAGATTCTTAATGTTGTATTATCTATTTTAGGTATTATAAACGGAGGGATCTTCCTTCTGTTTGTAAAAAGAACCAGTTCTGTTTTAAGGGGGTTTACATTAAGACCGCATTTCTTTGTCCAGTTTCTGCATCTTTCTTCATAACGAAAATCTATTTGAAGTCGATATCTCGACTGGTTCTTGAGCTATATACGACGAAAAAACTTCCCGAATGTACGAACGTAACGTACCTACACACGCACACACAGACATCTTTCTAAAAATCTTTTATTTAGACTCTAGTGACCCTGAAAAGTCGAGAAATTTCAAAATTTTCAATTTGTAAAATCGGACCGATTACAATAACTTCCTATGGGAAATTAAAAAAGCTAAGAAAAATTAATAAATTAATATTTTTTAGAAATGAATAAGAACTTAAATTTTCCCAGATAGTTTTCAGTTACCTACTTATTTTAAAACTTTCAAATATAGGTACAATTTTAGATACAGAAGCAAGTTAAAACCTTGCAACTTAAAACCTTCAAACCTATTTTTATGTTTTAGCTAATTTTCCAATGCTGATTTTAGACATAATTTCCTTAATAAGCCTGATTTAATTTTAAAAAAATTTTAAATACATTGTGACTTTTTAAAACTGCATGCCAATAAACACGTCAATATTACAATTGACCAAAACCCCACTTTTAAACACGCCTGAGTAATCTTCCTTGACTTTTAAGAGAATAATTTTCATGGTGGCATTATACGACCACCATGGACATACAAATTATAGCTAAAAGCGAGTAATTGTGGATAAAATGGCATTTCTTAAAGCGCCAACAAACGTTAACGTGCGTAAATTGTCATCTCTGAATCAAAATGTTTGTAATAACTTTTAACGATTTATTAACTTCTGTGTTCATTAATTTTACCACAATGAAGCTGTAATTATCAACTAAATGTTTTGACAATGACATTTTGGTAATTGATTCAAAGTTACATTCAGAATAAAAATTAAATTTTATTATGGACCATTTAAAAACTTCTTATTCAAATAACTGGTGGTAAAAGAAAGTAACATCAAAATTGTGAAGTTCTAGTCAAATAATATGTGACGATTTTAAAATATTTTAAAACTCCACAGAAAAAAATATAAATATAATACTTATTTTTCTTTGCTTGTTTCAGTATGCCTTTGCCTCAAGCCTTGTTAAATTTTACCCCATTTATCTTTTAATACATTTTTTTCTAAACAAATTACAGAATAACAATACAGTAGACGCTCGATACAGTGAACCTCGGAATAGTGAACTATCCAGTATAGTGAACACCCAAAATGTTACATGTACTACTCTAAATAGTGAACAATTCAAATTTCGATATATTGAACATATATTTTTTCTCATGTTTAAACAAGAATATTACAGTGGCAATACGTCTACAGCATGTCGACTGCCTTTAAACAAATTTTAACGTTAATTCATGCTTATCTCACACTGAATCACAAAAGAAAGTAGTCACTTGATTTAGTAGAACACAAGTTCTTGCTGTGTTCTTACTTTTGTACAGCATTGTAATTGTAATAATAAGTATGTATCATGATTTGTTTTTGTTTTTAACTGTTTTAACTTGATTAAATGTTAGTTTCACACTGAACAAAATGTGTATTTTTTATCAAATTTAACTTTGGAAAGCGTTTCTAGGCTCCCGCTCGAAATAGTGAACAATCTCGAAATAGTGACCATGGCTGGTTTTTATTACTTCACTATATCGAGCGTCTACTGTATTATTTATTTCGATATCCTTAAAACAGAGCCTTTTTGTCCCTTTAACTTTAATTTGTCTCTTATCGCCTAGAGCAATTTTTGAAAAACACATTTTCATGGAGCTTTCAAATAAAAACTTATTAGAATTGAAATAATCGATCTAAAAGAATTGATATCGTTCTATTTATAAAAAAAAATCGAAACGCAATATCATCAAAGTTAACCTGTTCTAACCCCTTAGAATATATATCGATTTCAATCCTTGTTATTTTCTGTATTTTCCAAAGGATCATAAACGTATGTCCCATTCCATAATGAGTCCTAAACAAAATAGAACAATACGCTGTTGAATGTCTTTGATTTTATTTTCTTTGTTTTCTTTTTCTTAAATTTTATTTTTTGAAATTCCAATCCAATGACTATGCTTATTTTTCCATTTGAGTTGATTTTAAATCCTAACAATATTTATCGAAATGGTGGCGGAGGTTGATAATCCGTGCCATTAGTTCCGTTTGGATGTTAAATGGCAAATCAATACCAGAGAGGGAAGCAAGCATCCGGTGTGGTGAATGGAAGAATGATGCTATTGGTATTATATTCAACATCATCCCACAGGCATTGGTTTTTCGTCAAGGGGATGCCTTGCATATAGTATTTCTGACTATGCCTGTTGGAGCCCATCGCCATCGTGTCGTCGTCTTTGTCGTCACACTCTTGGGCCAATATTTCATCCAGATGAATCTATAAAGGTCAAGCTCTGCTTCCCTGTTGTGCATTTTTATGAAGATACCTGCCGGGTATCACTGTGTGTGCATAGAGCCTCTGACAAGTCAAGAGATGCTTATTGAAATTGCTTAGCTGCTGGAAGCATCATCATCCTCATCGTCATCATCATCATCATAGCTGCTCGTCCCAGAAGATGACGATAAAGATGATGACTACAAGCATACGACATGGGCGTTAGGGCAGGGCAGGAGCCAGCGCAGAGCTTTGCGATGATGGGTTAGGTTATATAGGAAGGTTCTTTAAAGTGGAATTAAACGAATGCTTTGTTTGGGTGTTTTCCCAGCCTTTTTTCAGCTCTTGTCCTTTGTGTGCTTAAATGTTAAGTCCCGTTGACGGAAGGGTGTTTTTTTCATTTCTCTTGTATTATTATTATTATCAAGGGTTAATATAATGAGGCTCATGTACAAGATCATAGGAAAAACATTTTTCTTTGTCTTCTTGTGGGATTTTGTTTTTTCGTTGAGAGAAAAGAAAAAGAACAAAGAAATGAAAAAATATTTTACACTCATATATAGATGTCGCTGATGTCGATAGTGGTACTGATGATGGTTAAGGGTATTTTTTCCGTATATCAGAGATGTCTGATTTTATTTTGAGATTAAGGAAAAAAAATGGTGTGAAGAATGTTCTGGGAAATCCAATTTAATGAAGTAAAAGTACTTTTCTCTTTCTCTCTTTCTCTAAGATTCATGTTTCATGCTTAAGTAAAAGATTTAACAATAAGAAAAAGGTAGGTATAGTAATTAGCCTTACGTAAGCACTATTAGAAGTGCGTCCTATTAGTTGATGCTATACACTGAACATAATAGTAATAGAAGCATACGACCTTTAACTTTATTTTCTTATTCCATCAGTATTCTGAGAAATACTTTCGGATCAATATAAATTTTGCCCTCCAGAAGTTTTTCTTCAACCATCCATAAAATCGTTTATGATTCCTTGGGGCTGATGAAAGGAATCGTGATTCATCCCTTTACGGGATGTATTTTATGAAATGAGTACATAAATTTGAACATAAAAATGTAATCAAGATTTTACTGCAAATCTGTCGAACTTGTAATGTCAAGGATAAATATTTAAAATAGCGTCACGTTTCACAAAATTCAATTTAAACTATAAAATTTGGAAGTCTATCAGTTTTTTAATCTCTTCTTTTCTTATTACTTTTTTTTGTTACTCTAAGCAATCCGAACTTTCAACACAATAGAAAATTTTTAAATTCAACATATCTAAAAACTTAGTACTAATTTTTAGTACTTACCTAATCAAACATGTCAAAAATGCATTAAAAAGTGAAGTTCTTGTGTCAATAAACAGCTGTCATTTAATGTGCAGTGCTGCCAATTCCGCATTTCAAAAACAATTCACTGTTACGCTGTTATTGACGTACAGTGTTGCATTCGGCGCTCTTGAAACTACTTTTTTTTGACGTTTCAACGTCTCTTTCACTTGGAAACAATGCAACCTAATCTGAATGTTTGTGGAGAGTTTCATTCAAATGTCCCTATAATTTCCTAAAAAGATTGAGGGTAGATCAACATTAGAGTTCATGTAATTCTATTCCAAAGATATGAGACTTTTTTCAAACAATTAATAGCTTTGGGAGCAAAATTGTTAGGGCTTAGAACATTTATTCAAAAATATAGAACTTGTGTACCAAGGTTTTTCAATAAGAGTTTTCTTTTTGATATGAAGGATAAACAGTAAGTATTTTTTAAGAAAATTTTAATTAAATTTCTAATTACCAATTCGTAAACTTGGTGATAAGTTCATATATAATCTAATCTTGAAGTTATTGAATTAAAAGGCTTTATCTTTCAAGTGACTTCAATGAAAAGAGTCTAAAGGTATTAAATTAGAAGAATCAGCTCTTTGAGAAATAATATATTCAGGAAACTTTCTTGCAAAACTTTGAACCACGATAATTTGCCTGGAAAACTATTCAGAATGATATACTAGCCCAGTTAATAAAGTTTTTCACCTCAAAAAAAATCCAACAGTTTTGAAACTTGGCACACTTACTAAGGGATGTCTGGTGATGACCCCAAAACAAGTCCCCAAGAATCCAAAGTGAGCTCTAGCGGCAGTTAAGCGAAACATGGAGTTTGTTTCAGTTTTTCACGTTTATTTCGGAAACTTTTCGTCGTATCAAAAAATTTAGTTCCACAAAATTAAAGCTCATTAAATTTTATGAAAAAAAGCGTTGGAGATGATAAAAAAAACTTGCTACAATGCTTATTCTCTAGGCATGCAGGCAATGAGTCATATAGTGGGCCAACGACAATTACCAATTAATGCATACCATATTTTTTTAGCTCTCTTTTCGTGTGAAAAAACACATATTTTTCTTAAATGCCGATAGAGTTAGTTTTACAAACTAAAACAAGTACAAACAAATTAATATCATATTTCTCTAGGAAATTTAATGAGCTTTAATTTTGTAGAAGATTATTTTTTGATACGACAAATAGTTTTCAAGATAAACCCGAAAAACCGAAAAACCCGTATGTTTCTCTTCACTGCCGCTAGAGTTATTTTATAAACTATATGAGATACGAAAAAATTCATTAAAAGCTTTTTTTCATAAAATTTAATGAGCTTTAATTTTGTAGAACAAAATTTTCTGATACGACAAATAGTTTTCGAGATAAACGTGAAAAACTGAAACAAACTCCATGTTTCGCTTAACTGCCGCTTGAGCTTACATCGGATTCTTGGGGACTTTTTTGGGTCATCACCAGACATCCCTTAGTAAGTGTTCCAAGTTTCAAAACTGTTGAATTTTTTTTGAGGTGAAGACAATTTTTCTCGTTTATTGACTGGACTATTATAGTATTTTTATTTGAAGGCGGGTAGATGATGAAAATGTCAATCGCGGCGTTTGCTGTGTGGCACGTAGCGCCACCACGCCGCCGTCCTGCTGGAACCATATGTCGTCTAGGTCCATATGGTTCAAATTGGGCCATAAGAAATTATTTATCATCGTTATGTAGCGCTCGCTGTTGACGGTGACCGCTGATTATTTACATCAAGTTTACACGTCAAGTTCATTTTCCATCTATTATCTCGATTTTGGAAGCTGTCACAATTGAAAAAGCAATGCAATCCTTCCAAAGTAAGAGTTGAGATCATCATGAATGAAATAAGTATTACCACTAATTTCAGAAGTACCCATGGCATGATGGTTAGTGCGTTGGACTGTCATGCCAGAGGTCTTGGATTCGATCCCTGCCTGTGCCATCTAAAATTTTTTTCACGGGTACTGCCTCTGGCGAGGAATTGACAAATCCTCCAAGAGTAATTCTTTTCATGAAAAGTTCTCAAATTAGCCGTTCGGATTCGAACGGATTCCCTGTGAACAGAACTCGCACACAGGAATGGTTGAGATTTGTAGGTCACTATGCCCTAACTCTCAAATTACTGACTGTTGCGCCACCTAATTTATTTACTGATTTCAATGCTTCCAAGTAGAAACATTTCAATGATCCATAATAACATAGATTCAATTAAGAGAGTACACAAATTTAAGTGGAGTTAAATTTGTCGTATATAAAAAGCAGTCACATCGAATGCCAATTTTTTATCAATGTTAAAACTAAAGATCTGTTTTATACCTTTAAAAACAGCTTCGGGTTCAATAATAATCAAATTATTCTCACATTTCAATCGCAACCAATCAATTTGTTCCTTAACAAGACTTCAATTTACTTCTACATCTTTTTGATGTTGAAGTTGAAAAAGAACATACATTTCTTATACAAAAAGAGTACCTAAAAAAAAAAGGTTCTGTTAAAAATGACCGACGACAACGATGACGACAAACGTTAAAAAGAAATATAATTCACTGCATTTTCACGCTCCAATTCGTTTTACAAACAAAACTTCAGGCTGTGTATTTAATTTTCATTAAGCATTAAAATTGTTTTACTTGCAGAAAAAGCAGACCAAAAAACATTCTATATCACTTTACCTACACTACACACAGTTTTTCTCAGAAAAAACACGTCGATAAAGTGTTAACGGTAGTGATGCTGTATAGCCATCCCCACCATCACAGCAAGTAGATAGTAGCCCCATCTATATTCTATCTACGGCTTCTTTTTTCTGCTTATACGTCTGACGATGTTTTTAGTTCTTTCACGTAAAATGGCTGCATCCAGTGGTGATGATAAGATATTTTCCGCTTAATAACACACACAGAGGGGTGAAATAGATGGAAAAGTTGCATTTTTATATCCTTTTTCTATTACCACCACCATCATCATTATTATCATCGTCGTCGTAGTTTTCGTCATCGTCGTTGTCGTCCTCGTAGTTTTTATGTTCCTTACTTCGATATACCGGTGCTCCTGTCACTCGTCAGCATGTCGTTGTCGTTGTCATTGTCGTCGTCGTTGTCGTCGTGGTTGTCTTCTCAGCCTCCTCTTGCAACCTTCAGGACCTATACCTATAGTCATAGTATTTTTTCCCATGGTTTCTAAATGCAGTCCTTTCTGCACAGAAAGAAGAAGAGAACACTAAAAAATATGCAAACATCGCATTGCATTTTGAACGTAGTATATAAATAGCATACGAGATTAAAATTAATGAAAATGTGTAGAAAACGTTAGTAACCGAGATTTAACTCAAGTGGCAAACAAGCAGAGAAGAGCAGAGTAGAGAAAGAGGCAAAGATTCCCACATCCCACACGCCAACACCACAGACGCCACGCCACGCTACGCCATGCCATGCCATGCCACACCTCCGTCATTTCAAATTTCCATTCCTATATCGTACGTATCCTGTGAGAGAGAAATGACGATGCAAAATAAGCAAGCAAGGAGCTATGATGATGGACAATTGGGGCAGGAAATTACGGTCAACTTTGAGGTTGTTGCTATCATGCTGATAGAATTTGAGCTGATGTTGGTTAGGTCTTGGGTGGTTGATGGATAACACTACCTCCCTCCCCACCCCCCAGCCTGAACAACCACACCACACCACACCATACCACATATTGTGCTCTTGAAAATAAATTGTATGCAATTAATTCAGTCACCGTGGTTATTGCGCATCTGGCGTCTATCTATACTACCATATCGTCCAACATTTTAAAAACGTGCTCGAGATGATGTAGAATGAAAATTTGCAATACGGGGATAACTTTTGTTTGAAAATTTTGAATTCTGAGAAGGCTTGTGGTTTTTTGAAAAAAGTCCTTCCACGAAGAAAACACAATAAAGTTCTTAATTCTGTAATTTCAGTTTGTTCCAAGATTCAACAAAGTTGTAAGAAAAAACTTCTTTTTAAACATTTAGTTGATTCTTACTATCGATTTGTGCTTACGCGTCAAGACTTTGGACCATATCAGTCATATTCTCAGTTATTTTTGAGTGACACACAAGGATTCAATTATTCAAACCAATTCCGTGTCCAAGCAACATACTTTTTTTCAGCTGTTTAAATATTGTAGGTTTCTACTTATTGACGAATCCACTGGGGTGAAAGTGTGCCTCATCACTGAATGATGATTTTCTTCGAAAATTGATCATCCACAAAGCATTGACGACGCGGACGCTTGAAATGGTCAATAGGCTCCAGTTATTGAGTCAATTGCATTTTGTAAGCGTGTAAATGCAAGTCTTTATCCATAATGTTCATCAATGACGAGCTTGAGAAGTGCAATTATTGGGCACGACCGCGACGACGAGTTGAGGTGGACGGATCTTCACCCACAATATCGCAAACAGCAGCAATATTTTCTGTAGTACGTGCTGTACGAACACGCACGATATGCATTTTGATTTGAACGCCCATTTCCATAATAAGCCTGAATATCTTTAACGCGTTGATCAATTGTGTATCTTTCCATGATTCAAATTGAGTTTTTTTGAAATTTAGAAATGTCAAATGAAATGCAAAAATAAACTTGACATTAAAGTGTGTGTCACTTTCAATATTGGCTCTTAAAATGTAACCACCCTTTATAAGGTTTTTTTTTTTTAAGAAAATAAGTTCCTGCTTACAATGGTGTCCTGTCGAAAAATTAATCTGCGGGCGTCACCGAAAAGCTCTGGGGCAGAGGGATCTAATATTATTTTTTGAAACATGTAGTTATACTTCTGCAGTGAATTTGGATTCTACGAAGACTATTTTACCTACCTCTTTACCTTTACTTTACCTCTGAGAATCAGAATTTCCAGATCAGCACTCCTTCATTTTTGGGGGAATTCGTGTTAAGAATTCAGAACTTATTCTTGGTTTGCAGCCTAAACTAAGATTCGTTGGAATAGATAACATCGTTACACTAGTCTTCAGTGAAAATAAGATAATCCTAAGCTGAAAGCAATCGTTTGTCTCTGATTCTTTTTTGGAAATCTAACTCCAGTACTCTTTTGAGTGTCATAGATCGTTTTTAAAATCCACTGAAGTCCTTAACCGATGCCACCTACTACTTACTTAAACTAAAGGTGGCGCTGTAGTCTTCTGTGAACTAGGGCCTCACCAAACAAACTTCTTCATCTAGCTCGGTCCTTAGCTAGATGTCTCCAGTTTCGCGCTCAAAGTTGGGTAAGTTCACTTTTCACTTGTGAGCGCCACCTGATCCGTGGTCTTCCTCTACTGCGCTGTAATGTGTGTGTGGATTCGAAGACTTTCCGGGCCGGAGCATTGGTTTCCATGCGCTCTTCGTGACCAAGCCATCTTAGTTGTTGGACTTTTACCCTTCTTGCTAGGTCAACGTCCCTGTACAGCTCGTCGTTAAATCTTCTCCTCCACTCCCCCTATATGCATACGGGACCGTAGATCGCACGAAGAACTTTTCTCTCGAAATGACACAAGGTGCTTTCATCCGCTTTTGTCATTGTCCATGCTTCTGCACTGTACAGCAGGACGGAGATGAAGAGTGTCTTATATAGAGTCTCATTTGCTTTCTTAGCCGAAGGAAACAGCGGTTAGCAAGAGCAATTCTTAGTTTGATCTCAGCGCTAGTGTTGTTTTCTGTGTTTATAGCGGAGCCTAGGTAGACGAAGTCCTAAACTACCTCAAAGTTACGTCTGTCGATGTTGACAGGCAGAAAGATGCAGAAAGGGCTCTCAAGAAAATTGCGTGGGTGGTTTTTTTACCATACCAGTTAAAAAAAAAGGCGAACATTTTAGTTAAACCTAAATATCTCATGAACCAATGACGCTAGAGACTTGAATTAAATTTTATATTATATATTTTAACGTGATACAAAACAATTATATTTTTGGAAACAAATCAAATTAACTGTTTTTTTATAAATCAAAAAAAACTGAAAAAAAAATTTGTCACCTCGAAAATTTTACGACTAAAATATGATTTCATCTCCAAAACAATTTGGTACAACCAAGAATAATGTTTTTGACTTTCGAGAAAATTTTGAGAAAAATCTAATTGACAGTTTTTTTACAAAAAATAAAAACCTAAAAAAAAAAATTAATAAAAGTTGGTAAAAATTTATTTTTGACTCAAATATCTTTTCAAAACTTTGAGATAATGGCTTTAAACTACTTTTATCTTTCAAAACATATTGTTGTCAACATTTAGTAGAATTTTGAAAAAAATATAATTGACAGTTTTCTTACAAAAAATTAAAAACCGAAACAAAAATTTAACAAAAGTTGGTAAAAATTGAATTTCGACTCAAATATCTTTTCAAAAACTTGAGATTATGGCTTCCAACTAATTTTAACTTTTAAGAAATATTGTTTTCAACATTAGGAAAAATTTTGAGAAAATTGACAGTTTTTTTTTACAAAAAATAAAAACCTAATAAAAAACAATACTAAAACTTGGTAAAAATTTACTTTCGACTCAAATAGCTTTTCAAAATTAAAAATATTGGCTTCAAACTTATTTTATTTCACAGAAAATATTATATTCGATATTCAATAAAATAAACTCTACAAAAAATAGTACAAAAATTTGGTAAAAATTGATACACACAAACTTTTAAGCAAGACAAATCGACAGACGGGATGGGAAGTTATCAGTGTGGGTCGCATCCCAGCCTCTTTTTAGTCATAACGTTGTTTTTACCTTTGCAATGTCAAAGAATGATAGATGCTGGTCAAATACATATGGCATTTTTCCAAGGATCGTGTTATTTAAAACAAATAAATTCTTTGAATTTCCGGAAGTCGTAAAAATCATTCCATAAATGTTATTTTAATTAAAAGAAACAAAATATGTTTCAACTTATTTGAATATAATCTGAGTGAGTTTATCCATGAATAAAATACCAAACATTAAAACGTGTTAATTTATCACAAAGGTGGAGTTTTGGCCCCCCACATTATCGTTATGGATATTTCAAAAGGCTGTTTATCGTAATTCACCAGTAAAAATATCATCCGACAAATTTCAAAGCTAGCTTCTGCTTCAGTTCTGGGAATCGCTTTCATCCAAAAAGTATACAAAGCTTGTCATATATTTCCCTTAAAACGATACTTTTACATATTCATAGGAAGTCTTTTGTGTACCCGTAATATTTTTTGATTTCCTCTTAAAATTTAAATACTTCTGAAGCTTTTGAATTTTTCAATGGCTTTTAAAAAAATAATAACTAAACCTGACAATTCCAAAAAAACGTCACCATTAAAATTGTAACAAAATCCCAGCTATTGAAATTATGTACATATTTATATATTTCATCTTTTCTATGTTCGTAAATAAAGCCTTATTTTTTTTTTTTGAAATTCATACAAAATGTTAAGCTCTTTTATTAGATCAAACGCTGACTGACTTCTTAAAAAGTTAAAAACCGAAAAGTCTTTTGATGGATTTTATTCATAGAAATGCTCATCATTGTGTTTGATTTTATAACTAGAAGGTGTCTTTTTGATGTTTTTTTTTTCAAAGAAACTGTTTTCTATGAATTTATTAAATAACAAATTTGAAACAAAAACCATGATATTTGAAGGAATTGAAATAATTGTGTATGTAATTTCTAAAAATGCCACAAAACGTGCTAAAATTTGCAATTATTTTAAATTGGAAAACGTTTCTTTCTTTAAAAACCTGTGTTGCTGTCACCATCATCATGATATTATTTAAAAATAAAAGATATTTTTGTATTTAAAACAAAGAAATATCCTTCGGTTCTACAATCACGTAGACTTATAAAATAAAATGGATAAAAATAATTGAGCATCATTTAACCAATGCTACATAGGTATACCTATTAAAATAGACCACAAAATAAAAACGAACATTGGAGGCATCATCATCAAGAAGAGTTGGCATCAAGGCAGATATTTTTGTACATCACCTAGAAACAAAACCAGAACCAGACCCAGATTGTGTTGCATGTCACTATTATCTCTTGAACACTCCATTAAAAATTCTGTTCGCAATCGGTTGGTTACACATTTTGAACGTGAGTGAAATATTTTCAAGCCATGTACCGATAAACATGGATTTTTTAAAAGTGTCTTTAGTGATTTTCAATATGTATGTAGGAACATATAAATATCAAATTCGTGACGTTATTTAAAAGCTTTCAAGGATTATTGCACAACAAAATATATAGGTCCTTTATGAAATATCATCTCGTTTCAACAAACCACCTACAATTTATGTAGGGCAGGTATATGCCTATACCTAACCATCCGAACCTGACTGTTGTAATGTCATCAATTGCATTAACAATTCAATCCACATCAACATTGGAAATGCGAATAAATTAGATAAAAAGTGCAGCACGTCATTCTCTGTTAAGTGTACCTGAAGTATACAGAAGTTGTAGGAAATTTAATTTATATTCTCCCTCAAGAAGACGCCCGCCACCCCACCACCTCCGTGAAATATAAAACTTGTAGGGACCAAGTTGTGTATAGGGATATCCTTCCCTAAGTACAAAGTGCATGCCACCGACCGACAACCATGTTTTGGTGTACGTTAGGTATACCTATGTATAAATTCGTCCTTACAACATTCACAGGGGGAGAGGTTAATTTTCTATTCTTACTTTCGTTTTTTTTTTCGTGTCCCTGTTATGTGGCAGTGGCACATGAGAGCATTCATCAAATTTACATATATCACCAAAGGACTCCCGCTCGCGCGATGAAAATGGATATGTGTGTGGAGGGGGAGGGGGAGAGGAGTGAATTTTGCAATTCCATAAATATTAGGTGAGTCGAACGGAAAGGTAGGTAGGAAAGGAAACCCCGGCCATAGTCAATTTGCCAACGCTATGCTAATGAAATATTCCTGCAGGTTTAATGTATTATGCACCACTCACGTCACAGTCACAAAGGATCAACCCCTCTTTCTGGATATGGATGAAAGGATCTCAATTTAAATATATTCCTATATCAAGGCGGAAATAAAAAAAAAAACAACGATAACCTCCAAACCACAAAGTTCATAATCGACACCAGCTCCTATATTACTTTATTCTATCATCATGAAACCTTTCCTTTTAGCTTGCTTTGCGAGTATATAAATGAAGGAGGTTTCTTGGCTTTTTATGACTTAACGTGCGATAAATATTCCTTATAATGTTCGCTGCCGCTTTTGCCCGCTTAATGACCCACATACCAAGTTATGTGGAACGATATGCCGCATATACTCTATATACCTCTATATTGTATGTACCTCTACTAGAACTATATACTACTTTATATGCCAGGATATCCTTTATCCTTATAACGAGGAAACCCAGAATGCAAAATGTGATGTAGATGTGACTGGAAAAACTAAAAGCATATCCTATCCATACAATGTATGTACGTAACGTAACGTACTCTACGGATCCTGATTATGATGATGATGATGCGATGGCGATGGCGATGGTTTAAGTGTTAGCACCTGTTCCACTTCAATAAAATTTCGCTTGCTTCAGCTTTAACTTCAAGCTTCTGGTTCTGGTTTTGGTTCTGTGGGAGTAGCACTTTTGTTTAAACTTAACGAAGTTAGGTTTTGTATAGGTATGGAGTATAATATGCGAATAGTTGAAGAGGCTTAATAAAGTTCTGATGAAGTACCTACACTTTATTTTTAAAGTTTTAACAAGGTCAGTTTTTTTTTTTTTTTTTTTTATGTTGGGTGCATATAGAAGTTTAACAAAGCAAAGAGTGTTGGAGACTTGAAATTATATTTTTGTTTACTCCATCGATAATTTGATGAACCGTCGCACGTCGGGTCGCGCGCTGGTAGGATTTATGAGCAAAAATAATTAGGTTGGGCATAAGTACCCGGAATGAAGATGTTTTACACCTAAGTTGCGATGTTAAATTTAAAACTGTGATGAGAACATATGAAAAAGAGGTTTTTGTTGAAAGAGTTTTTGATAAAGATATTCACACGTGTTATGGTGTCAAGCACAGGATGAAGTTATATTACTAATCTTGAGGTTAGGCTCTAATAAGCTATAAATATTTAAACAAGTCAGACAAGAAAACATGCTTTTTATGTTTTTCAAAATGTGGATAGCATAAACATAAATGAAGTGGGAATATTTATTATTATTATACATCTTTTTAGGTTATAATAAGTGGGTTTTTCAGCAGGTAACATAAATACAAGATGTGAAAATGTGGTTAATTTTATTTTAAGAAAAAGTTTGGGGAATTAAAGTGACGAACTTTGTTTGGAAGAAAAGAACTATTATCAAGAGACAAGACAGAATTACCACATCTACTTTTTTATTAACTTCCCCTAGGAAATTATTGTAATCGATCCGATTTGTCGAATTGAAAATGTTGACACTTCTAGACGTTTCAAGGTCCCTAAATAAAAGAATTTTAGAGAGATGTCTGTGCGTGCGTGTGTACGTACATTCGTACGTCCGTATGTTCTCGAAATTTTTTTCGTCGTCTATAGCTCAAGAATTAGTTGAGATATTGACTTCAAATAAATTTCGTTATACAGATAATAATGCAGAAAGATGCAGGAAGGACTCTCAAGAAAGTTGCGTATGTGGTTTTTTACCATAGCAATTTAAAAAAAGGGCAAAGTTTTGGTTAACCCTAAATATCTCAAGAACCAATAAGGCTAAAGACTTGAATTATATTTTAAATTATAAATTGTAACGTGATTCCAAACAAATATATTTTTGGAAAAAAATCCAATTAACGGTTTTTTTATAAATCAAAAAAACTGACAAAAAATAGTTGACACTTCGAATATTTTTCGAACAAAAATTATTATATCTCCAAAACAATTTTATGCAACGAAGAAAAACGTTTTTGACATGTACTAAAATTTTGATAAAAATCGAATTGACAGTTTGTTTTTTTCTACAAAATAAAACCCTTAAAAAAAACATTACTAAAAGTTGGTAAAAATCGATTTCCAAATCAAATATCTTTTCAAAAACTTAAGATATCGGCATCAAACTAATTTTATCTTTTAAAAAATATTGTTGTCAACATTCAGTAAAATTTTGGAAAAAATCGAATTTGTACAAAAAATAAAAACCTAAACGAACCATTACTAAAAGTTGGTAAAAATTAATTTTCGACTCAAATATCTTTTCAAAAATTTAAGACTGTGGCTTCAAACTAATTTTGTCTTATGAGAAATATTATTTTCAACATTCGGAACAATTTTGAGAAACATTGAATGGACAGTTTTTTTTTTTAAATACAAACCTAAAAAAAATTACTTAAAGTTCGCAGAAATTGATTTTCGACTCAAATATCTTTTTAAAAATTTAAGATATAGGCTTTAAATTAATTTAACTTTTATAAAAAATATTGTTTTCAACATATTTTCAACAGTCCGTTTTTTATAAAAAAAAATAAAATCTACAAAAAATAGTACGTAAATTTGGTAAAAATTGATGTTCGGTTCTCGATATCTCGTGAATAATAGAAGATTTTGACTTCAAATCAATTTCATTCATCCAATTTTTATTTGTTTATATAAGAAATAAAAACTTTTAAGAAATCGTACTAAAATTAGTAAAAAATGGTTTACGTATAAAAATCTCGTTAACAAAAATAGATTTTGAAATCAAACATTTATGCAAAATATTGTTGGTAATTTTAAAAATTTTAAGAATAATTCAACAGACAATTTAACAAAACACGAAAAACTAGAAAGTTTTTAGCAAGACAAATCGACAACGGGATGGGAAGTTACGAGTATCAGTGTGGGTCGCATCCCAGCCTCTTTTTAGTTTTTTTCATACAAACAAGTCTTCAAAAAATTTTAGATTCAAACCATGTTGTTGTTAATATTATGTAATCCATTAAAAAAATTCTAGTAACACTCTTTTTTTTCAAAAAATAGAAGACTTTGGAAAATACTAACCCACATTACTAAATATTATTTTTTGACTAAATACATTATGGTTTATATTTAGATATTCAAAAATCGACTATTTTTTTAGAAGAAAGTAAGGGATGTTTATTTTATTTTAAATTGGCCTTTTCTTGAAATTTTCTAAGACCAATTATTAAAAAAATCACTTTGTTTTTCAAATCTTATGAAACACAATTTGAATTTTGTGTAAGGGCTTTAAAGTTATTTCGAGAACTGAAGAAAATATAAATTTTAAATTATTCAAAATACTACAATATTCCAAAAGTAGTAAAAATGACTGTTCATTTGTAAAAAAAAGTGTTCAATACTACGCCATTGTCGGTTCTTACGCTCGTTTTAAATGACAGTAATGACACTCTTTTTGTAAGCTCAATTTATAAAGCCAATTTGCTTGCAGCACAGTTTCTGTTGTTAATTTTACGCTGCCAATGAGTGACTTTACTCCTCATGTACTTAAAAGTGTTAACGATTCTATGAGACGAATCTTTTTTCGCACTCTTAAAGTTGCTAGAGTACTTCAAATTCTTGACATGCATAAATTCACTGGCCCAGATAGTATCCCCTCTATTGTTCTAAAGAGGTGTTCTTTAACGCTGTCAAAACTACTGCGTAAGCTTTTCCATCTGTCCTATTCTATAACACAGCATTTTTCCAGCCTGTCCCTAAAAAAGGTGAATCTTCCTCACCATCTAATTATCGTCCAACTGCACATACGTCCCTTCCTTCCAGTGTCATAAAACCCACTAAATTGTTTCGCTGATGACAGTACCTTAGCTTTTTATACCCGTTTTAAAATTCTCAACATTGTTCTTCGGATGTAGATTACCAACGGCAGCGTATGAAAAGTTCATTAAATTCTGATCTTGACAGCATTGTCCAATGGGGAATCAAAAACCCTGTAGAATTTAATTCTTCGAAAAACCAAAGCTGTCTATTGTCGCAAAAGCGTTACTCTCCCCAATGCCACTATGAATTGGTGGGACTTGCATCGAGGATACTGAACAGCTTTAAGTTCTAGGAATGTGCATGTGCATCACAAACCACTTGTTGTGGAATGATCACATATTTGACATCGCTGAAAATGCAAGAAGTTTTCCACCTCTTCTGATCTGGCTATATTTTACAAATCTTTTATTCGTCTAAAACTCGAGTATAATTCTCATATTTGGGTTGGTGCTTGAGACTTTTGAATAGAATTGAAAAAAGAGATCTTAATATGATAGGTGATCGTTCTATTTCTGAGACAGTTGCTACTCTTTAACACCGCCGGAAGGTTTCATGCCTATCATCGTTTTATCCATATTTTCACAAACATTGCTCTAGTGAAATGGCCAATTGTATTCCTCATGTCAAACAATACAACCGTAATACCCGTTCTTCTAGGAATGCCCTTTCTCCTCACCCCAATTTAGGATGTACTGCTAAGTATAGGGATTCTCTCTTTACCAGGCTCAATATTTCCTACTCATCAAAATGTACATTCAAAACTTATGTACATCGGTAACTCCTTTATAATCCTGTCCTACCTTCCTAACTGCTCGAACTGTGTGAAATTATTATAAGGGTATTCATTACCCATATACTTCACGCTCAATATAAAAGAAAACATTTCTTAAGTATAAGTAAAACATTTAGATAGAATAACATAAATAAAACAAGGTAAATAAAAGTACAGAAATCTAAAAATCGATTGCTAGCAAGTTTATAATTCCCTCTTAAGATCTTTTTTTCTGGAAGTTAAGTTTTTCAATTTTCTAACATTGTTACTCAAAAGAGCGATTTAGTATATTTTTGATTTTATGAAAGTTGACTTTTTTGACATTCAAAGTACGACCACTTAAAGTCAATAAAAAGAATTTTAATAACGATACCATTTTGTTAAGTAGATATTGATATTTTTTTTTTTAATCTAAGGTCATCGCACAGGAAATGTGTTCCAGTTTAACAACATTTTCAACTGCTGTATCATCTGGAGTCGTAGTGTTAGTAAAGAAGATAGTTCTTAGCCTCCCAAAGACAGCGTACAATTATGGAACACACGTTTCATATAGCCAAATATATTTTGTATTTTAAAAATATTCAAAATATTCAAAAAAAAAAAAATCGTCTTAATTTCCAGCGTTCAAACTGATGGTATAGCCCATTAATAAACTGAAGCAATTAAATTTTATATAGGTTCAATTCCAATATTCATTGCTTTGCTATTAGTTGCTCTATTAACTAAAAACGATGATGCCGACCCAATTTATTGTTTCTTTAAATTAATTCATCGAAAATTATGTCGTTGCCGTAAACCGAGTATTGTTAGAATAAACGATGAAGAACAACAAGAATCTCTAATTGGAAATCATGATTAGGAAAACGTTTATCCCTCAAAGTCTCTCAGACTAAAGAGGGAATAAGATGCCTAATTTGAAGATTGTCACATACAACAACAAAAAAAAAACTAAATAAAACTGCTCTAAAAGTCCTCTGTTTTTGGTTCGCCGAATACATTACAACACTATACAGGGTGTCCCGTAAGTAATGGATAACCTTGAAATGCCGCATAGTAGACTTTATGACCGTCCTGAAAACTGATAAAAAAAAGTTCTATCCCAACCACAAGAAAAGTTATATGCATTTTTTTGTTCAGTGCATTATTTTTTTTCTTACTTTACATTTTTGAATACCACGACTACAAGTGAATGAGTTCCATCATTTTTCTTTTGCAGGAATATTTTACATTACTTGTGCCAACACATAAGTAGAAGAAAATTATTATAACTGTTGGACTTCTTAGAGAAAAAAATTATTTAACATTGAATTTCAATGCAAAATGTGAAAACAAATAATTTTTGAAAAAGTTAAATCATAGCTGGTATAAAAAAAATGCATGAATACCTGAGTGGCCAACTATTTTAAAAATATGCGCGTTAAATGCAGATTTCAAAATGGTATAACTTATTATTATATCTAGAGTCAATAGCAAGGTATTGGTAAAAATCTGCAATACTAGAGTAAATTTAGCAAAAACAAAAGTTTTCAAAATTAGCACAGTAAACGTGAAAATAATACCAAGCGTTGAACATAGCAGATTTTTGATATATTGGCTGTTTCTACGATGTTGTCCTAATGATAAATCCAAGCTTTCAACTTCTAGGGCCGAATGCATTAATGATAAAAATGTCAAAAAAGTGCAAAAAAAAGGTTACATTTTCGAACTTGTTTTGAATTTTACCTGTTCTATTGGGCTTAAACAAACCCATCAAATATTTTGTTGGTTGGTATTAGTTTATTTGTTATTTTATCTAAACAAAAAGTTTTTGAGCCAGCTTTTAATCACATGATCACTTAGTTAGAAAACAAAAATAGATAATTTTTGAATTTTTTTTTTATTTAAAGCAAATGCTCAAATTGTTTTCCACCCACTCTTATACAGGTTCTGCACCTCCGAATAAATGAACGTCTTAGTGAACGTGCAAGGTTTTGCTCAGAATTTGTAATACAGCTGCCTCCACACGATTTCTTAGCTCCTCTAAAGACCTGATCGGCTTGCTGTATACGATTTCCTTAATGCATCTCCAATAAAAAAATCAAGTGGATTTAGGTCTGGTGAACGGGGTGGCCATAAAATTGGTCCCAGACGTCCCACAGTGGACCGATCCATACATGCTAGACGTAAAAAATTCTTTCTCTTGGTTAAATGATTTTATTTGACAATACAAGCATTTTTTACTATGGGAGGTGGGGGTCTATCTCCCCCCGTTTAGGCGGGAGGGGCAATTTTCTAAAATATGACAAAAAATTTTAAAAAAAATGTATTAAAAAACAACGGAAACACCTACAGTTATGAATGATACTTTTTTTAAAAGCCAAAATTCGACATATAATTCTAATTTTTAAATCAAGTTATTTCAATCAATGGTTTTCGAGATAATCGATTTCAAAGTCAAAATTTGTGAAAAAAAAGTTTGAAAAAACACATTGAATACAATTTCTTTCATGACTGTGACATTAAATATGAAATTAATAGATGAACGTGCAGCCATTTGAGCAGCATACAGAATTTCTGGAGGAGTTCTTGACTCAAGCAGATCACGAACTTTTGCGCGTTTAGAATGAGGTGTACAATCATCAAAACTTTTGTTTGGCCTTCCACTCTTAAAGTGCCCCTCATTTTTTTCTAAACTATTATTCTGATTGTCCAATGCTAATATAAAATTGGAACCATCTAGCCAGTCTTTGTATTTCAGGCGAAATCTATCATTTCTCGAACCAGCTGCCTTCCACTTTTTGTCAAAACTTGCAGACAAAAGCTTAATTTTATTTTTAATCTGCTTGCAGATCTCGATATTTTCTTCTGAAAGACTAAATTTATCCAGAACATGTTCGAAAATTTTAACATTCCGGTTCTTCTTTTGATTCGAACGCCAAACGCCATAAAATTCCATACGTGAAATTCCAAATTCTAGTAGGATTCAAACAAAAAAAAAAGGCCTTGCAAATTAGTGCGAAAGAAAAAAAACATATATTCTTTAACTAGACATGACACACTTTTCAAAAACATATAATTTATCACGACACTTTGACATACTCATATTTAGATTGTCTAAAACAAAATAACATTTTTAACAATTTTTACCACAAAATAAGTGTTTCACTGAAAGCTCATTTCCAAGACAAGTAAACGGGACACAAGATATCAAACATGGAAAAATATAAGAGAACAAACCTACTAATACACCTGCCATTTGTTTAAATTTCATTCTTTTTGGATTCAAAATTATAAAAAAAATTGTATTTACTTTGAATTGCAAAAATTTTATTCACGAAATATTATAAATTGAAAGTTTGACTTTGAAGTGACAGAACTTTTTATTTAACCAACCAAATGTCAAGTGGATTGAAATTCTGAGATCAGCTGGGTATTGTTATTATTTACATCCGCATGAACAACAGTGAGTCGCAGTTGACTTTTTTACGTCTGGCATGTATGGATCGGTCCACTGTGGCGTCCTATCCATCTGCCTGGATATCTGGCATTTAAATATGCCCGCACAGGCACAGCATAGTGTGCTGGACAACCATCATTTTGAAGCCAATGGGATTCCTTTAGTTCTTGAGGCACTTCTTCCAGCAAGGTTGGGAGATCATTTTGGAGGAACTCCAAATAACCTTGGCCAGTTACAATCCCCGGCAACTCAAAGGGTCCAATTGTTTTCCCATTGAGAATCCCAGTCCAATAGTTTATTTTGAATTGGTACTGGGACCTGTCTTCCCTCATGATGTATGGGTTTTGTAGTGCCCAGAAGTGGAGATTATGGAGATTAGTGTAGCCATCTCTTTTAAATGTCGACTCATCGCTCCAAAGAATTTTGTCAAAAAACTGCGGATCTTCTTCAATTTTCATTATCATTTGTCGACAAAAAGTCATTCTCGTTTCAAAATCTTGCGGGTGGAGAGTTTGCACCCGTGTTAGGTGAAACGGATGATATTTATGTTTACTTAGCACATTATGCGCAATCGTCTTTCCGATCCCAGTGCGTCGTGCTATTGCTCGGATTGATACTGTAGGATCTCGGTCAAATTCCGCAAGCACTAAGTCTTCGGTATCTCTAATAGCAACCAACAAAATATTTGATGGGTTTGTTAAAGCCCAATAGAACAAGTAAAATTCAAAACAAGTTCGAAAATGTAACCGTTTTTTGCACTTTTTTGACATTTTTATCAATAATGCATTCGGCCCAAGAAGTTGAAAGCTTGGATTTATCATTAGGACAACATCGTAGAAACAGCCAATAAATCAAAAATCTGCTATGTTCAACGCTTGGTATTATTTTCACGTTTACTGTGCTAATTTTGAAAACTTTTGTTTTTGCTAAATTTACTCTAGTATTGCAGATTTTTACCAATAACTTGCTATTGACTCTAGATATAATAAAAAGTAATACCATTTTGAAATCTGCATTTAACGCGCATATTTTTAAAATAGTTGGCCACTCAGGTATTCATGCATTTTTTTTATACCAGCTATGATTTAACTTTTTCAAAAATTATTTTTTTTCACATTTTGCATTGAAATTCAATGTTGAATAATTTTTTTCTCTAAGAAGTCCAACAGTTATAATAATTTTCTTCTACTTATGTGTTGGCACAAGTAATGTAAAATATTCCTGCAAAAAAAAATTATGGAACTCATTCACTTGTAGTCGTGGTATTCAAAAATGTAAAGTAAGAAAAAAAATAATGCACTGAACAAAAAAATGCATATAACTTTTCTTGTGGTTGGGATAGAACTTTTTTTTATCAGTTTTCAGGACGGTCATAAAGTCTACTATGCGGCATTTCAAGGTTATCCATTACTTACGGGACACCCTGTATATTTTTTGAAACAAATATACAGATATAAGCAACAACAAGAGAAATAAGAAGAAAAAAAATTTAAATAAAATATAAATATATTCTTTGTGATACCAATAATATAATAATTACTATATTATTAAATTTTAATGTACATTTTCGTAGAATGCGTCAGAGCTGTCTACAATTTTTTCTAAGGATCTTTAGATTCACTTCTGTTGCTTTAAGGTAGCTATATTTTGTTCTTTAAAATTGAACCTTCTATCCCAATATTTGTCTTTACCTTAATTCACGTTAAAATTTCAGCAGAAATTATATTAATGATTTTTTATTCAAAAACATAAGTTTTTGTATTCGTCAATTTTTATATTTGTTGAATAATTTTTGGTCAAAATGTACTTAAGCATGAAACTTGCTCAAAATTCAATTTGTCAGATTTTATCTACAAGCTTCAGCTCCAATTAAAACAAAAAAGAGCAGTAATGGCAATAATATAGAAAAGTTACAAAAATATTCTATTCTATAACTTTTTTAATTGGACACTAAAATTGTCCAAACTTATTTTAAAGCAGATAAGTTCAATGAATTAAATAGTCAAAAACTTTCTTTCAATGAACTTGAACTGAATGAACTAAAAATTCATCTAAAGTGCCTTATGTTAGCACTTAAAAAGGCCATATTAAAAAAGAAAGTTTTCTAATGCTTTCATAAGTAAGGAGTTTTCGAGCTATTTAGACTTTCAATGCTTAGCTTTTGAAACTAAGACAAATATATGTATACTAATTTATAAAGTTAAGATGCATATGTTATTAAATTCAAATAAAAATCATCTTTTCTTCAGCTGCATTATAAAGGCATTAAATCAAATTCTTAAGCGCTTATGCACAGAAAAGGGTGCCACTACCCCTTACACCCCTCTCTCCACCTCCGACTAAAAATCTAAATATGAACTTGGGTCTATGACAGTGATATTTTTACTTGTTCTTGAGCTATACTCACATGGCGTAAATTCTTAATGTTACTAGCTATTTTGTCACAACTATTCTTTCCACTAGTTTCGCTTTTGAAAAATTTCTTCAGTTTTATGAAGTCTGACTGAAGAAATTGACCTTATTTGTAATAAGTTTTAACAACTTTACTGAGTTTTTAAAGTCCACATTGTTGCATTTTTACAAATTATGTTGTTCTCTTCCTGTTAAATGCCAAAATGTGACAGCTTCACAATTGGCGGGCTATTAAAAATAAAACCTCTTATTGGAAAAAACCTTAATTATACATTCTTCAAAGCTCTCTTTTAACTTTTTTTTTCTTATGCCTATCAATTTTGTTTTGAGAACACTTTCGTTCAATTTTTCACACTAAAAAAAAACAGATATTCATTCTGTAGCTACGACATTAATTAAACTCCCGCTCATTAAAATTTTCATAAACCCATTCAAGACTAAAGATTATCAGCTTCAATTATTAAAACTTCATTACAAACCAATTCACTTAACTATGCTTCTTTTTAAGTGAAAAAAAAGAATAAATAATTGTGGTTCATTTGGGCGTATACGCAATTTTTTTTTATTTTCAATAATTTGTCTTATCATTTTTGTGTGCACTTTTCTTTTGATTATTATATCTGTTGATGTATTTTTATTTTTAATTTCAAACAATCGTTATAAAAGGAAAGAACAGAATCCACTTTGTTTCTCTTCCTGTTATGGAAAACATAAATATTTGTACAGAGAAAACTTATTTGATTGATTTTAATTAAAAGTTCCATAAGACTTTGTTACCAAATGACTGATTCAGTCTTATGTTCATCAATGAACCATCAGATCCAGAAAGTCAATTGCTTTGGTTTTTGTGGGATTAAGTGTCAGACACCACCTTATTACCAAACATCGGATTATTTTAGTTCCTTCTTAACCTCTTTTCTTCCATGGAAAATGTGTGTTATGTCAGCTTTGTATCTACTACACACATAATTCAATTTGCAGTCATATGATGCTAAGAACCGAAGTTCGAATTTCCTGGAATCCTGGGATTATAAAAAAAAGCACTTAAATCACACTAATCCAAGACTCAGATTTATGTCCTAACA
Organism: Eupeodes luniger; assembly: GCA_951509635.1. Taxonomy (NCBI): domain Eukaryota; kingdom Metazoa; phylum Arthropoda; class Insecta; order Diptera; family Syrphidae; genus Eupeodes; species Eupeodes luniger. The sequence continues at coordinate 108,989,533 of OX608075.1, forward strand.
TAGTTTTTCTTTTTAAGGGTGGAAAATTATGCCGGTACTCGGTGGCAATTTGCAATGCACCAATCTTGTGTGGCAAACTCTTTTATAAGTCCCTTGAACATACAACAAAAACATGTGGTTTTGAACGTAGTAATCTAGTTTCATAGTTATGAGATTTATGTACAACTGAAATCCTTAATTTTTGTTTTTGGATATCCATTTTGCACTAATTGGATTGTTTGTACAAATGAAGTAGAAAACCATTTTTACATTTAAAATGGACAACAATCCATTTAAAAAATCATAATTTCATAGAAATCGTAAATTTTTTACGAAAAGCTTGTTTTCAGTGAGTAACAGATGAATGTCACCCAATCATTATTGCCACACTTAAATTTGTCATGTATTTTTTTAACCACAGAAAAGCGCGTACCTTAAGAACTAAACTAGGCTTAAATGAAGTGGCTGGTATTTTAGGACACATCAACTTGACCAAAAGCCCTTTTTCTTAAAAAAACACGTGTAACAACTTAACTTAACGAAACAAAGCTCACTATTAACAACAAAAAACTCATACACATAACGAACACAAATTCTCACATTTAAGCTTCTTTATTGCCAAAGCTGTAGCTGAATTTTTCTATTGCACAAAATGCACCTTAATTAAATTATCCTTTCTTGTATTTTCTTTCTTTAATTATAGCCAACACTTGACCAGGTAATCACAAGAAAATTATACAAAGTGTCTACAATAATTACGAAACAGGTTAAAATGTTTTGAAAAGTAGTGAAAGTTTTTTTGAAATTTTGAAGCAAATATAATTTTGAAGAAGCTTTTTTTTGGACGCTAAAAAGTTGTTAACGCTTTTTTGGTTTGGGACAACTTGAACTTGATTTTAAGAAGTTTTTGTTTTTGAATTCTTTTGGTTGCAAAAGCTCAACTTAAAGTGCTTATTGGCTAGCTAATAATCAATAGATGGCGCTCAGAAAACTCTTTTGTTGATGCTCTTTCAAAAGAAATATTGAATAAGAACAAAGAGATTTTTCGATGGTATATAATATGAAAAGAGAGAAACTTGGACAAAGAATATTGCGAAAGAGACGACGCAAAATAAAATTAGCAAACTACTATATACTATACAAGTATGTTTATATGTTTCTTTAAATGTATTTAAGATCGTGTATAGGTATGTATGTATGTTTGGCAATTATCCTAAAAGGATATTTCTGTTTGCACTTCAATTAATTTGGTATGGGGTGCGAATAATACTTACCTACCACAATTTTATCTCAATAATTATAATACGAGTAGTATAGTAACAAGGACGAAACAGATAGCACGACGAATAATGATTGTTATTTTAAAGGAAACAAATTCAAAATAAAAAAAAACGTAGGTACACAGTAGTTATATAGATTTGTGTATCTAATCTGGGTCTGATCCAAGTCTCATCCTTTTTTGCTCTGTATATTAAATCTGCCTTTAATTATTATTGCTGCTTTCAGATAAATTATGATGTTTTTCTTTTGGGAAAATGCGGACAAGGTTAATTACTTAAGGTATATAAAAGGTTTCTTTTATTATATAGAAAGTTAAAGAGAAATTGATGCCAAAGAATCAGAAACTGATACCTACATATGTATATATACTGAAGACAGATAGATTGATATAAAACAAAGTTATAAGACTTTTTTTCATATTAAAAGGAACTCAATGGTCCTTTTGCATGTTTTAGAAGGAAATCTCTTGAGGAAAATTGCTGCTTTTAAAAAAAAAAAAATTCTAAAACCACAATTTTTGCTGCTTTTGTTTTTTTGTACAATATCGACATCATTTACGATTAAGTCATCAGCGCTCTTTCGTATATCTACTGAAACGTATTCCAGATTTCATAAGTGGGATTGAAGTGCTGACAACCTTAAAAAAAAACTGTTCTATTTTTTAAGTTAAAAAGACAAACAATGAAGTGGTTCACTTGGGCGTACATATACGCATTTTTTTTAACTTCCCATAGGAAGTTATTGTAATGGGTCTGATTTGTCAAATTGAAAATTTTGACATTTCTCGACGTTTCAAGGTCCCTAGAGTCAAAATAAAAGATTTTTAGAAAGATGTCTGTGCGTGCGTGTGTACGTACGTTCGTTTTTTGCAACGAAGAATGATGTTTTTGTCATCTGATAAATTTTTGAGAAAAATCTAATTGACAGTTTTTTTACAAAAAATAAAAACCTAAAAAAAAATAATAAAACTTGGTAAAAATTGACTTTCGACTCAAATATCTTTTCAAAACTTTGAGATATTGGCTTTAAACTACTTTTATCTTTCAAAATATATTATTTTTAACATGCAGTAAAACTTTTAACAGGATGGGAAGTTATCAGTGTGGGTCATCCCAGCCTCTTTTTTTATTTAGAAATTATTTGACCGACGGTTTGGGGTTACAAAAATTGAAGAAATGTTATGGAAACTTTCTGATGTTTCACATCAGATATTATTTATATTGAACAATATTTTCTTTACAAAAATGAACGAACATTCTTTAAGGATATTATGGAACATTCTTTACTTTAAATTGATTAATGATTTTTTGCTACAGTGCTTACAAAATTTCGAATTTTCTAAAAAAACGCCACGATATATTTTTCTAAAATTTTATTTCCTTACTTGTCTACTTACGATATAAAAATATTTTTTTGTGCTCAAAATTTGATATCATATAAACGGGTCAACATTTTTTAACGAAATTTAGATGCACTTAGCATACGAAAAATAATTTCGAAACCATGCCAATCCTGAGTTTTTGGAATACATCTTAAGTTTTTTCAAAAGAATACATTGTGAAGAGACTGTTCCTGGAAACTGTAAATGCTTCAAAATGTTAGCTGTCTTTAAGACAGGTAACGGGAATCAGCCAGAAAACTATAGAAATATTACTGTGTTAAACTCATTGAGAGAATTGTTCCTGCTATTACTTCACCTTAAGCTAACGAATTGGTATTCAACAAAACAAAATGATCAGTTGCTACCAAGGTGCCTTCCATTCAAACCATTCAACTATTGATCACATCCTTCCGATTTATTGACCTAAAAGGCTGCATCCAAGATAGTCATTAGGGAATCATTAATCTACACTGATCTATTGATCAGTAATAGGTTTACACACCAAATTAATACAATTCTATAAGAAGATGTTGGAGAACAATATTGCTTTTGCCAAAGATGGCTCAAAAAAATCAAAAGACTTTAAATGTCAAACAGGCATTCCTCAAGGCTGTGTTTTAAGTCCTATATTATTTTCTTTATTTATTAATGAAAATATTAAAAATCACATCACAGGAGGTGCAGACGATCTTTCAGCTTCAAATCAATAAGTTACAAAAGTTCTACTATAATTGGGATCTCAAAATAAATATATTAAAGTCTAAAACTATGGTTTTCAGATCATGGTTATAATACTTGCATATAATTTAAAAATCATGCACATGCTGCAGACAAAATGAAAGTTGCCAAAGTTTCTTTTAAAAGCATGTGGTCTAATTTGTTTAGTAAAAAATGTCTTCAAGTTTACAGTGAATAGCTGCCTCTGCTATGCTAATGAAATATACATTTATGTGCATTTAAAAGAACTAGAAAATGTTCAATTTTTTTGAAACGAATTTTAAGGCTACCTAAAAACACCCCTAAATATACCATCCATAAGGAGTCTGGCTTATCTTATATTTGTCTAAAAGACTTGAAAATGAAAATACGGAATACATTATTAAGGTAATCAGTCGATCAGACCTAACTCTTCAAAAACGAATTCTTAAGATAAGTTTTGATAGTCGCTACAATCACATCGCTGCCCTAAAATATCAAACAATGAAAAATGTCTTTTTATACGACTGCATAGTTTGCATAGACCTGAAGTTATATCAGGATTTTATGTTCTAACGTCAAGGAGGGATTAGAAGTCTTAAGATAAATTTTATTTTTATTTTGCATTATTATTTTTTAACAGACTTAATTTCGTGCTTTTAAGTCGGACCTTTGATTTTAAATGAAAAACATTTTACACACATTTTTTCAATTTAATTAATTTTTGTAAAGCCTAGGGCTGAATTAAACTATAAAGGGTGGTTACATTTTAAATGCCGATGTTGATTTTGAAAAAAAAAAAAAAATTATTTAGGAAATTGTGGTAGTTTCTTTTAAATGTGATAATAGTCGTATGGTTCAATTATGTATGGAACAAAATAATCCGATGCATGGTCCAAATTTTCAATAACGCTGAGGTATAATTGAGGTTCTATGCTGATAATGTGCCAAATTATCTTATCATTTAGCTCCTGAATTGTTGCTGGCTTATCACCGTATACCTTTCCTTTCAGATACCGCCAAAGAAAGAAGTCTTACGGTGTCAAACCAATTTAAATCGCTACCACGTGAGATAACATAGCCATTGAATTTTTAGCACAATGAGAAAATATTTCGTTACACGGAAAAAAGTGTATGGCATTTATGACAATGCTAGTATGGCCTGGAGTCCCATACTAAAAAAGTATCGGTGATATTCCTACATTGTCTTGCAACAACTCCTATAAGTATGGGATTATGTACTATACTGTATGGTACCACAATCTTTGCTTGTAACACAAGGGCGCATAGTACGTTTGACGAGACAGCATTGCCTTCAGCCCCATACTGTATCGGAGATGTCGCAATGCTAATACTTTTTCCCGCGATAATTAATGGCGTGATAATCGATAACCTTGTTGGATTACTGTCAATAGTAATTACTCCGATATAAGTATAAGGGACATAACAATAATGTATAGACTTCTCTGCTAGGAGCATAGGACATGCCGCCAGTCAGTGTGAGCCTGACTCCCATACTGGCATTGGCGTATCGGCTATAACTATTGTCGTAGTTACTATTCTCAGTATGGCCAAATTAACTATGCTTACAACTGTTTATCCAATGGAAATCTTCTAAGCCATACTGACATTGTAATATTCGCAATGTATTTCTTTCCGTGTAATTGTCTGACAAGTTGCAAGTGGCACTGTCCTGTTGAAACCACATATCGTTCACATCTGTGTCTTCCAAATCGGGCCATAAAAAGTTCGTTATCATCTCACGATAGCGAGCTCTTTTCACAGTAACTGCCTCCTTTTTGGAACAAATACTGCCCGATGATGCCGCCAGCCTATAAATTGTACTAACCATCACTCACTCTTTGTGGATGCATTGGTTTTTCGACAAAAGCTCTTGGATTATCATTCACCAAAATGCGGAAATTATGCTTATGCTTATTGACAAATCCACTGAGGTGAAAATGTGCCTCATTACTAAAGATAATTTTCTTCGAAAATTGATCATCCACTGTTGCTATTTCTTGCCCCATTCTGACCATTGACGATTCGAACGCTTGACATGATCAAGAAGCTTTAGTTCTTTTGTCAATTGCACCTTATAAGCATGTAAATGCAAGTCTTTATGCATAATGTTTATCAACGACGACGCATTTCCATTATTCAATTTGAATTAGTCTGAAATTTAGAAATGTCAAATAAAATGAAGAAAAAATGTAGACGCTTAAGTGTGGTTCACATTCAACATCGGCCCTTAAAATTTAACCACCCATTATTTTGAAATAAACAAGTTTTTAACTTTGTATAAAAAAAAATTTGTATTTAGCACTAAAAACAATTTTTTAAATAATGAATTCATTTCAAAATGCATTTTTTAAACAATGATTCTGCTAGAAATAAGAAACCTTCAAAATTTTAATCTTGCAAATATTAATTTGACGTTTCACTTCCATTCTCTCTATTGGTATTAAATAATGTCAGAAATTGGTTGACATTCAAATTAATTTATATCTACATATGTATGTATGTACACATATGTACATACATATTTTGATTTGGACTTTCTTATCGTTTATCCTGTATCCAAATAATTAAACAATTATGATTGATTTTCCTGCAATAAACTTAAACTAACTACGAAATTACTTAAATTGGTTATGCCATTAGAAGCGGTCACTCTAAATTAGTCTTAAGATTATTATACTCGTATCATTATAATAACATCGTGTATGAGAACCTAACTTTGTCTATCATCTGAATCTACTAATTAAAATAAAATGTATCATAATTAAGTGTCATACACACAAATTACGCCTAAATGTCAGCAAAATTTCAAATAACATAATTATAAGAAAGTCAGAAACATTTGACAATGTGACAAAGCTTAAATTAAATTTTAAATGAATGATTTTATTACGTTTCACTGTTAATTAAATAGAAAAGTTTACTGTCAAATAACCCAAAATATGTTACATGAATATTAGGCAAATAAATAGTAATTTATATTGATTTTCTTCAATTGTGTACATTAATAAAATCAATCGATAAAGAATAATCGTAGATTTATTGAATTTCAATTGATAAACTCTTAATAGATAAGGGAATGCAATCTTTTTTGAATGTAATCTTGAAAATCAAATCAAATCTTTTGATTTCAATCAAAAGAATGCATTCAATAACTATGAGACTGTTACTTTTATTTTAGAAGGACTGCAATCATTTGAGACTTTATGCGTTATTTGCATTCATTTGAAGTATAGATACAGAAACTTTACCTTGTTGTAGTTAATTATGAATGGAAAAACTTCACATATAAAACTTCTGTCCTTCAATTTCCATGGCGAACGGAATGGTAAAATCTAAATGGTCTTCCATATACACTATACAGGTCTGGCTTTAATCCTATTCTGTATTACCCAAAATTTTTCCATGTGGCGCGCAAGTCCCTCAAGAGCTATAACACCAATCAATTATATAAATTTTCTTTTACTTCTTCATCATCGCAACATGACCTGACCATGACCTCAATCCAAGGGGTCAATGAGCTGTTTATTATATTATTTCTTTCAAACAAAGAAAAATTGGGTTGATACACCTCAAATAAAATATTCCGGTCAAACTATTTTAAGAAATTTTGAACACATTTTTGTATTTATTCATAAAATTTAAAAAAGAAAAAGAAAAAAGTCAATATTAAAAATGGCGACGCGACTTGTAGGCACAGACACATTAACCTACAAAACCCTAAAACGAACAATATTTGTATCCATCATGTAAACATGAACATGAGCCTTTTTAAATGATTTCTTAAATTAGAATAAGAATGATTTATAGACATGCAATCGATTTAAAAATACAGAACTTGTGTTGCTGGTAGGTTTGGAAATCTGTAAAATTTGTAACAATGAGAAACGGCACTTCAAATTGTTGGCAGTTCTTTGACAATCATCATCTTCCACCTACTTTAAACTTTTTGGCAATGCAAACAATTTGTGGCCCATCATTCTGTTTTCGTTTTGTTGGTAAGAAGATATTATCCAAAATATTTGTAATATTATTTACCTACTCGTACCTAAAAAAAAGCTCCCTTATAATATTAATTATTGTGGCCAAATAAGCATATACACCCCCATATCACGACCTAGCCTTATAAGTCGAGTTAATGGAAATCCTTTTACCCTTACCATATAACCTACCTTTCTTTAGCCTCTCGAGAAGGCACGATTTACTTGTTTTGGAAACGTACTAAATGAAGATATCCTCCAGTTGGCCCACATGTTTTTAAGGTCACATATGTGCTCGTATAAAAGTGATGTTGGCTCTGAATAAGATGTAATATAGGTATATTCTCCTTTAGAAGAATTATAAACTGTTACAAATGTTCAAGCATGGGAACAATGTCCTCGCCAAAAACACTTTAATTTTTCTGGTTTGGCAAAATTCCATATAAATATAGCTAAAGGTATATAAGGGTCTTCCTTGCTGTAGTGAAATATACACGTTCCTATAACCTTTACTCGCGTGAAGCAAAAAGATTAAGCTTCAAACTTATAAGTTCAGTGTGTTATTCTTTGCCAGAAGTTGTAAGTAAATGGTGTGATAAGGTTATATAGGTATAGTGTTTCAATAATATAGGACGTCCTTGTCTAGACGCCAACTACACTTATAATGACTGACCATGAAGTCAAGAGTGTTTAGGATTAAATTAAAAAAAAACAATATTTGTTGACAGAAAAATAAGTTTTGGAAATTGAGGTGACAGAATATACAGTTTGCTAGTATTTTAACTAATTGGTTCTTTTCTATTTTTTATAATTTGTGTGAACGTTGATCTTCTTGACTTTTGACCTGATAACAAACAAGACTTTTAGTTCTTAGCGTTTGAAGTCAAAAGGATAAGAATTCTTGGTTTCATTGTGACTTCTTAAAGCTCCAAGTACAGACTTGTTTCAGTGACAAATTCTGTAGTAACCAAACTTTTTGTTGGCCTCTTATGACTTATGTTAAGGCCTATACTATCTAAATTTTTTAATGTTTGTCAAAATCGAGCTAAACAAGAAAAATTATTTTACATTCAATCGAACTCAATTATGTTAAACTCCGTCTTCTTAATAAGAAAACTGTCAATTTGATAGAGTGTTGTTTCACAAATTAATTTGTCGAATAAAGAGCAATTTCAAATACTTTCTGAAAAATCCCTTCTACCTGACGCATATTCTTGTTTTTGGAAAGCTAATGACATTGCCAAGCCATACAAAGAAACCAAGGTTTGCGTTCACCTTTAAATAAATGCCTGCTAGTTTTATAACTTGGCTCACTCTCATTCTATATATAATGACAAAACATGTTTTGAAATATAACTACTAATATAATAACTAAAAAGACAAAAAATCATGTAAATTATTGTTTTCAAAATGTTTTAGTCTAAACTGTTCAAGTTTTTGGCAAGTCTTTGCATAAAAACATATATCAAGACTAGAATAGGAGTTTTTTAGACAATTTAAGTCAAAAATGTTTCTTTCAAAAATAATTATGTTTGCAATTATTTTTACAAATCAAATTATACAAAAGCTGCCCTTCCAATCTTTCGAAATGAAATACAAATACAAAAAACAAAATTTCTTTTTAAAAATGCAATAAAATTTTCAAAAACAAAACATTCTGGTCTAAAAGATTTTTATACTGGCAATAAAATTGCACTTTTCCAATGGGTTTTGATGGCTTTAATTGAAATCGGGCTTCAAAATTATTATATCACGACAGGTTTTTGAGATATTACTTTTTAAAATTCGAAAAAAACATGTCCTCGTATGTATATAAGGCTGTTTGAGGCTCTCTTAACTTATGAAGTAGATTTTTTTCAATAAAATCCGTAATAGTTTTTCAAATCTATAGTCACATTTTTTAATATTCAGTTTAAATATTTATAAATTATTTCATAATAATATTCGAAAAATCTTCTTAAGTTGTTAGATTTCACCTGTCTTACAAAAATCTGAAAGAAACGCTAAGCCATTCAAGCTAAAACATTTTTCAACAAAAAAAAAGCAAAACGGTTGAAATAAAGTTTTGTTCTTGAAACGAATTTATTATCTAAACAATTCTATGATATCAAGTTTTTGAAATACATTAAAAAATATAAAAATAATGTTAAAAACCTGTATTTTTAAAATTTTGTCGACAAATTAAAGTTTGGTTTCGAAATCAGAACTAAAAATTAACACCAAAACGTATTTTTCAAAACTATTAAAGTACTCAATTTAAGATTTGCTCAAAACTTTATATAGAGTCAAATAAGGATTCAGAATTAAAGATTTTCAGAAATTAAGTAAAATACTTAAATAATTGATACTGTATCTAGAATAGAAAATGAGTACTTTTTAAAATCATTATAAAATTTATTATTAAGGGATATTTTGAGTTTTTACTTAGCTTTAAAAACCAAGTTTTTGATTGTTTTAAGCATGTTTAAGGGGGCATATTTTAAAAACCTGACGTGATATTAAAAAATTAAAGACAAAATTAGAATAAAATACATCTTAGTCCTTAAAAAATGTATTAAAAGACCAATGATGGAATGCACCGTCGATCGTTAAAGTGTCTGTCTCAATTTCTTCGTATTGCAAGCTTCAATTTTGCAAGACCTTGTTAATGGTTTCGGGCTATAATAGCTCACAAATGAAATCATATTGGGTTAAAGTTCTTCAATCATTTGTGGCATATCATCGGTCACGGTTCGGCAACAAAGAGCGTAAAGGTTTCAAATCGCAGCTTTAAGTTGGTCAGCCAACATCGCTAAAGGCGGCTGATAACATCATTTAGGAGTTAAGTGCGTCAAAGATCGATTGCATGAACGAGAGGTCGTCCAAATCCATGTCTTAAATTTCAGTAAAAAAAAAGGCTTTTAAGCGCCAAACGCTTACCGAAACGTTGTTCTCAACCTCATTTTCAAACAAATTATTTAAGTGGTACCACCTCTTTACAATTCATAACAAACTGTCGCTTTCTGTGGAAGCATTGGCATTTTCACAATAAGTTGCGAGTTTTTGGAGAACAAGATGTTACTATTTTGTTTGCTAAAGTAGCTGCTTTTAGGACCAAACGACACTGTTAATTTGACTTTGTAAGTGAATAATCCGATATTTGAGCAGAATTCTACTCAGCTGTCAAATTTCAAGTTTCAAGTTTTTTTTTTTTAATTTCGAGAAGTGAAGTGCATACTTGAAAGCTTTGAATTGTTAAGAATTGAGTATTGTCTACTTTCTTCATGACATTTTAACACAAACTCACTTACAGCAGGTGCACTGATGGGTGCTTCATTTCGGTAAAACTTTTTTTTTTTAACTCACTATTTGGGGTTTACAGCACATAATTTGTAAATAAGTTTTCAATATTTTTCAAAGTTTTTCAAGCCTAAGAGGACTCACTTCATTCGGAGGTATGATACTAACTTCTGAAACTGCTGTCATTTTCAAAATAGCCTATAATTTAAAAAGAAAACACCTGTACGTACATATTGTTTTTGTTTCCCTTAAATATTTTTGAATCAGTTCAGTTGTTTTTGAAAGGTTTTTAAAAAACACCAATACTTCCAGTTTTTAGCTAAGAACTACTCTATCCCTATCTAAAATCTTTTCCTTTGGTATGTGATTCTTTTGAGTTAATTTTTAAGTACTTTTTATCGCCGTTCAGCCATTACTTCAGTAATATTGTTTTTGAATGAGTCTAGAGTTCGAGAATGATATTGGTTTTTAGTTGACTTTACCAAAACGTTAATAAATAACGCGACCAGGAAACTTTTCACACATTAAAGCCATAATTGGTCATTAAGCTTGCTGGCCGGTGTTTTTAGAACCACATATCACCCAAGTCATGATTTTCAATAGTCGGATACAAAATTTCGTTCAATTGCTGCCAACGCCAGGAAATTTACATATATACATTTGGATCATTATCAAAGTAACTTATGTATGTCTCCAAATGTTTTCCCTATTTTGAAAATTGCTTCTGTATAGCCGGCCAAGCATTTGCTCTGATTATGGTAATCAATCATAATCATCATGAATGCGTGAAAATTGACCATGTTTTAAAAATTTTCAGCAATAATAATCGCGTTGCTTGATTTTAAGGCGATAAATAATGGTAAGCTACAAATATTTAACTAGTATTATGACATTTTATATGACAGCCAAGTTTGACAGATGTCAACTGTCAGCGATACCAACTTTAAACTACGAAATTATTGTTCAAAGGCACTTTATTAACTTCCAATAGGAAGATATTGTAATTTGTCCGATTTGCCAAATTGAAAATTTTGACATTTCTCGACGTTTCAAGGCCCCTAGAGTCGAAATAAAAGATTTTTAGAAATATGTCTGTGCGTGCGTGTGTACGTACGTTCGTACGTCCGTACGTTCGCGACGTTTTTTCGTCGTCCATAGCTCAAGAACCAGAAAAGATATCGACTTCAAATAAATATTGTTATACAGATAATATTGCAGAAAGATGCAGAAAGGGCTATCAAGAAAATTGCGAGGGTGTTTTTTTTTACCATAGCAGTTTAAAAAAAAGGTGAACATTTTGGTTAACCCTAAATATCTCACGAACCAATTATGCTAGAGATTTGAATTAAGTTTTAAATTACATATTGTAACATGATACCAAACAACTATATTTTTTGGAAAAAAATCCAATTAAAATTTTTTTATAAATCAAAAATACTGAAAAAAAATATTTGTCACCTCGAAATTTTACGAATAAAAAATGATTTTATCTCCAAAACAATTTCGTGCAACGAAAAATGACGTTTTCAACATCATTTAGAGAAAAATCAAATTGACAGTTTTTTTTATAAAAATTAAAAACCTAAAAAAAACATTACTCAAAGTTGGTAAAAATTGATTTTCGACTCAAATATGTTTTTTAAAATTAAAAATATTGGCTTCAAACTAATTTTACCTACTCACAGAAAATATTTTTTTTCGACATTCAGTAATTTTGTATTAAAATCCAACAGTCAGTTTTTTCATAAAAAAAATAAAATCTACAAAAAATAGTACTCAAATTTGGTGAGAAATGATGTTCGGTTCTCGATATCTCGTGAAAAATTGAAGGTATTGATTTTAAATTAATTTCATTCATCCAATTTGTATTTTTTTATTTAAGAAATAAAAACTTTTAAGAAATGTTACTAAAATTGGTAAAAATTGGTTTTCGACTAAAAATCTCGTTAACAAAAACAGATTTTGAAATCAAACTATTTCATTATAATGCAAAATATTGTTGGTAATTTTTAAGAAACAAAACACGAAACCCTACAAACTTTTAAGCAAGACAAATCGACGGACGGGATGGTAAGTTATCAGTGTGAGTCGCATCCCAGCTTCTTTTTTAGTTTTGTCACTGTCACTTTAATTCTTGAATACTAGAATCTGCCTTAATACTATTCAATATCCTAAATGGTACATATTTCTATAATATTGTCTTATATCTTAAAGAACCTTTTTTATCTGCATAGCACCGACTTAACTACAACACCTACAGGGATTTCGTATGTAAATAAAATTTCATTTATTGAATCTTTTTCATGTTGACTAACAACAATCAACATCATATCCATTTTACGTCTTCTGCCATTAGTCTTAGTAGTCTATCTGTCTATGATGTATCGTAAAACTTCCGATTTACAGCTTACTGAATACATAAAATAAAAACGCTGTTTTATTTGATAAAGAAAAACGATATCCGAACAATATTTACCGATTAAAGATATCTTATACCTTTCACCTACACATGTAGCTGAAATCTTTTGATTCCTCAATTCTGATGAAAAACAAAACTAAATTCAGTTAAAAGAAAGAAAGAAAATTCACAGGATCCACAGGATTCACACAACCTCAAAGTGTTTAACTTAATTGAATATGTGTGATGAGCCGAAGCAGACAGCAAACCATCAAATCAATGATGGTATACCTAATATTGAAGGCGTGCAAAAGCTTCCAAAGATAGACAAATAATGTTGAGAGTCCTTCGAGTATATATCGTCTATGATTCATGAACGGATGGTTGGATGGATGGATGGATGGATAAGCTATGATTCACGAAATAAAATCTTTCGATTGGAATTCCGGGGGTAAAAAAGCTCACTTAACTTAGTTATAGGGAATATTCCTTTGGGGGTAAATGTCCTCATGATTATAGGTTTTTTGTTTTTTCCTTTTTTCAGGCTCGGTAGACTTATAGGGGCTTCGTTTCGTGTGCTGCTCTTTATTAACGTAAGCTTTTTTTATTATTTATTTGTCATAATAACACGCACCTGATGGTACAAGTCTCACCATCAGACAGAAAATAATTTATATGTGATGTTACACTCACTTTTATGAGTTTTGTTTGAAAAGAAATTTTGTATGTGGAGCTTGTTTGAGAGTTTTCAAGGGCATTTTTTCTTTAAGTCCTTAATGGTATAGGTGTACAAATACCCTTAGGAGTTTGGTGGGAAGAAAATTGTATCTATATTAGAAAATTTATGATTCAAACTTATATCTTTGAATTAGTGTTGCTGAAAAGTTAAATCCGAGCGTCAAGTAAAGCAGCTGCAGAGATTTGGAGCTCTTGAAGCTTTAAGCAAATAAGATCAAAATTTACTTCTTTCTTTCGTGGTTACATAACTAAAAGATTTGGATGTAAGTTAATTTTTGAGTTGAAAAATGCATTATAAATGCTATTTTTGGGATGGGTCTAAGGATTAAGAAAAAAAGAAGATTCATATCCACTTGCTTAACTTCCTTTCAATTTTCCATCACAGACCACTGCTTCATCTACTTTTCAAGAGATAGCTTTTCCATTTTTACTTTTCTTTATTTATTAATCAAATTTTTGTTTTACTTCTGAATTCTTGAAGTCAACAAAAGAAGTAAAAAGAAAAAAATATGACAAACGAAATGATTGCAACAGTTTACCTCCCTTAAAGTTAACTGATGTTTCACAGCAAGTTTCGTCCTTGAGAAGGAATATACTTTTTCTTGTGGGTAGTTGATGGTACGAAGAGCTTGATTTATAGGGTTTTTCAATAAGAGGTTTCATTTTTGTCTTAAAGAAGCGACGATTTTTTGAAAGAAATAAAAAAAATGTTACTTTTATTGTAAAAACCAAGGTATGCCATTCAAAATAAAAATAATATCAGCCAAATGGAACCATATCCTTTTTATAAAAATCTCCATGAGCAATCTACAAATATGCGGTTGTATGTCCTCAATTAATTCCATCTTTAAGGTTTTGAATAGATTGTGCAGTATTTGCATACACCATGTTCTTCACGTAGCTCTAAAAAAATGTTTAAGTATAAACTTTGATCCACTCTTTGGAACTTACATGGTCAGGGAACTTTTTTTGCAAAGCTAGATGCAAAATTTTCTGAAATTTTGTAGTGAAAATGTCAAAAGACGATAGCTTTAACTTTGACAGCTGTCCAAATGGCCGGCTAAAATGAAACCTGTTATTGGAAACCCCTGTTCAGCAATTTCAATGGCAAATTAAATAAGTTTTAAAAAATTCTTTAAACTAAAATTCTTTTTCATATTTCTGCTTTTTCAACAAATATTCCATCACGAAAGCTAGACCAACTTTAGAAGTTACCTTCCTTTAGCTTTCTTCATTTTACTATGAATTCTACCTTTCTTGTCGTTTTTTTGCATTTCTAGTTCCTTTTTCTGAATTTTTAAATCACTTAATATTTGAATTCTGAAATCTTTTTCAAAAAAACGTACACAAACACAATTTGAATCTTTAGTATGAATAAATGTCCTTGAATTAAATGTACATATGTATTTACTCGTTCTCGTGTATGTACCAAATAACCTACACATAATAGAATAAAGTTTTTGATCAAAAGTTTTGTGTGCGGAATTCTTTTTTTGAAATTTATTTTCTTTTGTCCTTTGATGTGTAATACATACTCGACTCGTATGTATTTTTTGTGTTGTGGAAGAAAATTATCCTTTTACCAACTAAATGTCAATATTGAGTTTCCTTTAACTTATTTGTGGTATATAAGAAAATATTCTACAATTTTCCTTATTTGCAAACACCACATCAATACCACAAAGTTAAATAAGTTAGATCAAATGAAGTTTCTTGAGTAAGGAAAATATGTAGGTAGATGAGACCGAAATGAAACTATGTATGTATGCTTTTATACCATTTGAGATGAGTCAAAAAGATGGTAAGGGTATCATATTTTGTGGACTTAAATTACATTTTTACAACGAAAATAAAAATACATCTTTGAAAAGCTTAAAGAAAAACCACGGACAAATATTATCCAATGTTCTTCAAAACTAAAAAAACGTTCAGCGATGACTTAGGGTGGACATTCTGAAAGGGACTTTATTTATTTAAATTTCTTAGTGTTAAAATCCAGTTTTTCACAATGGCTCAGCAAATTATGAGTGTTGAAAGTATTGTTTTTTATAAGTTTACAGAATTTTGTTCAGACAGAATTTCGGATTTATAAACCAATATCCGTTTTGACTTCCTTTTTGTTTCTCAACTTATTTAAATGATTTATTCTCTTTCTTAAACTGATGCTTACAATAAAGTTGAAAAATATATAAATGGGTCTGAAATGTATAAGACCTTATGGAGAAAATATGTTTAAATTCATAACTTACTGAACTTATAAACTAAACTTTGGGTCAACAATTACACACATCAAAGTTTTAAATACAAAATTAAATATTAGATAAAATGTGTTCCAAATGTTTAAACAGTAACAGATCAAAGAACCCGTTTTAAACATAATTTAAAAACTCTTTGAAAGACGTAATACAATTTGTATTGAAAAATTAAGGAACTTTCTTTTTAAGTAATGAAATGTAAAAATGAATTAGTTTTGGAAAATTCTATTTTCAAAAATGTGCATTTTTTTCAAAATAAAATGAATGCGTTAATGCATTAAATGGATTTAAAGTTGTTTGTTGTCCCCAAGGCCTCCACAAACGGGGGGCCCCACAATAGAGACTTCGGAAAATTTTTGTTTCAAATTCCAACTAATAAACACTAGCAAACATCTTTTCCTTTGATATGTATTTTTTTTTTTTGCTCTTTTACCTTTACCTACAGCCTACAGTACTTTGTGCATACATGATTATTTAATTATATTTATCTTAAATAACAGAAATTATTGATCTACATATATTTGTTCACTCCAATCAGGCTATCAGTGAAATATCAAAATCTCAAATGGCCCTGATAAGAAGCCCTTCCAATTGCATTGAGAATGTATTTGGTTTTGATGGTAACAAATTGCACTGGAGAGCGCTTATTTTCAAAAATGAAAATTATAAAAAAAAGACTACGAACCACGATAGGACAAAACCGTCTATCGAATCTTTCTCTCCTGAGCATTGAAAGCAATTTACTCCGAGAACTATATTTCAACGAAATCATCAACGATTTTTCGGCGAAAAAAGCTCGAAAGGTTCCGTTCGTTAACTCTAAAATTTAATTTCAGATAATTTTTTTTTTTCGTTTATATTTATATGTGTTTTTTCAATACTAAAGGAATCTACATACTTGGTTTCACAATAAATTACTTATTGAAAAACTCGATGGGAAAAAAATGGTTTACTTTATTTCCCCGAGGCCTCTGGACCTCTAAATCCGGCCCTGCATAAAATATATATAAATATTAAATAATAGTAATCAATGGACTTCTAAATAATTAATAGCGTTACCACAATTTTAATAACAAAAGGTTATCAATTTTGAAATGATTTGAAACACAAAAAGATACCAATTTTAAGATCATTTGAAACATAAAAAGTTTTATAGTTTTGGACGTATTCAAAGCAAAAATTTTAAATTTTTTGAATTATAATGTGTTTTTAAACATAAAATAGGATGTTTTGAATTACAGTAACCGGATGAACTATAGATATTGAGCCTCAAAACTGTTGCGAAAAGTAAAGGCGTGTTGGCAATACTTACATAGAGTAGACCATATTAGTGTTCCGTTTGGTATTTCATGAAAGTTAACTTGAAGAAAGGTAACTTTCATCAAAATAAAGCCTGCGGATTTCTTGAAGTATAGGACAATTGGCAATAAAATGGCTTACGTGTACATTTTCCCGTCTGTTGCAATGATTACAGAATTAAGGTATATCGGCTCAATGGGACATAAAGTTTAAGTTAAAAACTTCAATACCAGCTCTAAAAATTCAGCTAATAGCTTCGACAGAGTATTCGCTGCTGAAATAGGTTCATGAAGACAATTTTTTAGTGTATGTATCAATTTCATTGGAATGGGATAATTCATTCCATTCTATGAATGAAGAGGCCTTTGTTCACAAAAGCTTTACCATAATTCTCTTGTGAAGACTTCGTCCACTTCTTTTCATCACCCTTATCAAATATTCCTAGTTGGCTTTGAGATTTTGTATATACAGAGGCATTATGCCAGGGGCCTATTTCATAAACATTTACAATTGTAACAGGTGAAAATTTGATAATTTACAACTTGACAATTGTCAAAATCTGTTTGATAAACAATTTGAAAATTTTATAGAATTGTAGGAAAATACCCGACAAGTTCGTTTTATAAAGAAACTAGCTGACCCGACAAACGTTGTGTTGTCATATAAATAGTTTCTAGAGAATATTTTGCTAGAAATAAATAACTTATTGTAAGTGTGTATGTGTAAGGATGTGGAATATAAGTGGGAGAGGTATAGACCACTGTAAAAGGTGACAAAATATTAAAATAAAAAATCACTAAACAAATTTTTTTAATTTATTAAAATTAATTCTTTAAAATTATATACATATCGCTAATTATAACTGTACTACAAAAGAACAATATCAATCCCTTAATGCAATAGAGTGAACAAAATTTTGTATGATCCCATCTTTCACCAATACAAACAAACTGGATGGTTTGCGCACTTGAGTGCACGCCACGTATAATTGTCCGTGTGAAAAACATGAAGTGCTCAATTGTAAGCCGCAGACAGACATCGTTTGGCCTTGAGACTTATTGATTGTTATTGCAAATGCCAATAATTGGAAATTGAAGGCGTTTGAATTGAATTGGCACATCTGTGCAATCGGAATTTGCCATTAACAATTATGGCTTCGATAACATTTTGAAATACTAATCGCGTGCCGTTGCACAAACGTGGTGGGTTCAAATGACAAAAAAAATTACCGGAGATCCAACCTTCAGTAGTAAATTTTGCGGTGGCATGACTGGTACATTCAATGAGTTCAAAAATTCAGTTGAATAATTTACAGCTTCGGTGATATCACAAAACTGTATCAATAGATTTGTATGACACCAAGTCTCCTGGTAACAAATGTTGTATCTTGAGATTTAATTCGTTGACATCCACATTTTTTGCTGCTAAGATGGCTCTTTCTGCCGGCCATTTTCTCTGTAAATAGGGAAATATCTGGTCAATGAGAGCATCTTGTGAATCAATAATCTAGCAGAAATCAACCAATATTTGTATGCATCCAGTTTCATCTGTAGTAACTTTTCTGTCGCCTATATCTATCAACAGTTGTTTTGAGAATGTTTCAGCGGATGGATCTTGAAGCATTTGAACACGCATATTTACTTTCAGTTGCGATGATTTTTAGCACGCGTTGATCTCATCAGCGTACGTTGAACGCGGAATAACGGGAAGTGCTTGTCACAAATCACCTGAAAGGAGTAGCAGAGTGCCGCAAAATAGTCTGTCGTTGTTTTTTTTAACTTTTAATGTCCTGTTCAACGCCTCAAGCGAATGTTTGTGTGCCATAGTGCATTTATCCCAGATTATAAATTTTACACTGTTTTAGCAAGAATTAGCGAAATAAGGAATGTTTTGCCAGTTCCACCTGGCGCATCCAAAAAAAAGAATCCACCTTGTCTTACCAAAACTGCGAGCATGATGTGGTCATAAATGATTCTTTGTTCTTCATTCATTAGTGGGACATTGCGAACAACAATCGCTGAATTTTTTATTTTTTTTGTGAATGCATACCGAAATGACTGCGTGGTAAGTTGGCAATGATAATGCAAATATCCTCAATAGCAATCAATGCTTCATTGCATATAGCGTCACTGAATACTATCGTAAGATCGTTGCACCGTGTACGATGTTGATGCAATTAAACCATAACACTTAGGAATATAAAAATTAGATAAAAACCTATTCTCAGACTACCAAATATATATATGCAAAATTTCATTGAAATTGGTAAAGCCGTTTCGGAGGAGTATGGCAACTAACTCTGTGACAGGAATATTTTATATATTAGATTGTAAAGTATTTTCACTGTAGGTCCCTTCCATTCCTGACAACAGTACTCGCACACAGGAATGGTTGAGAGTTGTAAGTCACTAGGCCCTAGTTCTTAACGGACTGTTTGCACCATCCAATTTATGTATTTTTATTTAAAGTATTTTTCACCATTGTCAGGAATTTTCCGACAAATGTTTACGGACAATTCCTTTATGAAATGAAAAAAAAAAAATAATTATAATTTAAATATTTTTTAGTATTTAAATGAAAATTGTGACAAGAAACTCAGTTATGGTCAAGTGTTGACAGTGAAAAGATCTAAAATAGTAAACGATTTATTTTAAAGTAAATGTGAAAGTAAAAGTGAATATGACGATTCTAAGTTGGGCCTCGAGTGCCCAAAGAATTTTAAACAAAGAATAAACAATCATTTCGAATCGTTAATTGGCCTCATTTTGAGAATGTTGTTCATTTTAAAACTCTCGATTTGTATTTTGTTTTATGCACTTCTGAAAAAATAAAACATGATTTTACAAACTGTAAAATTTTTAAATTTAAAGTGTGCCAGTTTTCTGTTACTTCTAACATCAAACAAATTGGTTGAAAAACGATGAAAATCGAAACCAATGAAAAGCTTTTCTTCCATAGATATCATTTAAAGTTGAATTAGACAGTCCGAATAAGCGTTTGAAGAACTGTCTCTGCACCGCGGGTTCAAACACCTCAAAATTCCTTATAATACTCCTTGATGCTAAACAAAATGTTGCTTAAAATCTTATAATATATTATTTTAAAAGGAAAAAATTATATCGAAAAAAATAAACATTCACAGATTTTACAATCCACTGCAAAAATTCTTCTTAATTTAAAATATTCAACAATGTGTTAAAAGATATTCATTACGAAGAAAACATTTTTTTTTGGAAGCAATCAAAGTCTTGAGAGACGTTTTTTAAAATAAATAACTGAAATTGTTAATCTTCATACCGACACAGAATATAATGAAGAAATTAATTTGTACTATTATATATTGCATTTGAATTGAAAATTCGATTTAAATTTTGTATAAATCCAAAAAATTGTCTTTAAAAACACCCCATGTCTTCAAATAAAATTCTACTCTATCATTTATTTAAGAAATAAGCTTGGGATTTCTTTCACAAAAAATTCCCCAATTTTTCTTAATTGCTTTGAATTTATTATGATGCCATACAATGTAATCAGAACTCATTACCTGCAGGCAGGTATTTAATATTTACTTTTTTACACACACGAGAATATTGTATTTGTGTTGACTTTTACAATTTATTTTGAATCAAATAAAAATAACTGCCATCGACTGTAAAGTAGCTAAACCTATACATTAACCTTTTTTCTGTTGAAATCAATCAGGAAAGTAAACAAAATCTTAACTCACCCCTTTTTTGGAGTTCTACGTTATTGTACCTTTCTAAATCTATATCAATTATGTTCCTTGTCCTTTTACATACAAATAAAAGCAAGTTCAATTTAATTTAAAATCCCTTTTTTAAAAAGTAGAATAGTATTGGAAAGGCTCTTCTCATTCCTGCAAATATGGACATGGACAAGTTAAAGTTTGATGTGTTTGATTTGGCTTTCTACTAGTGTTGTGCTTTATAAACAGGCAACAAGCCAACTGTTTTCTTCAGGTTTCATTGTTCATTGAAAAAAGTAGTGGACCAAAATGTCTTCCTTGCGGAATATCAACATTTACATTTTCTCATTCTCAATTGTTATAGATTTTCACACATAAAATTCCTAAAAATGTAATTGACACAAAATTATGGTATTAAATTCTTAACAACAAAAAGGACATCATTGAAAATAACCTTTCCCAACTAGTAATAATAATCTAGTGCTTTAACATTATAGCCCAACTGTTAACACCATTTATGTGGCTCTCTACGTCCTAACTACTTTAATCCTAGAAAAATCTCTTTTCTAGCGCAAAATGATAGAATAAACAGAAAAATATTCTTTATTGGATTTATTGAATTCAAGGCCACAATATGTGTGTGAATATTAACTCACAGATGTTACACACATGATTAGGTGCATGTGTCGTCATTTTACTGGTCTTTCTTCTATGGTTATCTCTCATGTGATAATATTATATCCTTCAGATATAAATACACATATATCTGTATTATCTTGTCCTCACACATTCATTTATAATATAAGTTCGCAAAACTAATATAATAAGAAACAATAGGAAAGGATAAAGGATAAACGTTGTTTCAACATATAAGACAATAGCAAAAACAATAATTTAACTTTGTGTGATTCACAATACCTGGCTTAATATTAGTTATCGGCCACAAAGGTATTAAATTGGTCACTTAAACAAGAGAACAATTCAAAAGATAATATCCTTATATAAGAAAATCAAATTTACTCGTTGCTCCTTGCGTCAAAATAGTTATTGAATATTTCAACAAGAAAAAAAAAAAAAAGGACGAAATAAAAAGTTTTGAAGTGTTAAAGGGTAAGATATATAAATTTACTTTAAAGCAAAAATTCTTTTGTTTCTTCTCTTCTAAAGTTGAAGTATCCGTGAATATAAGTTTTTTCTTTAAATTTTCTTTTAAATTAGCGTAAAGTTTATAATTTTTTTTTCGTTTCTGCGGAAAAAATCAATTAATTTCAGCTCGATTGATTACAAAGCAGGAAGTAGAACAAATTAAAAAAGAAAACCTTGAAGAAGTTTTTATATTCTCTTACTTCCATCCAATCTACAATGTGAGAAAGTTTTAAATGAAGCAAATTAAAAATTAATTTCGAGATAAAAATTTAATAAAAAAAATATGAAATTTGCTAATGTGGGGAGACGGGAAAGGAACGCTATTAATATTGGTTATTGATGTTGAACATGTACTAAGTGAGTGGGGCTATCAATAATCGTATTGGTATTCTTAGTATTATCAGTGAAAGTTGGTATACCAATTCCTAGTATTTTACTTATACGTAAATTGATTTGTAAGACTTTAAGATTTAAGTTCATCATTTTAGAAGACTATGTTTTAAAAGTACTAAGCGACCTAAAATTGACCGAAAAACTACATCAGTGATTTTTTCTAATCAAGAATGTCTGAATTCAATTCTAATTCAGACATTCTTGATTAGAATTTTGACTTAAAATTTCAACCTAGGATTTACTAAGTGCAATAATCACATTGATGTTACTTAACTTCCTCTGATAAAACTTACTCTTGGAGATAATTGAAGGTTCAATCGTTATTTAGACGTATTAATATTAATTCTAACTTCAAAGGATTTCAGTGTCTTATTCGTTTATTTGCAGCTCAAAGAAAGAGCCTAAAGATTTATAAATAAAAAAAAACCGGAGACCATTTTGTGCCCATCTCTTGTGAAATAACATGGCCAGGAAACTTTTCATGCAAAATTGCGATTGTTTCGTTATTTCTGTGGCACGTCCTATTGAAGATATTACTTCGTCCACATAAATTTCTTCTAATTTTAGACATTCAAATCATAAATTATGACTTGGTACCACAATAAACTAACCGTAAAAGTTGCATTAGCCTCATTTTTGAATAGATGAGGTCTATTACACTATAGGAAGATTGAAAGAGCCCAAAATAAGAAAATTGTGCTTATGAACGTAATCTCCGAAGTGAAGTACTACGCTGTTGGGTATAAACCATCTTGAGTTCTGATATTAACTCAACTTAAAACCTAAGTCTTGTATTTCTCAAGGAAATACTGTCATTCCATCTGATGACCAACCCAAGGTTATAGACATAAGATCGATTGAACTAGACTTCATCGATGTTTTAAATGGACTGCAAGGTCTTAAACCAAATGCAAAACCTGGTGCTGACAGAATTCCTGAGCTTTTTTTTAAAAAATGTTCTAATTCGCTTTGCCTTTCTTTGCTAATTATTTTCAATTTTTCTTTGTCTAATGGAATGTTACTGGATGAATAGAAATCATCTTACTTGATACCAGTTTTTAAATCAAGTTAAAATAAAGTGCACGACTGGGTCGCACGAACTTGCTCCTGTATGCAAAAAATCTGTTTAAAAAAGTATCTATATAATATTTAAAAATATACCTGTAAAATAAGTTTGTCTTCAAAGATATATGTATATGCCATTTGATTTGTCGAAAAAGCCTCCATTTTTCAATTTTTTGGGAGGGGGTTACATTTAAAACAGTTAAAATAATTTAAAAAAAAACTAATTTAAGATTCAAAATTTTACCTGAAAAATAGGTTTTTCTCCAAAAATTTAAATGCCATTTTATAAATCAAAAAAACCTTGATTTTTCAAAATCGTTAGGGCGGTTTTTTTTAAAATTAATTTTTTATATATAAAATTTTTCAATTTTGTTCTTAAAATATTTTTGGTATGCAGTTGTTTAGTGATTGTAAATATACGCTCTATATTTCAATTTCGTAAAAAAATGTTCAGCCGTTTTTGAGATATAGAATTTTGAAAAAAAAAAAAACAATATTTTTTTAAAAATCCAAACAATAAAAAATTGCACTTTTGATAATCAACTATTGTTCAGGCAATATAAGAGCTCGTTCAGAAAAAAAAATTATTGAAATCGGTTCAAAAGTTGCTGAGAAAATTAAAAAACAAAAAAACGGTTCTATGAACGGTACCTTTCCTGAGCAATACAAAAATATGTTTTTCTTATTTAAGGAAGCCAAGTTAAAAAATAAAATTTTAGAGAAAATTTTAAAAAAATCTGTCGGTTTGTTTTTGAGAAAATTCGAATTTTCGTTTTTTGACCAAAAAAATTGTATGGGGGCCACTGTTAGTTTTGATTTAAAAAAAAAAAATGAAAAAACACCTAACGCAAATCTGCTTAAAACCTTAACTTCCAAGTTTGAACTCAATCGACCTAATGGTTTAGGCTGTAGGAGCGTGGACAGACAGACAAAATTGACCGGACGGAATCGCGGGACCCACTTTTTTCGACTTCTCTACCATCGTAATATCATGTTTGATTAAAATCTCGAGTTCGAAATTTTGCACGAATGCAAAACTTGCCATATAGTTCCTATATGTCGCAAGTAAAAACAACGTTTCAAACTACAGTGGAATTTGCAAGTTATCTGGGATTCCTAAACTTTTTGAAAGTTTAATTAAAAATAAGCTTAATTTTCTATTCAAAGAACACATTAGCATTCACCAACATGGATTTATTTCAGGTAGGTCAACTGTTACCAATCTAGAATGCATTTCTTCTTTTTTTGTCGAATCCATCGAAAACCAAAGGCAAGTTTATAATATCTATACAGACTTTTGCAAGGCGTTCGATTCAGTTTATCACACAATATTGCTTCGTAAACTTGAAATGTTTGGTATTCAAGCTTACTTTAATGGATCGGCTCATTTTTAATGGAGGGAGAGTCCAAGGAGTAAAAATTAAAAAATATACTTTAAGGCATATTAGTTGTTCTTCAGGTGTTCCACAGGGCAGCCATCTTGGTTCATTGCTGTTTATCATATTTATCGATGAAATTGTTTATCTTATCAATTTTAGCCAATGTCTTGTATATGAGGCTGATGACCTCAAATTATTTTTGAAAGTAACAAGCGACATCGATTGCCTTAAACTTCAAATGAACTTAGATAACTTATGCCTTTGGTGTAAAATAAATTACTTAAATCTTGACATTAAAAAAAAAGTTTTATTATTTCTCTATGAAACACTTTGTGCGTGAATATTTACATAGATTGCCATCAAAGAACTACAAAAGTAAAAGATTTAGGAGTAACCTTTCCAAGTTTCCATTTGCTTCTCATGTCGATTCTAATGTCGTCAAAGCGAATTCAATGCTAGAATTTACAAAAAGAAATTCTATTGACTCTTCTGACCCAATCGCTCTCTATACTACTTTAGTTTGATCTATTCTAGAATATGATATTACTATCTGGAACCTTCACCAACAACTTTTTTCCAATAGAATTCAAAAGGTCCAGAATCGATTTCCAAGGTTTGTCTTTCGAAAAATACATTGAAACTTCTGTCCAAACCCTGTGGAAAGGTAAAATCTAAATCATGATTTAGTTTACATGCGTCATATTTTGTGCTACCACATCAAATGTCCTAATTTACTCTTTTTAATTTATATCTATTCTCGATCAAGACCGTTGAGGGAAAAACACCTTCTTTTTCAGCCTTGACACAGAACTAACTATACGGTATGAACTAGCCAATCTCAAGATCAGTTAGAGAGTTTAATGAAATTGATGCTAATATTGATTTGACAATAATCTTATTATTGTTTAATTTTTAAGATAATTTCAATAATTTATCCAAAAATTTGTTAGTAATCGGTTGAGCCTGAATATGGAATATGTAATACAGCTGCAATTTTCTTAGCGATTCTTCATCGACGCAAACAGTTTTGATTTTTCATAGCATACTAACTTGTCCTAACAGCAAAATTTAGTCCATGAATTTGACTATTGACAGCCGAAAAAGTATTTCACGCTGACTTAAATCTGCTTTAGGTTTACAAACTTTGCAAATAAAAAAAATGCTCACCATTTTTGTAGGGAATTCTAATAATTTCAATGCGTTTTTAAGCATATTTTTACTTTTTTGTTAACAGTGTATATTCTTGCTTTTCAAATGACAAAGATGCAAGCTTCATATGTTGACAACTCACCAATATGAAGGCTATTCAAAATAAAACATCTTACTGAAAATCCCTTTTAATAGAAATAAATTGCTGTATGTTCAGAAAATTGCTGACCAGTAAAATTGTTAACTCGTTAACAGTTGGTCGACTTAAATCGTATGACAAGGTCTTTAGGCAATGTAGCACAAATGCAAGAGCTAAAGACTAAAAAAAAGGTAAAACCAAAGATTTATGCTATCTCTTCTTTTTCCTCCACCAGTGAATATAAGAAAGCAAAATTAAAAAAATATCAAAATTGTTATTGAACCTATTTCCTCGCCTGTAACGTTTATACTAAGACTAACTGTATGACATAAAATCTGTAATGTCTTTTCTATACCTCGATAAAGTTTTTCTCAAAGTACCTACTTAAGTTTTAAAACAAACCTCTTTCTTCGTTAAACATTCTCCATGACTATAAATATTCATAGAGATAGATAAATCCGCACTATTTTCACCCTCAATACAGATTTTTTTTCATATTTTTTTTAAAGTATTATTCTTCTAAACAATTAATTTACTCACCACTAAGTTCCCACTTCCATCCCATTGATTCGACACGAATCTCCTTAGCGTCAAAATTAACACATAAAAGAGCATCTCATAAAATAATAGCGCATCTTAAGTTTCATTCAATTTTCAAACACACATTTTCTTATATTTTTTCTTCGCCTTTTGTTCTTTGATTTTTATATTTTATGGATCTTTTTATATAAAAGAGCATAGCACATGAGAATAAATTATAATTTTCTATGAATAATGAACGTAAAAAGTAAAAACAAAAGTAGTGATGGTAGGTACGAGTATATGAGGATAAAGACTGTAGAGAGGTACCTTAGAGCAAAATGTTGCGGCTCCGGCTACGGCTTTGATTTGAAAATAATGTGTGTTCCTCATACTTACCGGATATTGGATATTTTACTCACCCTGTGTTTCAACGTTTGGATGTGTAGTGTAGATATTCCATAAAGCTCATATCCTTGCACAAATTCGAAAGTTAAAATAAATAGAAAGAAAAAACCAAAGAAACTGCAGCTACACGTAGTTGAATGAGCTTTTGAGCGTAAAAGAGGATGTTGGTAGGTAACTAAATATTGAGCAGGATTGTTAAAACAAGGATCTGATTGCTATAAGTTTTAGTTTGAGAGTTTGCCATAATAACGATGATTACGTGAAATAAATTTTTGGCGAGGATACTAATCCTGTTGTTTATTGCAATTTGATACTTTAAATAGCTGGATTAGTTTACCAACTTTTACGTTTAAAATGAGACTGTTTTGTCTGTTTAACGTAAATACCTATTTATTATTTTTATTGAAAAGTCAAACAATGATTAACTTCAATAAACTTTATTGCGAATAAAAAACAATCCATATAAACCAATGCAAATGGAAATGATCCAGACTGATTTTATGAAATACTAACTGATTGATTGGTACCCGTGGCATGATGGTTAGTGCATTGGACTGTCATGTCAGAGGTCTTGGGTTCGATCCCTGCTTATGTTATCTAAAGTTTTTTTTTTCACGGGTACTGCCTCTTGCGAGGAATTGACTAATTCTCCAAGAGTAATTCTTGTCATGAAAAGTGCTTTCTCAAATAAGCCGTTCGGATTCGGCGTAAAACTGTAGCTCCTCTCCATCCCTGACAACAGTACTCGCACACAGGAATGGTTGAGAGTTGCAAGTCACTAGGCCCTAGTTCTCAACGGACTGTTGTGCCACCCAATTTAACTGATTGATTCAATTTCATTCTATAAAAAAAAAAATGTAAATAAAATGTGTGAATATCTGAATTGCTTTTGAGGGGCCGAAAAAATAGGCTGAATACTGAATTAGAGTTTAATTAAAGATAAAGACGTTTGAAGTTTTAAATAGTAGAATATCATGAGTAATTATGCAATACCTTCAATACAAAAATTTGAAAACGTAATACTTAAGGTTTTTTCTCGGCCATAATACACCATGGAACAACATTTTTTCATCCTAGGGAACAAGAGCAACAACACTAGGAACATACTAGAGTGGCCCCTGTAGGGGTTGGGTACGAAAACCCGAATCATAAAAACTCGTTTTACAGAATCCCGCATCACAGATTCCCGATTCACAAAATTCCGCCGTTTCAATACTTAATCAACAGCCCAGCATGGATTTTATTTTCCGTAGTAATGATGATATCATTCAATGAGAATCAACGAGAACGAAGTTTCATACTAAATTTTCAATACGAAGTATACCGATCTGGTTCGTTCATTTTCTTTACAGCCTCCGATTGGATTATTGGATTGCATTTATTTTGGCTATTTTTTTTTCTAAACAATTTCACTTCACCAAATTCAAAGATTGATATACCGTTGGAAAGGTACTGCTTCCTGGATGAAATGTTCTGGGACCCTTAGTTTTCGAGATAATCAAAGTTTTGAAGAAAAAAGTCGAAGTTTGATAAACGCTTTCGAATAAAATTCAAACAAAATTTTGTTTGTGTTTCCAATGAAATCGAAGGAAATTTACCGATCAATGACGTAAAACAAAGTCGCCACGCAGGCGCCAATGTAAACAGTTCCCTCTATATGAACAACTTTAAAAAAAAAAAAGTACCTGTCAAAAACTTAACGAAAAGTATTGGCGTATTGGTGCTTTAACAACCACTTTATGGAATTGTAATTTATCGCTGAAATATTAAAATATATTTATGACCAAAAGCTAAGTTTAAAAGCAGTATTTTGTCCTGCACTTTCATTAAATAAATAAATTAAGCAATGTTTTCTTATTTGTTGTTTCCGAATGGGCCACTAAACCAATTGTTAAATCTATTGTAAATTAAAATGAAAAGTTGAAAATTTTCATTATTAAAGTACATAATATCACTGTGTTTTTCCCTTAAGAATATTTTGAGACAGAGACTTTAAATTTTGAACTTCCATCATCTCATTTAGGTTTTGAGAAGGTAAGTCTTAGGTGATTTCCTAGAAAAATAAAATGTACGACTGGGTAGCATAACTTGCTCCTTTATTCAAAAACTCTGGTTTTAAGATTTCTGTGGCTGGTCAAACAATTAAAAACAAGCTGGTCAAACAAAAAAAAAAAACAAAAAAAAACAATTAAAAAAAATTACATCTAAAATAGTTACAATAAATTTAAAAAAAAATAAGATTTAAAAATATACCTAACACTTTTTTTCTCAGAAATTTAAATGCCATTTAATTTCTCAAAAGCAACCTACATTTCTCAATTTACTGCTTTTAAATATACGATTTAAATTTGAAATTCGTTAAATAGCGAAAAGTCCTGGTAGCTATCGCTTTATCTAGTTTTTAATTATTGATAATGTAATTTATTTATATTTCAATAAAATTATAATAACAATAATAATAATGAAATAAGTTAAAAATGCTGACACATTTTTGAGATTTCGAAACAAAGTTAGAAGTTTTCCTTCATTAAAATATATATAAAAAATGCAAGAACTTGTTGAGAAACATTCTTAAATTTTTTAAATCGGTTCATTACTTCCTGAGAAGATTTCAAAACAGAATAATGGTTCTGTGAAGGGTACCCATATGAAGCAATACAAAAATATGAAGGTTCTATGAAGGGTACCCACTACCCATATCAAGCATTCGAAAAATATATTTTAAACATACATTTATATTGAAACAAGCAAAGTTAAAACAAAATTTGAGAACATTTCATAAACATTAATCGTTATATTTTAGAGAAAATTCGAATTTTCGACTTACTAAAAAACGTATGTAGGTATATGGAATTAAGAATATTATTTTAGGTCTTAAGAAAATTAAAAAAAATGCTTAACGCTAATCTGCTTTAAACCTTAATTTCCAAGTTTGAATTCAATCGACTTAATGGCCTGGGCTGTAGGCCTAGGGGCCAAACTCATTTTTTTCGAATTCCTTAACATTTTTATTTCTTGTTTGATTAAAAGCTCGAGTTTGAAAGTTTTACAAAAGCAGTACTCACCGAACATGTAGTTCCGTCGCAACTAATATAAAATAGTGATGATTCTAGTAAGTTTTTTTTAAAACTGGAATTTTTGAGATAATTTGTGTTTCTCATTGTGAATAAAATGTTTGCTACAGCTTTCAAAATCAAATATAGTTCCCTTTTTTGGAGCCATTTACAACACTGCATCCAAAAAAATTTTAAATTATACCATAAGATTTTCAACACTCAAAATGTAACATTTCTGTTTATTTAAACAAAACTATGATTGATTTATTATTGAAACACACGTTCAAATAAAAGTTTAAATCAAAAGTTTAATTTCTTATGACTTTTTCAAAAAATAAATGATACAAACAAAAAATGTCAAATCTATACAATTTTTAAGGAATCAGAAAAATTCAGAATTTATGTCAATCAGTGTATTTTTCCCTTAAGAATGAATTGAACATTTAAACTAAAGACTCAATATTATGAATATGCATCATCAGATTTAGATTTTGTATATGGAAGTCTTATGTGATTTTTTAGAAGAAAATATCAAAGGTTAGCTTTAATACTCAAAATTATCAAGGATTTTTAAATTCTTAAAACTATTTAAACAGCGCAAAGAAGTAGTACCCGTAGCGTGTTGATTAGTGTGTAGGACTATCATGCCAGAATTCTTGGCTTCAATCCCTACCTGTGGCATCTACAGTTTTTTTCACGGGTACTGCCTCTTTAGAGGAATTGACAAATCCTCCAAGAGTAATTCTTGTCATAAAAAGTGCTTTCTCAAATTGGCCCTTCGGATTCGGCTTAAAAAACTGATAACATTACTAGTATACAGGAATGGCTGAGAGTCATAAGGCCCTAGTTATCAAAGGACTGATGCCCCACCTAATTTATTTATTTTTAAACTGCACAAAGTAATATTTAATCCAGCTCCTGAAATCTAAATATGGAATGAGAATTGTCAAAGTTCAATCTTAAAGAAGGATATTTTGTTTTGTATATTTTCCCCATAAATACAGAGTAAAAAGTCTTGTATTTTCTTACTTCAGATAGTCTTTTAAGCTCAAAACGTTGCTAATGAAACTGATATCGAAATACGACGAGGTAAATTTCTCCAAGTCGTATTGTTTAAAGTGGGCGCCAGGAAACTTTTTACTGGAAGTTTACCAAAACCAGAAGCTGAAAAATTAGTCTTCAAACAGAGATATGAAATAAAAGAGTGGTTTTATTTTCCGGATGGGAAATTAAAATTATCTTTTATTGCCTTTAAAACCTTGGCCGAAGCCGGGATTAAAAACCAGGATCTTTTATGATAACAAAATTACAAGTAGAGATCTTGAGATTTACAGAAGGTCAAATCTCGATAAAAAAATATGAACTTTGAAAATTATTAATTATTAAACAAAATTGGTCAAAACACAACCAAGAAAAATCACTTCAAGAAAATTTTTGAATAATTATATTTATTTATTCAGCTTAATACAAGCTATAACTTAACATAACTTAACTTAACTTAACACTAACTTAACTTTTTTTTTTTTTTTTTTTTTTTTTTTTTTTTCTTGTTATCAGTTTTCAACATTAAATCATGTGGGCCCTAAGGCCCACATAAAAGCTCTTTAATGTACAAGAACTAACAATTTTGATTTTATTAGACTTAAAATTAAAAGGGACGAGGAATTCGGACTCAAAAAGGGAAAAAGTAAAGGGTATCTTTCAGATGGGATTTGGAAATGTTAAAGTCGAAGACTAGCATAGCAGCGTTGCAGTGACGGAGAATTCTGGACATTGGTTCAAAGTGCCCGTAATTAGTGCGGTGATGAGGGATATAGAAAAGGGAGACAGTTCGCAGATTTCGAGGGTTGGTGTTAAGATGAATATCATTCAGGAGTGCCGGGGAATCTATATTGCCCATTAACAATTGATGAGCAAATAATATATCAGCGTTTTTGCGCCTAATATATAAGGGTTGCAAACCTATCAGTTTAAGTCGATCGGCATAAGGAGGCAAGTTGGATGTATCATCCCAGGGGAGGCCACGTAAGGCAAATCGAACGAAACGTCTTTGAACATTTTCAATTCTGAGTGAATGGTTTTCATAAAAGGGAGACCATACTTGGCATGCATATTCAAGATGAGGACGGACTAGGGAAATGTAAAGTGCTTTAGTTACATAGGGGTTGGAAAATTCTTTTGACCATCTCTTAATAAAACCGAGAGATCTATTAGCTTTATTAATAATTTGGTCAAAATGGGAATGGAAATTGAGGTGTTTGTCACACATAATACCAAGATCTCTAATAGAATCGACTTCGTTGACGGCGTCATTAAGGAAGAAGTATACTCTATGAGATTTACATTTACCTACATTTAACTCTAGGAAATTATGCATGCACCAAACAAAAAAGATATTAAGATCATTTTGTAAAAGTAGGGAATCAGATGGAGTTGAGATAATTTTAAAAATTTTCTTATCATCCGCAAACATTAGGATATCTGAGTTTTTTAATTTGAGACAGACATCGTTAACAGATAAGACGAAGAGAAGGGGGCCAAGGTGACTACCTTGTGGGACGCCAGAAGTTGCATGTATGGGACTGGAAACTGAGTTACGGAAGAGGACTCTATAAGTTCTATTGGCAAGGTAGGATCCTATCCAGTTTATAAACATAGATGGAAAGCCTAGGGCTCTAAGTTTGAGATAAATTATCTTATGAGATATTTTATCAAAGGCCTTGCTGTAATCAGTGTATACAACATCAACTTCATTACCCTTCTCAAGGGCTGACAAAACTTTTGATATAAACTCAATTAAGTTAGTCGTAGTGGATCTACCTTTAAGAAAACCATGTTGAGCGGGGGAGAATAAGGGCTTGCAATGGAAATAAACGGAATCATAAACTAGGCTTTCAAACAGTTTAGGAATGCATGAAAGTTTCGCAATAGGTCTATAATTGTTAATTTCGGTTTTATTGCCTTGTTTATGAATAGGAAATATAAATGAATCTTTCCATACATGGGGAAACACACCTTGGGAAAGAGAGAGTTCAAAGAGTGAAGTTAGAGGCTTTGACAAAGAATGCATACATTTTTTTAGAATAACTGATGGGACGCCATCGGGACCAGGGCTAAAGTTTTCTTTGAGGCTTACGATTTTAGCAAGTACCATTTCTTCAGTTATTGTAAAAGATGAAAGAGAGGTTTGAGTGCAGCCATCCAAATAACTAAAGTAGTGTGGATCAGGATCATGAAGATGTTCAGTGTACGATTTGCTAAAGTATTCGGCAAATAGATTTGAAATGGTTGTTGGATCTGAGGAGATTTTGTTGGAGAAACTCATTGAAGGTGGAAACCCATCAGATTTTCGTTTGACATTGATAAACTTGAAAAATGTCCTTGCATCAGAAAGAAGGTTATTTTCCATTTGGTTAAGGTATTGGTTATAAAGGGATTCCCTTAATTCCGAGAAAGAATTATAGGCGAGAAGATAGTTGTTGTGGTCGGTATCAGATTTGGACTGTAAAAATATCTTCCAAAGCTTATTACGGCTATTTCTTAGGTTACGGAGCTCTCTGTTGTACCAAGGGGGAGCAGAAGTGAAATCTTTTTTACGAGAGAACGGTACTGATTCTTCAATACAGTATGAGAGAATCAAATAAAACCAATTTGTAAGGGACTCTACTGTTGAGTGGAGGGAACTTAATTCAAAGTCGGCTGAGCTAAGAAGATTGTTGAGTTTGGAGAAATCAGTCCTACGAAAATCATAACAGTAATTCTCCATTTCAAACAAGTTGTTTTCAAATTCAATGGGGAAGGAGAGATTAAGAGGAGGATGATAGCGATCCAAGGTTGAGAGGAGGTGAGGGCTCGCGGAGACAACACAGTTATCGCAATCAGATGAGAATATGAGATCGAGGTGTCTTCCCATAAAGTTTGCTACTCCATTTAATTGAAAAAGACCACAATCAGACAGACGATCAATGAACAGCGATTCAGATTCAGAGGAAATGTTAGTTGGAAAGAAGGATGTCTGATCATCTGAGGTGGACCAATTGAGATGGGGAAGATTGAAGTCGCCAAGAACGATGATCATATCATTAGGCTGCACTTGTTCGAGCAGATAATCAATGGCATTAACAGCAGCTTGGTATGCTTTAATTTGTTGGGCTGGTCGAATATAACAACAAAGGACAAAAAGACAAAACTTAGGGAGTGTAACCTTAGCTGATACACCTTCAAATTCCATTGAAGTAGGAATATGGAGTAGTGAACTTTCAAAATTACTATTGATAGCTAAAAGCACACCACGGCCATGTGTATTATTCGCACATTCCACGACATCCATTCGATAGATGGAATAGTCGTAAGTGAAGAGTTCGGTACTAAGGATATCGGGTGTGAGGTTGGTTTCGGTAAGGGCAAAGATGTCATAAGGTAGGTTTTGGGATATATTAAAGACGGCAGACGTTTTAGACCTTAACCCTCTTACATTTTGATAGTACAGGCTAAGACATTTAGGTTTAGTGGTCTTCGGGTTAGGAGCGATAGTATTTCTTCATATCTGCACGGGATTTTTGGATATGAGATAATCGTTTTGAAGAGATAAAGGACGCAAAAGAGGTTAGGTCTTCTCTAACTTTTTGAGGAGAAATTTCAAGACCATCATGGAATTTCAAGAATATTTCCATTAGTGCATCTCGTTTGGTAGGGAGGCCTTCTTGGGAGATCAAAACCTTTATGTTCGTATTTGTTTTACCTTCAAAGCAAACAGAATCTGGTTTGTCATGCAGGAAAGCTAGGTAAAGACGAACATTGTTGTAAATTTTTTGGTCTCTAAGACGGGACATAACATATCGATCATTAATATTGGCCTCAGATAGATGTTTGGTTAGCTTAACATTTGGAGGGATCATTGGGTTAAGGAATCCTTGCGGTTCTTGGGGAACTGATGAAGAAGAAGCAGGGTTAAGTGTGTGAGAATGGATGAAATTTGGATACTCGGGTGTTTTGGCAGGAGGATCAACCATCGGAGGGCGAAAACCAAGACCCGGATGGGAAGGGTTAAAAGAAACTCGTTTGGATGGAGGCTTTATAGAGGTAGGAGAGGTTTTCCGTTTAAGGGACGAAAGTTGGTTAGAGAGAGAAAAGTTTGGAAAGATTTTTGTTTTGAGAGTCCAGTTTGTTTCAATATTTTGTTTGGAATTAGGTTTGGGATTATGTTTGGGATTAGGTTTGGTAATAGGTTTGAGATTAGGTATGGGATTAGGTTTGTTAACATGTTTGGGATTAGGTTTGGGTTTGTTAGACTTATTATTGCTCATTATAGAAAGCCGCATTTGACCAATACGTATAAATCCTCTTTGGTGATGAAACATCCAGTTATATTTGGTAGGAATCAGGAACTTGAATCTTCTTCCAGACAATTGAAGACATTCGCAAATATCGACACAGAATTCTCGTTTAAAGTAGGAGCGAATCCATGTAGCATCAGCATATCCGGGACCATTGTTCAGCACGAACCATGTGTTGTTAGCAGATTCAAGCCTGCTAAGTCTCAAATTCCAATCGGATAATTTCCAGGAATGGCCACATTTGTAGATTACATCTTCTTCCGCAATGGTAATTACTGGGGTGGATTGTTGCAGAGGGTCAGCACCCAGGTTTGCCGCATGGATTTCATCACGAATGGACACGTTCCCGATATCACACGACGGTATGCCAGGTTGTTTAATGACGTCGTAGAGAAGCGATTCAATTTTCTGCGATTGGACATTAAGGCTTTCAAGTTCACGTTGCACACTCATATATTTTTGTTCTTGATTAGGGGCCGTTCATAAAATACGTCACGCTAAAATCAGCTTTTTCTGACCCCCTCCCCCCCATTGTCACGCTGTGTCACGCTTTCTGTGACCCCCCTAGAAATATTTCGTCACAAAAACGAAGCCCCCCCCTGAATATGATAAATTTCAAATGATACTACACAAATTTTGAGAATTTAAATATTTATTTAGTGTTTATAATAAAATAATAAAAAAAATGACTCTATCATGATGAAAATTTAAAAAGAAAAATATTCAAAAGAAATAATAATTGAAAATGTTTTAATGAATGGCGAACGTCACGTTACCATAAACCCCCCGTCCCTCCTTGTCACACCTTGTCACACTCAGCAAGAGCCCTCCCCCCGCCTTGTGTGCGAACGTATTTTATGAACGGCCCCTTACTTACATCGTAAGCAATAGATATGAGTGCAGTTGAAACCCGCGATAGCATACACTTAATGTTTTCAAATTCGTTAACGAGTCTAACATTTGCAACATCACTCAAATGATTGGAGGAGGGGGAGAGCCGGGATGACGAACTTTGAAGACAGCAATCAATATCCGACTTTAGTAGGTTTAACTGGTCAGACAAGTTTTTCTTTAGATCGTTAGCCGAACAAGTTAACACCTTTAATTTATCATCAATGTCTAAACGAAGAGAGTTCAATCCACCGATTACGTCACAATATTGTTTTTCCAGGGAACGTATCGTGGAAAGGCATTGGGTGGACGATTGTTGACATTGGATATTTGAGTCTTCAACACTATTGCATACGTGATCAAATTTCTTAGAGAGATTAGAAATTTGATCTTGGCACACGGAATGTTCACTACACAGGGATTCCTTTAGACATTGAATAGCAATCATAATATCCGACACGGATATTTTATTGCATTCATCACAATAAAACGCAAAATTGCGTAGATAGTCTTTCAGGTATACACTTGCCTTTCTGGCCAAGCCAGCACAAGAGGGGTGAAGGTATTTCCCACACAGACCACTGCATTTCAACAGTTCCGCGTTTGAGTCAACGATGACACACATATTATTCGCGCACGACATAATTAATTGAAACAGAAAAAAAAGATAAAGATATGGTTTATTTTTGTTTAGGGTTTTTGATTATGATTTTTTTCACTTGTTTTTAATTTTTTCTATACTTGTTAATACACAAGAAGAAAAAATAAAAAATGCTGGTATAATGGGAAACGGCGATGGGCAGTAAAGTGGGTCAGGTAGGTATGTATATCACACGCGCTGCGAGTATATTGATAGGTTTTTTTGTTTTATTTATTTGTATGATATTTGGGGTCGGTGAAAAGGTGGCAAAAGGCAACTGCGGAGCGAAAAGAAAATGCGACTGCACTTGACGAAGGTCTAACAAAAGTTTTTGATAAAACCAAACGGTTAAACACTTCCCGTAGTACCGGGAAACCAGACTTTTGACACGAAGGTCAAAAGGACGAATTAGAAAATAAAATGAAGGACACCAATAAGCAATATTCTTAAAAAATAAAACACAATACTTAGCTTTTGCGAGTTCCTCAACAGTTTTTTGTTTCTTCACAGCAGAACACCAAAAATCTTCAACTCAATAAAAACTTATGGAACAAAAACTATCGTACCAAAAATTACGTCTTTTTCAAAAACAATTCTTCACACAATTTTCCTTAGTCTTCTAATCAATTTGGGCGCAATCCAAAAAGTGGCCATCATCATGGCGAGCTTGACCCTTCCGGCTACTTGCCCTAAGGCAATCCTCTCGGATCTTTTGCGTGGTCATCGATCTGTCTCTGTCCCACAACTTCCTCCATCCATAAGATTGGGGTGTGCTACCGAGGAGCCAGGTATCTTTCATCGCACGCGATCTCTTTAAAAAGGTGATGCGATCACCCAGTAGCTCAATGAGTGAGTTCAGCTCTTCACTTTCTAACCCATTCCAGCCAAGACTTTCTGGAAAATCGTATGGAATTCCTCGCATTACCGAGTACCTACACGCGGTCGATTTCAGTTGAGGAAGAACTACTTAATGTCGTGTTGAAGGAAGTCGGTAGCCAAGCCTATAATTAAAATGAAAGTTAATAAGATATTCTTGGAGTGATTTTACTATTGTTAATACTTTATGGTGGGCCCTCGGCCATACTAAGTTAAAGTTGGTGTGACTTTTCTGCACACATTGTTGGGCATGGGTATCGTCTTCATGCCTTGACGATATTGTTCAACCAATATGTGGGCCAACCGTCGCACAGTTCGTTGGTGTGGAATCCTTTCGCACACTTTGGTAAGACCTGTTAAATTTGCTTTCCCAATATTCTAGAAGAGCAGGTCACTGGCTGATGGTCCAGGTTTCTACTAAACTCTTCCAGAATTTTGAGGCCGCAGTAAGAATTGTTAAGTGTGGTTAGCAAAAAGGGAGGTGAAACTTGTTGTGGTAAAATTTATCGCAACACATTGTTGAGGCTTTAAGAAGTGGTTAAACTATATAGACCTCAAAAATGTTAACAATGAAGAAATCAAACACAATTTGTACCAACTTCTTCTTAGATATGTATGTGTATGTATATATAGCCACTGACAAACTTAAGAAAACCCCTATGAGCCTGTAAAAATCTTTATGAAAATGTTTTTAATTCTTAATAGTATCTAGATAGTGCAGGTACATTATAACAACACTGTTCACTTGTTCTTCAATTTCAACTTCCATCATTGACCTTTAAAACGAATTTATCCGTAAGGTGTACTCTATATTATATTATATACTCGTATACCCAACCCATAACCATCATCATCTTTTGTCCTGAAAAAGCGAAATAAGAAATAACTGTTCTAGGAAAAGGCAGAATATAAAAAATGGCGCGTAGAAAATTGCATACCTATTTCTTTATTCCTTTTAATTTTTGTTGTTGTTTTTTTTTCAATTAGTTGATTAATCAGCGGTCAAGTAAAAAAAGATTAAAAGATGGAAGAAACAAAAAAAAACTCAACTCCCATGAAAATTAGCTGTAGGATATAATTTGCATGATAAATCATTGTTGGCTATTGTTCTTTTACTATGCAGTTTTTCAACACCCACTTTTGCTCTATATTTATTCATAAATCGCAAAAATCGAAAAACTCGAGAAAAAGGACATAAAATTTATTTCCTATACATATAATATTAATTTTATAGGGTCGATAGCACATTCAACTTTAGCAAATAGATCAAAAATATAAACATATCTATCTAACTATATAGTAATTGCAAATCAACCCTTCACCAACCCCCCCCCCCCTCCCAACCCAATCAAAAAATATGTGTCTCAAATAAAAACGTTGTAACGAGGTTAAATTCGTTTACTTAACTCGACGACAACAACTACAACGACGACAACGAAACGACAAAGATGACTTTACTATAGGAAAAGCTTGTTTTCACCAGGCCTATAAACACACTTTTTTTTATTAATATTTTTCTATTCGTTTTTCTTTTTTTCTATTTTCTATTTATTTCGTTGTATTCTTTGTTCACGTTCTTAGTTTTATTTTATGGCAAAAGTTCTAAACAATCGCAACAAGAGTGTTTTCCTTCATGTTTTGTCATTTGACTCAATCTATATGCATAATATGTAGAATTGTAGATAGATAGATTAAGGGCTTCTTTTGGGTGCCTTTTTCATCTAAATTATGGCCCTAAGGCAAGGGTTTCTGAAGAAAGCTTTTTTTTTTAAAAAGCTTTAGAACTTTCTCTCTTTCTGCATCAAAAGAAAGAGAGAGTGAGAGAATTATAAAATTAAACTATGCTTCTTATACAAATAATTAGGACGAATTCACCGAAAAAGAGAGTGAGAGAGAGAGAGAGAAGAAATAACATTTTTATAGCATCCCCAGTTTTTGATGGTTGGTTGTATTTAATTCAAAGGATTCCTCAATAGTCCTTACGGGTTACGCTTTGTAAAATGAACCAAAAAACAAACCGAGCCAGTTGCCCTCTTTCTTTTTGCAATCGCGTTCTAATTTAGAATATACCAACATTCAATAATACTCAATTCCAAAATTTTCCTTTATTTATCTCAAACAAATACAAAATATAGTTTTTCAAAAAATTTTGAATCGTCGTTATTATTTTCGATATCTTACGAAAAGATGTACTTCTAAAGCCGGCTTTACAAGTTAAATTTAAGCAAAAATAAAAGAAATTTTAAATAAAAATGTGGAAACAAAAGTTTAAACAAAATGTTTGCTCAACAACATCATCAAAAAGCAGTGTTTTTGTCATGTGAATTCAAAATCTAATAAGTCATTGGAAAAAATGTATATTCTTCAAGTGTAAAGTTTGTTTGTAAGAAATAAGAAATGAAGGTTTTGTAGTTCTTCAATTCCCGCGAGTGTTTCAAAAATATATTACACACACACACTTTTTGGCCCATATTTTTTAGTGTGTACCTAGACGCATTTTTAACTTAACTCGATAACTAGATACATGGATCTTTTTTCTCGTATTGAAATTTTTGTGCTCACAAGTTTTGTGCGAGTACACATTGAGCTCGAATGACAGACATATTTTTGTATATGCATTTCTGAAAATCGATAAAATGTGGTTGCAGAAGAAAATTTATGTTTTTTGTTGTTGTATTTTCTTGTTCTTCTGGGAATGACCACGATAAAATTTATTTATTTATAGAAATTAACACGTAAAGTATTGAAGTATTGCCTGTAGGGTTGCAGGTTCCATATATTTTCAAAAAAATGGGTGGTGGGTGTTTTCTTTTTGGCTCTTTGTATTCAGAGTTAAAGTTTGTTTGGATTTTGTTCTTTCTTCGATTTAAGTTACCTGTACATGCAAAAAAAAGAAAAAAGGAGCTGCAAGCTTAGTTCTTGATATAAGGGATATCTTTTGACATTTTAGGGCTCTAGTTGAGCTATGTTTAGATACGTCAATAAATATGACTTCTACTACCCTCCTATATAGCTACCCTGTATACTATCTACATAAAAGCTAAACCTTTTCCTATCGACGACGCTTATTTTTAGAAAATCTTCTATCTCCATAGGTATAAACATAGTGTTAAATTGAATTAAGTAGGTATATCTGTGGAAAACCCCTAAGAACTGTGAAGATTAAAGTAGCTTAAAGGGCGCGAGCATACCTATACACAATTTTTAATTATTTCTCAATGTCTTATGACAGTTTAAGCTCACTTGGAAATATTTCCTCGTTTTAGTGGGAAAAACAGAAAACAGTTTGTTTTGGTGCATAAAGATAAAGAAAAACAAACAAAACAAGGATTCTTTTGTTCGCCAAAAAATGCATTCCATGATTTATACACCAATTTAACTTGCCTCAAAAAGAAAAAAAAAAGATACGTAAAGGGATTCCGTCTGCACAATTATTGTGTACCTTTACAGTGCGCGTGTGTCCTGTCTGGTAATGTGACTGCTGTGTTTTTCTTTGTTTAGTTTTTAAAAAAACTTCCTCTCTTTAACTGAATTTTCTTAACTTCTTTATTCTTTGAAATTTGAAGCTTAAGTTTAAGTTATTTTTTCCAATTTTGTAAAAAAAGGATAACAAGGATTTCGATTTTGAATTTGTTCCTTCAGGAAAAATAAATTACTTCTTACAAATGTCAAAATTAAAATATATAGTGCTGAATTGTATGAGTCATAAAGGACAATGAAGTGAAATGTACACTTAGATACCTATACATAAGCCCCCCCATGACCCCATCTTCCGTTGACCCGTTAGGTGTGATTTTTGAAGTTCATTCACATCATAAAATTGAGTAGGTGTCTATACGTTTTGGGTATACATTTATTGCGTTTGAATTTTAGACACATTTTTATGCTTTGAAAAAAAAAAAACGATGATTTAAGAAAAACGGTATGGTACCAATTACTGCTCAGATAATGTTAATTTCTTCGTTATGAAGAAGCTTAAACAAAATCGATAACTTCAAAATTTACGAAACGGAAAAATACTGAAAATTTGCACACGTAGTTTGTGTCGAATAACTTAATATAAATCTTAAATAATTCATGAAATAAGAATTAGTGGGGTACCTCAGGGTTCCCTTTTTTCTCCTGCATTTATTTTCATTTTTTAATAATTAAAGTACCCGTAGCGTGATGGTTAGTGCGTTTGACTGTCATGCAAGGGGGCTTGGGTTCAATCCCTGCCTGTGCCACCTAACTTTTTTCACGGGTACTGCCTCTTGCGAGGAATTGACAACTCCTCCAAGAGTAATTCTTGTCATGAAAAGTGCTTTCTCAAATTAGCCGTTCGGATTCGGCATATGAACTGTAGGTCCCTTCCATCTCTGACAACATTACTCGCACACAGGAATGGTTGAGAGTTGTAAGTCACTAGGCCCTGGTTCTTCATGGACTGTTGCGCCACCTAATTTATTTATTTTATTTATTTTAATAATTATAAATAAAATTGCTGTGCGTGTAAGTTTTTGATTTATATAAATTCAACGAATTTATTTAAACATTGTTATAAGCTCCGACTTTGTGTTCTAAAACCATTTTTCGAGGAAAATCCATTAAAAATCAAATTATAGTTTGATCTCTTATTAAGTGGAATCCATCTTATTTCGCGATCATGTGCAAATATGCATGAAATCTTAAAATTCGCAAACGAACTTTGCAGTGCTTAATTGAAAATCAAAGGAATTGAAGTAGTTACTGAAGTATGTAGTTACTTTTCTCAGTATACAAAACAATTTGTAATCTGGATACAATTTCCTCCAAGTTCTTAAACGTTTTCTATAACCTTTTTAATATAGCTGGAAATTTAAATCTTTCACTATGGTTTATATAATTAAATTTTACTCTTATGGAAGATTTACATATATTCTGAAAAAGATCAATACATCATACAGTCAGTCAGTGCAACTGTGATGAAATTTGAAATGCGTCATCTAGTTGTTTTAAAGTTTTCTCCACTATTAGTTCCAAGGGTATGACTTGACTACATTCTCTCAAGCCATATTAAATAATTTTTCCAAGGGAGACGGGTTAAAACAAACGAAAAATAAATTGAATTTTGTTTCAAAACAGTAAAGTGGAACAGGGAAGAATTTAAAAAAATCTAGAAAACAGTGGAATTTGTTAAAAGTCGTTCATTGATATTAATTAAAAAAAATAGAAGACTAGTTTCAGGTGGCAAGTGGGTGTTGTTTGCTTGCCATCTCAAAGCTAATACACTATTATCTAATAAAAGGTTTAATTTTGCTGTTAATGAAAGAGAGTATTTCTTTCAATGGAGGTTTATTTCATTGTGAAGAGGAAAAAATGTTTTCCATGACCAATTTGCACATTTTTGGCTTTATGTTTTCAATAACTTCAAAAATTCCAACTTCATGGTTTTTAATAAATTTTATATAGACCTTGTTTTTAACGTGTCAACAAAACAAGTGTTAAATTGTTAATTTTGAGCATTTTTTGGAGAAATTCGTTGTTTGTCTTGTGGAAAATATGTAAATGTTATTAACAACGTTTCGGTCCAAATAATTCAATAATCTTAGCTCATACTGCTATCTTTTAACTGCAATCGCATCTTTTTCTAATAAGTACGGTCCAATCACGTCTCGTCGCCAGCGCAAAAACCGCCCCAAACAGTGACACGTCAGATTTTTTGAGCAGCAAATGTAGTAATTCCATTTATTATAGTAGCATTCGAAGTGAAAATAGGCCCCAACACTGGAGATGATTGTTCATTTTAAGGACCAAATCAGTGAAAAATACGACGCTTCTTGTGATCGATAGTCCTGAGTTCTTTTGCGAACTGATATTCTAAAGTTTTAAAAAAGTCTTTATGCAAAATACAGTGTTTAATTTTATATGTGGAATGCCTAATTCTAACGACTTACGGGGAACCGATAACCCTTTGGTTATGTTCACTTGCTCT
Organism: Eupeodes luniger; assembly: GCA_951509635.1. NCBI lineage: Eukaryota > Metazoa > Arthropoda > Insecta > Diptera > Syrphidae > Eupeodes > Eupeodes luniger. The sequence goes on from OX608075.1 coordinate 109,033,496, forward strand.
TGAATGACACACCACGGTTTCAATTTTTTACATCACTAACTGGTCCCACCCAACCACATTTTCAATATTGCCGTTCGAAAAAGGTATTTAACGACGATGACTTAAATGTTCTTTAGTTTTTTGAAATGTCACTCAAACAGTTTCACCATATTTGTAATGAATTTTAACAACTTGAGTGTGTTACTGAAGCGTATACTTCTTTTTTTTTACACTTCAGAGTTTTCAGAAAGTAGTTAGCTTACAGCAAGCGTCACACTACGATCAGAGGCTCATCATAAGTGCATGTGTTAGTTGTTAGTAGTTCATTACATTTTTAATAATGGCATAGTTTTAACTTGTCAAATATCAAAAGATGACTGCTTCAAAAATGACAAATACACAAATTGCGGGCTGTTCAAAATAAAACCTCTTATTGAAAAATCCTGTAGTACATGTGCCATGATGGTTAGTGCGTAGGACTCACATGCTAGAGGTCATGGGTTCAAACCCTGCCTGTGGCATTTAAAGTTTTTTCACGGAAAAAGTGCTGTCTTAAATTTGAACTTCAGATTCGGTAAATAAACTGTAAGTCCCCTTCATCCCTGTCATGACTAGCACACAGGAATGATTGGGAGTTGTAAGCCACTAGGCCCTGGTTCTCTATGGACTGTTGCGTCACCTAATTTATTTTTTATTTTATCGATTTTGGAACGTGGTCTTCGAGAATTGCATTGATTGTGTTACACGTGTTACACGTAGCACTACGCCACAGTCTTGTTGATAATGCTATCCTCGTCAATGACCTCCAATTTCGGTATTAAGAAATAAGTAATCATAGCTCGATAGCACAATATCTTCACCGTAACAGTCTACAGTCATCCCAAAAAACCCGTTGAAAACAATTACAGGTTAAAGATGGAGATGATTTGCAAATACCGTTTTTAGGGTATGAGCCTCAGATGTGACAATTCTGCTCATTAACGTAACATTCGAGGTGAAAATGTACCTCAGAAATGAAGATGATTTTCGATACAAATTGGGACCCTTTTAATTCATTTCGAGGACCGAATTAGCCAATAAACGCTGACGATCCCAATGAGGCTCTTTTGAAGAACAAAAAGCTATATGACTTTGGCAACCTATTTGTGTACTTGATACTTGTATTAACTTCTTTATCGACGGTCTTGAAATCTTCTGTTAACATTAAAGGCCTTAAGAATTATAAAAGTTTTAATACAAAATTCGTTGTAATGTCGTTTGTGAAACGCCTAAGTCTGAAGGCCGATTAGCAATCAACCATCGAGTTTTCGACAACACTACAAGCTATAAGGGCAATATTCTTAGTTGTTCTTCACCAACGCACATGATTTTTTACACCACTAACTTGTCGCAATAGTTTGCTCAAATTTTTCCACCAATTTGGCAGAGAATGTGTTTAACAAGATTACTCACAAGAGCTTTAGTTTTGCGAACAGTGCTACTGCTAAATATATTCATAATTTGAATTGAATTTTAACAACTTCTGTGAATTGTAGAAGAAAAATTTGTTCCATTTTTCGTAATGGTATAATTTTAAATTGTCAAATGTCAAAATATGACAGTTTCAAAAGTGGCAACTACCCAAAAAGCGGTATATTCAAAGTGAAATCTTTTATTGGAAAACAGTTTAAAAGGTTATTTGTGTTCTGACATTATAAAGGACGATACGAGACTTTCGATAAATTAGATATACATACATAAGTACATAAGACTTGCACTCGTTTATGACTTTTTTTTCATAAAATCTATGAATTATTCATTATTATTTATGAATTGCGTAAAATGTTGAAAATAACAAACATTACCAACAAAAATCAGAGAATATTATGGAAACGATGATTTTGCTAAAATCTTTCAAAAGTTTATGGGCGTTCGTAGACATGTTCACAATCTCCATACGTATGACCCGTTTTTAATGAAAAATTCATAAGAAATGAAAATCTTATATTTATTTTAAATAATATTTTAAAATTTAAAACAGTCCTCTTTAATATTACTACCATTAAAATTGAGTGCACAAAACGCTTTCACGCAATATTGTTGTATTTCCCTTAAGTATCACATAATCCTTTCAATTCAATTCTTGGAATTGTTCTAATGCATTCTTTTTCTTTTCGAGAAAAAAATATAATAAAATAAAACTATGCAATGCAATTGTTGTACTATAAATGCTACAATGTATACTAAGTATACTCGTACAAAACGTCATCATTATTCTAAAATTATTCTATTTTTGCGTGCATGCATAGTTCTCAACGTTTCCCATGGATGGCGCACTTAACCAAACGAGATTTCTGTTTTTAGTATACCAATAATTTTTTGTTTCTATATTAGTTCCTAACACACATTCCATATTAAGCTCTAGTAGAATATGAACGTATAGGAATTTTATTTACAATTGTAGTTGTAATTTGAGTACATAAGGATATTTTATGCTTTGATTCTCGAAAGGATGCAGGAAAACAATAATAACAACAACAACAAAATAATACAATGATCATTAAACCAAATGGTCCATGTGTCTGGTGGAATTGTCCTTATTTGTTGGTATCATAACTTATAGATGTAATCAACATTTTTAATGTACATACTTCCAGACAGTTGGGAAGGAAAAATAAAAATAAAGTCAATGCTGGTGTGGGGCGAAGGGGGAGGGTAGAAATGTAAACATATGTACATACATTTTACAAGGACAAGACAATAATAGTATTGATAACTTTGATTTCAAATAAAAAAGGACATGTTTTAAGTTAGTACTTTGTTAGTATCTATGTTATCCTCTCCATCTTGTCTATCTTAAGAATACTTGAAGCTTTTATGAGCAAACTTAATTGTATGAATATGTAGATGCATTTGCGAAATAAGACCCTGCAACACCTTCAGCTCAAAATAAATACTCACTTTAAAGAGTAGACAAAAAAAGATTAAAGTATCTTAAGTTTAATTTTAAACAGTTCAACCCGATTAATTGTTTAAGATTCTTTTTTTTTGCAAATACTCCTCAATATATTTACTGGTGCACTTTGGTCATAAAGTTTTAAATAACAAAGTAAAGCATTTTAAATTCTTGATGTTCAGCTGACAGAAAGAATCTCTATCCTTGACAGCACGTTCAAAATAGAGCTCAGGTGCTTCATTCAAAACAATCTTAAAGAATATAAATTCGGAGTTAATTCACATAACCTCCAAGTGAAAGGGCTTTGTTCAGAAATTACTCATTCAAAATATCGATTATTTCATGGTCTACTTTTTAAATAGCTATGTCAACACTATCCTTTCAAAACCACATACCTTAGATGTCCATATATCCAGTTTGATGAATTTCTACTTCATTAGATTAGATAGTACCTTTTTGATCGTTATTGAATTCAAGCCTTAGAACCACAACATAATTTTTGTTGTGCCTCAGGGCTCCGTCCTGTCTCCCACACTTTTTCTCACTTTCATTAATGATTTCTTCTTTGAATCTCTTAATCCACTAACGTGCTTCAATAAGATTTTCATATTCGTTTTTTGGATTCACAACCCTGCTTTTTGGATGTACATCTTCAATGGAAATGTATGATAAGATTATTAAATTCTGGCTGACCTTGACAGCATTTATGAATTGAAAATAAAATACCGAGTAGAATTTAATGCATCAATGCCGTTATGGTGCCTACTGTCGTTAATTGTAATTCACCGCCTTTACTACTATCCATGAGTGACACTTGCACCAGGAAAAGTTAACATCTCGATGTCTCCAAAAATACCAAAATATAGTTTGTTTTCCTGAGGTGATTCACGAAGTTTTTTCGCTCTAAGGGATAGGTTAGGTTTAGGTGACAGACTTGTGATTGTGATACCACATGAATCTTGAGGATTTCTTCGATCTCAATGAAATCAGTTTAAGTCCCTTACGAAACTTGAAAGACTAATTATGTTGATGTGATTGAGATCGTTTAGATCATAATAGGAGAATTCTAATAAGGAAGTCTTGCGGTGTTGGGCTAGAACAGGGCATGTACAGAAGTGAAGTGAGGAACTGTTTCCTCCTCTTCCTCAGCCATACAGATTCTGCAAAAGTCATTTGAGAATATTCATAGGCCTGGTTATGACACCCATTATCGATCTTATAAGCAATCTGCTTAGAGATAGCAAACACCTCGAGAACTTAAAATCTTGTGTTTCCTAGATGTTTTCGTGACCTAACAGAAAGTGATATTATTCAATCTGATATTTGCTTTCTTTATAGCGTCTTGAATTAGTAAAAGCTTACATGTAACGATTGGTATGCCAGTATTAGCCAAACGTGGTAGAATGGGTTTTACTATACCATTTCTGGGCAACGGCCTAGTCACTGATAAAGCTTCGGTTCCCATCGATCACCGAAATCAAGCATCAGTGAGCGTGGTTAGTAGAAAGATGGGGGACCGTCTCGAAACCTACCGCGTGCTGTTGTCATGTGTTTCTTTCTGTGTTGTTCTTTCTCCTCTGTCCTTCTGTCTTGTATTAATGTCTTGTGTTGTTATCACCTTAAATAGTCTAGTCGCTCAAGGTGATGTGTCTCTACTCTGTACATTTATGTGCTGAGTAGTATGTAATGTAATGTAATGTAATGTATACCATTTCTGGCGAGTTCATCTAACTTACAATTTTCTGGAATGTTTCTCATTGCTCGGTATCCAGCAAAGTCAAATTTTCAACTGTTGTGCCATCTCTATTTCAGTATGTATTAGACCAAGTCCAGAGATTTAATAGTGGTCTGACTATCAGATGTTGATATTACGTTTTCTTTAAACCAGGACAAGACTTCTTTTATCGCCAAAAGTTTCACCTGAAACAATCTTCAATGATTGGGAATGCAGAATGATCAAGGAAAAATTGGTTAAATTTCCTGAGGTGATGTAAGAATTTTTTCTCACCCTCAGACTTGGTTATTATCCATAAATATTACGTAAAAAGCTTGAGTATAACTGACATTTCTAGACTGGTGCTCCTTTAACTCATTAAGTTCTCTTGCACAATATTTAAAGAAGAGTATTCAAAAAAATTGGTGACAGTAATCGTTGATGGATATACCTAATATGTGCATTGAACAATATCGTAATGTATTTCACCTCCCTTTTTACATTTATATGAGTAGATTATGCTCCAGCAATATTTGCGCTTAGCGAAGCGTGATGATTAGTGCGTTGGACTGTCATGCAAGAGGTCTTGGATTCAATCCCTGCCTGTGCAACTTTACTTTTTTCACGGGTACTGCCTCTTGTGAGGAATTGACAAATTCTCGAAAAGTTATTCTTGTCATGAAAATTGCTTTCTCAAATTAGCCGTTCGGATTCGGCGTATAATTATAAACTGTAGGTTCCTTCCATCTATGATAATATTACTCGCACACAGGAATGGTTGAGAGTTGTAAGTCACTAGGCCCTGGTTCTTCATGGACTGTTGCGCCACCTAATTTATTTTATTTATTTAATATTCGCGGTTATAAGAATACTCATCAGAATAGATACCCTCGGATACACAAATTCTTTCCTTAGCCGTACTTCATGAATGTGGAATTCTCTACCAGACTATGTCTTTGCCTGTCATTGCAATATTTAGTAGTTTAAAATAAATTTACAACGACATGACATTTTAAACCCTCTTTGCCTTTCCTAATGCTTGCACTTAATCTTTGGCATACTAAAAGTAACAAAATCCTTTCAAAACTTCATCAGTCTGTCTTTGAGAAGGAATATAAAATTAAAAACAGCAGACATTTTTAAAATTGTTTTCTGGGGTTATATAAGTTTTCATCTTTTTTATGAAAAATCTAAATCAAACAATTATAAATATTTCACTATTGTTATGATGACCTCAATTATTTCGAAACTAAAAAACAAACGAAAAAAAATATTTTAAATTAATTTCTGAGAATCCTCAAAAACCTACACAATTTGAATTTTTAATTTAACTATATACTCGTAGGCACCATCATCATATTTTTACTTTATTCCTTTTCATTTGCCTGCACTATTTTTCTGCTTTAGATATTCGAGTGTCCATGATAAAATTGTATTCTTTATTTTTCATAAAATTTCGAGGTGAAATTACTTGCACCCACTTTACCTCTAACTATATGCATATTTCCAAAATCAGAGAGAGAGAGAGTTTAATTATAAAATGAAATCAAGCAATGAAAAATAATAAAATGTCTCTAATTAGACAATAATATGCCATCATAAGATCTGATCCAGAAAATTGATAATGATGGTAATGATAAGACAAAGGAAAAACAATCCCGCTTCTGATACTGATGTTATAAGGAACCTTATGACAAATGGCGTCAAACTAATTAGATTGTTTTTCTTTCTTTTATTTTCTTCAGTAGATACCTATTTTTTAAGAGGTACCTATGGAGGACATCATGTTCCTTTATAAACGACCATTATAAGATTTTATCTTCAATTAAGATGAGAAATGTTTTTATAGACAAAATGTCTGTTGTTTCGTTTGAAGGTACATGACCTTCTTCATTTTTTTTTTTGTGCCAATCAAAATGAAATGAAATTTCTTTCAACTTTGTATTCATTGTGCGAAAAATTCTCAAAGTAATTGCTTTTTCGCATTCTTGTGCGAGATGAATTAACAATGACTGAAGGTCTATTCAACCTTTGACCCTTCATAACTTGCAATACTTTGGTTATGTTCAAGACATTTTTGAAATTTTTTATGAATTTAAAAATTGTTATTTACTTGATTTCTGAGAACAGAAATAGCTTGAGTAAGAGTGAAAAGATTTACTTTGACCAATATTTACTTAGTTTCTTACCAAAATTTAATTGAAAAACATAAACTTAATTATAACTTGACCTCTCTTCTTCGACTGTCAAATTTATGATTTCCAACCACAAATGTAATATTTCAAATCAATTTACTTACATTTAAGATCAGATTAGAAAAAGAGGAAATTGTTAATGAATTCTTTAAAGAATTATTAAATTTCTAAAACAGAAAATTGAAATAAAAATCAGAATTCTAAAATCATCACGATGACATTCGAATTTACGAAGAAAACATTTGGTTATTCCTCAAAAATTCATATTTTAAATGAACAGTAACGTAAAACGAACAGAACTGACATTTTGAACACTTAACAATCATTTTTAAGAAAAGTCGAATTAAGGTCATACAATTTTCTTCATTACGGCTTATATGAAAAACAGAAGTGATAACTAAAGTTTGATTAAATTTAAAGGGCCGATGTTGATTTTGAATAATACACAAATTATTTAAAACAATTTTGTCATTTCTTCTTATAACCATAATATTGATATGGTTCAATTATGTATGGAACAAAATATCATCCAAATGCAACCGCGACTTCGGCGGCACACCTCTAAACGATGGTCCAAAATTTTGATGACGCTAAGGCATAATAGAGGTGCTATGGCGTTAATATACCGAATTATGTTATCGTTTAACTTTTGAATTGTTGCTGGCTTATCAACATACACTTTTTCTTCCAACGGTACCAAATCACATGATCTTTGCGGCCAATTGACATCGGCACTAAGTCAGATAACGGGGTCATTGAATTAGTGGCAAGTGGCACCGTCCTCTTGAAACCACATATCGTCCACATCCATATCTTCCCATTCGGGCCATAAAGAGTTCGTTATCATCTCACAATAGCGAACACAGTTAACAGTAACTGCTTGACCAGCTTCATTTTTGCGAAAAATACGGCCCGATGATGCCGGCAGCCCACAAACCGCACTAAATAGTCACTCTTTGTGGGTGCATTGGTTTTGGGTTTCACAATCACTCTTGGATTATCATTCGACCAAATAAGGAAATTTTGTTTATTGAAAAATCCACTGAGATGAAAATGTGCCTAATCACTGAAGATAATTTTCTTCGATAGTTGATCATCCAGTGTTTTAGTAGTACCGGTAGCATGATGGTTAGTGCGATGGACTGTCATGCCAGACGTTTTGGGTTCGATCCCTGCCTATGCCATCTAAAGTTTTTTTTGACGGGTACTGCCTCTTGCGAGGTATTGCCAAATTCTCCAAGAGTAATTCTTGTCATGAAAAGTGCTTTCTCAGCCGTTCGGATTCGGCTTAAAACTGTAGGTCCCCTCCATCCCTGAAAACATTACTCCCACACAGGAATGGTTAAGAGTTGTAAGTCACTAGGCCCTAGTTCTCAACGGACTGTTGCGCCAATTTGTTCTATTTATTTAGTGTTGCCATTTCTGACCATTGACAACGCTGACGCTTGAAATGGCCAAGAGGCTTTAGTTCTTTAGTAAATTTCACCTTGTAAGCGTGTAAATGGAAGTCTTTATGCATAATGTTCATCAACGACGAGCGTGAAAGCATGCACTGTTCACATCTCCGTTAGACCCGGTTTGCTCAAATTTATGAACGATTTTTCTGATTTTAAAAATTACAAAATCACGAAGTGCACGATATGCATTTTACATTTTCATAATAAGCCTGAATAACTTCAACGCATTGCTCGATTGTGTATCTTTCCATGGTTCAAATTGAATTAATCTGAAATTTAGAAATGTCAAATGAAATGTAGAAAAAAGCTTGACGTTTAGTTGTGGTTCACATTCAACATCGGCCCTTAAAATTAAACAATCCTTTCTAAGAATTCTTGGAAGGTTTGTAATTCTCAAAAATGTCAATTCTTGCACCGCAAAAAGACCCCAAGATTATGTTTAATACTCGAGAGGCTTCGGTTATTCACAAAAATAACTCCCTATGACCTATTTCTCTAGAAATTGTCATTATTCTTAATTTTAATTCTTACAACATTTTGTACCTAATACTTTTGACCATAAAAGCAATTATGTTGAGCTCATTTCTTTTACCCTTCTTCTTCTTCCATCGTTTTATGAAATGACTTTTCTTCGAACTTTGTTTAATTCGATTTGAAATTGTTTTTCCTTTAAAAATATGGTTTGTTCTTCTAAATTTTCTTTTCTTCTCTCGAAGGTATTAAGTTCGGTTAAAAAACCCCCTGAGTCATTGATAACGTATCCTTTAAAAATATATACGTACCAACAAAAAAGGGTCCTTAAAAAAAAAAGCTTTCATCTAAGTATAATGTGTTGAGTTGGAAAAAAAAACTCCCCTCTCTGCTGGAAAATGTGTCAGAATTTTAGAAAAAGAATTTATTTTCCGGAACTACATAATCATCGAGCGGAAGATACATTTCATATCCCATTATTGTTGGTTGAAAAGATTAAACCTTTTTCGTATGTACCTACATATGTATTTTCATTTTTTTCATTTATGTGTGTTGTCTGAATAAATTTATAAAGGTTCTGGAGAAAAAACTAGGGTTAAAAGTAGATTAAATAACTTTTATATTTAAGTAAATGCGTATTTTCCAAAACAACACACACCAAATAATAATCTTTTTCGTATAGTCTTAGAAAAACATACATAGAAAAATGTATTTTGTACGAGCAACATATCATTTTGCACAAAAGATATACTTTTCTTCTTGGAACGCACATCAATTCCTTGAGAAATATTTTCTTCTTCAAAAGAGGTTTTCTTAAGTTAGGAAAGGAAAAATATTTTTATTTTTAATGATCTGACAGATCCAATGTCAACTGTATCTCTCTTTTTTTTTTAACTTTAGCTAAAATAAAAATGAATAAAATATCAAATAGCGAAACAGAGGATAGCATATATTTTATTTTATTTTGCAAATAGATTGGGAATACAAAAATTATTGAGGTTCTTCTAAAAGCTACATAGAAGCTATAACTGCTCAAAGTATACAAATTTAATCTTCAGAAATGCATATACATTAATTTATTCCATAAAATATCAATTTAATATTTCTTCGAATAGTGCAAATAAAATACACGAAATAAAATCACAAAAAAATAAATAAGAAAATTAATAAAATTCAAATCGATTCTATAAAAATTCCATCCAACTCTTTAATCAAAACACAAAAAATGTTATCAATTAGAATTTCTAAGTGTTAAATTTATACTAAAAAAAATAAAATCAAAGTGGAAGAGAAGCGAAAAAATAATAAAAATAAAAAAATGAGCAAATCGGGAATAATAGATAGCTCAAGTGTACCGCTTATTTTGACAAATACGAACAACAAAAACTTCACCGGCATCGACAGTGATAGTTCGGATGTTGATGATGACGACGATGCCATTGCCGCAACAAAAATCCTCATAGACTCTGCAGCAAATGGTGGCCGTGGAATTGTGGCCAGTTTGGTGGGTAATGGAGCTGCCCCAAATAATAATCGACCCATCAACCACGGTGGCGGCGGCGGCGGCAATGGAAATGGAGGCAATGGTGGCGGTGAAGATATCATGGATAAAGATACATCAACTTCTGGTGGTGTTGGCCAAGGAACAATGCATCGACGTTCGTCGCCCTCGCCATACAGCAGAAAGTCTTCTTCAACAAAAACTGCCATTGGACAAGCTACACCACAACCTGCCACCACAGATGACAGCGGCGATGACAAGGTGAACAATTTCAACAATAGTAGTCATGCCCCCTCATCGTTTGGCAGTAGTTGTTCGGCACTGACTGCAAGTCAGCAACAACCACCTACAACAACGTCTTCATCTGCATCCGCAACTCCTTCTCAGCAATTTTCATCTTCATCTCCTGTTTGTTGTTCAGCTGCTGCTGCTGCTGCTGTTGTTGCTGGAGGTGGTGGCACTGTAGTCGCTGCTAATTCACCACCTACCAGCCCTGCTGCTGCATCTACCAGTTCTTCCGCTGCTGCTACTGCTGCTATAGCTAGTGTTGATAGTTCTGTCGCTGCAAGTGCTTCAACCACCACCGCTCTAGGTGCTACCCCTGCTGTTGCCACTGCATCCACAACTACCTTGTCCTGCGCTTCGAAATATCCACCTGCAAAAAGCTGCAACAACCCCAACTCTAAGAATTCTGCTAACGCACACACTGATGGTAATGGTAATGGCGGTAATGGTAACAGCAACGGCAACGGCAACGGCGGAAGAAACAACGGCAACAACCTTACCATCAGTAACCAAAGTAGCACAAGCTTTTCGAATGTCATTAACATTACGGCCAACGAGAACTGTTATCCATGTTACGCCAATCACACGGACTACTATGACCCCAATGCATTGGGCTATAATATAAATAATAATGGAATGATGACGATGACAACGCTGCTGGGTACGCACAATGGCGGCGGTGGTGGTGGTGGTGGCAATAGGCCGTTAGCACTGAGCCCAGATAGTGCAAACACCATATCCATCAGTGACCATGGTCTCGAGCTCAATTTCAAGGACAGGTCCTGTCGCAGTTTTGTGCGCCAAACGAAATTGAGCTCGGAGCATCGCAATAAATCCGTTCCGCATAGTTTACAGGTTTCAATATTTTAACATATATATTATTTCCCTTTTTTCACATTTTTCATCTTTGTTTCTTCTTTAATTTTTTGAGTAAAACTTTTTCCTTTAAGAATTTGATTAAAGCGTTAGCATTATTCTCTCGCTCGTACGAGACAGAATGGTGTCCTATAAAAAGTTCAACATGTTTAAAAGTGCGCATGTTTGCTATAATTTTTCTTAGTTTATCGAAATAGTATGTAGTATGTGTTTTGGGTTGGGCGCCATTTAAGGGGGTTTTTCTCTTCTCGTGCTTGTATTCATTTTCAGTTTGACAGTTCTTTTCCTCTTATTTGATTGTTATTATATTTTATATTGTATACATATGTAAGTTGTAAAGTTTGATGACTATGCATGTGTGTGTGTGTGTGTATGACAATGTGTGAGTGTGTGTTTTGTTAATAAATTCTTATCATTTTGTATTTCAATTGTTTTGGTTTCACCTTATCACCGATATTTCCATAGAAATGTGTTATGTGTTCAATTCACGATAGAATTAACTGGCGTACTATAATTATTATCATTGTTGTAACTGCAATTAAATATATCTTTATGTAATGTCAATTTAATATGACACTTTAATCAAAGAGAAAATCTTGAAACTGATAGATCCGAATTAGTCTTCAATGAAGACATTATTAATTAAGTAATTAACAGAAGCAACCTTATATAACATAATTAAGTACAAAGAGATCATATATATGTATAATGAACATGAAAAGCTAAATAGGGGTCTTTTAAGTCAATGGAGTACCTCTTTTCCCATATAAAGGATCTCCTTACACATCAGATTTATATTATAAATATTCTAAGCTTTGATGATGGGAAAAGAAAAATGAAGGATATTTTTGTTTGCATCCTTTTTCATACAAGTGGCTTAATGGATTATGTTTTGTGTTGACAGTTTTACTAAAACTGTGTCATATATAGTATTTTGGTTTGGGTTCTAAGAAAAATTATTAATAAATACTTATAGTAAAACAAACAACTTTTTGACATATTTGAATGACTTTATCAAGCTACATAATATGTGGATGATTCTTTGGTAATTAAAAAAGTTGATATTCAAAAATAACAAAAAGCTTAGGGAATCAAATTTAATCTTAACAAATTCAAGATTTATTAAGTGACAAATTCTAGTTGATGTTTAACTTAAAAATAATTAACATATAATATAATTTGATACTTAAATCCAGTGTTAATGAGACATTTAGCTTATGTCAAAAATAAAGCTTGCATAATACTTTGGGTAACCCTTTCTATAATTTCACTCTAATTTTTGCCTGTATCATTTTTGATAAATTAAGCTAAATCTAATCTAATTGTATGACTTTTTCTTAGAAACTAATTAATCCATCTCCACAATAAGGGATTTGAATAAACTTTTGTCTCTGCCTGACACCTTTCGACAAGGGTCATTGTCTTGTCCCGTTTTCAAATAGTATTTGTAATCTCTTTAAGAAAAACTTATATCAAGCAATCCCTTAATTAACAGAATTAGTTAGGAAGTTTTGTTTCGAATAGCCCATTTTTCGATTGCTGTTACTTTGGAAGCTGTCATCTTTTGACATTTGAGAACTTAAATTACTCCAAACTGAATGATTTCAACTTTCACTATAAAATGGTGTCAGAGCTTTACTTACGGCAAACTTAAGCGGGCTACAGTCCAGTGTGAACTAGGGCCTCACCTATCAAACTTCATCTTCATCTAGCTCGGTTCTAGCAAGATGTCTTAAGTTGCGAACTCCAAGTTAAGTGAGGTTATTTTCCACTTGTGCGCGCAATAAATCCGCGGTCTTTCTCTGCTGAGATGTCCTGTGGGCGGGGATTCTAAGACTTTCCATGCCGGAGCATTGGTTTCCATGCGCTCTACGTGACACAGCCAACCAAGTCGTTGGACTTTTATCCTTCTTGCTAAGTCTACGTCATTGTACAGCCTGAACAGCTCTTCGTTCCATCTTCTCCTTCACTCACCTTCTATGCATACTGGACTGTAGATCACGAGAAGAACTTTTCTGTCGAAACGACTCAAGGTGTTTTTACCTTCTTTTGTCATAGTCCATGTTTATAGCAGGACAGGGATTATGAGGGTAAGACCCTCTGACACTTTGGTTGCTCCAGAGAAGAATTTACTACTAAATTACTTTCTTAGCTTAAAAAACAGCTTTGCAGTTAGCAAGAGTACTTCTTCGTTTCATCTCAAGACTGGTGTTGTTTCAGCATTCATAGCGGAGAATAGGTAAACAAAGTTCTTAAAAATAAATAAATTAGGTGGCACAACAGTCCATGAAGAACCAGGGCCTAGTGACTTACAACTCCCAACCATTCCTGTGTGCGAGTAATGTTGTCAGAGATGGAATTGACCTACAGTTTATATGCCCAATCCATGACTGTCAAACGCACTAACCATCACGCTACGGGTACTACAAACAAAGTCCTTCCTGCGTCAAAATTTCGTCTGTCGATGGAGACCTTTTGACTAAGACGTGTGTCGGTTGGCTGTTGACTATAGTAAAATTAGAGAAAAAGCTTGAACTGTTGGGTAAAGTTAATAATGTTGAAGAAACAAAACCGTTTGCTTCATTAAAGAACTGTTGGTATTGGTGAAAACAGAAGTTTGTCGATTCTTCGTCGATATTTCGAATGAAGCATTTCATAAACGATACTACACTGAATGTTGCATACACCTTCAGGTCTAAAGGCTTTAAAATCTCACTTAAAACAAGAAGTAAGGTTTTTAGATCACCAGCAACGTGTCGTACCTTTACTGATAAGATCCTTGAAATGCACCAAAATCAACTTGATTTTCGTGTAAAAATCATCATCAGTTCTGAGGCACGTTTTTACCTCAAATTCTACATTAATAAACAGATTTACAGAACTCAAGGCGAAGGCACGGAAAACCCAAGAATAATTGTTGAAAATACACTGATCTTATGATTTAACATCTTTAAACCTTTTTTTTTTTCTTAGGAGCCAATTAAAAGACCTTAAAGTATAATGAAATAAACCATCCATTGATGTTTCTGCAGAAATACTATTTTTGTTTGATATCAAAATGAAACGTCTTATTGGAAAATCCTGTATTTTAAACTACACTGAATATTGTAATCTTTTAAATCAATTCTTAAATAATATTTTTTCACCTTGCATGGAAGATATAACTATGAACATTAATTTAGAAATTTCGGATGTCAAAAAAGGAGATAAAAATAATTTGTGTACAGAATTACACATTCTTGAAGTGCAGTTAAAAACAGATTAGATTCTCTAAACGTAACAGTGCGTCTAAAATTTGCCACAAGGGTAAATAAAACTACTTGAAAATAAAAATTGAGAAATATTTTTGATCTCTTTTTGTTCTTAAGGAAGAAAAATACAAAGACATGAAAAATGATAATGTTTTGTGCGATATTTTGTAGATTTTCTTCAAGTCCTAACAGTATGAAGCGAGTGTCCTTATTTAGAAATCCCAAGTAGTTTCTTTTAAATATGATATCATTACGAAAAAAACATAAAATTTTTAAGAGTCGATGAATTCGGTACACATTTCAAAGTTAAGTTTTTTTTTTCAAACATTTCTTGTAACTTGGAAAAGATAGAAGCTTTTCAAATTAAAAAAAAAAAGTCTCAACAAAATAATTGTTCTCAATTTCCTATGATTGTGTGCATTTCCACGACCGTGCAGGATTAAATCAAAAATAGAATAAAAATATCCTCGAAAAAAATAATTATTCAAGTGTTAAAAGAAAAAACTAATTAAGTTGACTTAGTGACTTTTTTAAGTCCTTGGAATATTACTTTAAAATTAAAAAAAAAAGAAAAAGTGTCAGTAGATAAAAATTATAATTTATTCTTAGAAATGTTTACCTGGAAAGTATTCAAAAATGCGACTAATTAATTTAAAAAAAATCCTTCCTCTTAAAATTTCCATTTGATTTCTTCCTCAACTACTGATCTTTTCTTTCGAATTCACAAATTAATTTCGATGAGAAAATATCTAAATTATGTTGAACAAAATTGTTTAACTTCCACCTTTAAAAGCTTCAATTAAATTTTTAAATAAAGTATCCAATAACTACGCGATTAGTTAGAACTAAAATTTTAAGAAAATACTTTACAAATTTTTGATGGAATGCAACAATAAATAATGCATTATTTTTGTACAAGATATTATCAACATATTACATATATCATAACACTGGTCGACAAGGTTTATTACTGGCATTGAAATTGCACTTTTTCAAAGGGTTTTGGAGGCCTTAATTTAAATCCGACTTTAAAATTAATGTATCACATCAGGTTTTTGCGAAAAAAACACGTATGTTCGACTTTTTGAGGCCGTCTTAATTTATTAAGTAGCTTTTTTTCAATCAAATCCGTGAATGTCTTCCAAATCTAAAATCCCTTTATTCAATATTAAATTGAAATATTTATATTATTTCATATAATATTCGAAAAAAACTTCAAAATTTGTTAGATATCACATGTCTTACAAAAAACTAAAAGAAACGCTTAACCAATTTTGCTAAAATAGTTTTCAACAGAAAAAGGCAAAACGGTTTGAAAGTAAGTTTGGTTTTTGTAACGAATCTGTTATCTAAATAATTCTATTATAGCAAGTTTTTGAAATATATTAAAAAATGTAAAAATGATGTTGAAAACGGGTATTTTTAAAACTTGAGCAAATAGTTAAAATATGAGTTTGGATTCGAAATCAGCACTAAAAATGTAGTCCAAAACGTAATTTACAAAACTATTAAAGTATCAAATTCAAGTTTTTTTCGAGACTTCATATAGATTCAAATAAAGACTCATAACTAATGCGAATTTCCAGAAACTAAGTAAGATACTAAAATCCTTTGAATTGTATCCAAAAGAGAAAGGTTTGTACTTTTCAAAATCATCATACAATTATTGTTAACAGATATTTTGAGTTTGAACTTAGGCTTAAAAAAACCCGTTTTTGTTTGTTTTTAGCATTTTTAAAGAGGCATATTTTAAAAACCTGATGTGATAGAAAAATTTAAAGGTTAGATTCGAATTTAGGACATCTTAATCCTTTTAAACAGTATTCCTTTGTTTGTGCAACAGGAAAAAAATGTAATTTTGTCAACCAGTGTAATTAATAGAAATTACACCAGAAACAAAAAGTGGGTGACAGGGCGTATACGTACTTTTTTTAAATTTTCAAATAAATAGTAATCCAGTTTCTTGACACTTACATATGTAATAAAGAAAAAACAAAACTCAAACATTCTTTACACTTATGTAGATATTTTTTTCAAAACGAATTCAACTTATAGCTTAGGTTCTATGGTGTCAAATTTCTCAGGATGTGTTACATTAACTCTAAGTAAACTAAAACTCATAAGAGTTAACGAGTTCACCCAAAACTTTATTTCATAAAATTCTAATTAAAGAAAATGTTCATCGAAATTTAAATCTCATATTTATAGAGAAATTATTGATTTAATAATTTCTAGAAATCACATATCGTAATAAATTTCCAATGAAAAATAAAACCATGTTTTTAAAATACAATACATTTTGTTTATTTATAGCTATGTACTTAATAGACACTAAAACCTACAAAACTATTTTAGAAAACAAGACAAAGAAATAGTATATTCCACTTTTATTGTTTTATTGTCCTTGCATACAAATAATATACCACCTAATGGTATATGTGTGGTATATTATGGTGATGAGGGTGACTACATAAATATAAACAAAAAAATGTA
The DNA here is from genome assembly GCA_951509635.1 of Eupeodes luniger. NCBI lineage: Eukaryota > Metazoa > Arthropoda > Insecta > Diptera > Syrphidae > Eupeodes > Eupeodes luniger. Next base: position 109,050,653 of record OX608075.1, read on the forward strand.
AATAATACAATAATTTTAACTCATTTGCTATGAATGCATATAAATAAAATATATGTATGTAGGTATGTAGGTACTTAGTAGGTAGGTTTGTGGGTATGTGCAAACAAAAGCTTCGCAGAAACATTTAACACATAAAAATGTTATGCCATTAGCTATATTTGTTTTACATAAAAAGAATAAGCTGGGTAATAAACGATTTGCATATTCAAGCAGTTTATTATTCGAGTACCACCTTGATAAATGCATATGCCAAGAAATGTCTATACACACAACAACTGTTAAGGATTTTTGTGTACAGACTGTCAACATTTAAGGATTTGAAAAGTTTCATATTTTTTTCCTCCCTTTCAGTCTTTCTCTATGGGACATTTTACGTTTGACCTTATCCTAGTAGTAGTATTACTTTCAATATTCAAAGTATTCTTTTTGATGAATATATCAGGCTAAGTTAATTTGTTAAGGTTGAATTTGAGGAACAAAATATCCTATTCAGAAATCCCCTAACATGTAATGTTACGTCCTCTAAATAAAATATTTATACATTGTCATATGATTTCAAGGCAAATCGTTACTTCAATTTTTTACTAATTTCATGGCTCGTAAAACAATTTGACCTTCTAGAAAAAAAGAAACAATTACGATTTTAACCTCAGTTACTAAAACCTTAACCCCCGTTGTTATTTTTTATTTTATAAAAATGTATCTTTTTTTTTCTATCACATATTAACCTTCATGTTGATGGTTTTTGTTGTTTTTGTCTTCAAGGAATTCCATCTTAAGTGCTCAAAATCATATAATATGCCACAGAAGAAAAAAAAAATATTATAGGAAAAGTAATGTGTACGCATTCCCGTAAGGACAAAATTATATATCTATCAATGGGTCTTCAAGTTGTGTATAGCGACCCTTTTAACCTTGTTAAGATACTTATACTTATGTATACCTACTTACTTATCATCGTAAAAATTATAGATTCTTTTTTGTCTTTCATAGTGAAATTCCTAAAAGGAAGCATTTAACATAAGACGTAAATTGTATAGAAATACCTACATATATGTACCTTTTAATGTATAAAGGTATAAGTACATATAATATAGAAAGAAAATATAAAAGTAAAAAGTTATCGATACAAAAATGTTTGAGGGTAAATTAAGGAAATCGAAAAAGCAAACATAAAACAGAAATTTTTGGTAAATTTTTTTCTATTGAAAATTATCTATGTTAGTGATTTTTGTTGGAAAATGAAGTTAATGAAAAGGTTCTTGAGAATTTGTTAGGGGATCAACAGTTTAACCACAAATTACTACAATCAGTTTGTATATGAATCAATTTTTCGATTTTACATTAAAATATTTCAATCTTAAAAAAGATTTACTAGTAAGACGATTCAATTTGAATAGTCCACTACTTCGGCAGCTGTCACTTTAGAAGCTGTCATCTTTGAGTCTTCATATATAAGACTTAGTTTTTACTAAAAATGAAAATATATGATTGACATTTTTCATTACAAAAATGGTGAACAATTGGTAGTAATCTGTTTTTTTGCAGCTGTAGTGGTTATTTTGATTAAATGTTGTTCCTTTTTTAATGACATTTTTTCATCTTTACAATGAAATAAAGGTCCATTGATTACTATTAAGAAACACGTGTAATTTTTAATTTTCAAAATTAAACCATTTACTGGAAAACCCTATATAATTTTTAGTTTTACTATGTATGAAAATAATTACAAATTTTTTGTTTAAAATATTGTACTAACCAAAAAATATACTCTTTCGCATCCATATAAACATTTACAAGAGTAACAATTTTCAACTTTAGATTAATTAGAAGGTTCAAAAGAGAATTCATTCTTTTGTGAATGCAATCATTTATTACTTCAATACACTCAATTCTTGCATTTGATTGTGATTTAGACTTTATGCATTCATTTGCAGTCCTTGCATTAACAGTGACTTTATTTAGGTAACGATTTCGTAACTGACAGCAAGAAGACAAATTTCTATAAATTTAATGCAATGGAATAAATATTTTAGTCAAATGATTGCAATCTTTTCAATATGAAATGATTATTGATTTGATTACGATACTTTAAGTTCCGATTTCAAATGGAAATTAATGAATGTAATGTTTTGAGGTTTTATGCTTTATGGATGATATTTTCCCCTAGACTAATCCCCAAGCTAATACCTCTTCATATACTTAGCAAACAAATAGTTGAAGTAGTGGTTTAATGTAACAACATTGGCCATTTCGTAATTCGTAAGTGTTTTGATTCAATTCCAAAGCACACAGACTACACCACCAAATTTCTATACCTTCCAGATCTCTCTGGGAGGGTAGGGCTTTCCTGGAAGACGAATAAATCAACTTTTATACAGATGGATCAAAAACTAATGACTGGGTTGGTGTAGGAGTGTACTCTGAATGGCTAAAACTAAGTCTCCCATTCCGCCTTCTCAATCATTGTAGAGCGTTTCAGATAGAACTTTTGGTGATAAAAGAAATCTTGTCCTGTTTTAAAGAAGACGTGATATCAACATCTGATATCCGAATTTTCTCAGTTACTATCAAATCTCTGGACTCTGTCTCTACAAACTCTGTAACAATACATACATGTTGATAATCTTTAATGGAAATGGCAAAACAGTTTAACATTTACCTCAGTTGGTTACCGGGCCGTAGAGGCATTCCAGGAAATTTTTGGGCAGATGAACTCCTGAGAAATGGTACAGTACAACCCATTCTACCTCATTTGGCTAATTCTATCATACCAATTGCTACATGTAAGCTTTTGCTTATTCAAGACGCTATAAAGAAGCAAAAATTCAGGTGGAATAATATCACCACCTGGAATAGAAAAGAAAAGCCCGCCACTTGGCTAGGCGTATTCTCAAATGTCTTTTGTAGAAGCTGTTTAGATGGGGAAGAGGAGGAATAAATTCTTAACACCCTCTGTAGTTGCCCTTCTCTAGCTAAAGAACGCAAGACCTACCTAGGAAAATTCTTCTATATAAAACGATCTAAACAGTTTTTGACGTTGCGTAAGGGACTCAAACTAGTTGCATTGAGCTCAGAAGAAAGCTTCAAGATTCATGTGATATCACAATGTGCCAATAAACTGGCCTACCTGTCTTAACCTAACCTAATCACCAAGCTAAAATTACCAAACCAAAATAACTTCAAAGAGAAAACTCCTATTTCAAAAATCTCATAACCAAAACCTCCAAAACTTTGCTTAAGACATATTGTCTGAACAAGTTAAGGCTGCACCAATTTTCAGCAGTGATTTCCAGCACAACAGTATTCTAAAAGTAAATGTGACACTACAAAAATATTTGATCTAAAAATTGAAGATGTTGATTATAGATTTAGAAAATCATCACAAATTGAACTTAGAAAAATGTCTTCATTAATTTTCATAGATATAAAAGCAATCTTTTAAGGGTATTATCTCAAAGAACTAAAGTGATAAAGTGATTTTCAAGTCGGATTTAAGCAAAAGAAATATATAAGCCTTCAGAAAAGTATACTTGCCGTTTACAAAACCTTGGTCTTTTTTGTAATAACTTGATACCACGGCTAAAGTATGTTATTCAAATGCCACAAGAGAAATGGTGTCAGAAGACGTACCTGGAAATTGGAGATTTCTTGGGGATTTTAGAAAAAAAAAATGTAATCCTTAGAAGTTTATTCTATGTAGATTTTCTCTTTTGAGATGATTTTGGAGATTTTGTACGCCTCCTGGTCTTTTCACTCATTAACTGATGAGTTAAAATGAAAATTCCAGGAAAAAATTCCAATACACCAATTTTTCTATGAGGTATTTTGAGTCAGTTATTCAACATGTTCAAAATTAGTACATTGGCTTCTACTTTTATCTATACAGAATTTGTCCTAAATAATACTTTCTAGTTTTTGATTTAAGCTAAAATTGTAACTTGAATTTTCAAGCAAATAATCCAATAGTCTCTGCAACTAGGCTTGTTAAATTTTATATTAGCTTGAATTTTAATTGCTTTTTAATAAATATTAATAATAATAATAATAAGTTTTTGATTTGAAATCAGTTAAACGTCAAAAATACAAGATTTTTAAGGGTTGCGTTCATAAATGTAATTTTACATAAAATATTATACAAGATTTCGATTATTTTTTTATCTTTAACATTTTAGGAAACAACAAATTAGCTACCAAAAAATTCGACTGTCTGTGAAAGTTTAGTACCTATCAAGAACAAAGTGGGGAATCTTGTAATAATAATTTAAATTCCAACTAAACAAAAAAAAATCTTTTTATAAATTTAATTAGCTATTAATGTAGTAAAAACAATAAGTATACATAGCTAAAGCAGCAAACGAAAATGATACTTTCTTTTTTTATTTTTTCTATGCCAATTAAAAGTAAAATTCAATGTTGTTATGCAAAAATATGTACATACCTATATTATTATAAACGCGTTGAGAAGGAATGGTTTCTTTTAATTTGCCATTTTCCTTTTGATCATAAAAACAAAACAAACAAAATTGAACAGTAAAAGATGATGGATGGTCCTTAAAAATATACATATATACGAGGGTGGATTGATAAGTTTCCGGCCTGACCAAGAAAAACAACGTTTTTAAGAATTTTTTTTTTAAATTTCTCAACATAATCTCCTCCAAGGCTGATACATTTCTCATAGCGGTGTTCTAGTCTAGTAATGCCATCTCTATAGACTGATTCATCAATCTCCTCAAAATACCCATTTACAGCTTCGATTACTTCTTCATTGTCCGCAAATCTCTTACCACCAAGCCATTTTTTGAGGTTAGGAAACAGATAATAGTCACTCGGGGCTAGGTCTGGAGAGTAGGGAGGATGCGGCATCAATTCAAACTTCAGATCGTTGATTTTAGCCATCGCAACGATTGACTATTGAATCAATTTTTGGTCGGCTGTTAGCAAACGCGGCACCCATCTTGCGCAGAGCTTTTGCATATGCAAATGTTGGTGCAAAATATTTTGCACACGTTCATATGACATCTTACAGGTCTTAGCTATCTCATGCACTTTTAATCTGCGGTCTTCCAGCACTATTTGATGGATTTTTTCGATCATATCTGGAGTTGTGACCTCAACAGGGCGTCCTGAGCGAGGCTCATCAGAAGTGCTCACACGACCCTTTTTAAACTCGGAAACCCACTGCTTAATGGTTGAATATGATGGGCAGGATGTCCCCAGTGTTGAGTCCATCTCTTCTTTGATTTCCTTCGGCTTTAACCCCTTCAAATAGAAGTATTTGATGACAGCACGATTTTCCAACTTTTCCATTTTTAAGAAAAACACAGAGGCGTCTTGTTCAGTGTGCTCTCAAAACTAAACTAACATGGCGATCGGGCTGAAACTATAGCTACAAGCTATGTAAGGATGGTACTATAGAACGCCACCCCAAGGTAGGCCTAGTGGCGCCATCTCTTGATCAGGCCGGAAACTTATCAATCCACCCTCGTATAATGATTTTAAATATATCTTTATTTTTATTTTTTTTAATGAAATTTGATTACAGAAAAAAAGTTAACGTTGAAGAAATAGGGGCTTTTTGAAAATAATCTAAGCAATTTATGATACTGATTCCAAAAAAACGGTGGACTTAAAAAGAGTTTTAAGATGGAATTGAATTTTTGTTCTATTTTGAAAGAGAGTAAAGATATTAGCAAATCGGCAACCATGGCCATACAGTTAAAGCACCATATCCTTTTCATGAAATTTTTCATAGTCAAATCGCACATTTTCAACTGATTTTCCACGATAACTGGAAGAATTCTATCTTTAAGGTCCTGAATCGATCATTGTGGACCATTATCTTAGGTCTTGTCTTTCAAGCGGCTACAACACAAATTCTAAACATGTTAATTCAAAAAATGTTGATGGCCAATTCTGCTCACATCTTCCACAAATAACTTGGTCAAGAAACTTTTAGTGCAAAATTACAATTTACAATTTTGTGACTATAAATTTTTACTAAATTTTACCAATTTCAATGGCATAAAGCTTATATGTGTCTCTTTTTAGTAATAAAGTAGTTTTTATTTGTCAGATGTCAACAATTAACAGCTTTAAAATCGACCATTGCCAAAAAAGTAATCTATTCAAAATAAAACTTCTTATTGGAAAAGCAAGTGAGCAGACTATTGTTTTTAGCTTAAGCAATTTTAAGGTTATTGGGATCTTTAACTAACAAAAAAATAGAGCATTAACTTCCTAAAACACATTTACTAACATACTTAAGGTGGCGCTAGAATCCTTTGTGAACTAGAACTCAACAAACTTCTCCATCTTTCCGAGCCGGAGCATTGGTTTCCGTGCGTTCTACGTAATCGAGCCATCTCAGTCAAACTTACACTTGAAGAACTTTTCTCTCGAAACGACTTAAGGTGCTTTCATCTGCTTTTGTCATAGTCCATGCTTCTGCACGGTATAGCATTAGGGAGGGTCTTATAGAGTGACACTTTAGTCTCTTAAGAAAGGGCTCTACTCAATTGCTTTCTTAGCCCAAAGACACAGCTGTTAGCAAGAGTGATTCTTCGTTTGATCTCAGTGCTGGTGTTATTTTTAGTGTTCATAGCGAAGCCGAGGTAGACAAAGTCCTTAATTTCCTCAAAGTTACGTATGTCGATTGTGACGTTTTGACCGAGACGTATCGGTCACTGTTGAAGGTTCTTTCTTAATGACAGCATATACTTTGTTTTGCCTTAATAACCGCTAAACCTATTTAAGCCGCCTCTACCTCAATACTCACAAAAGCCTTATTGATAACACACTGAGTTTTTCCGATTATGTCAATGTCATTAGCATCTGCTAGTAAGAGGAAAGATTTACTAAAATAGTGCCTCTAGCGTTGACGTAGGAGCTCTGCACTATTCTATCAAGGACGTTGTTAAAAAAAATCGCGAAGCCTTTTTTGATATTGAAAGGTTCTGTTGTTTCTCCATGGTCATCCTTCGTGAACGGACGCATATGAAAGGGGTGCCAAAACTGGACATGGCTCTATACAGTTCGACCCTGTAGATTCTGTCGTATGCAGCCTTGAAATCGATGAAGAGGTAGTGGGTGTCGATTTGATGTTATTGGTTTTTTTTCAGGATCTGCCATAATGTAAATATTTAATCGACTGTGGACTTTTCTGATAAAGACTTATCAGATTATTGACGATGGGCTTTAGACGTTCACATATTAAGGCAGAGAAGATTTTGCAAGCGATGTTAAGTAGATCTGCTATGATGTTTCCTGTTTCGTCGTTGCAGCCTTTTGTTAAAGGTTAATGTACTTGTGAATTTCGTTTCACCTGCTCGTAAAACTTTCTAGCTTCATTTCTGCTTTGAACCTCTCAACATTTTTTACTGCACACTTCTCATGCTCTCTATTTTTCTTTCTGAGAAGTTGGTTCTCTCCTCTTCTGCTCATAGAGTTCGTGAGCAGTTCTCGTCCTCTTATGCAGCGCCGTTTTGCGTGCCTGTTGTTTGGCTGCATTTGCTGCCGACATTCATCATCAAATCAGATGTGTCTTAGCTATATGAAACCCAGTACGTCAGAAGTGGCTGCAGTGATTGCATCATGGCAGGGCACTTGGAAAGAAGTTAAGCTATGATTACACAGTCAACGAAATCGGTCAATGCGTTGACTCTCTGACGTAAAAATGACGTCACAATCTGTCCCAAGAGTGTCACTTCGTGTGATTGTCAACGAAAACTGGTGTCATTGCGTTGACGGGTACGATGACACTCTCGTTGACACACATTTTTGGGTCAACGCATTGACTTTTTTCGATGACCGTGTAATCTCTCTGTCAACGTCATTGGGACGCGTTGACGGAGTCGTGTCATCGCAATGACCGTGTCCCAGCGTTGACGGGGCAGAATTAAATACCGTGTCATCGTCTCAGTTTGACTGTGATTTTTATACATATAATAAAAAACATGGCCCTGGTTCAGCTACTGCCTCCCATTCAGATTCACTCTTCGGAATCTATCAAAAAAAAAAAAAAAAAAAAAATCCACTTTAATTCTTTAGTTAACCATTTCTGCACTTTATGAATAACTAAACCTTTATAAAGTCAGAAACAAGAACATTGAAAATCGCGTCAAGAACTTGGGGAATAATAGAAGAGATAGCTGGTTGGGAAATTCTAAAAAGGTACTGCAAAGATCTGAAATTTTCGCCAGTGGCCAGGAATCGCAGTGTGAGGACCAATCGCACCTCGGCAGAAATGCTCGTCCGCATTTTTGTATTTTGTTTTTGTATGTGAGGCTTCACCAGCGCCAGCAAGTAATCAAACTGTCTTGCGCCCATGAGGAGGAAATTTCGATATAAAGTTGGTTCCTCAGCGCGCAATTCGCGTAATAATTTTACACCAAATCCTTCTTTCTCCCGGACCTTCAAACAATTTTTTGTCCAAACCGAACGCTGTTTTCGTGAAGGCCTTGCACTGCGGATGTCGTCCTCGTGCTCATCGTCCGTGCTGCTTTCTAAAATGTATGCGGCCAAAACCGCTATCTCCATATTTCTTTTTGTCATTGCTATTGCTTTTTATCTGAAAATGAATTGCACTTAAGTTAAATATATCTATATAATTATGTGCATTAATAAACTCACAATATTTATTTTATTTCCTCAAAATAACTTTGACTTGTGCTGACGGCTTTTTTGCTTTGTGTCAAACCGTGTGATCATCAAAGTTTTGCGAGTCAATGCATTGACACTGATGAGTAAAAGTCAGGTTGACACACCTGTGCGTCAACGTAATTTGGGACAACATTGACCCAATAGTGTCAATCGTGTGATAGTCAATGTTTTAAGCATTGATACTGTAAACGTTGACGGTGAGATGACGGAGAAAATATGTATTTTTTGTGACGTCAGAGAGTCAACGCGTTGACCGATTTCGTTGACCGTGTAATCATAGCTTTACTCGTGACTCGATCGGAGAAGGATTTGGTGATCTCTTGCGATTGTAGCCATTCCTCAGCATCTCCCTATTTTGCCTTGGGTCTGGAAACAAGAAGTGCTACCTTGGCTACAACTATGTAGGTACTGGTCCGAGTCGATGTTAGCTGATGAGAAAGTTTGGACATCCATGATGCTCGAAGCGTGTCTAGCGTCGATCGCAATAGAAGGAAAAATATTTGCTTATAAAAAAAAAAAACATTACAAAAACAATTAACTCATTTATTCCTTTTTTTCTAAATTTTCCATATTTCGGAGTTTTTATAAAACGAAAGTTGTAGAGTTCTCGTATCTCTAGCAAAAAGCTTCCATTTTTGCCACTATTATTTTACTGAATTTAAATTCAATGGTGCAACATTTACAAAGATTTAGTTACATTCGATTTAAAAAATGATTTTAGTTTCCAGATTGGGGTCACTCTTTTTAGACGTGTTTAGATGACAGGATCACTTACTTATCAAAGTATTAAAATTGTAATCGAGAATAGAATATTTGTATCTCTTAATACTCTTCGCCTTCAAGAAAAGTTAATATGACTTTCATTATTGGTTTTCATACTCATATCACTCCCTTCATATTGTTTTTCGATTTCAAAATTAATTGATATCTCTATTCGTCATATATTGGAAGATTGATTTCAAGGTTTCAATGCCCATACCTAATTTGTATTTTCAAAGAACGATGTAACATTTTTTCTGTATACTTTTCTCCTGCAACTTCGATGCCAACATTTTTGTTATACGTATAAGGTTATTATATCTTCAAGGACTTTACTCTAAGGACAGCAAAATTTTGAGATAATTCAAAATTTATCCATGCATACTGAATTAACACACAGACATGATTTGAAAATATTATTATTCAATGTCAAAGAGATGAATAAATAGATGACAAACAAAAATAAAACCACTTATATGCACTCAAATAATTAAGAATTGTTTTTTTTTGGAAAATGTAACAACCGCACAATTCTTGAATTCTTAATCAAAAATTGTTTAACCCAAAAATGAGTCACTCTCGGTCTATCGAAATTCAGAGAATACACTGAAAAAAATGATTATTATGAAAAATATCATAAAAGAATACAGAAAACTGACTTTAATTTTGGTTTTAAGAAAAAATTCATAAACTCTACGATCGTTGTTTGTTTTAATGTATGAACATTCATAAAAAAGTTCTTATAATTGGATTTATTCGTGAATGATATTTTAAACATTTTTGTGAGCTATGATTCATGTTTTGGTCATAATTTATTCGAGCGTAACAGATTTTTTATGAATGACAACATACTTTTAATGAATATTTTCATTATTTTGATATAGAATTTAGTACTATTCACAATTGACTTCACTACAAGTTGTTACAAGGAATAATTTTATTAGAATCAATTAAGAAGTTAAGGATTTAGGAAACAGAATATTCGATCAATGAAAATTGGTATGTATTTCTCATTTATGAATATATTTTACTATATCTATGAATTATCAATGTTTTCATGATTTGAATATATGAACATTTTTACAACTTCAATTCAATCTTCTAGTAAAATATTATCATATTCAAAAAGAAAATGTACTCAAACATTAAATGAATGAAAATAAATCGTTGTATGAAACTTTCATGATCGTATAAATGTGTTCATGGACTTTTTCATAAACTATATAAGTTCTATAGAAAAAATTCCTAAGAAATTGGAATTCGTTCTGTGTGAAACTTTTCACCATTTTACTTCAGTGTACAAAAATTTCAGTATGGTAAAGTAAATTTTCTATTTTGCTTTCAAATTACTATATCTGTGCATGACAGCCATGTATTCAGCTATGATTGCTTCAGAAAATCAGAAAACTTTCTTTTGTTTTCCAAAAATGTAATTTCTCGAAACGAGTACATACTTAGTCACTCGTGTACTCGTTTATAGAAGAATAATAAACAAATTGAGTTAAAAATGTTCTTTGTTATTTTCAAATGTAATTATTTTGTTTCTTTTCTTTTGTTCTATAAAGCAGAAGAAATGTTTGGATTTTATTTATTTTCTTTATAATTTTTAAGTCCTTCCATACCTACAAAAAATTATTTAATGTTTTCGAAAATATAAATACTTAAGTAATTCTCTCTTGAACATAAAGTTGGTTCGTTTCGTAGAGAACAAAATTAAATTAAAACTGATTGAAGATTTATGTTCTACTTGTTGATCCAAAGATATTAGGTTGTAAAATGTATTTAATTCAGAATTCAGTACTTATTGATTTACTCTTCTTTATATAGAAACACATGAATAAATTCTCCGAAAAAGGATTAAAGAACAAAGGCATAAACCATTAAACATTTTCCTTTTTCTTCTTGTGTTTTTTTTTGTTCAATCTTTGGAATTTACAAATTAAGTAAGTACAAATGAATTTATTATGTTAATTTAAATTTTAACAAAAGGTCTAAGAGTTAATCTTTAAATTGATTAAAAGAACAAGTTGTCATAACATTAAAGGACATCACGACATGCCTACAATAATAATAAATTTAATTAACGATCAAAGAGATGAAAGAAGACTTTTTATTTGAGGTTTGAATAGAGAAACTAATGGTTTGGTGTTGAGGACATGCGGATTAGGTATGGTGACATTTTTTCTTGAGTTATTCTTATTTGTATTCCTCGGATTTTAAGATTTGGACATCTGGTTTTAATTTATTGCTGGTCTTAAAGGTGTAGATGACAGTTTGCTTTGAATAAAAGATAAAGGTTTTAACAACAATTGACAGCTGAATGTAGGCTTTTGCTTATTTCCTCTTAAAAAAGTAAAGGATTTCAAATGAAGTTTCTGAACTTTTTTGACAGAATTCACGGAAATGTAAATTTAATTTGGTATAATCGTGTTTCTTTGCCTTAAATATAGCTGACTCTAATCTTGCAGGTTGCTTGATACCTAAATGGCACTTTCATTCAATAAAAACGAATTTTGTAATCGATTTCAAGAGAATCAACCATAATGCATATTTTGGTACAGTTCAGTAGCTTTTGCTAAACTTATTTTTCATGCAAGCTTATTGTTTTTGGTGCGATATTCAATCAAAATTTAGCTCCAATAACTTCTTTTGACTCAAGTTAAAATTTAATTTTCTTCACTTTTTCGAAGTTGGGTGCACGTAGGCAGGATTATTGATTAAAGTTAAATAAAACAATCAAAACCTAAAATTCATTTTTCGTCCCTTAAAAATAATAGAAACTATGATTTCAAATATTTTTAGCCAAAGACTTCTACAGGGAATGGAATAAGAGGCAGATTTTGCCCCCTTTTCAAAAATTGTTTTAAATTTTTGTTTTTCTTTTGTATTCCATAGTTTTAAATAAAGAACAAGTAAAATATTTCTTTAAAAATTTCAAATAAATTTCTCATTTTCCAACGCTCCCTGTTTCCCCTATTCTTTGAATTGCTTCAATAGGTGTCTGCATTCTTAGCATTGATGATAAACTCTTAAATCTTACTACGAACTTTAATTGACTTTCGGGTTTGAAAATCCTGTATCTAGTTAACTTTAAATTTTGTAACTTTTTGACATTTTTGAAACCCTATATCAAATTTTAACTATGTTGTGACCTTCATTAGAAGTTTTTTGTGAACAAAAGTTTTGGTCGAAATGTTTCCGTATTTCGAACATTGTGATCTATATTCAAAAGTTTTCCTCGAAATCGATTAGCATTTAAAAGAAAACATTCCAGGGAACTTTTATTGGATTTTTATTTGTGAAATATTTATTTCCAGAGAAATTCACGCTATCATAAAATATTCGTGCGAAAGAAATATTTTGAGGAAAAACAAATTTCTCTGAAGAATCTCGAATTCTATTGAGTTTGACAAAATTTTGTAATAAAAAATGTTTTGTACCTAAAGTCATTATTAACTTCCCATAGGAAGTTATTGTAATGGGTCCGATTTGTCAAATTGAAAATTTTGACATTTCTCGACGATTCAAGGTCCCTAGAGTCAAAATAAAAGATTTTTAGAAAGATGTCTGTGCGTGCGTGTGAACGTACGTTCGTACGTCCGTACGTCTGTACGTTCGCGATGTTTTTTTCGTCGTCCAGTTTAAAAAAAAAGGTGAAAATTTTGGTTAAACCTAAATATCTCATGAACTAATGACGCTAGAGGCTTGAATTAAATTTTATATTATATATTGTAACCTGATACAAAACAAATATATTTTTGGAAAAAGTCCAATTAACGGTTATTTTATAAATCAAAAAAACTGAAAAAAAAATTTGTCACTTCGAAAATTTTACGACCAAAATATGATTTCATCTCCAAAAAAATTTTGTGCAACGAAAAATAATGTTTTTGACATCTGATGAAATTTTGAGAAAAATCTAATTGACAACTTTTTTTATAAAAAATAAAAACCTAAAAAAAACCTTACTCAAAGTTGGGAAAAATTGAATTTCGACTCAAATATCTTTTCAAAAACTTGAGACTAAGGCTTTAAACTTATTTTATCTTATAAGAAATATTGTTTTTAACATTCAGTAAAATTTAAAAAAAATCGAATTGACAGTTTTTTTTACAAAAAATAAAAACCTAAAAAAAAATTTATAAAAGGTTATAAAAATTGGTTTTCGACTCAAATATCTTTTCAAAACTTTGAGATATTGGCTTTAAGCTACTTTAACCTTTAAAAAAATATTGTTTTCAACATTCAGTAAAATTTTGAAAAAAATCGAATTGACAGTTTTTGTACAAAAATTAAAAACCTAAAAAAAATTTAACAAAAGTTGGTAAAAATGGAATTTCGACTCAAATATCTTTTCAAAACTTTGAGATAATGGCCTCTAACTAATTTTTACTTATAAGAAATATTGTTTTCAACAGTAGGAAAAATTTTGAGAAAAATCGAATTGACAGTTTTTTTACAAAAAATAAAAACCTAAAAAAAAACAATACTAAAACTTGGTAAAATTTTACTTTCGACTCAAAAAGCTTTTCAAAAATTAAAAATATTGGCTTCAAACTTATTTTATTTCACAGAAAATATTGTTTTTGATATTCAGTAATTTTTTGTTATAAAAATCCAACAGCCCGTTTTTTCATAAAAAAATAAAATCTACAAAAAATAGTACGCAAATTTGGTAAAAATTGATACATATAGATAAACTTTTAAGCAAGACAAATCGACAGACGGGATGGGAAGTAATCAGTGTGGGTCGCATCCCAGCCTCTTTTTTTAATTTTGAATAACACCAAACTATTTAGGAAATTATTGTCATTTCTTTTTGTTCTGATAATATTGGTATGTTTGAATTATGTATAGAACAAAATATCGGCCAAATGGCCAACTCAACCTCGGTTGCCACGCCTCCTTCTGATGGTCCAAATTGTTGATGACACTGAGGCATAATGGAGATTCTATCCTTTATATCTTGAACTGTTGGTGGCTTATTGACGTACACTAAGAAATAAGTCCAACGGTGTGAAATCATATGATCTTCGTGACCAATTGTCAAGGCCAACACGTGAGATAACTTTACCATTGAATTTTTCGCGAAAAAATTGTTTCCTTAGTGTGTGCTGTGTGGTAAGTGACAAGTGACACCGTCTTGTTGAAACCAAATTTCGTAAAATCCATATCTTCTAATTCTAACTCACGATAGCGAATACCATTCACAGTAACTGCCTGATCGACCATATTTTCGAAAAAATACGGCCCGATAATGCCGCCAACCGTAAAACTCACCAAACAGTCAATCTTTGTTTGTGCATTGGTTTTTTGACAATCACTCTTGGATTGTTATTTGCCCAAAACCGACAATTCTGCTTATTGACGAATCCACTGAAGTGAAAGTATACCTCATCACTGAAGATGATTTTCTTCGAAATTTTATCATCCACTGTTGCATTCCTTACCACCATTCTGAACATTGAAGACGCTTGAAATGGTCAAGAGGCTTTAGTTCTTAAGTCAATTGCACCTTGTAAGCGTGTAAATGGAAGTCTTTATGCATAATGTTCATCAACAACGCAAAGAGCTTAAGACGTGCAAATTTAGGGCACGACGCGACGCAATGACGAGTGGAGTTGCACGGGTTTTCGGCCACACTATCATGAACGCAGCAATATTTTCTGCAGTACGAGCTGTACGAGAATGCACTGGTGTTTTCACATCTCCTACAGACACGATTTTTCCGATTTTACGCACATTTGGACGATTAAATTAAACGAAAAATCACGAACGCCCATTTTCATAATAAGCCCGAATAACTTTAACGGATTGCTTGATTGTGTATCTTTCCATGGTGAAAATTGAGTTAGTCTGAAATGGAGAAATGTCAAATGAAATATAGAAAAAATCTTGACGTTTAGGTGTGGTTCACATTTAACATCGGCCCTTAAAATTTAACCGCCCTTTATAAGCGCTCTAGAAAGCTCAAATTTTCACTGTATTAGGATATCTATACATATTTCAAAATGTTCACTATATTCAGCTATGGAATCGGTGTTAAAAAAAAAAATCAATGTTCATCTCAAAAGCTAAGAGCCTTTTTTTAAATGCAACCTTGGGTTAATATTCCTTTAACTTTATTCTTTCTTTTCTTCTGAAAAAGTTCTATGGCAAAGAAATCACATGCAAGAAAAATTACAGTTAAGTACGTCTTTTTGTTTAACTGAATTTTCTGAAAGATTTGCTTATTCCAATAAGACAAAAAAGCCATTACAATACTATTACTTTACAACGTGTTTGCAAGAGGATTGGATGATTCGTTCTTTGAATTCGAAATCCCTCTTTTTTCTTCCCACATGAGTTCGTTTACTCTTAAAACTGTGTTTTTTTGGACAAAGGCTAGTAATTTATTTTGACTTTACTCGAGAACAAAAAATGAGTTTTACTTAAACTTAAAAACAAGCCAATATTTGTAGTCACGAAATTTAGATTCCCCTCAAAACCAGGTTCCAATAATTCCTTGTCCAAAACCAAAAACACATCAAGTACATACATATTTTTGGTTTTTACTTCTTGTTTTTATGTTGGCACTATTCCAAATTCCACAACACCTTAGACCTGCCCCATTTACAACACTTGTGTAAATGTTCCTGAACTTGTTTTCACTGCATTTACACCATATTTTATCAGCACAACAAAAACTAATAAATAAATCTAATTCGCGGTCTGATTGATTGATATAAATATCTACGAGGAGTACTTTTCCTTCCAACACACGTTTCAAATTTATTTTTATTGCATCACAATATGGACATATACTCGAAAACTTCATCTTTTCACAGCTTGACTGCCAAGTTGAGTTCATTACCTGGATCTGGATCTACAAGGCATGATGGGTATATAAAACGAACGAACGCCTTCACGATTTCAATTCTACTCTCATACCTAACCTGACTGGGAATTTGCCCCATCGGCATTATTATGTCTTATTTTTCAACACCGCAACACACCGTGTTTTGGAATATAAAACAAAATATAAATTTACACTTTCCTTCAGTCTTTTTCCAGGAAAAACCTATGGATGGATATGAATTTTATTTTTCTTTAGGATTGTCGATACATAATAAAAAGAAAAAGAGAATGTTTTAGGTCATAAAGTTAGTACTTGCATCCCACTATATGCGCTACAGGGATATTCTTTATTTTTCTGATTTTATTTTAAGGATATCTCGTGGGTGTTGAAGATTTCTATCGATTTGGCTTCATTCCCATTTACACACAGTATCAAAATTAATTCCACGGTATCGTAAATTTTCCTGACTTTTCTCTGGTGGATGTTTATGATTTTGGCTTGAAACAAACAATGACAGTTGTTGTTACTTTAGGGGTGGATTTTACCTTAAATTTGCTACAACTTTATTTAACTCCTGAAAACATTGCAGACGCGATGTCTGCTCGAAAATTTCCCGCCTTCAAACTCATATCCTCTTTATCCTGCTATTTACCGAAAGCACTAATTAGTAGCAGTGTTGGTTTCCGACCATAAATTACCCAGCTTGCAAAACAACATCATCATCATCATCATCATTTCGTCGTCCTGTTTTCTTGCTTCATCTTCTGGAAGGGATGGTCTCTGTGTTTCACTGTGTGTTTCGTCTTTCGTGTGAAACCTGAACCCAACGATAATGATGGAGGCTAACTATATCTACCGCAGTTATATCAAAAATATAATAAAATAAGCTTTTAATAGATGGTAAATTAGCATAACCGATATACAGTTAACGCCCCATGCACCCTCTGCCCAAGGATATTGATACGAAAACAGCATCCAAATTTGTCTCAGGAACATTTTTGTTAATGTCCTGGATGTCCTTGTTCATATTTTTCATTTGCCAATTCTTATTAATATCAAAAAATAAGAAAGAAAAAGAAAAAAAAACTTTACAAATAAATCTTAGTCCTTATTTCACCGTTTTCTTTATTTCTCATTTCCATCTATAATTCAAAGAGTGTTAGAAAAAAGCTTTTCTGGGGATTTTGTCAGGACGAGTGAGATTGAAAATGGAGATTTTATAGTAAATCCACTTATTGAGGTAGATCATGCGCTCATTGAGATTTGTAGAGAAACATTTCTAAAGCATAAACGAACAAAAATCAGAATAAGAGAAAAAGAAAAACTAAGAAACAAAAAAAGGATAAACAAAAAACAGGAGCAACACACGCATACAAAGGTTAAAGTGCTGATGGGGAAGGTTTTGAGAATGGTGATGGTGCGGTGGTGTAAGTTCATTCATGCGAAACCAATTTTAACTTTATGCCTCAGGATGTTCAGGGAGAAATCTATGTGATTTGTTTCTACAAAATAAAAAAAAAGGACACAACACAAAAGCATCCTTAAATCTCTAAAATAACCTTTTTTGTTTTTTTTTGAAACAAGAATAAGTGCAAGTGCAAACGTCAGCATAGGGGGGTGGAGAGTGCTCCTTAGAAAGTTAAAATTGCTTTTGTTCTAATGATGATGGAGATTAAACCAAACAGTTAGAGTGCAACTTTAAAATATCCTGATAGTGGTGATATGAGATTAATTTTGTATCCTTCTTTCTTTCTATGTACAGACCTATGTATTCCCTTTTATGAAGTAAATGAAGACAAAATTATTATTTTTGCTTTAGGCAAGAAATATATAAAAAAAGGACTTGAATCAAACAAAATGGAAGGCGGCTATATGTAGGGAACGACCTAAGGTATTAACTATTATCAACAATGCAATCGAACATGCACCCTTGTGCATAAAGCCTAAACTAAACTCTTACACATTCACCTTAAAATGTGTTAACGAGTCTCGATTAGAGTGTGAGGTACGATCGGGACTCAATGTTTCGAGCCGTCCCGTACCGATTGACATTTCCTATTCTCTTCATTCCATGCATTCCACAAAAAGTTAAGTGGTATCCTCGTGGCGCAGTTCTCAACCCTCCATCTTTTTCTTTTTATCGGTCGACCGAGAAAGTTCTGTGGAATCCGTAGTGCCGGCACACAAAAATTATTGTAATTCCCAACATCCTGATTGAAGGAAGTCGGGTCGGTCTAATACCGAATCGCCCACCAAAATTTCCATCCCTCTAGGAAATTATTTCATAGGTATGTAAGAACATAGAAAAACAAAAAATAAATGAATTAGTCACGCCTAACAAAAATTTTGGTTTGGTTAGGAAAAGAAAGGAGGACTACATAAAACGTACCAGTCAATGACCGAGAACTTGACCACGTTGCGTTGGACAAATCCATGCATGGTATAGTGCAAAAAAAAAAAGAATCGGTGGGTCGCGATCTTGAGAACCAACTACAGATGTATATATAGGAATCAGTACGAGTATTCGATAATCAAGCTGTATCAACACAATCAAGACCGGCTAATGAATCAGTTTACTCTTCAGAATCAAAAGCTCTCCTGGCCATCAACGCAAGCACCGGCCAAGAAGAAGGAGACCAACTTCTCACGAATTGAAATACTTCGTTCCTCGTTGGCAGAATCTAGTTCCAGAAAAAACTTGCTTGTAGGTGGAAGCTGCGAACGAGAATAGAAGTGATAAGTGATTTAAATCTAAGAAAAAAAAAACAATTTTAGTTAAAGAAAAGATATGCAGATTGTGAAAGAAAGTGCTGATTCCCCAATGTAGTTAGGCTGTGAAGAAAAGCGACATAAGGCTACACATAAAGAAAAAAAAAAAGAAAGAAGAAATTAGGATTAGAAGGAAAATAAAAGTAAGAATAAGAATAAGAATTTTTTTTTTTTACATACATAGGTATGTACATAAGATCAAGAAAATAAGATTAATTACCTACGCAGTTCGATTACCTGGAAGAAAAGAATAGATTTATACGTAGATATAGGGTTAGAAGTAAACAAACGTTGGATGAAGACTTACCAAAGTTGTTTCCGAGAAGATTACTCACATATGTATGTACGTACCTATATGTATGTACCTACATACATATGTACATGCCTTTTGTTTTTTAAATAATAATTTGTTTATTGACAGCAGATTAAAATTTTTTTGATTCGATAGATTTTCTTTTTGCAAGGACGAAATAAAAAGCTCGATAATTAATTTTGACGTAGTCAACAAATTAAAACTTTTTTTTTAAAAGTCAAAGCAAATCATATCAAAAATAAAAAGTAGAAAGTAGGAATAGAACAGGTAATCGACAGTGTCCAGGAAGAAAAGAATTCAATGAAATAGTTAATGTAAAGTTATATTAAAACACATAGTTAAGTGGGAATAGATAGATGATAAGATATAGTGCTATATATAAGGTGTAACATCCCATCCATCGCATTTTTTTTTCGGGAATACATACTAAAAATAGGAAAAGAAAGACAAAAAATTGAAATTTAATTAAATTCAGTGTCGCATCCTTCATCTTCGATCCCTTTCAACCACACGATATATTATATGTAAAATTTAAAGAAAAATTTCAACAAACAACTAACAGATTCACCAGGTCTTCAAGCTGTTGTGCACACCACCTTGGGAGAACCGGTAAGTGAGTTTTGATTATTTTATTTTGTATGGTATTATCTTTATATATCTTCTTTATTTGGTAAATTATAAGAGAATAAATTACGGGTTGAGAGTGAAGTAAACATAAAGTAAACAAAATATTTTTTTTTTGTTTTCAACTCTATATCACTTCATTAGAGCTACGATTTTAAAGCTTTTGATTGAGTAGGGATGTAAAAGAATATATCGTATATCGTATGGTAAAAGAATTATATATGTATATAAAAAGTAATATGAAAGGATAAGGCGAAGCTAATTACATTAAAATTCATTTCTTTGTTTTGGGAAATGTCATATATGATAAATAACTTTAAATGATAAAAAAAAAAAGTCTAATACATTAAGTTGATACGATGAATGGAGATGAAATTAAGAAAATAATTATAAAGAATGATTAGATACTCTTAAGCCTTAATCGTAAGAACAGACTTAAATTGAAACAAGAAAAAAATAAAGAAAGTTTATTTTTGTTATGCTAAGAGAAAACAAGGCAGTTGATTTTTTTTTGGTTTCTTTGACTTAACATTTCAGAGGAGAGAATTTCAGTACATTTTTTTTGAATTTTCATGTTCTCGGGTTTGATTTACGAGATGAAATTGGCGGCGATTAACAAGATTATTTTTCTTGAATTGCAACTAGTATGAAAAATTTTCTCATGGAGGTTTAAGTGATGATTTTGGGGAGGTGAATCACTAGGGGTGAATATGAGACAGAGTCCTTAAGGACGTAATAAGGGAAAGTTAATAACTTTCCCCTTTTCGAAAGAGGGCTATTACACACACTCAGGAGCACCAGTAATAGTAAAGGAGTATTTGTTTTCGAAAATTATTTTTTTTTGATGGAAATACTAAAGGGTGGGTAGAGAAAGCTCAGGGGACACGACCACCTATGTCCCCCCCTAAGTACGTAGAGCGGTTAAAATGAGATAAATAAATATCGGTTATCGAAGTTTGGGCCCTGCCTCATTAAATGATGGAAATATCTTCGGTCAAATTCCAACTTTGACCTAGGCCTGGAAAGGTGACACAGTCCTTCGCGGGTAGCAAGAACCCCACCCATCGACGAGCTGAGCATGGCAACGAGCAGGCCTACAGCTACTATCGCGGTTGGACACCCCTTTCGATTCCTGCCTGGACGGGCCGATGGTTCTGTAGACATCGGTCCTAAAGGTGGGAAGAGTCGTGAGGGGGAACATTTTGGGAAGAAAAGGGAGTCTTTAAGGATCACTCTGGGTTTTTTTTTGTTAGGTCTTTTCTGATCCTAAGCTGAAGTTTAATTTGGCTAGATACGTAATTATTAGACGGAGTGGTTCGTAAAGATCATTTCTTTTTTTTGAAGCAGATAGACAGGACGGGAAAAGTTAAAAGTTATTTTTTTTTAAAAAACATTATTATCGTTGCTCATACTGGTGTATACAGGTGTTGGGTACAGGAAAGATAGAATGGACATGCCTGCCTTCCCAAAATTTTGTTGTTGTAACGTTACAGATGGCGCCCAACGTGGGGCCCGAATTTCGTGACCGATTTTTTTTTGTTTTTCATATCTCAGGTTGGAGGAAAATAAAGAAAAGTTTTATAGTTTTCATTTTATTTGGAAAATTGTTTTGGCGTAGCGTTTGTTTGGAAGATTTTAGGTTTTGCTTCCTGTGGTAATTAACACCCAGTCATACAAGTAGTCACCATTGTCCGAAGTGTTAGGATTTTTTTTTTGACGCTTGTCTGTCGCAACGTGATGTATACTTGTATGTTCGGTACCACGTTCAACTTTCGTTTCGCAGTGTCCTTGCTTAGGAAGGTTCTCGAGCAGAAGATAGCACTGAGACTTGAAAGTTTTAGGAATACAATTAGTTGTTTTTTTTTGTGATTAGGCAACAAGTCTTCTGTCCGATTGATTTGCGGATAAAATTCTAGATCAATGACCGTTGCAGAAGCTGAAACCTAATTGTTGAAGAAAATTTTTCAGCTGTCAACCTTTTCAATCTTTAATAAAAAGCTAACAGCGTAATCCAACGAAATACAGTTCAAGGAAGAGCGAAAAGACTCTAGATGTTATCCGGTAGGCTAAGACCCTTAATTGTCCCGGCTTACGACCGATGTCTCGTTTAGGGAATTTTGTTTTTCAAGGATGAAGTTTTAATGAGACGCTATATAGTACGTAGAAGTAAAAATACTTATGTTTATATATACATTTTTTTTTTGGAAGCCCATTTTTTTTAAGAGGGTAACCAACATTTTTTTTTTTGAAGGACAGTCTCCTTCACCACTTGTATTCACTTCCCCGATCCATATATGAGAAAAGTTCTTGTTTTTGATTAGAAGTAAGACCAATTATTTTTTTTTGGGACTTATTACAGTTTTTTTTTGTATCTTTCCCAAAAATATTTTTTTGTGAAATATTAGAACAGTTTAAAATTGCGACTTAAAACTTAGTTTTTTTTTGAATACCTTTCAGTTGTTCTTTTTTGTTTTGAATAAACACAGGAAATAAATAATAATATTGAATAAGAAACAACAGAGAGGAGTTACCGATTAAAAAAAAAAAAAGAAAAATTTTTAGGAAATAGGAAATTAAGATTTTCGATTTCGAATCAATATAGTTTACTCGTACTTATCAAGATGGTTGGTAGAGGGCGTGGGAAAAATGCCCAGAGTAGACGCCGTAATAGTAGGCAGCAGTCTCCATTACCTGATGGTAATATAGATGATCAATCTCAAAGTGAAACTGAACCTGTAGCTTCTGGGTCAGGTTTTAATCCCAACGGGGGTGAGCAGCACAATGGTATTCAAGGATCAAGTTCAAATCTCAGGCAAGGTGGTATTACAGATGAGGGAGCACAATTTGAAACATATGTGGAAGAGGTAGTCACATCTAAAGTAGGTTTGAAGCGAGTTGAAGACCAACGATTTATACGCCAAGAGCTGGAACGGACTCACGCTGAGTTATTAGGTCAAGTAAGAGACATAGTGAGGGAAACTCTTGCTAATGTTACTCCAGCCCCACCTCCAAACGCTCAAACCGCCCGAAGCTTAAATGCTACCGCTACTCCAGTAGTTCGACCTACTGATGAATATATCCCGCAGAGACAAAACTTAAATAATCCCACCGCCAACATTCATCGTACCGATGAGCAAGCTATTCATTCAATAGATATGGCTCGTGGTTCCAATGTCGACAATTTCTTAGCTCAATTGAGCAATTTAAACATGAACATATCGCCCCCAACGGCGAATCAAGCAAATCCGGACTTGTCTCCATCGACATCAGTATTGCGTTTTCCACATTACCACAAATGGGGAATTAAGTATGACACTAAGAACATGACCATCGACGATTTTCTTTTTCGCCTGGAGCGATTAAAAGATAGTTACAATGTTACTTGGATGGAAATTGTTCAAAATTTTCATCATTTCGTCAGTGGTCGTGCGGAAACGTGGTACTGGATGTTCTTAAAGAGCAATCCTCATGCTACGTGGTCCAGCTTACGTCTAGCCCTTATCGAACAGTACAGGAGCCTAGAGACAGATTCTGAGCTGTCTCGAAAAATGTCTGACCGTAAGCAGTTACCGAATGAAACTTTCGATGACTTTTACGATGACCTAATTAAGTTCAATTCTCGGTTACGAACTCCAAAGCCCGTAAAAGAGATCATTGAGCTTATCAAACAAAACGTCCGTCGTAGGATAGGTGAACTCCTTGTTACTTTCAGTACGCATAGCTTACCTGAAATGGTATATGTCTGCCGTACGATCGAAAAGTTTTTGAACGGAAACGAGCCAACTACATCTAGGTCAAGGTACGTACCCAATAACCCTATTCAACCGCCACGAAGACAAATAAGCGAATTACATGATTTGCCGGAAGACTCTGACTTTACAGTTCCCGCGAAAGTTGAGGCCTACCAAAGGGAAGCCAATATACTTAAATGTTGGAACTGTAAAGCAGAGGGGCACACGTTTCGCGAATGCGATAGTCCTAAACGGAACCTGTTTTGTTTTAGGTGTGGTCGAGATAACGTGATAACGCCTAAATGCGAAAGATGTGCGGGAAACCGGCAATCGAGCAATCCTTCGACCGGGGGGAAATGCTCGAAAGCGGAGAACCCGGAGAACTAAAACAAAAAGAACCAATTATTACCAAAATTACTTTACTTAGACATTCACCGGAAGAGACAAAGCGTAGGGAAGAATCCAAAAGTAACATTGAACCAACTAAAATAGAAAGGCCGATCAAATCAATTCACCAACGTCTTAAAGAATACTACGAGGCCAGAAAAAGAATAGTGACTTTTCCCTCAACGTCAGAAAAAGTCAAAAAGCTACGAGAGAGGATGAAGAAAAAAAAAGATTTTCATAAATCAGTGGCAGCAACCACACTAAATTTGTCAACTGATGATCCCCGTCCGTATGTAAGTGTCGAAATATTTGGAAGGAAGCTACTCGGCTTGCTTGATTCCGGAGCGAGTGTGAGCTGTTTAGGAGCTGGGGCACTTGAATTTCTTAACGGAAACCAATTCCAACATAAAAGTTTTTCTTCCTCTATCTCTACTGCTGATGGCCAGAAACAAACGATTGCGGGAGTGATAACGACGGAGATTCATTACAAAGGCATAGCCAAAGTAATGAATTTACTGGTTGTACCATCACTGACTCAACCATTATATTTAGGAGTGGATTTCTGGAGGGTTTTTCAGTTAGCTCCACACATCATTTCGGAAATTTCTACGAGCCACGAACCACCCAGTAAATTAAATAGTGCGATCGAGTGCGATCTGAACGATTACGAACGCGATTTACTACGAGAAACGATCAATAAATTTCCGTCTTTTACGACGAAAGGCTTGGGGAAGACACATTTAATAGAACATGTTATTGACACGGGAGACGCGGCGCCGATAAAGCAACGTCACTATCCCATTTCTCCAGCGATACAAGCCCTGATGTATGAGGAATTGGATCGCATGCTTGCTTTGGGGGTCATCGAAGAGAGTTCAAGCGCATGGAGCTCTCCAGTCGTTTTGGTACGAAAACCTGGAAAGAACCGCCTGTGCTTGGACTTTCGAAAAGTGAACCAGGTTACAAAGAAGAATGCGAGCCCAATTGCTCATATAGAGGGACTGTTAGCACGGCTTTCAGAGACACACTTTATTTCGAGCGTGGACCTGAAAGACGCGTACTGGCAGGTACCGTTGGAGAAAAGTTCGCGGGAGAAGACGGCTTTTACGGTGCCGGGTAGACCACTCTACCAATTCAAAGTTATGCCTTTCGGCCTCTCCAACGCCGCTCAAAGCCTAACGTATTTGATGAATCTGGTAGTGCCGTCAGAACTACGAGACCAGGTTTTCGTCTATTTGGACGATTTACTCGTGATATCGAAAAATTTCGAAGAACATGTCAGAATTCTAGGTGTTATAGGGAAAAAGTTACTTGAAGCAGGCTTGACTATAAACGTCGAGAAGTCGAAGTTCTGTTTCAAGGAACTCCAGTACCTGGGGTATGTGGTAGGTCAAGGCTGTCTTAAGCCGGATCCGGCAAAAGTAGCGGCTATTATTGATTTTCCGGTACCGAAGACAGTAAAACAAGTACGAAGATTTCTAGGTATGGCGGGTTGGTACCGTAGATTCGTAGGAAATTTCTCAACCCTTGCTGCCCCAATGACAGACTCTTTAAAGAAAGGCAAAAAGTTCCAATTTGGAAAAGATGCGGAGAAGGCATTTGAAGCAATTAAGTCAGCCCTAACATCGGACCTTGTCCTGATAAATCCAGATTTTACCAAAGAATTTATAATCTTGTGTGACGCATCGGCCTCTGGCATTGGATGCGTGCTTTGCCAGAAAGACGAAAATGGAGCTGAAAGGCCCATTTATTATTATTCGCAAAAACTGAACTCAGCTCAACGCAACTATTCAGTCACAGAGCGCGAATGCCTGGCAGCCGTCAGAGGTATACAGAAATTCCGACCTTACGTCGAAGGTTACAGATTTACGGTTGTGACAGACCATTCAAGCTTGAAGTGGTTAATGAGTCTGCGAGATCCAACGGGGAGGTTAGCGCGCTGGAGTCTCAAACTACAAGGTTTCGATTTTGGGATCGAACACCGGAAGGGTACCCTGAATGTAGTGCCCGATGCTCTATCTCGAGTTTATGAGGTAGAGGCACTGCATTCAGAGGTATGTCCACCGGGGTCGATGTCAACGAGCCATACCGATGTTCTTCATATTGATTTGGAGGATCCGAGTTTCAAATCGGACGATTATCTCCAAATTATCCAGCACATCGGACAGAATAAAGACCAGCTTCCTGACCTTCTAGTCTCGGACGGTTTCGTGTACAAGAAGGTCAGGCATTGCACAGGAAATCCTCTCCAAGACGACCTAGTCTGGAAATTGTGGGTCCCAGCTGCGCTGACAAACGGTTTGATCTCGTTGGCTCATTGCCCACCTAGAGCTTCACACGGTGGGATAACCAAAACAATGTATAAACTACGAAATCAATTCTTTTGGCCAAATATGGCATCTCACGTCAAGCTGTTCATTGAAAATTGTGAAATTTGCAAGACAACTAAAGCTTCGAACGTGGTACTCAGGGCGGAGATGGGAAAATCCTTCTCCGTAGACCGGCCATTCCAACACCTTTATGTTGACTTCCTGGGTCCTTACCCCCGTTCAAAAAGTGGTAATACCCAAATAGTTGTAGCTTTGGATCAGCTGACAAAATTCGTCCTAATTAAACCCCTGCGAAAAGCAAATGCACAATCCGTTATCAAATTTCTTGAGGAAGATATATTTCTCATATTTGGGGTCCCCGAAAGCATTCTATCGGATAATGGTTCCCAATTCATCGGACATGACTTTGCTAAAATGATTAAGGCTTTTGGAATAACTCACTACCGAACCGCGGTATATTCA
Source organism: Eupeodes luniger (assembly GCA_951509635.1). Taxonomy (NCBI): domain Eukaryota; kingdom Metazoa; phylum Arthropoda; class Insecta; order Diptera; family Syrphidae; genus Eupeodes; species Eupeodes luniger. The sequence goes on from OX608075.1 coordinate 109,077,530, forward strand.
CCGCAGGCGAATGCGAGTGAGCGGGTAAATCGCTCAATCCTTGCGGCCGTGCGAGCTTATATAGATCCCCGACAAACAAATTGGGACCTACACTTGCCGTCAATTGGGAGCGCATTGCGATCTACAGTACATTCTGCCATCGGAATGTCCCCCTTCGAAGCTCTTTTCGGGCAACGTATCATCGAACATGGCCAAGACTATAAGTTGTTACGTGGACTTACGGGATTGAACAACTCCGAAATTGATTGGCTCCCTAAATCTGCAAAAATGAACGTGTTACATACGTATCTGAAGTCAGCCTTAGAGCGGACTCACGAAACATATGAACGAACGTATAACTTGAGAAGTAGGGTTGTAGCTTATCAGGTAGGAGATGTTCTGTATAAACGAAATATTGTTTTGAGTGACGCGTCTAAACACCTTAACGCTAAATTGTGCCCAAAATTTATTAAGGTAACAGTCTGTAAAATAGTAGGCAATAACCTTTATGAGGTTATAGATTCCAAAGGTTATAAGTCAGTAACGCATTCCAAAGATCTAAAAAAATGAATTAAGATCAAACTATTCCTTAAATTTAAGAGCTATTTACCCGGCTCAACTCAGCTGTTCATGAGACTCTATTGCAAAAAAAAAAGGGAAAAACATGAACCCACAAATTCTTTTCATATCCTTTTTGTTCGGGAAACCTGTCATAAAAAGGATATGTTGTGTAGGGAACGACCTAAGGTATTAACTATTATCAACAATGCAATCGAACATGCACCCTTGTGCATAAAGCCTAAACTAAACTCTTACACATTCACCTTAAAATGTGTTAACGAGTCTCGATTAGAGTGTGAGGTACGATCGGGACTCAATGTTTCGAGCCGTCCCGTACCGATTGACATTTCCTATTCTCTTCATTCCATGCATTCCACAAAAAGTTAAGTGGTATCCTCGTGGCGCAGTTCTCAACCCTCCATCTTTTTCTTTTTATCGGTCGACCGAGAAAGTTCTGTGGAATCCGTAGTGCCGGCACACAAAAATTATTGTAATTCCCAACATCCTGATTGAAGGAAGTCGGGTCGGTCTAATACCGAATCGCCCACCAAAATTTCCATCCCTCTAGGAAATTATTTCATAGGTATGTAAGAACATAGAAAAACAAAAAATAAATGAATTAGTCACGCCTAACAAAAATTTTGGTTTGGTTAGGAAAAGAAAGGAGGACTACATAAAACGTACCAGTCAATGACCGAGAACTTGACCACGTTGCGTTGGACAAATCCATGCATGGTATAGTGCAAAAAAAAAAAGAATCGGTGGGTCGCGATCTTGAGAACCAACTACAGATGTATATATAGGAATCAGTACGAGTATTCGATAATCAAGCTGTATCAACACAATCAAGACCGGCTAATGAATCAGTTTACTCTTCAGAATCAAAAGCTCTCCTGGCCATCAACGCAAGCACCGGCCAAGAAGAAGGAGACCAACTTCTCACGAATTGAAATACTTCGTTCCTCGTTGGCAGAATCTAGTTCCAGAAAAAACTTGCTTGTAGGTGGAAGCTGCGAACGAGAATAGAAGTGATAAGTGATTTAAATCTAAGAAAAAAAAAACAATTTTAGTTAAAGAAAAGATATGCAGATTGTGAAAGAAAGTGCTGATTCCCCAATGTAGTTAGGCTGTGAAGAAAAGCGACATAAGGCTACACATAAAGAAAAAAAAAAAAGAAAGAAGAAATTAGGATTAGAAGGAAAATAAAAGTAAGAATAAGAATAAGAATTTTTTTTTTTTACATACATAGGTATGTACATAAGATCAAGAAAATAAGATTAATTACCTACGCAGTTCGATTACCTGGAAGAAAAGAATAGATTTATACGTAGATATAGGGTTAGAAGTAAACAAACGTTGGATGAAGACTTACCAAAGTTGTTTCCGAGAAGATTACTCACATATGTATGTACGTACCTATATGTATGTACCTACATACATATGTACATGCCTTTTGTTTTTTAAATAATAATTTGTTTATTGACAGCAGATTAAAATTTTTTTGATTCGATAGATTTTCTTTTTGCAAGGACGAAATAAAAAGCTCGATAATTAATTTTGACGTAGTCAACAAATTAAAACTTTTTTTTTAAAAGTCAAAGCAAATCATATCAAAAATAAAAAGTAGAAAGTAGGAATAGAACAGGTAATCGACAGTGTCCAGGAAGAAAAGAATTCAATGAAATAGTTAATGTAAAGTTATATTAAAACACATAGTTAAGTGGGAATAGATAGATGATAAGATATAGTGCTATATATAAGGTGTAACATCCCATCCATCGCATTTTTTTTTCGGGAATACATACTAAAAATAGGAAAAGAAAGACAAAAAATTGAAATTTAATTAAATTCAGTGTCGCATCCTTCATCTTCGATCCCTTTCAACCACACGATATATTATATGTAAAATTTAAAGAAAAATTTCAACAAACAACTAACAGATTCACCAGGTCTTCAAGCTGTTGTGCACACCACCTTGGGAGAACCGGTAAGTGAGTTTTGATTATTTTATTTTGTATGGTATTATCTTTATATATCTTCTTTATTTGGTAAATTATAAGAGAATAAATTACGGGTTGAGAGTGAAGTAAACATAAAGTAAACAAAATATTTTTTTTTTGTTTTCAACTCTATATCACTTCATTAGAGCTACGATTTTAAAGCTTTTGATTGAGTAGGGATGTAAAAGAATATATCGTATATCGTATGGTAAAAGAATTATATATGTATATAAAAAGTAATATGAAAGGATAAGGCGAAGCTAATTACATTAAAATTCATTTCTTTGTTTTGGGAAATGTCATATATGATAAATAACTTTAAATGATAAAAAAAAAAAGTCTAATACATTAAGTTGATACGATGAATGGAGATGAAATTAAGAAAATAATTATAAAGAATGATTAGATACTCTTAAGCCTTAATCGTAAGAACAGACTTAAATTGAAACAAGAAAAAAATAAAGAAAGTTTATTTTTGTTATGCTAAGAGAAAACAAGGCAGTTGATTTTTTTTTGGTTTCTTTGACTTAACATTTCAGAGGAGAGAATTTCAGTACATTTTTTTTGAATTTTCATGTTCTCGGGTTTGATTTACGAGATGAAATTGGCGGCGATTAACAAGATTATTTTTCTTGAATTGCAACTAGTATGAAAAATTTTCTCATGGAGGTTTAAGTGATGATTTTGGGGAGGTGAATCACTAGGGGTGAATATGAGACAGAGTCCTTAAGGACGTAATAAGGGAAAGTTAATAACTTTCCCCTTTTCGAAAGAGGGCTATTACACACACTCAGGAGCACCAGTAATAGTAAAGGAGTATTTGTTTTCGAAAATTATTTTTTTTTGATGGAAATACTAAAGGGTGGGTAGAGAAAGCTCAGGGGACACGACCACCTATGTCCCCCCCTAAGTACGTAGAGCGGTTAAAATGAGATAAATAAATATCGGTTATCGAAGTTTGGGCCCTGCCTCATTAAATGATGGAAATATCTTCGGTCAAATTCCAACTTTGACCTAGGCCTGGAAAGGTGACACAGTCCTTCGCGGGTAGCAAGAACCCCACCCATCGACGAGCTGAGCATGGCAACGAGCAGGCCTACAGCTACTATCGCGGTTGGACACCCCTTTCGATTCCTGCCTGGACGGGCCGATGGTTCTGTAGACATCGGTCCTAAAGGTGGGAAGAGTCGTGAGGGGGAACATTTTGGGAAGAAAAGGGAGTCTTTAAGGATCACTCTGGGTTTTTTTTTGTTAGGTCTTTTCTGATCCTAAGCTGAAGTTTAATTTGGCTAGATACGTAATTATTAGACGGAGTGGTTCGTAAAGATCATTTCTTTTTTTTGAAGCAGATAGACAGGACGGGAAAAGTTAAAAGTTATTTTTTTTTAAAAAACATTATTATCGTTGCTCATACTGGTGTATACAGGTGTTGGGTACAGGAAAGATAGAATGGACATGCCTGCCTTCCCAAAATTTTGTTGTTGTAACGTTACATATATACCCTGACAAAGTTTTAGGTTACGCTTATTTCGTTAGGGTACCATACTCAAGTTCAAAGTTGACCGGATATCTGTTGTAGTCCTTAAGCATAAAGCTTCTTAAAAGAGTAGTTATTAGGGTATGGTTCTTATGTATGTTCATTCGAAGTCGAAGATTTTCTCTACTAACATAAAAGCCAACACCTCGTATCGTCAAGTTCTAGATCTCCCCCAAATTTTACCAAACTTCTTCACGGTTCAGTAATCTTCAAGAACTAAAAAATACTTTGTCAGATATATTCATGGTACAGAATACATTTTAAAGGTTGTTAATATTGAGCATTGATAAAGTATTTGAATTTACCACAGAAAATGTTCAAGTTGTTCAACCCCCATTTTGATTTTTTTTCCACTTAACTTAAGAACACATTGAAGAAGTACCAGATGCCTTTAATAATCAAAGTCAAACATTTTTCAGTTTCGGAAGCAAGGCAAAATTTTAATAGATTGTAAAGTTTGACCTTCACAATTAAAGGTTTCACAATTAAGTGTGGGAGGCAATATCGCTAGGGAAGATTCAACGCATGTGATTCTTTTAAAGTAATTTTTGGTCACTTTTTCGCTCATTTTGAAGTGTATCTGGGCTATTACCCAAGTAATATTAAGGCTTCTAAAGTTCTATGATTTCTTGCTTAATCAAGATTTTTTGTGTAGCCTCACATAACCAAGAATTGATGTCGTCAAAACTTAAAATCACACTATCATTAAATTTTCTCTTGAATAATTGGACATGTCGTTAGGCTTTTTGTGTAGTCTTATTGGAGACACATATTGGGTAAGTTATGATTTTCAATTACACTTTTTGACCAAACGCCACTGAAAATAGTTAGTTTTTAGCAGCCATTGTTTGATTGCTAAGCGATCTATTATCGTAAATAGCTTAAATTCAACTAATAGTATGACACTTCAAACGACAGCTGAGTTTGACAGGTGTCAAATATCAGCTCTAAATTTTTTGATTTAACATCATTTTTTGATAAAATAAAAGCGAAAAATCGTATTATTGTTAAGATAGTCGTTGTTTCCGATGCCGTGAAATAAGGCCAAGTAAAATAAGACCAACTTTCAAAAATTGGCTTTTATACACATTACAAAAGTGCAATAGGGCCAATTCTTGAAATTTGGCCTTATTTCACTTGGCTTTACTTCACAGCACCGTTTTTTTCTCCGAAAGACTAAAAGTTGGTATTTTTCTTTCAACTTTTTAGAGTAATTTCAATATTTACTCTACCCCTCTCACCCGCTAAAGTTGTTTGCTGAACTCTTTACTAACTTACTTAAGGTGGCGCGACAGTCCGAAGCGAATCTGGGACTTAACCAACATGCGTCTACAGCCAGCTCGGTCCCTAACTAGCTGTCTCCAGTTTTCCACGCCAAGTTGGTTGAGATTCTCTCCCTACTGCGTGCGTATCCTGAGTCGCAGTGATCCTCTACTGCGTCGTTCATTGGGATTGGATTCGAAAACCTTCCGGCCGGATAGTTGATTTCCATTCGCTCTACATGACCCAACCATCTAAGTCGTCAGTGTCGCTGTACAGTACGTACAACTTATTGTTTTATCTTTTCCTGTATTCTCCATCTATGCAGTCAGGACCGAAAATTACCCGAATAATTTTTTCTCTCGAACCATCCTAAGACACTCTCATCTTTCTTTGGCAGAGTCCAGGCTTCAACCCCATAGTTGAGATCCGGGATGATGAGTGTCTTATAGATGGTGATTTTAGATAATCGAGTGAGGACTTCACAACTCAATTGCCTTCTAAGTCCTAAGAAGCAGCGATTTGCAAGAGTTATTCTTCGTTTGATTTCAGCACTGGTGTCGTTGTCTGAATTTATAGCGGTGACTAAGTAGACAAACTATATAGCAACCTCAAAGTTATAGCTGTCCATGGTGATGCTTTGTCCAAGACTTCGTCGTTTAATGTTCTTTTTTGATGACAGCATATACTTGGTCTTGCCCTCATTCACAACTAAACCCACATTCTCCGCTTCAGTCGCAATACTAAAAAACTCTCCTCTGACATCACGCTTTGAACTTCTCAACAACTGTTTAGTATGTATAAGGGCCCCCGAAGACTGCAGACTTTTTATCGGCCGATAGTTTAGTTGGGTTGGGCTGAAAGTGCGCACACTGAGCCAACTAAACAGTTTGGTTGGTGAACAGGGCGCAGACTATCCAACAGCCGGCCGACTATTCTCGAATCAACAATTGTGATTTGGGCGACGCCATCCATATTCAAAATACACGCACACGACGCCAAATCACAGAGCGAACTGAACTATCAGCCGACTAAACAATCGTTATGTATGCGGCAATACTGATTAAACAGTCGGCCAATAGTTAGCCGACAGATTAGTTTGAATGTAATCGGGTAGCCCATCAAACTTTTTTATCGTCCGATACTGAATCACTGTAGTGTGCGCATATGCATTCCTCTCCATACTGATTAAGAAGCCGACCAAACTATCGGCCGATAAAATGTCTGCAGTCTGCGGGGGCCCTAAATTAAGCTATCTATTAAAGTTCTCTTTGATTGGAATTTGTTCGGAGTGAATATCCAAATTTTAGGAGCTACCATTGAGCTGAATGAATTTAAATTTAGCTCATTTATAGATTTTACATATTTAAAGAGATTTTGTCAATTCTGCAGCAAAATTTGTTGATATCAACACTCATTTTCCGATTCTTATACAAACTTTCTTCTCCTGACGAAAACTCGATTTAGAAGACTTCTTCCATAATGATTCCAGTAATCTTATAAATTCAGACATTTTATTGTTTCAAACGCTTCGTTACTTTCTCCAAATGGTATAACGAATAGTAAAGATCCTTAAATCCATGCGATATCTCAGCGGACCAACTACTGATTTAAGTGCGTTGAGTTTTTCACCCAGCTTTCACATTAACCTAACCTAACGTTTACTCCATTGATATACTTTGGTCAATTATAATTTTCTAGCAAAACTTACGTTGAACTTGTAATGTATACTTTATGACTTTTATTACAGTAGCTTTTCAGAAATGATTCCGGATACTCAAAGCACCCGTAACAAACCGACTGTAAGATCCAATATCCGATCCATGTAATTATCGAACAATATTTGGATAATTTAAATACCAATTGTTGAGTTCACATATTTACGGAAACTGAAGTATTTAGAAAGTTCTGATAGTTCCATAATAAAGACACCATTGCGCCATATTATCTATTCGGACAATGTGTATGATTCCGATATGAGAATAGTTTGAAGATTCGGATAATTTTTGGAGAACCCAAAACTACGTGGAATTAAAAACACGCTTTCTAATAAGGATCAATTGAAAGTATTTGAGTGAACAAAATTCCTTCCAAAAAGGAATGATTTAAAGCAGTTTTCTTGTTAATTGCTATTCAATTGTTACATTTGATTAAAATTTCGGTTCAATTCTTAAATATATTTAGTTTAATCTTTTAACTTTTTTCCATCTTCAATCTGAATGGAAATCCGCAAATATCACGTTTTACAAATAATAAAAGTTTCTCTTAGGTCCTGCTGTACGTTTGTATTGTATCGTATATATATTTTGTTGTGTATATTACAACAGTAAGGAATAGCAATTGGTTTTTATTTAACTTCCTTTTTCATTTCATATTTCAATTTGAGTTTTTCCTTTAATCTATTTTTTCGCTTTACTAATTGAATCCATATCCTTGTCGGAAAAGAAAGTTAAATTTTGTTTAATTAATTTAATCTTTATGTTATAAAAGGAAGTATGAGCTTAACTTATTTATGTACTTATTTTTTGGAAGAGTTCGATTCGAATTTATGTGTGTAGTGGGATATGGCGGTTTTGTTTGCTATACACAATGCTCTGCAATGCGCATGAATTGAGTGAATCATTTCAATATAATTCATAAGTCATAAGTTTCGGGAATTCAATTCATTTTTAACACCAATAACTTGAAATGGAAGAAGTCCTTCGTTGGTAAAATTATATTTTCTCAAAATTTGGCAAACTTGTTTTCTTTAAAATTCTGAGGGTCAGGTGAAAAGTTTGAGTTTTCTGAATATTTAAAAACTTGTATGATAAATTTGTTTTACAACTTGATAATGATATTCAATGATTCATAATTTCAAAGTTTTTTTTTGTTTTCAAATAGAAATAAGATTTCGATTAGTCTTTCAAAGAACTTAGCAAACATTTCAGTCACGAATGGAATTGAGAGGAAATTTATCTAAAATCAATCATCAAGTGAAATGAATTGTTTATGGGTGAAATAAAAATATGAAAGTCTGTTTGTCTTGAAATCACATCAAAATTCTCTGAATTAACAAAATTATCTTAAGTTTGCTTAAAATGTTTACTTTTTCCATCGATAACAAAAATTATGTAACTAAACATTGATCTTCAGTAAATTTTTGGGAGCAATATAAATCAAAATTGTTATGAACATAACAAATAAACAGTTTTCTATTTTTATTACTGTAAACGCACCTTTAAACAAATGTATCAAACTGTCAGTGTCAATTGACGTTTTTATTTGATAATAAGAATGTCTTCTAAACTCCTTTAAAAGCGTTAATTCTACAGCGGAAATCCGAAGAACTCCAAAATTATATATCTACCTAATTAAACGTCAAACTCTATTACTGTCAGTTCTTGTTTTATTAGTATGCAATGTAATTTAAAAAAGAAAAACACAATTTTTTGATTTTAATATTCGCGACCGTAAAAACGTTAACAATGAAGTAATGGGTGCTTTTTTTGAGGTTAGGATTTTCATGCATTAGTATTTGACAGATCACGCGGGATTTCAGACATGGTGTCAAAGAGAAAGATGCTCAGTATGCTTTGACATTTCATCATGAATAGACTTACTAACGAGCAACGCTTGCAAATCATTGAATTTTATTACCAAAATCAGTGTTCGGTTCGAAATGTGTTTCGCGCTTTTTTATCGACAAATTTTGTTCAGCGATGAGGCTCATTTCTGGTTGAATGGCTACGTAAATAAGCAAAATTGCCGCATTTGGAGTGAAGAGCAACCAGAAGCCGTTCAAGAACTGCCCATGCATCCCGAAAAATGCACTGTTTGGTGTGGTTTGTACGCTGGTGGAATCATTGGACCGTATTTTTTCAAAGATGCTGTTGGACGCAACGTTACGGTGAATGGCGATCGCTATCGTTCAATGCTAACAAACTTTTTGTTGCCAAAAATGGAAGAACTGGACTTGGTTGACATGTGGTTTCAACAAGATGGCGCTACATGCCACACAGCTCGCGATTCTATGGCCATTTTGAGGGAAAACTTCGGAGAACAATTCATCTCAAGGAATGGACCGGTAAGTTGGCCACCAAGATCATGCGATTTGACGCCTTTAGACTATTTTTTGTGGGGCTACGTCAAGTCTAAAGTCTACACAAATAAGCCAGCAACTATTCCAGCTTTGAAAGACAACATTTCCGAAGAAATTCGGGCTATTCCGGCCGAAATGCTCGAAAAAGTTACCCAAAATTGGACTTTCCGAATGGACCACCTAAGACGCAGCCGCGGTCAACATTTAAATGAAATTATCTTCAAAAAGTAAATGTCATGGACCAATCTAACGTTTCAAATAAAGAATCGATGAGATTTTGCAAATTTTATGCGTTTTTTTTTTAAAAAAAGTTCTCAAGCTCTTAAAAAATCACCCGATATAATACATAAAAAGGGCGTTAGGTTTTTTCAGCCAAATAAAAATTTCATAGCGCCCAAAGCAATTTTATTCACATTTTGTTGTACGATTTGGGCAATAGTACCGAACCTTTGGACGTTAAAACTCTTTTCATTTTAATAAAATTCCAAATAAAAGGAAGCGTTCGGTCTTATTACCCAATAAAATAACACGAAGATATTAAAAATGTCATATCGCCCAAAAACTTTTTCAGAAGAAAATGCCACAGAACCCAAAATTAATGTCATATTGCCCAACTGAAATTTAAAATAGCATAATGCCCAAATTACCAATAGACACACATCTATTATGTCATGTGTTTCAAAATTTGGGCATTCTGACACAATTTTATTTTATTTGGGGCACTACGACATTCTGAGTTTTGAATTTTATCACCCAAATGCAAACATTAAACAAACAAAATATCAGATCGCCCAAAAACTTGGAACATCAAGCAAACGTAACAAATACGTTTGGGTTCATTTCAATTTCAGAAAGCGAACTAAGGCCAATTTTTAATGCTCGCAGTGTGAGCACCCAGTGAAATATGTATGCCCTCCTGTAACACCCCTGCTTGGGCTCACTATAGGATTTGGGGTAGGTTCAAGGTTGTGTGTATGCAAAATTTCTTTAAATCCAGATTCTTTAAGCGCAGAGACATAGGGCCCAAGGACATAACGCCCAACTTTTTTTTTGGGGCTTATGTCTCAATTCGGTGGGACATAAAACCAAAATTGAATTTGGGCCCTAAGTCCCACCCAAGTAAGACCGAAGCCCCAAATAAAAATGTTGGGGCTTATGTCCCACTTAATAAAAATCACCAAATGACAAAACGGCGCAGGGACATAGGACCCAGGGACATAACGCCCAACTTTTTTTTCTGGGGCTTATGTCTCACTTCAGTGGGACACAAAACCGAAATTGAATTTGGGCCTTAAGTCCCACCCAAGTAAGACCGAAGTCAAAAATAAAAATGTTGGGGCTAATGTCCCACTTAATAAGAATCGCCAAATGACAAAACTTGGAGCACTTCAATACCACAAGACTTTGTTTTGTGGAGTTTGAATCCTGAGATCCCTTGAAGCGGGCCACCCACAGGTGCTTTTATTCAAAAAAGCTGTTGATATTGGCGCCTGCCTGGCGACTTTACATACCCTAAGCGGAGCAACGGAGTTGCGTGAGCGGGTGTGCACCCAAAAAAGGAAGTTAAAATCTTGAGAACCTGCGAAGCGGGCCACCCACAGGTGCTTTTATTCAAAAAAGCTGTTGATATTGGCGCCTGCCTGGCGACTTTACATACCCTAAGCGGAGCAACGGAGTTGCGTGAGCGGGTGTGAACCCAAAAAAGGAAGTTAAAATCCTGAGAACCTGCGAAGCGGCCCACCCACAGGTGCTTTTATTGAAAGTAGTTGTTGATATTTTTGTATTATCACCGTATCAAAAAATTATTGTTCATTGTATTGAAATACAAAAACTTTTTATTCTTTTTTGGCTCTACAAAAATTTGGGGACAATGTCCCATTTTTAACAAACAAATTTGGGACTTAGGTTATTTGAGTAGGACTTAAGGCCCAAATTCAATTTCGGTTTTATGTCCCACAGAAGTGAGACATAAGCCCCAAAAGAAAAGTTGGGCGTTATGTCCCTGGGCCCTATGTCTCTGCGTGTCGATTTTTTAACCGCAAAGAAACTTTGAATACACTCAACTTCGCGCCTACCCCAAATCCTAGAGCGAGCCCAGGCAGGAAGGTTGCAGAGGGTACCGTGCCCCCCATAAACTCCTCAACGTTTATACGCGTCTCAAAGTCCAACCACCCAAAATGTGTTTTGGCGTTATGACAGTTCTAAATTTGGGAGTTACGACAATGAAAGTGGGTTTGAGTGATATGACATTTTATTTGCGCGTTGTGGCGTATTCTTGGGTGATAAGACATAACAAACTTTAGAAATCATAACCGTCGTATTATGCCCAAAATAAATGTCACAAAACCCAAACCCTATGTCATAAAGTCTAAATTGAAAATTAAGAATTCTTTTGGGCGAAATGACAATTAACTATATTTATGCGTTCTTTTATTTAAAAATTAATTAGGGCGTTACAACATTTGCTTTGGGTTGTTAAGCGATTTTTTTTTTACTTTTGAACTTTGTGATCAATTTTGGACTTTATGACATTTTAAGATTTAGGCGTTTTGTTTTTGGACGAAAAGACCTAAATCACATAAGAAGAGGTTTTTTCAGTTTAATGTTTCAATTTGAACAGCCAAATATTGAGGCAGCTGTCCATTTTGAACCTGTCATCTTTTGACATTTGGTGATTAAAAACTTATTTAACCATTGTTAAAATTTTTACAAAAATCACAACAAAAATAGTGAAATTTTGTCTGTCACAGTTTGCAGCGTTGTTATTTAATACCATGTTTTTCTTAAGTGTAAAGTCAAGACCGCAAACATGGAATTTTTGAAGTTCTGTATTTTAAGTATCAAAATTAAATCTTTTATAGTATATTTAAACAGATTTAAGCTTTTCTACGAGCTAACACTGAAATTATTGATTCAAAATGTAGACTCAGTGTTTTCAGCTTAATGTTTTCGTCAAAAAAATAAATGGTTGTGTAAAAAATCACATGCGTACTCTACTCGTATCATCACATATTTTTCTAAAATATATTTCTGACTAAATTCCAACAAAATGTGCTCTGAGGATCTCATACAATTTAATAATAAAAGGTTATTCTAAGGGCTATTATTTAGGAGCTTTCAGTTGTAAACAGCTATTCCAAAGCCCTAAAACAATTTCTCACACTGACCTATTTTGACTTCTCTGAAAAATATTGCTTTCGTGTAGACAAAATCGACATTTCCCACACTTTCGTTTTAAATGATGCAATAAATATGACTAAAGTCTGTTTTTGACTCTAGAATGCCCACATCTACATAAAAGCCTTGAACCGCATATGACCCAGTTCATGCAATCAAGTTGTGCATTTCATTTCATTATTTTCAAATGTAAAAATTATTTCAAAAAAAAAAAACAAATTGTGGCGCGACAGGTCCATTATATCGACCCAAAACAAAGTAAAACAGTCTTTAAACCTTTTTGTTTGCATGTTTATCGTCCAGGTGCATAGACATGATCTATAATAATTTTCCAACGATTCTCAGAACGTCTATATCTAAACCATCTTAATAATAATTTTAACTGTTGCATGTCATAAAATTAGGTCGACCCACAACCATCCTATAAAATTCACTTAAAATACAATTTCAAAATTTATTTTGTCGTGTTGTGTTGTGTTAAAAAGCCTGCGATAAAATCTTCAAAAATAATTTTAAAAAGAAAAACTTTAATTTTGAGGTTAAGGCTCATGTACAGTGCTCTGCATTACTTTTTAATATTAAACCGCTAAAAATTATTCCATTCTTCTTCTATATACTAAAGGCACATATATACATACATACGTGGTGAAGTGCAATATTAGAGTCTAAGTAAATAACTTTGGCATAGCATGCCCCAATTGTTTAGTTCCGTTCTGAATTGTTTGCCCTTTTCAATATTTGTATGTACCTGCAACACATTCTCAGCCTGCATATACATTTTTCAAGTATATGTACATAAAATCAAAAATACAAAAGCACGTAACTTTAGGTACATAAACATTGAACACCTAACCTAATTTGTGCATGTTCTCGTTTCTTTGCTTTAAAAATTATATTTTCAAAAAAAAAAGAAATTTGAAAAACAACAAAAAGTTGTGAAAAACCAATTTTCTAATAACAAATAGAGAACGTATTAAACTTTAACTGTATTTCGTATAGAAATGCGAGTGTTGTAAGGATATCTTCTCGAGGGGGTGTTATGTGGGTACAAAAAAAGCTCTCGTTTGTGCAATGTCTGCTTTTAACATTTACCCCTTTTTTCTCACTCGCGAGGATTCTCATTTTACGAGTATTTTTAAAAGCAGCAAACTTGCGCCCCTGGGATTTCGATTCGAATGAATGTAGTACACGAAGTCAGCTAGTTTTACAAAATGTAGATGGAGAAGGCTTAGAAAATAGATTCTACTTTAGAAAATAGTAAATTTGAAAGTTTTGAAGACGGACGACGAGTGATGAGAGACGAGCGACACGAGCGACACGAGCGAAGACCCACGACCACGCAAGGACGAAAGACCAACTGTCTTTTAAGAGAAAAACGAACAGAACAGCAATCAGTTCAAAAATGAACTTCTGACAGATCTGACACATGCGAAGAAGTCTGAAAGGGTTAATTTGGTATATACATATATTTTACCTTAACTATGCTCCAATCATTTCGTATGACTCTCTTTCTCTTCACGTCCTCCCTCATTTTTGTTAGTTCTACGTGTGTAAAGGACATCAAGAGAAAAGTTATTTTGAAGAGCGACTAAAATTCATGAAATTCATTGCATCAAAGTCAAACTACAAAAATATAATCCTGCGAGTTGTAACATGGAGAATATTATTCTCCCTTGTCTATTATATTTTCCAGAAATGAGTTAAAAAGTGTCAGAAGAGTGTGGGCTTCATATTCCATCCTCAATATAAGGACGAACGACGCGATATATAAATGCAATCGCATGTCAGATAAAATCCTGAGTTGATAAACGATGTCCTTCGATAAAAGAGGTGTGTGTCTGTGCCTGTGCCTGTGCTGTGTTTGGGGTCAATTTATATTATTTTCTCCATCGCGTTGTTCGTGTAACTGCTAACACTGCAATTCATGCATTTTTTTGATTTTTAATCCTTTTTTTCAATACACTCTGAGAAAATTTGAGTATGTCCTTATTTAAAAAAAAAATTCTGTTTTATTTTTGCATTTAATTAGTGCCTATGAAAAGTTATTTGTGTGGTGAATTATGTATTCAGTGCACAAGTTGATTAAGGTGCCGCCACTCAATGCAGTGATGGTAATTTCTATACCTATATTCAAACACATGTGTATATATAGTCAAGGACAATTGGCGTGTGTAATTAACTCCTCTTGCATTGCTGCAGCAGCAACACTATAGAAGCAACAGCAGCAGCAATCAATGCGGGTGAAGAGGAGGCGGCAGTTTTCGTATATATTTTCGCTTTTCATTGCGGTTCCTTCATCTTTGTCCGTGTTTAACTCTCGTATCGTATCGACTCTTTTATTTTTTTTTCTGTAAGTCGTCCTTGTGAGTCCTTAACAACAACACAACAACAACAACAAAATAAAATACAAAATTAATGAACGGGTTTGGGTGGTGATTGGGGCAATCAAAAAAAACCTATCACAACCGCGCTCCTCCGGTCGCACCTCAAAGTGTGATTGTTGTTAAAATACGGAATCTGAAGTGTTCACTGCACCTCCTTGTTGTGGTAGCGAAGCAAGGACATGTTATCCTTAATACTTATCCTATAAATATGCATGACTCGATCCCTTGGCTTACAATAATGTGATGATTGTGGATTCTTCTTTGTTTTTTTTTCTTTCGAATTGTATTCCTTGTGTGGCTCACTTACAACCATCATCATCATTGTCAGAATAAGATAGAAGAAGTGTGCGGGTTTCCTGAATGTCCTCTGATATCCTTTTTGGTTGATAAATAATAAAATATCGATTCGGCATATATCAGTTATGGAATTTTTCTCAGTGGGGAAGAATACAAAAAAAAAGTTTATTTTCTCTGTGCTTTGATCCTGACCTATCTCAATTAAAAAAAACAACAAAACTTAGCCAAATGCGAATAACAACAAATTTGAATAAAATAAAACGGAATATGGAATTAATTAATTTCTGTGAGTAGTTCTAGTGAAAATATCTATTTCTATTTTTATGTACATTTATGTGTGTTTATATTTATTTTGTTTCTCTGTTTCTCTCAATTTTCGTGTTAATTTTGATGGAAATTCATTGAATTAAAAAAAAAACACAAAAAGGTCCTTAAAATACTTACCTAATTTTATCACAAACAACGCCACAGGTTGGTAGTGTGGAATGTTTGTATTTTTTTATTGTTATCATGGAATTAATTTGATTGTCACGAGTGAATTTATTTATATGAAAACCATTTTTCAACTTGAGTGATTCGTTTATTTTATATTACTATTATCATTCTTGGGGTTCTCTTAATCTCCTTCTACAAAAATAACTACCCATAAACATAGATATAAAATATAGAAAAGTTTAATTTTAAAATCAACTCAATTTAGTTATCAAAACATCTTTTAAGGATTTAAGGATAGTTGAAAAAAAAAAACAAATAGAAGAAATTAGATTCGTGATTGAAATTGATTGTAGAAAATGTTTGTTTTTCTTCTTATTTTTTATAAAGGACGAAAATTAAATTTGTGTGGCTTGGCTCGTGTTCCTTTGTGTTTTCTGATGTTGGTGTAAGGTTTCTGAGCTGTGACAAAATATATAATATAATTGATTTGTCTTCTTTTTTTTGAAAACATTTCACATATATTTGACCATTTTCTCTAGTTTTTGGCAATGGAAATAAAAACATGTCATGAATTCTAAAATCTAACCTTCCTGTTTTCGATAAACCATTGTAGAGATAAAAATGTAAATTTAAAAACAAACAAAAATATTTGTGTTTTTTAACTAACCCCGGAACACAATAATGTGATGTGTTAGTTTCGAAAAGGCGTGAAAAATTGGTATGTCAATATACATATCTACATTAGTAGGGAGCAAAGATAAAACAACAAATTTAGTGAAAGCGAATCAAATGTGAAATAAGTAATTTATCATTTTAAACAAGTCTTCTGACAGCTGGATGATGATAAATCTTTTTGTTTTCCGTGTTTTAAAAAGGAATATAAACGGATGTTATCTTGAATGTTTTTAAATTAGCTTTGAAATAACAAGCACATTTTTAAACGAGTGACTATTTAACGTAGAATTAAACTATATATACATATAATTATAATTCAGGAATCAAAGTTTAAGTGATTTCATATGTTTTTATACATATGTATGTGTGTTCCTTTCAAAATTCTAAACATCGTGAATTTAATTAATAGACAAAGTGCGTAAAAAAGAAAATGTATATCCTTAATTAAAAATGCAAGAATGTTTATTGACGTTTTAAACGACTTATCTGAAGTTGCAGCTATGATTGAGTGATTCATTTAACGATTCTCGAAAACATTCGTGGACCTCGAAATTCCCAAATTATTCTCCAAAACCAATTTTAACCAATTTTGAAGTGTCTTAAGCTTCGAAAAAAAGTCTCTACTAGAAAACAATTTAATTTTTTTTACCAGGTCACCCTTTCGGTCCAATTCTGATAAATGCTCAATCAATAAAGCAAAAAAGAAAATAAAACTTCAAGTTCAATCAAACAAATAATTACTAAATTTGAAGGTTTTTTTTTCAATAAATATACAATTTCAAAGATATCTGAAATAATTGTTTTCAAAACTATAAAGTATTCTTAATTTGGTCAGAAAATATAAATATTAGTGAATGTCAAATTGTGAAAAAGAAAACAAATATTTAAGAATATCTTGGGATTTTTTTTAGTCTACGAAAGTTTTTAAGGACCATATCTACCAAACAGCTACAGACTATGTTAGGTGTTTTCAAAAGTGAATAAAGTTATTTTATTTACTACCACTGTTTAATCTTTTAAGACGCTTTATTTAACTTTTAATAAAATTGAGTTAAAATTTGAGTCTAAAAATAATTTACTTATACTTTTTTCCTAAACAAGGATTTAAATTCAGGCAAACTTCACATTCTTTAAAATTGAGAAAGAATCAGCTTGCATTTCATTAATAGAAAAATTGTGATTAAAATAATTTTTCTTTTTTTTCCTAATGACCCCAATATCTTTATGACTCCCAGTTTGCCAAATATTTCCTTTTTGGTAAAAATAAACATTTCTCTGAAAAAAAAGAGTTATCCAATAGAAGGGTTTTATTACCCTTCTAAAACGTTTTCCTAGTGACCTGTCAAAGCTGAATTAAAAAAGAGGCTGGGATGCGACCCACACTGATAACTTCCCATCCCGTCTATCGATTTGTCTTGCTTAAAAGTTTGTCTAAATGTATCAATTCTTGCCAAATTTGCGTTCTAGTTTTTGGAGATTTTATTTTTTTACGAAAAAACGGACTATTGTATTTTTATAAAAAAAATTACTGAATATCAAAAACAATATTTTCTGTGAAATAAATAAAGTTTGAAGCCAATATTTTTAATTTTTGAAAAGCTATTTGAGTCGAAAGTAAATTTTTACCAAGTTTTAGTATTGTTTTTTTTTAGGTTTTTATTTTTTTGTAAAAAAACTGTCAATCCAACATTTCTCAAAATTTTACCGAATGTTGAAAACAATATTATTAGTTTGAAGCCAATATCTCAAAGTTTTGAAAAGATATTTGAGCCGAAAATCAATTTTTACCAACTTTCATTAATTTTTTTGTTTAGGTTTTTATTTAAAAAAAAAAAAACTGTCATTTCGATTTTTCTCAAAATTTGTCTTAAAGTTGAAAACAATATTTCTTATAAGTTAAAATTAGTTGGAAGCCATAATTTCAAATTTTTGAAAAGATATTTGAGTTAAAAACCAATTTTTACCAACTTTTGTACATTTTTTTTTAGATTTTAAATTTTTGTAAAAAAACTGTCAATTCGAATTTTCTCAAAATTTTACTGAATGTTGAAAACAATATTTTTTGAAAGATAAAAGTAGTTTAAAGCCAATATCTCAAAGTCTTGAAAAGATATTTGAGTCGAAAACCAATTTTTACCAACTTTTATTAATTTTTTTTTAGGTTTTTATTTTTTGTAAAAAAAACTGTCAATTCGATTTTTCTCAAAATTTTTCCTAATGTTGAAAACAATTTTTCTTTTAAGTTAAAATTAGTAAGAAGCCATAATCTCAAATTTTTGAAAAGATATTTGAGTCGAAAATCAGTTTTTACTAACTTTTGTTAATTTTTTTTTTCGGTTTTTAATTTTTTGTAAAAAAAACTGTCAATTCTATTTTTTCAAAATTTTACTGAATGTTGAAAACAATATTTTTTGAAAGATAAAAGTAGTTTAAAGCCAATATCTTAAAGTGTTGAAAAGATATTTGAGTCAAAAATCAATTTTTACCAACTTTGAGTAATGTTTTTTTTAGGTTTTTATTTTTTGTAAAAAAAACTGTCAATTCGATTTTTCTCAAAATTTTATCAGATGTCAAAAACATTATTCTTCGTTGTACAAAATTGTTTTGGAGATGAAATCATATTTTAGTCGTAAAATTTTCGAAGTGACAAATTTTTTTTTCAGTTTTTTTGATTTATAAAAAAAATCGTTTATTGGATTTTTTTTCCAAAAATATAATTGTTTTGTATCACGTTACAATATATAATATAAAATTTTATTCAAGTCTCTAGCGTCATTAGTTCATGAGATATTTAGGGTTAACCAAAATTTTCACCTTTTTTTTAAACTGCTATGGTAAAAAAACCACCCGCGCAATTTTCTTGAGAGCCCTTTCTGCATCTTTCTGCCTTAATATCTGTATAACAAAATTTATTTGAAGTCGATATCTCTTCTGGTTCTTGAGGTATGGACGACGAAAAAAACGTCGAGAACGTACGGACGTACGGACGTACGGACGTACGTACACACGCACGCACAGACATCTTTCTAAAAATCTTTTATTTCGACTCTATGGACCTTGAAACGTCGAGAAATGTCAAAATTTTCAATTTGACAAATCGGACCCATTACAATAACTTCCTATAGGAAGTTAAAAATAATTAGTTTTCCCTTACAAGAAATGATTCCGAGAAAATCTTGAAGAAATCTACAACTCAAAAATGTACACGAAATTCCATAAGTTTTGAGAACAGAATAAGTCCTGGACTTACTCTGTTCTTCAAACTTATGAAATTTTTCACCTCCTGTAACTTCGACAACCAAAATAATTTTTTTGTTTTTTTTCGATTTAGAAGATGTGTCTACGTCTAAAGATAACATCTGCATCAAAAAGTGAATTTCGAAAAAAAGTGGATTTATTCCGTTCTCACAACTGACGATTCAATTTGTGCACTAGGTATTTTGTCTAAATTTGTTTCCAACGAAGATCCAAAAATCCTAATCCCCAAACGTCAAAAAATAAACTTGCGAAGAAATTGCGTATGTAGTATTTTTATTTGTATTTAGGGTTAAATGTCATCAAATTTGGACACTATCGTCCATGTTAAGAATTTCGATCGAAAGTGAATTGAAATCACTTTTCAATTTCACGTGAAATGAAATTGCATGTTCTTCAATTCGATCAATTTCGAAAACTTCGAAATTTCTTCGAACTTTCAGAAATAAAGGATCATCCGTTTTTATTTTGTTTCTGAAGTAAAATTTTTGCTGTTTTGAAGATGGATGCAATATTGTTGGCAATTTTAAGTAAAAAAAAGTAAGCAGCGTTACAGAGAAAAAATAAGAAGACGAATTTTGCGAGACAAATCAAATATATTGGGTTTACATGACACAATGTAAGTGTGTGAAAATTATGTAGAATTGTTCTGAGAAATAAAGTAAATTCTTGATTTCATCTTTTAAGCTTTCGTTGTAATTTTAGATTTAGCAAAGACTATTTTTTATATGTTCTTAGGGAAATAGAACCTTTTATAATACCTTCATCGATTCCTTCAATTCAAAAACTTGCTGCAACCCTCCGATTCCTAGCAGAAGGAAGCTATTAATTCACAGAAATAAAAATGTACATAATTTGAATGCGTTCAAAAAATGGAACAAACCGAAATACAGAACATCCATTTGCATGTTCGAATATTCAATTCACAATAACGAATTGTGGAACACCCAAATTCACTTTCGCAAAGTGTATTCACAATAAGTGAAATGCAGAACATGGGCAATGGGCTTGGGCATATGTAATTAAAATATAATATTTTCGATATTTCGTGTCAATTTTTTAAATTCAAAATTTCTATTTTCATTAATATGCACTGGTTGTGAATATTAAGTTTTTATCGGTCCCTAAAACCAAACAATGCCTTATCAAATGATTTATGTACTTTTATTGCTTTTGAAAAACTATGCTTCTTAAAAAATATTTTTTAAGGCTAAGGAAGAACACAGCTGAGTTCTTTAAAAGTACAAATCTTTGTATCTCATTTAATTTTCGAAAATTCTCATTACTTTACCTCTTTTGTTTTCTTTATTTTGAAAAATATGTTTTGGTTTTAATTGATGGTGCTGAACGTGAATCTATACTTGATTTTAACAGGTTTTTAATGTTTCCTTTGTATTTTTACTTGCGACATACATATCCATAGAAACCCTATGGCAAGTATTGCATTCGAAAAAAAAATCGAACTAGAGATTTTAATCAAAACATGACATTACAATGGTAGCGGAGTCGAAAAAGGTCCCCCGATTCCTTCAAAATGTCTGTCCTAGCCCTTACAGTCCAAACCATTGGTTCGATTGAACTCAAACTTAGAAATTATTTGTTTTTGGCTAAAAATCCAATTAAGGTTTTTTTTATAAATCAAAAAAAACTGAAAAAAAATATTTGGGACCTCGAAAATTTTACGAACTAAAAATGCTTTCATCATTATAACATCCGGTAAAATTTTGAAAGAAATCGAATTGACAATTTTTACTTGCCACATATAGGAACTATATGGCAAGTTTTGCATTCGTGCAAAATTTCGAACTCGAGATTTTAATCAAACATGATATTACGATGGTAGAGAAGTCGAAAAAAGTGGGTCCCGCGATTCCGTCCGGTCAATTTTGTCTGTCTGTCCACGCTCCTACAGCCTAAACCATTGGGTCGATTGAGTTCAAACTTGGAAGTTAAGGTTTTGAGCAGATTTGCGTTAGGCGTTTTTTTCATTTTTTTTTTTAAGATCAAAACTAACAGTGGCCCCCATACAATTTTTTTGGTCAAAAAACGATAATTCGATTTTTCTCAAAAACAAACCGATAGATTTTTTTTAAATTTTCTCTAAAATTTTATTTTTTAACTTGGCTTTTTTTAATAAGAAAAACAGATTTTTGTATTGCTCAGGAAAGGTACCGCTCATAGAACCGTTTTTTTGTTTTTTAATTTTCTCAGCAACTTATGAACCGATTTCAATAATTTTTTTTTCTGAACGAGCTCTTATATTGCCTTAACAATATTTGATTATCAAAAGTGCAATTTTTTATTGTTTGGATTTTTAAAAAAATATTGAAATTTTTTTTTTTCAAAATTCTATATCTCAAAAACGGGTGAACATTTTTTTACGAAATTGAAATATAGAGCGTATATTTACAATCACTAAACAACTGCATACCAAAAATATTTTTAGAACAAAATTGAAAAATTTTATATATAAAAAATTAATTTAATAAAAAACCGCTCTAACGATTTTCAAAAAAAAAATTTGAAAAACCAAGGGTTTTTTGATTTAAAAAATGACATTTAAATTTTTGAAGACAAACTTATTTTTCAGGTAAAATTTTGAATCTTAAATTAGTTTTTTTTTTAAATTATTTTAACCAAAAAATTGAAAAATGGAGGTTTTTTCGACAAATCAAATGGCATATATGTATGTATATCTTTGAAGACAAACTTATTTTACAGGTATATTTTTAAATATTATATAGACACTTTTTTAAACAGACTCTTTGCATACAGGAGCAAGTTCGTGCGATCCAGTCGTGCACTTTATTTTTTATAAACAAATAAAAACCTAAAAAAACACTACTCAAAGTTGGTAAAAATTGAATTTCGACTCAAATATCTTTTCAAAAATTCGAGATTATCTTCCAACTATCTTATAAGAAATATTGTTTTCAACATTCTTTAAAATTTTGAGAAAAATCGAATTGACAGTTTTTTTTACAAAAAAAAATAAAAAACCTAAAAAATGTATAAAAGTTGGTAAAAATTGATTTTCAACTCAAATATCTTTTCAAAACTTTGAGATATTGGCTTTAAACTAATTTTATCAATTAAAAAAATTTGTTATCATCATTTAATAAAATTTGGTGAAAAATCGAATTGACAGTTTTTTTTACAAAAAATAAAAACCTAAAATTAAATTTTGAGAAAAGTTAAATTCATATTTTTTTTACAAAAAATTAACTAACATTACTATAAGTTGGTAAAAATTGAATTTCGACTCAAATATCTTTTCAAAAATTTTAAAATATTTGCTTCAAACTATTTTTATCTCACAGAAACTATTGTTTTCGACATTCGGTACATTTTTAATAAAAATCCAACAGTCAGTTTTCTTTCATTAAAAATTAAAATCTACAAAAAATAGTACGCAAAATTAGTAAAAACTGATGTTCGGTTTTCGATATCTCGTGAAAAATAAAAGAAATTGGCTTCAATTTCATTCATCGAATTTGTATTTGTTTATTATAAGAAACAAAACCTTTAAAAAAATGCTACTAAAATTGGTAAAAATTGGTTTTCGAGTAAAAATCTCGATAACTAAAATACATTTTGAAATCAAACTATTTGCATACATGCAAAATTTTGTTGGTAATTTTTAAATTTCTAAGAATAATTCAAATTACAACTTTGTTAACAAAACACAAAAACCTACAAACGTTTAAGCAAGACAAATCGGCAGACGGGATGGGAAGTTATCAGTGTGGGCCGCACCCCAGCCTCTTTTTCTGTTGTTTTTTAAGACTTAAAACAACAAATTTTTATAAAAGGTTCACTAAAATTTTTGTTCTTAACTTTGGTTCTTGCAATAAAAAAATAAAATATTTTTGCATTGCTCCAGTAAAGTACCCCCACAGAATCGTTATTTTGTTTTTAATTTTTTTTAAGATCTAACGAACTGATTTCAATAATCTTTCTAATAATATTTGCTGATCAAAAATGGCATTGTTTTTTTCTGCATTTTCAAAAAAATAATGATTTTTTTCAAAATTCGATATTTCGAAAACAAGTCATCAGTTTTTTACGAAAATGCACTGTTAAACGTAAAATAATAAGCTTTAAATAACTACATACTACAAATATTTTGAAACTAAAAAATTGAAAACTTATACATATATAAATATACAAAATTAATTTAAAAAAGAAACTATTTTGGACAAAAAGTAATTAAATCAAGTTTCATTTTGATTAAGTAAATGGCATTTAAATTTTTGAAGACAAACTTATTTTATAGGTACATTTTAAATTGTTAAAATTTAAGTATTATTTATTAACAGCGTCTTTATATATAAAAGCAAGTTCGTGTGACTTGTGAGAAAAGAAGAATTTTAAAGTTTATACCTTGTTCACAATTTCTGTCAGCAAAAAAGAAAATAAAACGTTAAGACAAATAATAAATCCATACTAAATTTATCAAATTATTTATGAAATACCTACTATGGTTCTTTATAATTGTTTGGAAAAAATAAAAACGGGTTATTTTAAGCTTAAGTTAAAACACAACTTAGTTCTTTAAAATATAAAGCAAAAATCTTTCTTTTCTAGATAAAGCTTCAATCATTTAAGTATCTCATTGCTTAGTTCTGAACTTCAATTTTAACACGTTTTTAACATTATTTATACATTTTTTTCACAAGTTTTAAGAACTTGATTTGATGGTCTTGTTACACAGACGGATTTATAATACAAAAAACTAATTTCCTTTTCAATATTGTTTTAGCATACATTTTGTTAGCGTTTCTTTATTTAAAGTTATTTTATACACAGCTAATGAGAATTTTCAAAAAATTTCATATAATACTAAAAAAATAGTGTTTTGAAGATAGAACCTTACCGGTTTTTGGTTTTTTTTTAAGGGTTATACATATCTCTAAAAATTATTGTTAACTTCCCATAAGAAGTTATTGTAATGGGTCCGATTTGTCAAATTGAAAATTTTGACATTTCTCGACGTTTCAAGGTCTCTAGAGTCGAAATAAAAGATTTTTAGAAAGATGTCTGTGCGTGCGTGTGTACATACGTGTAACGTGATACAAAACAAGTATATTTTTGGAAAAAAAATCCAATTAACGGTTTTTATTATAAATCAAAGAAACTAAAGAAAAAAAATGTGTCACCTCGAAAATTTTACGACTAAAATATGATTTCATCTCCAAAACAATTTTGTGCAACGAAGAATAATGGTTTTGACATCTGTTAAAATATTGAGAAAAATTGACAGTTTTTTTATAAAAAATAAAAACCTATAAAAAAACATTACTCAAAGTTGGTAAAAATTGAATTTCGACTCAATTATCTTTTTAAAAACTTGAGATTAAAGCTTCAAACTTATTTTATTTTATAGGAAATATTGTTTTCGACATTCTAAAAAATGTTGAGAAAAATCAAATTGACAGTTCTCTTACAAAAAAATTAAAAACCTAAAAAAAAAATTGAACAAAAGTTGGTAAAAATTGATTTTCGACTCAAATATCTTTTCAAAAATTTGAGATTATGGCTTCCAACTAATTTTAACTTATAAGAAATATTGTTTTCAACATTATGAAAAATTTTGAGAAAAATCGAATTGACAGTTTTCTTACAAAAAATAAAAACCTAAAAAAAAAACAATACCAAAACTTGGTAAAAATTTACTTTCGACTCAAATAGCTTTTCAAAAATTACAAATATTGGCTTCAAACTTATTTTATTTCACAGAAAATATTGTTTTCGATATTCATATATCATTCGATATAAAAATCCAACAGTCCGTTTTTTCATAAAAAAATAAAATCTACAAAAAATAGTACGCAAATTTGGTAAAAATTGATACATATAGACAAACTTTTAAGCAAAACAAATTGACAGACAAAAATTATTTTTATAATTTCTTCTGGTAAGCCAAATTTTATCCAAATCCATAACTTAAATTTTGCTAAAAAAAAAGGCGGTTACCGGGGTTCTGAAACGCCCACTGGACAAATATGTTACAATGATCCCAACACTTCATAATCAATCGCTGTGGATGTGTTTATTGGTTTCTCAGTAATAACGTGAAGATTTTCTAAAGTCCAGATGGGGCAGTTTTATTTGTTGACATAGTCACTAAGAAAAAAATCCGCCTCGTCAGAAAATATAAGTTGTCCCCCCAAAATCGTGGTCCAATTTACTCAATATTCTGATATATTTATATGCATCTCTCGCCTCAGTATAATGAGTGAAATGTTGAGCATCTGAGATTAAAGTGGGTCTCACACTTCTTTCTTACAGCACAAACTTGCCTACAAAGACCGCGTTGGGTGGTTCATTTCGGCAAAAACTTCTTTTTGAAAAACGCACGTTTGGGCTACACTCTGACTTTGAAGAAAAATTTCAATATTTCCTTTCGTAAAAGAACTCATTTCATCTTACGCAGGTTACTACCTGTAAGTAATAGTGATATGTTGTCAATATTTCCAACAGGAAACAGCTGTTAGTTTCAAAAAAAACATACTTTAAAGAGAAATATTGAAATAATAAAAATTAGACATATGTTTTTAAATAAGAGCAAATTTAACCCAGGGTTCAATCCCTGTCTGTGCCATCTAAAGTTTTTTCACGGGTACTGCCTCTTGCGAGGAATTGACAAATTCTCCAAGAGTAATTCTTGTCATGAAAAGTGCTTTCTCAAATTAGCCGTTTGGATTCGGCTTGAAACTGTAGACTGTAGGTCCCCTTCATCCCTCAAAACATTACTCACACACAGGAATGGTTGAGAGTTGAAAGCCACTACGCCCTAGTTCTCAACGGACTGTTGCGCCACCTAATTTATTTATTTAAATTTAACCCTTAAACATTTAAGCAAATTTAACCTTTAAATCTCAAAAGTTATGCATTCAAAACAATAATCATTCCAGATTTTCAAACTTTTTAAACATATGTTGGAAGGAACAAACAAATTAATAAACAAACATAAGTGTTTTTTTTATATTTTTTCTGGAAAAATCCCCATATGAAAATTTAACCCTTAAGATAAGAATTCTTTTGATAAGACTTGACAAACTTTTCCCCAAAGTTATATAAATAAAAGTTTAAAAAAATAAAATAAAATAAAAATCCAATTGCCAAAAGGATCAAGGTTAAGTTAGGTTGTCTTACATGAAAATTTCCGACAGCAATTTAAACTTTTTGATCACGTAAAACACATACTGGTAACACACGTTCTACACCTTTAACACCTACATATGTACATATATGAATGAATTCTTACCTGATAACTGTACTATATGTACATACCTGTACCTCAAAATTTTTGGAATAATTTTCATTTAGATTGTACAAAACTTTTTAATCAAACAAATTTAATTTAAACCCACAATACAAAAATAACCAACAAATTTGTAAAGTTTGTTAAAAAATAAAACAAATCAGAAATGATTACATCTATGAATCCCACTCACACACAAATCAATGGAGGTTAAAAGTAACAGGGTTAAATTCCACCACGTTTCAATGTATTTTTGAAATTAACCTTAATCATTTTCAGATACTTAAAGTGGCTTATTCCAAGCCTGTTAAACCTCAAAACATTGGAAATTTGTTCAAAAACCTACTTAATGGCTTTCGGTAGCTTTTTGCCTTATAGAAAAGAAAAATAAATTGTTCTAAAGCTTTTCGAAAAAAAAACATAAAATATTCAACTGTATGTCGTCTTGTTAATAGAATAATAAAATAATTTACTTTTACTTTGTTAAACAAATAAAATACTCGTACCTGCAGCTTAAACTCGTATATAAAATTGTGTCAATATTATGCCATTGACTGCAAGAAGCTTCCTTTGTCTTCAAATTATACATGGAATAAAATCTTTTAAATATTTATGTAACCTGTACTTTTTATACGTATAATGAAATAAAATTTATTCAACGAAAAACTTCTTGAAAAAGACCTCCTTCTTTTTGAGTAACGAAATAAACAGAAAAATATTTAAATATCTCCAACATTTATTTATTTTTCTCCCCCCTTTCCATTTCTTTCAATTTTATTTTATTTTGTTGTCCATGACGAATTGTGGATTTATCTAATTGTTTAAAAGAAAAATAAAACACGTGGCGGCTATTACACTTAAATCTTCCACCATTTATGCTGTGCATATCTCCTGATTCTAAAATAATGCAGCCAACACCCATTGGGCTTGGGTTGAACTGGGTTGAGTTGGGTTGGGGCATATCATCCGGCATTATGCACATAAAGCTACACCAAAGTATGTATAGTTCTATGCATTTCGGTGAGTGCTAAGAACTAAACGAAAAAAAATAAAACAATAGAATGAAAAATCTTCGCCCCCACAAAAAGAAAACAGAACTATATACCACTTAACCACTTAAAGTTCAAGGATTTCATTTCTCTTTTCTACTCTTTCTATCTCTCTCTCTCTCACACACACATTCCCCCTCTCCTGCTCATTGTCTCGTCTCTCACTCTTTCTTTCGATGTTTAAATATTAGAAAAAAAAAACAAACCAACTTGCAGGAATAATGAGCAAACCTTTACAGCACAACATCATCACTGATGATAATGGCGCCCGGGCCAGGACCACGACCACGAATGGAAACGGAATGGAAGAAATGCTATACGCGGTGTGCATAGTTTTTTTTTTTAATTTCTTGTGTTTTAACTCTAATAAAATATAAAACTGTATATAATATGCTACATAACGAGTACGAGTATATGATCTAGGAGCATATAAATATGTGTGTAAAATATGTGTGTGTATAGTGTTTTATGTGTAAATGAATGTGGCTAATAGTATAATTTGATGTCATTAATCCTTAATTTTATATTCTCAACTTTTCTCTTAACAATTGTTGTGCATTAAAAATGAATGTCCTGATGTCCTCCATACCTCCACTTCCATATGCCTGCTTTTAAAACTATTTAGAACTCTACGAGTACACTTGATGTTAACATTTAAACCACAAAATTATGTATATAATGTGAGGCACAAGTATACAACACGATAATTATACTTGAGATTAAGTATTTAACGTAAATAGTTCAAAAGGTCAAAAATCGCAGAAAAAAACTTTTATTTTTAACTTCATAAAATTCTTTTTTAAGCTCTTAATTATACACAATAATAGAAAACTTGACTTAGGTATGCTCAACCCCTATGAAAATCAAAAAAATATAATTTAATAATTTAAACAATTATAAAAAGGTTAACCTTTAACTTATACATATATTAATTCAATGTTAACGCTTTAATCAAACTCAATGTAGGTATTTTTAAAATAGATTGTTCATTGAATGCTTTTTAAGTGTTTTTTTTTTTATTTTTATCAATTTTTTAAATATTATTTTCGTTGTTGCAAAATGTTTGTTTTTATTATTATTTTTATTTTGTTTCTTGTTAATGTTGTTATTGTTAAATGCAAATGCAAACAAAAAAAAATAAAATAGCAAGTTAATTTAAAATATCAATTTAAAAATATATCAACTGTGAAAATTACTTATATCAATATTTAATTCAATATTAAAATTAAAAAAACAATAACTCTCTCAAAATCATTCATAATTTTAAATCATATACAAAATTATATATAAAAAAAATAAAAACTTCATACAAAAATATAAAAATACATATAATAACAAATATAGGCAACGGAAAAATGGTCCAGTGTTCGTTTAAGTACAGACTCGAAAAATAAAACAAAAATTGAAAATCATATATCGATTAATTCGAATTTGAATCTAAATGGATTTGGCAGTGAAAATAACAGTATTAAAGGCAAAGGAAATCACGTTGGCAAGGAGGTAAAATTTTATTATTTTATTGTTTATTTAATTTTAATTTTTGTATGGTGATGTACATACATAAATAAATATGTATATATTTAATGTTAAAATTATTTACTTTTTTTACAAACTATTTGTCGTTGTTTTAAATTTTTATGGAAAATATTAAAATTGCTAGAGTGAGGTGCAGTGATGTGGAGAGAATTGAAAAGTTATCTCGCAATGTGTTGTTTTTACTGTAACCAAGTTTAAGTATTACAACTTTATTTCAAGTAATTTTATTATTATTTTTTGATGAATACGAAACCATTAAGGATATGTTATTTTACGGTAAAAATGAACTTGAAAGAGTTCAATATTGGAAACTTGAAAGGAATTTCTTGGAATTTTCTGAGTTCAAAATCAATAGAAAAAAAGAAAACAATTTTGTTGAGCTCTGGTGGGTGTGATTTTGAAAAGACATCAAGTATAAAAGTAGAGTTGATTATGCGTGAATTCCATTCAATTGACACTTTTTATTTCTTCTCTTTTCTTTAAAAAATCAATACAAATAAAAAAGAACATCTCAGTTCTTAAAAAGGTTGTTTGTTTATTTTTTAACACACAATACGAAACTGACAATTTCAAAACCATTCAAAAAATAAAATAAATTTTAATCAGTTACAAAATGTTGTGTATTACGAAAACTTTAAGGATCAAGTTGATGACAGTGTTAACATCTTCATAGTTGAAGCAAATTTTGTTGCTTAAAATCATGGCCTTTAACAAGTATGAATTATTTGTAAATTTTAAACCTTTATATGATCCAAGAAAAAGGAGAAAGGGTCCATAAAAGTTAACAGCTTGGAGTCGTTTTCATGTGGGTGATATTATTGAGACATTTTTTTTTTATTTTCTGATTGATGAAAATGACCGTAACTTTACAGACATTTGAATATATACTTATACGAGACATTTCGCAAAGATATTTTTTTGATTGATTGTATAGAGACTGACAAAAGAATGTTGTCCCAAGCAACACAGTCGGTGTAGGAATCAACTTATTTCACACTCAATCCAAAGAAAGTTTCATATGTTAAGAGGAATGGTGGTCGTCTGGGTCGTGTGATTGATTATCCTTAGATTATTTTTTGGGAATTTACCGGAGGCTTCAATGATATACAAAGTCTTATTAAATTTTCATTGAAAGAAAATATAAAAGTTCCAATTTTTCGAAATTTAAACATTGACATTTGACATTTATTAACGTTTAAAAGGTCCATATAGAATATAAATCCAAATATTTTCAAAGATATGTCTGTATGTGTAAGTATTTGATAACATTTTCCGACGGCCATATCTTAAGATCGAGTTAAGGTTAGGCAATCAAATGAAGTAAACATTTTAATTGTTCTGAAATAACTCACTAAATAATAATGATAACTCAAATTAAATTATTTTTTCCTAATAATTGATATTTTTTTCTATCTGATAAGAAATCTTTATACAGGTTCTTGTTAAGAGTTGGTACTGAGTAGTGTTAGACTCTTAGCGCATTACAACTTTCAGTTAATCAGATCCAATCTTTCTGAATGTATTCTTCAGCTGATGAAGCTTGAATCTTCTTATAATAGATTTAGGACTGGCCTCTTTTTCATCGATGATTTGATACAGCGTGTTTTTCTTTAAACATTTCCATTTGAAGGTCACGTTTCATTTATAAAATACATTTTTCAAATTTTTGTGTAATCTTCTTAACAGATTTATGCTTAACAAATATTGTAGTATCATCACCAAAAGTGCCTGTAATAGCGTTGACTTTAAAATATCACTTGTACATAACAGGTACAAGGTTGGTCCTAGGACACTTCCTTGTGGTACACCGACTTTTTATTTTCTTTAGTTGCGAGTAATTTTGGACGTATAATGCTCTAAAGAGTTGGTAACGAATGTTTTCTGTATTTTTTATAGAACTACATGTGAAGGTCCCTATGCAGTTTATACTCAAATCCCAAGTGCTAAACATTATCAAAGGCTAGAGGAACATCTAAGAGCATACTTATTTTCCTTCAAGTGCATTTGTAATTCGATTTACTTGCCCTATTGTGAAATATTTATTTCTAAATCCGAACTGATGATTCGGTATTAGTCCTCTTACTTCTAGAATTTTGCTGAGACTTTTCGGTAGCGATATTTAAAAAAAATTTGCCTTAATTGCGATTAGAGATATTGGTCTGTAAGATGTAACAATTGTAATTAGTGGAAGTATAGTTTTCCGTCGGCTTTTTTGGTCACTGTAATTTTCGCAATGAAACAATTAAGTTACATTAACTTTCCCAACGTTTCGGCAGGGGCTGCTGCCTTCTTCAGGGGAATCAAGAAAAATATGAACAAAATTTTAATATTAATTGTATTAATTAATATAAATTAAAAATAAAACTATAAAAATAAATAGCACTTCAAAGAATGAAGTTGAGTCTAAATTGAATAAATTACATGTAATTTGTGCTTTATTCAATTTAACTTAATTGTTTCATTGCGAAAATTACAGTGACCAAAAAAGCCGACGGAAAACTATACTTCCACTAATTACAATTATTACTCAAATTGGTCAATAAATAAATTCAATGTAAGATGTTACTTCTGTTGGTGGCTTACTTTTTTTAAGTGCGCTAGTGCCTTCTAACACTTTCCAATGATGAGGTACAGATTTTAGTTTAAGACAAGCATTTATTATGAATTGGAGTTTTTTGAAGGCTACTTAAGGCATTTCATAGAAAACGTGGTGATTTTTTATTAGATGACTATGTTAACCTAGCCTTCTTTCATTTTTGAGAGTAAAGAATTTCACATTCATCGTTCCTATCAACAAAATGTGAGTGATCTGAAGCTTTACTTCCTGGAAATGGTTGAATGACGTTTGCTAGATATTCCAGTAAAGAGATAAGCTTTAACCATCTTAAAATTTTGGTGTCAAATTGATATGAATTTAATCAATACTAAAGAGACAGTATTTCTTTGAATCAAAATAATAATGAAATGTATTTTCCAGCTCAAAATCTTTATGTACGGAATTTTTATCATTTTGATTCAAAAACATACATTTTTTGATGCCGAAATGAAAATTGTATACGATTCAACAGAAGTGAAAGTAAAGTTGGGACTTTTGACTCTGTAAAAACGAAAAAAAATTTTAATGATTGCTCAACCACATCAAAAAGTAGATTTATACTAAAAATCATCTGTTTTCGTTTTTGTTGAAGAGTTTTAGAATCAGTTATAAAATCATTACTTTTATGTATAAAAGAATTTAATTCTTTAATACATCCCTCAAGAATTTGTTTGCATTACGAAATTGGATTTGCCATTTTGATCCCAAAAGATTCTGCCATATTTGGTTTGAAAAAATCACTCTTCTTTGTCCAAAAAGACTTCTTATAATTTCAATGTATTTTTCTATAAAGTCTGAATAAATGGTCTTCCTTACTCGTAAATAAATATGCAAGTGTGGGAATGAAGGTGTTCTTGGAAATGAATCCCATCAAATATTGCGCTGCTCAATTTATTTTTGTTGATATTTTGTTTATTTGGCTATGAGGACCTATTTCAAAACCATAAATATGTTTCACACTGGAAACATCGAAATTATAATTTTTTTCTTTTATTCCTTTACTCAGAATTTATCTTCATTTTCTTTTCTCTAAGGACCTTCTTATATTAAAAACAAACAATAATTTTCTTCAAATCCGAATAACATAATTCCCGTTTGTACGTTTGTATTTTAGCCATTAAAGTAGGTAAAGTCTCTATGTAAAATAAAAAAAATATAAAAATGAAATAAAGAAAACTAATAAGTTTCTTTGAAAATTGCTATTTTATTGGATAACAGTTAAATTTTAATAAATCTTATTCATAAATTAAAAACTTAAAAAAAAACAAAAGAAAATATATGAAGAATAGTTCTGGGAAAGTAAAATTGGGATAAGTCGAAAAATGGATTCACTCTTCAAATATTATGAAATTACTTTTTCAAGTTTTCACTTTTTCAAATAAAAAACAACAAATGCAGCTTTTTGTGTAATCTCCTATTTTCTTTGAATAAAATATATGAATGTGCACAAAAAAGCTTGTTGTGTAAATACTTTTGACTACCTCTATAAGTGCGAAGAAATTGAGACTTAATTTAATAATAAAAGAAAGCTATAAAAAAAAAATACTTTATAATCTATATTATATTGTTTTTTTATAATTTTGTACAAACACGTGTTGCCAAAATGCTTTTTATGAAAACAAAATATCGACAAGCTGTATCACCATATCCTTTGGAAGTTGAAATTAAATTAAAATGTAAGAATTCCTCTCATTTCTTAGTTTTGTTTGTTTTCAGTTTTGCTTGGCAGTGTTTTGATATTGTATTTTTATTGAATCAATGCATTTCGCAAGGTAAAAGAAGTAAAGGACTTGGGTTCATCAGTTGGTTGATGTAGTTCATATTAAAAATATACATTTTTTAAAACAAATACTAAAAAGAGGCTGTGAAGCGACCCATACTTTTTCTTTCAAAAAGACAGCTTGTCATTTAAAGAACTTCAAATTCAATCGATTATTTAATCTCAAAATATTTTTTGGTTATTTGTTTGAAACGTTAAACTAATAATATAAATGCAGTGTAATTTTACCTTTTGAATTTTATGGAACTTAGTAACAAATGATACAATCAGCTTTCAGTCAACATTGTTTCTCTTTATCAAGATATTCCATTCAAAGAAATATTTACCAGTTTTAAGAAGAAGCCATTCCACTGTAAATTCTGAAAAATGGGGTGATTTTTAACTTTCCGTACGAAGTTATTGTAATTTAAAATGTTTGACATTTCTTGACATTTCAAGGTCACTGGAATCTGAATCAAAGATTTTTAGTTAGGTTGCTATGTGTGCATGTTCACGTACATTCGTACGTTTGGGGTCGTCCTCAGTATCTCAAAAACTAGTAGAGATATCGACTTCAAATAAATGTTGCTATAATAATAGTAAGACAAAAAGATGCAAAAAAGACTTTTAAGAAAATTGGAAGTTTCATTGTGTTTCTATAGTACGTACGTCCGTACGTCTGTACGTTCGCTACGTTTTTTTCGTCGTCCATAGCTCAAGAACCAGTAAAGGTATCGACTTCAAATACATTTTTTTTTCTACAGATAATATTGCAGAAAGATGAAGAAAGGACTCTCGAAAAAATTGCGTTGGTGGTTTTTTTACCATAGCAATTTAAAAAAAAAGGTCTAAATTTTGGTTAACCCAAAATATCTAACGAACCAATAACGCTAGCGACTTGAATTAAATATATAATATATTGTAACGTGATACCAAAGAAGCATATTTTTGGAAAAAATTCCAACTAAGGGTTTTTTTTATAAATCAAAAAAAAAAATCTTTGTCACCTCGAATATTTTACGAAGAAAAAAAGATCTTATCTCCAAAATAATGAATGCAACGAGAAATAACGTTTTTATCATCTGGTAAAATTTTGAGAAAAATCGAATTGACAGTTTTTTTTCGAAAAATAAAAAAGATACAAAAAATCAATGAAAGTTGGTAAAAAATCGACTTTCGACAGAAATATCTTTTCAAAAACTTGAGATATTGGCTTCAAACTGACTTTATCTTATAAAAACTATTGTTTTCGATATTCAGTAAAATTTGAGAAAAATCGAAATGACAGTTTTTTTTACAAAAAAATAAAACCCTAAAAAAAACATTACTAGAAGTTATTAAAAATTGATTTTCGACTTAAATATCTTTTCAAAAATTTCAGATTATGACTTCAAACCAATTTTATCTCATAAAAAATATTGTTTTTGACATTCAGTAATTTTTAACTTCCCATAGGAAGTTATTGTAATGGGTCCGATTTGTCAAATTGAAAATGTTGACATTTATCGACGTTTCAAGGTCCCTAGAGTTGAAATAGAAGATTTTTAAAAAGATGTCTGTGCGTGCGTGTGTACGTACATACGTCCGTACGTTCGCGACGTTTTCGTCGTCCATAGCTCCAGAACCAGAAGAGATATCGACTTCAAATAAATGTTGTTATACAGATAATAATGCAGAAAGGACTCTCAAGATAATTGCGAGCGTGGTTTTTTTACAATAGCATTTTAAAAAAAAGGTGAACATTTTGGTTAACCCTAAATATCTCATGAACCAATGACGCTAGAGACTTGAATTAAATTTTATATTTTATATTGTAACGTGATACAAAACAAATATATTTTTGGAAAAAAAATCCAATTAACGGTTTTTTTATAAATCAAAAAAACTGAAAAAAAAAATTTGTCACCTCGAAAATTTTACGTCTAAAATATGATTTCATCTCCAAAACAATTTTTTGCAACGAAGAATAATGTTTTTGACATCTGGTAAAATTTTGAGAAAAATCTAATTGACAGTTTTTTTTTATAAAAAATAAAAACCTAAAAAAAACATTACTCAAAGTTGGTAAAAATTGAATTTCGACTCAAATATCTTTTCAAAAACTTGAGATTAAGGCTTCAAACTTATTTTATCTAATTATAAATATTATTTTCAAAATTCAGTAAAATTTTGAGAAAAATCGAATTGACAGCTTTTTTACAAAAAATAAAAAACCTAAAAAAAACATTAATTAAACTTGGTAAAAATTGATTTTCGACACAAATATCTTTTCAAAACTTTGAGATATTGGCTTTAAACTACTTTAATCTTTCAAAATATATTGTTTTCAACATTCAGTAAAATTTTGAAAAAAAATCCGAATTGACAGTTTTCTTACAGAAAATTAAAAAACTACTAAAACTTGGTAAAAATTTACTTTCGACTCAAATAGCTTTTCAAAAATTAAAAATATTGGCTTCAAAATTATTTTATTTCACAGAAAATATTGTTTTCGATATTCAATAAAATAAAATCTATGAAAATTTGATAAAATTGATGTTCGGTTCTCTATATCTAGTGAACTATAGAAAACAATGACTTCCAATTAATTTAATTCATCCAATTTGTATTTGTTTATATGAGAAATACAAAATTTTGAGAAATGCTACTAAAATTGGTAAAAATTGATTTTCGACTAAAAATTTCGTTAACAAAAATAGATTTCGAAATCTAACTATTTCATTACATGCAAAATATTGTTGGTAATTTTTAAATTTTTAAGAATCATTCAACTGACAACTTTTTTAACAAAACACACGAAAAACTAAAAAATTTTAAGCAAGACAAATCGACAGATGGGATGAGAAGTTATCAGTGTGGGTCGCAACCCAGCCTCTTTTTCTTTTTTAAATCAAACAAACTGAAACAAAAAATATATCACCTTAAATACTTTAAGACTCAAAAATGATATTATTTTCGGAATAATTTTGTGCAACGAAAAATAACGTTTCTGACATCTTATAAAATTTTGAAAAAATCGAAGTAACACTTTTTCTTATAACAATAACTACCTAAGCAAAATATAACTAAATATTGGTACAAATTTATTTTCGACTTGAATGTCTTTTATACAAAAATATTATTTTTAAAATGTTTTACAATTTTTGGAAAAATTTATTTTTTTTTGTGAAACTACACAAATTTGGTAAAAACTGATTTTCCATTCAAATATTTTGGAAATAGATAAAGGTATTAACTTCAAAATCGTATAATGTTCTTAGAAAAATCATAACGGTATTTTTTTAAAGGAAAATATAGTATCACAAAATGCTCCTAAAATTGATAGAATTTTTAATTTTCGACTCAAAATATCGATTGCAAAAAGACATATTGAAAAAAATTTATTTTATTACATGGAAAATAGTTTTGCTTAATTTAAGTTAATGTTTTAGAAAAAATCAATTTATAACTTTTTTACAAAAAACGAAAAACAACAAAAAAAAATTGATAAGCAAAGAAAATATTGTTAAATCTATTGTTTAAGCTTTACAAGTTTTTAGTGTGGGTTCCATACCAGAGTCTTTTTTGATTTTTTTTTTTTTTGAAGAAAAGTACTCATTGAAAAATTAAGAATATATTGTTGTACAAAACGTGGAAAATTAAGAATATATTTTGTTGTACAAAACGTGTGTTCCGTAATTTTTCACGTACAAATATTGACTTAAATCTACTGTTTTCGGAGGCATCAAAAACACCACTGCTGCCTTGATTCTGGACTATGGAGTATTTCCTGTACGATGATCTAAGATTTTCGAAAAATATTGATATGTTAGAAAATGGCGTTTTTATGAAAAAAAAAGTCTCATTATAAAACGTCGTGATTTACATACAAAATTGTCAATGTTCATCAAATTAAATATCTTGTACGTCATTATTTAAATTGTAGGTTTATCGAATAATTGTTCTTTGATATACAGAATCAGCAAAATTGAAAAATCTCATTTCGGTAATACAATTACTTACATTTAAGAGGTCTCTCTTTGGAAAGCTGAT
Source organism: Eupeodes luniger (assembly GCA_951509635.1). NCBI lineage: Eukaryota > Metazoa > Arthropoda > Insecta > Diptera > Syrphidae > Eupeodes > Eupeodes luniger. Next base: position 109,115,410 of record OX608075.1, read on the forward strand.
AGTTGGAACTTACGTCACGCTATGACCTTTTCTTTTCAATATAAACTATACCAAACAAGCAAAATAAATGGATTTTCTGTAGTGGTCCTCAATATGTTATTCCCTACAATTATACCATATGTTGAAAATGTCTTTCTTATAAGCATAAAACAGTCATTTTTTCAGTTCTTTAATTATAATAAAATTCATATTAATTCTGTTTAACACAATGATACAAGAAAACGCAATTCTTTTTAAGTGTAAAACATTTTTTCGGGAGATATTTGAGATATTTATATTATAAAAAATAACAACGCACAACATTTTGTTTAAAAGTCCTTTTTGCACATTTTGATGTTAACATCTGTAAAACTAAATACTTTTTAAGTCAATCTACTCATCCTTGAGATATTGCCAACAATATACCGAAAATCTTAACCAATAAACGCACAAACGTACAAAAGTACATAATCTCTGTCTAAAAATTATGGATTTATATCCTCGGGACCTTAAGAAGTTAAGATATGTTAACATTTTTAATACCACAAAAATGACCAATTACAATAACAATAGAAAATTTAATTTTTCAAGGGCATTTGATTTTATTCAGGCACCTAGATAGTTGATGTTTTTCCACAGCCTTTTTGGATATCCTTTATTGTTAAATAATGAATAGTTTAATTTTCGTTATGAACTAGAAAACAATTAATTTTCAATATAATAAACATTTTGTCTATTTTCAAAACTTTGTCTTTAGCTAACGAGAAACTTTATAAAAATATAATTCACAGGATCAAGGTTAATTCACATAATGAACCTAAAAACATCCAACCCTACACCCAATGTAACATTGCAATTCCAATGAAATTCATCAAGGTCATACATATGTTATTAAGTAATGAATTAATACAAAAACAAAATACACAAAATTAATAAAATGAAAATAATTCTTATTTTGTAAAAGGTTCAAAATAATGCAGATTGTGTATACAACAATATACATATATACATTTTATTCATTTCGTATTTCACTATTCATTTATGTAATTATTATATAAATTAAGTTAAACAACAATATTCTGCATGCAAATAATAACAATATAATTTAATATCTGAAAAATCAATTTTTTTTTAAATAAAATTAAAGTTAAATATTTCCATTTGATGTATATTTTATGTATGTTGGTGAATTCTTTAGAAAATACAAAATTTAATTTTTCTTTGAAACAAAATTAAAATTTCATTGAATGAATGAATGAAAATAATTTAAAAAAAAATATGTAAAAACAAAAATAATAATTGCTGTTTTTTAAGAGAAAATCAATTAAACCACACACAAAAAAAGAAAACTCATATTAAAAGAATTAAATAATATTTTCAAAAATTGTTAACAAAAAAACCAATTGCATAAGATTCGATTTCATAAGAAAAACGATTTAATGACAATTGAAATCTGATTATTTGTCTCCAGCTTATATAACCGAAGGCGAAATAATTTTATCACCATTTCCACAAATCCATCAAATTTGATACAATTTTCTTAATCCTTGTAATTTGAAAAAAGGGTTTTAATAAACTATTTACATGCGTTTACACACAGAAACAACTTTGTTTAATAATTCTCATATTTCGTTGAATTAACTTCAAAATAAAACTTTATCTTGTATTTGTTGCTCCAATTGCTTCATCCTAATTATTGTGATCGATTTAATTCGAGAATTAAAAAAAACTCAACAAGTCAGACATGTCAGGTTCAGATAACCTTGAAGAAACCAAAGTTTAATGTGTCTACTATCAAACTGACATAAAACTTATAATGACTAAGAACCTCTACAAAACTTTGTTGTTGAAACTTAAGGTGATTTACAAGAAGAAAATTCCGCCCACTTAAATGAAGTAAATCTTGAACCTATTGGCAAATACAAATTAAAGAATTAAACTCGACCTACTTATTCACTCACTGATTCCATATTACAGAATTTAGGAATATTTTAACATGTCCTTAAGAAGTGTCCTCTATTTCAAATAAAATTAACCACCATAAGCATCCAAATCATAAACAACTAAAACCGGCAAAGAAAAAAAAATCAATATACCTATAGACAAATATAAATCTTAACTATGTCTCTAATATCACTTTGTTCATCCTTTTTTGAGATCAAAAATAAAAAATAAGAAAATATAAAATAAAAAGCCTTCCATTTGACAACAAAAGACCAAAGTCTATCCAAAAGATTGCTGATAAAAATAATGCTCAAAGCCGCCTCGACTGATGCCATTTTTTTTTTCTTCCATTTTGTTTTGTTGTCCTTCTTCACAAAGGCGAATAAAATAAAAGGATCAACACTGAACAAAAGATTAGAGATACTTCATGCCAAAGCTTAAGTATCTGTAGTATAGGATATAGTATATTCAAGTCCCGCTATATTATCTCTGTAATAGTGTGTTTTTTCATGTCTATAGCCAAGTGTGTGTGTGTGTATGTGTATGATGTGTATGATGTGTGTGTAGGTAAAGGAATTTTTCGTTTTGTATTTTATTCATCACTAGAGCGATTTCTGCATCATGCTTGGCCCTTACCCCTATATTAGATGAGGAGGGCGGTACAGATTTGTAGTTTATTTTTGTTTTTTTAAACTTTTGTACCTACATATATATTTGTGTAAAGTGCTCATATGTGTAGGTATGTACAATGTACATACTTTATTATATGTCAAAGTTATCTACAAAACCGTTGTCATCGTCATCATACTTGTCATTTTTGTGCATCCCGCAACATGAGATACGGATACGGATGTCTCGAGCTGGATAATACCCAATTACATTTTTTCTTGTTGATTCTTCTTCTTCTTCTTCATTCTTTTCTTCATTTTTCTTTTTACTTTCTTTTTATTTTGTTTATAAAGAAAACAACAAAGTTTTTATAAGATTTGAAAAGAAGAGCGTTATCATCTTCTTAAAATTAAGCTTTCAATTTCAAATAGCACAGAGTTTTTCTTTTCTTTTTGAATATTTTATTATAAATTTAGGTACATATTATATGTAAGGTTGTTAACTTGAGAAATTATGTTTGTTATTTTTACCACAGGTAGATGGAGATACAAGTCAATGGCATGTATAGATTTTTCAAGTGTAACAATACAATAATTGAAGTAGTCACTGTGGCGTATACGTAACTTATTTTCTTAGATTAACTCAAAAATTCCTAAATTCATCATGAATTCATTTAAATTTTTCTCCAGTTTGAAAATCCAAGCATGTGTACTAAAATTTGTAAAGTGTTAGGTAAAAATGGTTACCAATTAATAAATAGTTGTTTTTATGTCTCTAAATTTATTCCACTGTTTTTATTTCCTTCACATAACAAATTTGTAAATCGAAAATAATTTGTTTTAAATCTCCCATAGGAAGTTATTGTAATCGGTCCGATTTCTTGAATTGAAAATGTTGACATTTTTCGAAGTTTCAAGGCCCTAGAGTCAAAATAAAAAATGTTTAGACAGATGTCTGTACGTACGTTCGTGACGTTTTTTTTCGCCGTCCATAGCTCAAGAACCAGTTGAGGTAGCGACTTCAAATAAATTTTTTTGTACAGATAATAATGCAGAAAAATGCAGAAAGGACTCTCAAAAAAATTGCGTTGGTGGTTTTTTTACCATAGCAATTTAAAAAAAGTGATCATTTTGGTTAACCCAAAATATCTCACGAACCAATAACACTAGATACTTGAATTAAATTTTATAGTATATGTTGTAATGTAATACCAAATAAATATATTTTTGGCAAAAAATCCAATTAACGGTTTTTTTTTATAAATCAAAAAAACTGAAAAAAAATTTGTCACCTCGAAAATTATACGAATACAAAATGATTTTATCACCAAAATAATTATGTGCAAAGAAAAATAACGTTTTCAACATCTGGTAAAATTTTGAGAAAAATCGAATTGACAGTTTTTTTTACAAAAAATAAAAACCTATAAAAAAAATTAATAAAAGTTGGTAAAAATTGATTTTGGACTCAAATATATTTTCAAAACTTTAAGATATTAGCTTTAAACTAATTTTATCCTTTAAAAACTACTGTTTTCAATATTCAGTAAAATTTTGAGAAAAATCGAATTGACAGTTTTGTTTACAAAAAATTAAAACCTATAAAAAAACTAATGAAAGTTGGTAAACATTGATTTTCAACTCAAATATCTTTTCAAAACTTTGGCTTCAAACTAATTTTATCCTTTAAAAACTATTGTTGTCAATATTCAGTAAAATTTTGAGAAAAATCTAATTGACAGTTTTCTTACAAAAAATAAAAACCAAAAAAATTAATAAAAGTTGGTAAAAATAGATTTTGGACTCAAATATATTTTCAAAAATTTGAGATTATGGATTCCAAATAATTGTATCTTTTAAAAAATATTGTTATCAATATTCAGTAAAATTTTGAGGAAAATCTAATTGACAGTTTTCTTTCAAAAAAAAAAAACTTAAACAAAAAAATTAATAAAAGTTGGTAAAAATTGATTTTCGACTAAAATATCTTTTCAAAACTTTGAGATATTGGCTTTAAACTACTTTTATCTTTTAAAAAATATTGTTGTCAACATTCAGTAAAATTTTGAGAAAAATCTAATTGACAGGTTTTTACAAAAAAACCAGTACTAAATTTGGTAAAAATTTGCTAACGACTCAAAAAGCTTTTCAAAAATTAAAAATATTGTCTTTCAAACTCTTTTTATTTCACAGAAAATGTTGTTTTCGATATTCAGTAGTTTTTTTATAAAAATCCAACAATCCGTTTTTTCATAAAAAAATAAAATCCACACAGAATTGTACGCAAATTTGGTAAAAATTCATGTTCGGTTCTTGATATCTCTTAAAATAATTTCAATTATCCAATTTGTAAAAATTTAAGAAATGCTACTAAAATTGGTAAAAATTTGTTTTCGACTAAAAATCTATTTAATAAAACTAGATTTTCAAACTAAACTATTTCTTTATGTAAAAAATATTGTTGGTAATTTTAAAATTTTTAAGAATAATTCAACTAACAACTTTTTTAACTCAACACGAAAACCTACAAACTTTTAAGCAAGACAAATTGACAGACGGGATGGGAAGTTATAAGTGTGGGTCGCATCCCAGCCTTTTTTTAATTTTTGTACTAAGAAATATTAAAAATGCCAACAGAACAACTTTATGTAGTCTTTATTTATAATTTCAAAAAATATCATAATATAAATTATTTATATATAAAGTACAGAAGTCTAGGGACGAAATATTTCAAATAGCATTGAAACAGCTGTTATCAAAATTGATATCCTTTTTTAATTGTTTCTAAGTTCAAGGTTGTTTTTGAAATCAAAACAAGTCGAAGTAAATACAATTTTAATTTGTGAGTCAAAACTCAAACTAAAACATACAAATCAACCCTTTAAAAGTTTCAACATCAAAGAAATGAATATTGAAAAAGTTTTTCAATTTTATTTAAGGTAGAAAATTAATAAAGAACTAATTTAATAAAAAACGTTTATTTTCAAAAGATGTTTATTGTATTATTATCCATGACCATGACATTCCCGGTGTGTGTCTCCGATATCTTCAAGAATTTAAGTTTTATTCGATTCAAGAAAATTGACATAGACCTTACATATCATCAGGTGTTCACAAAGAAAAACGTTTAAAGTTCATAAATCAAAAGATCTACGTACATAATTGTAAAAAATTCTTCATTCCAAAAAATGTTCACCAAATTTCAGCAATTTCAATGCTTTTTAAAAGAATGTTTCATTCAATTTTAAATAATTTCATATTTTTTGCTAATGAAATGTGTAAAGATGAGAGCTTCAAGGCTGACAACTGTCAAAAAAACAGACTATTCAAACTGAAACCATTTATTGGTCAACTCTTTGATGTTGATTCTGATTATCCTTACAAACTTATTTCAAAACAGAAATTTAATATGAAATGAAAAATAAGAATTTCCTTAAATTATTTTGTTCTTATAAAGGGTGGTTACATTTTAAAGGCCGATGTTGATTTTGAATAAAACGAAAAACCTAAATAACTTCAACAAGTTGCTCGATTGTGTATGTTTCCATGGTTCAAATTGAATTAATCTAAAATTGAGAAATGTCAAATGAAACGCAGACAAAACTTGATGTTCATGTGCGATTCACATTCAACATCGGCCCTTAAAATTTAATCACCCTTTAACATGTGTAAAGATGGCACCTTTAAGAGTGACAGCTGTCAAAATAAAACATTTTATTGGAGTCTTTACGGAGTCTTTATAGACTTTGATTGAGTTGATGGATGTCAAAACAAAAATTTAATATAAAATGAAATACAAATATTTCTTTAAAAAAAATCTGTTCTTTCTATGTCTAGTGTTCTTTTCTTTACCTCTACAAATGTAATATTTAAAACTTCTTTAAACATATTTTATTTTTGTTAGAACTTTGAGTTTTAAGTTGTGTTGTTATTTTTGATGAACCAACACAACATTTCCCTAAAAGAGAGCATCTGATTTCATCGAAAGAAATAAATCTCATTTATTTTTCTCTATATTTTTTAATTTTTTTATTCTATTATGACTTTCAATGAATAATGGAACGAGTATATTTCTGATTTAAATATTCGATATATTTTTTATCACAAATTTACACGTTTCTATTGAGAATATTTTTGTATGAGAATACATACTTGCATGCATATGTGATTTCATACAAATATTATATTCAAGAGTTTTTATTTCAAAAAGAAAAAAAATATTACGTATACGCCAGAGTGAACACATTGAAAATAGATCCCTTTTCAATTTCAATGCATGTAAATATGTACATATTTGTAAATTTACAAATTAAATATGTACTCATATAAATTTGAATAGAAATTTTAACTTTAAATAAGAAGATTTTAAGTGCAAAAGCTTTGACACCTACGAGTTTTTTTTCTAAATTAAATGGAATTCATTTAAAAGGAAATCATAGAACAATGTATTATTCATTTTCACAGAATTTATAGAAGTTGTTGATTGTTAACCTTTAAGATGACAGACAATTCTTTGAACTTTTACCTTTTTAAAGCGACATTCAATAGTAGTAATACGAAAAATTACTCTAATGACTTGCTATTTAAAAATAAACCCTCACACTTAAGAAATCAAAAATAAAACAAAATAGAATAAAAGTTGTTTACAAAATATAAAAATTATGTTTTAATATATTTTTTTAGCTTCGTATACTCATTTTCTTTAAGTGTTTTCAACTATTTTAAAAACATGTTCTATTTTTTCTGGAATCTGTAGTTTGCTCATTCCACTCACTGAGCAAAAACACAAGCACTGAGTTAATTTAGGTAATATAATATGAATGTAGCTGGGGAGAGGTTGAAAATGAATATCTTTTTATAACATTTTATCAAATCGTGCTATGACTGAACTTATAAGAGGCTTATTCCTATCTTTTGTTGTATTTATTCAATTTTAGCTTTGAATTAAATAAGTTTAGCTACTTTTTATAATTCACTTCGAAAAATCTAAAATAATTAATTACAGAATTTTTACATTTACGAAGACTTTCTTTAAAAGTTGGGCTTACAGTGGCTCAAAATCTTAAAATCTTTACAAAAAATGATCATTTAAAAATTTTATCATAAATGAGGATAATTTTATTGAATCATGTAGAAATTGAAAATATGCTAACATAATAATTCAAATTTAATTCAAAGTCAATAAATTTCGACTAAACTTCAAATAATTTACTCTCCATTAAGTTTAATGCTGTCATTAAAATTAGGATGATTTTAATATAGTGTAATTCATTTTTTCGTCTTTGAGAGTAAAGCTCAATAAAGTTTCCACTTTTCCATTAAAATTAAAAAAAAGGGAATCTATTTCTACATGGTCGACTGGGAAACACTTGTAGCATGCGATTCATTTGAGGTACCAACTTTTCTAACATTTTGGCAGTATCTTGGTTATAATAAGGGAAATATTGGTTTTTATTGAATAGGATAGATGAGTACCCAGGAAAAATATCTAACAATGTCTAATCACATGATTTTTTGCTGCCCTATTGATGATGTTCCCAAAACTTGAAATCACTCTACCAGGAAATTTCTAACACCCAAGAAACGTGGTCAGAAGGCGTTATAGAAGAATTTTCCTAGATAAGTCTTGCGCTTTTGAGCTAGAGCAAGGCATATACCGATTGTTGAGCGTATATGCAATCTGCTTAGAGATAGAAAACACTCTGAGCGCTTTCGTGACCTGACAGGTGGTAATATTATTCCAACTGATGATTGCATTCTTTATAACTATTGGTAAACGTGGTAAAATGGGTTGTACTGTACCATTCCTGGCGAGTTTATCTGCCTGACAGTTTTCTTGAATGTTTCCTTGGTCCGGCAACTAGAAAAGGAGAATGTTAAACTGTTGTGCCATCTCCATTGGAGATGATAGCAAGTTATGGATTGTTAAAGAGTTGGTAGAGACAGAGTCCAGAGATTCGATAGCGGCCTGACTATCTGAGAAAATACGAATATCAGATATTGATGTCACATTTTCTTTAAGCCAGGACAAGACTTATTTTATCGCCAAAAGTTCCGACTGTAACACTCTACAATGATTAATGACTTAGTTTCAGTCGTTAAGAGTACACACCTCTACCAACCCCTTCAAATGTTTTTGATCAATCTATGTAAAAGTGGACTAACCGGGCTTCCAAGAATGCCCTATTCTCCCAGAAAGATCTTGAAGGTATAGAAATCTGGTGGTTTCTGTCGAACTATAGTTGGAGAATGGTGTAGTCTGTGTGCTTTGGAATTGATTATAAATAAAAACTTAAGAATTATGGCGTTGGTAATGTTGTTATTAACCCACTACGATGAAGATTTGAGGCGAATAGCAGGGCTTGCAGCTATTTGTTTGCAAAGTACATCAAGAGGTGTTAGGTAGATTAGGGTATCCAGTAAGGCAGATGGAGACATGCTAAGCGATCTGCTTATATAGGTTAGGTTAGGTTAAAGTGGCTGTTGGTTGGGAAGTCCAACACACTTAGACCAAAATATGGTCCGTTGTGATACCACATGGATCAGTTGTCATGTCAGAATTTTTTTAGATCGTATATAGACAAGCTTAACTTTGGAGTTTGTTCAGTTTATCGTGGTTAATAGCATTTTCGTAAGCAATCCACCATCCATAGAACGCAACCTTGCGGTTTTCCTCTGCTAACGAATTTTCTAGCAAAAGAGTAGAACAGTTTTGACTTAACTTCTCAAGTGAACCCGTTACGTTCAGAGATGTTAGTGCAGATATGGTTCCAGATGTTAAAATCACCTTCGATGTCAAATAAAACAACCATAGTTAACTTCCTATTATGGAGGGTGTATTCGATGGTGCGTATAAGGTGTGTAACGGCGTTTCCACCGATTTTCCTTTACAGTGGTTTTTTGTGCGTTTTTTTGCGTATTCCATACATAGTACAGTGAGAAATTGCCAAAAAAACGATCCGCAGTAGTCCGGTTTTTACATTTGAAAGTTGATACAATTGAATATTTGCCAGAACAATTTATCAAAAAATTCCAAAAAAAATAGCGAAATTCAGACCAGGGCTGAAATCGTGTAAGCTGATTTTTGATAGTTGACTATCAAAATCAAGACAATACGTCTGTGTAATGTGATAGTCGATTTCAAAGTTTTAACCAAACAATTTTACATAAAATAAAAACTTCAAGAAGGGGGTTTGTTCGTAGACTACTACATTAACATGTAGTGTTAAAGCGAGCTTGAAGCTCGCCTAAATTCTTTATATACCTGAATCGAGTTGAAATGAGCTTGATTCGCCTCGATTCCGGTCGGGGATCGGAGTCGAGTCAACATTTGTGAAGAAAAACCTCTGTGGAGGAGTTGGTGTTACAGATAATGCGTTATGGTCTGTTTTTTTGCATGTTCGTGTACAAAAAATATAGTTTTGTTTTAATTAAATTTGAAAAGAAAAAAAAATGCACATGGAGTAGGTAGCATATTCTTATATGGTGCTGAACTATTCAGTTTTTCATTGTTTAACACGAATCAAACTATCTCACTTGCACTTCATAAGAAACATCGAAACACCATTTGCATTTCAGAAAGTGCTGTCAAACTTAATCATTTTTAAATGTTTTTGTGCGGTGGAAACACCAAAAAGATTTATCTAATCTAAACTGAAATAAACCTTTGGTGGAAACATAGCAAAACTAAATTATCTTTTCTATTGTTTTCTCTTGCAAAATAAGCCCAGTTAGTCCATTTTCACTAACAAAACTAAATAATATCAACAGTAATAGATTGATTTTTTCCCCAATAGAAAACACACATGATTCCAAATGAACAACTACTCAACTACTCAACACAGCCATCGAGATACAAATATGCAATATCAATCGTACCAACATTTGAGAACGAAATCACATAAAATCCATTTGAGACACGTATAAATGTCAAAAACCCATCCATAGTAAGATTCTACTCTAACTTTTATCGGTGTTATTCATACTATGGATATTGTTTTTGTTATTCGTGTAAAATCCTACTATGCTATGGATAGATTTTCCAACAAAACACGGGTATAGACAGAAGTCTTGTATCAATACTTGCCCTTAAATGGATATCAATTAATTTTTTTTAAGGTCTTTAGAAGGAATGATGATAGACATATGAAAACAACTTTCACTTCTCACCGTGCCGAGGTAATATAAACCAAATATAGACAGCTGTTTTCTTTAAGGTTGGTATAATTATGTCTGAGGCGTGTCCCTTGTGATCAGACCTTGTGCATATGTTACGTATTTGATTGTTGAAAGTTGTGGTTAGAAAACTACCACTGGGAAAGTGAGTATCCTGTAGCAAGTTCAGCAATTCTTCACTTGAAATTGGTAAAGAGCCATTTGCATTTTTCAGACAGCTTGGCATCGCTGGATTAATTGAAAGAATTTTTGTAGCCTAGAGGTTTTGGAAGTTTTCTTCTATTGAAACACAGAAAGACCGCCCGAAAGCTCGCTTAGATTTCCTTAGTGCCTTCTTATAACTTCTAAGGGATTCTTTATAAGAGTCCCAGTCAGAAGCTAGTCTTGTGGCTTTGGTTTAGTTCAAGAGTTTTCTACATACTCTTCGGAGCGAATCTAGCTCTGACGCCCAACATTTTCCTCTTACGAGTAAAGTAATTTTGAATTAATATTAATGTGTTGTTAAGTTCTCAACAATCCATTATTGTTAATACCAAACATTGAACTTATATTATGAAACTTCAAATTACACCTGAGTTTGACATGTGTCAAATTCCAACGCCACTAACACATAACCGCTAAAGAAATAATCCTAAAGTTGTTGTCTAAATTTCTAATTTAAAAGTGACTTTAAATTTACAAATTCTGAGATAAAGTTTAATTTATCAGCATCGATTATTCAATTTTCACAGTTTGGAAAAATTTTCTATATATATATATATTCTAGGAACACCACAAACTGAATTATAGAAAATAAACGGAAAGTATAGAAAATGAATTTGGATTGAAAAGTTAGTTGTTTCTCTTCTTTAAAATAAATTTATTTAAAATTATGTGGAAGTATATGAAAATAACAAAAAATAGTTTATAAATTCACACCCCTGCATTGGTGACACATCATTTTGAATTGAACAACTTAACCATAAATTTAAATTCAATTTAATTTATTTTAAAGTTACGTATACGCCACGGTGAATCAATAAAAAAAAAAGCATTTTTCAAATTGATTTGAAAATCTTCAAAAAATAATTGGAATACAAAGTTATGGTTTTTGTTAACTTTTAACAAATATGACACAAAAAAAAAAGTCTTTTTATTATAAACAAAAACAAATGAAAATGTGACAGTTTGTGTTTAGTGTCATTGAAAACCTTAACATCTTCGTTTATAAAAAAATATGTTAATTACTTAAGCAATTAACACAATGTAATAAAATACATATTTTAATTGCTGAACAATTTAACAAATTGTTTTAATCAAATAAACTAACTTTAAAACAAAAATAATTCAACAATTTTAACCTCCAACTCTCTCATTCACTTTAAAGCATTTAACTTTTATTTTTTTGAACACATTGATTCCCTTAACTTCGATTCTGGGGCAAAAACTATTTGTTTTTGTATTTTTGTGCTTAAATGTGTAAACAATAAAAGTTCTATATCGAACACGAGAAGGCACCAAAGTTAATTCAAAACTTTTACACGCGAACTTAATAAGAGGAGCTCAGGAGGGAAAGCAGTTTTATTCAAATTAAAAAACAAATGATTAACAAACAAATAAAATTTCAGGAAACAATAAAAAAGGGAGAGAAAGAGAGAGAGTGGAGGTGAAAACCTAGAAAACACGAGGAAAACTCCTTAACCTGTATACCATACGTCCTTACTCGTACGTGCTGCATGCATTCGTCCTTGTGTTTCATATGTGTTTGTGTTTTTTTTAAATCTTTGTTTAAGTTTAATTTTTGTTATTTCAAGAACACTGAACCAAAAGTAAGAACTTTTATATTTGTTTTATTGAAAGAGAATGCGTTCGTTGCACATTTTTAATTAAACTTAATAAAGGTACACTCATTTACAATAATAAGGAGTCTTTAATTAAAATACACTCACAGTCACAGTCACATGCATAAAGAGTCAGGCTGTAATAGAAGTTTCATTAGCAATTTAACTATAATTATCTGTGAAATAAAAACTAAAACAAAACTTTTACAGGGTTCTGCGAGTATGTGTTCTATGTTTATAAACTCAAACCTGCATAATATATTAGAAAACTTACATACGAGTATATACTGAAGCCTAGAAGGTAGAGGTAGAGACTCTCTCTTTATAATTAATTTACCCTCAACTTCAAACTAAGTATATAAAAAATACTAACATTTTAATGCTTTTAACGTTTATTGGTATGGGTGGACATTTTTGTTGGTATGAGAGTTTGGATTAATCTCATTTATCTAACAGACGGTTTCCAAATGAAAAAATAATATAGATCCTTTTTTTACAATTTTGTTTTTATTTTGTTTATAAGTTGTATTTTTGTTGTTGTTGTTGTTATTCAATTTAACTAATGCAATTTTTTGTGTCCTTTTGTGGGATGTTTTTTCTTTGTTTTTCTTCTTTCGTATCCTTTTAGGTATTATCGCTTGGTGCTGATGTCCTGCCAGAATACAAAATGCAAAGTCCTAGTGTACATAAATGGACAATACTCCATTATTCACCATTTAAAGCGGTGTGGGATTGGGTAATACTTATATTAGTTATGTATACAGCAATTTTTACACCATATGTAGCAGCTTTTTTACTCGGCGAACCTGATTATCAGCGACGTACTAATAAGTATATTAATAACGATCCAATTGTGATAGTAGATTTAATTGGTAAGTTTTTCTTTACATATTTAAATATATTTTAGTGATTTATTTTGTCTAATATTCAATGTGTATGTTATATTTATTGTATGATGTTCTTTAAGTTAAAAAAAAAAAGAATTATTTTTCGATGTTTTTTGATTGTTTGTTTGAATTTAAATTTAAATTTAAATTTTCTTTTTTTTTTCTTTGTTTGTTTCTATAAACAAATAAACTTTGATTTTTGATAAATTTTTAAAAAATAAAACACTACACTAATTTTTTTAGATACACACAAAATATTTATATACATTAAACTTTACACAAATATATATTTTTTAAAAAATAAAATACTTTTTATAACATAACTTTTACACACTTTTCACAAAATATGCATTAAAAATTATACTCACATTACTATACATTTATTTTAATAACAAATATTAAACATAAAACAAACAAAAAAAAGGAATAATAAATAAATAAAAAAAAATATAAACGCTATTTGCTTTTTATGCTTTTTCCTTAATTGCAAAACAAATTCAGCAAAATAATGTAATCATAAATCATGTTTCATAATTTTATTTTTGTATCAATATTTTTTCCTTTTTTTTAATTTTTTATTTTATTTTTGTTTTACGTAATTTTTTTTGTAAAATTTCAAAAATTAAGTTTTATTTTACAAAATTTAGAATAAATTTATAATATTATGTTCGTTTATAAAAATACCAAAAATCATCTCATGAACATATCATGAATAAAAGATTTATTTGAGAAAGGATCATATATATTTTGAAAAATCATTTTTAATGTTTTTAATTATTATTTTAAACCACTCACCTTGTAAAAAAAACTCAAATAGAAAATATAATATCTTCTTTTATATGAATACTGATAATTCGAATTGAATCCAAACTTAATTCTGTTAAAAGAGTGCATCAGATTCAAATGAGATTTCAAGATTGATTTCTAACTTTCGATTTTGCGAACTGAATTAAAAAAGTTCACCTTATTTACATATTCAAAAAAAGGATTCACATTCTAATTAAACATTTTTGTTTCTAATTCTCTGAAATTTTAAATTTTTAAAAAAAGAATTTTAATAATATGTTATTTTCTTAATATTAACAAATGGCACAGTTTCATATTTAATTCGAAATCATCTTTAATTTTTTCACAAATTTCTTAATTTAAGAATTTTCTCATTTTCTTCCATGAGTCATATTGACACAATTTTAACATAATTTCAATTCCAACCAATAATATCACATCTACAAGAAAACATTTTAAGAAATTTAAACCCACTTTTGGCTTACATGCGTCTGCGTTCTTTTTAAAAACCAAAAACCTTATCATCTAAAAAATGTTCTTAGATAAATTTGTGAGAAAATAAACTTTTTTTCTATTAAAACAAAATTCAAAATGGTGACTTTTCCTTTTGGGTACTTGGTTCCTAATAGAAAATAATTTCCCAATATTTTCGACAGCTCTTCGCCAAACCTGTCAATTTCATTAAAAAAAGATCATCATCCTATTTACTTGCAACAAAAATTGGTGTCGTTTAATACAAAAAACATGTTTTCGAATTGTTGCAGAAAGGTACCCGCATAGAAGCTTTATGTTGCTTTGAAATGTTCTCAGGAACCTATGATCTGATTTAAATTGTTTATACCGAACAAGCTCATATACTGCTTAAATAATATGAAGTGACCAAAATGGTTTCTTTTTTTTATTCTTTCGAATTTTTGGATTTATCAAAAATTCGATATCTCAAAAATAGGCCAAAAACTTTAAATGTTAAAAGTATATTTTGTAAACACTTATTAACTGCATGCTAAACAAACTCCTTGAGAAAATTGAAAAATTGTATGCAAATACGAAATTTATAAAAACACGCTGTAAAGATTTTCGAACAAAATTTAATAAAATAAGGTATTTTTTTTTGAAAATCTTAATGGCATTCAAAATTTTGAAGAAACCCTGATTTTATAGGTGTATTTTCGTGTCTTAAAATATAGGTCAATTCTTAAGAAGATTTTTTAGATACAAGTTCCTGCGAATCAGTCGTGATTTTTTTTAAATGCTTATTAACTTCCCATAGGAAGTTATTGTAATCGGTCCGATTTGTCGAATTGAAAATTTTGACATTATTCGACGTTTCAATGTTTCCTAGAGTCGAAATAAAAGAAGAGAGAAATGTCTCTACGTTCTGCGAAAGATGCAGAAAATACTCTCGAAAAAATTGAGTGGGAGGTTTTGTTACCATAGCAATTTAAAAAGGTGAAATTTTAAAAGGTGAACATTTTAGTTAACGCAAAATATCTCACAGACCAATAACGCTAAAGACTTGAATTAAATTTTCTATTATGTACTGTAACGTGATACCAAACTATATATATTTTTGGCGAAAAATCCAATTAACGATTTTTTAATAAATCAACAAAAACTGAATAAAAGTATTTGTCACCTCGAATATTTTACGAACAAAAAATGATTTTATCTCCAAAACAATTTTGTGCAACGAAAAATAACGTTTTTAACATGTGGTAAAATTTTGAAAAAAATCGTGTTGGCAGTTTTTTTTATACAAAATAAAAACTCAAAGTTGGTAAAAATTGATCTTCGACTCAAATATCTTTACAAAACTTTGAGATATTGGCTTTAAACTAATTTTATCTTTTAAAAAGTATTGCTGTCAGTATTCAGTAACATTTTGAGAAAAATTGAATTGACAGTTTCTCGTCCAAAAAAAAATTAATAAAAGTTGGTAAAAATTGGTTTTCGACTCAAATATCTTTTCAAAACTTTGAGATTATGGCTTCAAATTAATTTTGTCTTTGTTTTAACATTCGATAAAATTTCGAGAGAAATCAAATAGATAGTTTTTTAACAAAAAATAATAACCTGAAAAAAGCATTACTAAAAGTTCATAAAAATTGATTTTCGACTCAAATATGTTTTCAAAAATTGAAAATATTGGCTTCAAACTTATTTTATCTCACAGAAAATATTGTTTTCGACATTGAGTAATTTTTTTTATAAAAATCCAACAGTCCGTTCTTTCCTAAAAAAAATAAAATCTACAAAAAATAGTACGCAAAATTTGTAAAAATTGATATTCGGTTTTCGATATCTCGTGAATAATAGAAGACATTGACTTCCAATAAAATTAATTCATCCAATTTGTATTTGTTGATACATTGATAAAAATTGGTTTTCGACTAAAAATCTCGTCAACTAAAATAGATTTTGAAATCAAACTATTTCATTTTATGCAAAATTTTGTTGGTAATTTTTAAATTTTTAAGAATAATTTAAATGACAACTTTTTTAACAAAATACGGAAACCTACAAACGTTTAAGCAAGACAAATCAACAGACGGGATGGAAGGTTATCAGTGTGGGTCGCATTCCAGCCTCTTTCCTTTTGATTCAAATTAAATCCAAACTTTATAAATAACTTTATAAAAATGGATCACATTAAAATAAAATTTGAGGATTAATTTCTTTCTTTTAACTTTTCGAACTGAATTAAATCAATTAATTTAAAAGCTCTAAATCACCCACTTTACCAAATAAAGGGATTCAAAAAAAGTTATAATTTTGTGCCTTTAGAGGAAAGAATATTTTAGAATTTATTATTTTCTCAATCTCATAAAATGCCACAGTTTTTAGATTTTATTTTAAGTAATTTTCAATTTTTTCAAAAATGTCTTAATTTAAGAATTTTCTTCCATGATACAGTGATAAAATCTTAACATCATCTTAAATCATACCAATTTAAGTAACATTTCGGATACAAAAAATATTTGAGATACCAAAGAAAAGTTAAACCTCCAAATACAATCTTGGATTAAAAGTTTAAAATAAACAGGAATTGGCTTACATAGTCTGTGGTGTGTCTTTTTTGAAAAATAATATGTCCAATTTCTTGATGAAGTTCTTAAATAAATTCAATACTCGATTTAGTATTTTTCGTTTTATCTTTCGAACTTCATTTTAAACATACATATAGGTATTCAACTTGAGCATCTCTTCACATCTAATCATATTTGTATACTCGGTTTAAAGTCATTTTTGAGTTCTAGAAATAATGAATCTTATTTGAATTCTGACATTTGAACAAAATTAAAAACATCTATCAGTTTTCATTGAAGCGCACATTTATTTTAGGACTTAGTTTTGATATTCTTACTTTTTCGAAATCAAAATTAGGTTTTAATGAATTTTTAAAAATGTTCGTGTTGCATTGAACATCTTAACTTGAATTAAGTTCAAAGGAAATCGGTTTCGATATAATTTTTTTCCACTGTTTCTTGAAAACTCGAACCATTAATTCAAATATTAAAATCCTGAAATCTCATGCAATTTAAATAATAGAAAGTATTATATTGAAAAGTTACAAGAACTCTTGTGTTAAGTAGATTCAGCCCAAAGGTTATTGTGAAGATAAGAATGCAAGACATTTTGGTAAAAGTTTAGTATTTTTAAATATTTCTTCAGATGTACATAATGTCAAAACGGGCATCTTGTCTTCTATAAACAGATTTATCTGGTCATATTGTCCATAGAAATATTAACTATTTTAGACTGGTCCTCCGACCCTTTTTGTGAGAATAAAGCCCTGGCGCTGACAAGCTTAATTTATAGTTTAATGGGTTTAAATATATATGTGACTTTTATACTTTATGAAACTGTCAGCGTCCAAGTTAATTGCTGAATCGAGTTCTAATATCCTAGACCTCCAAAATCGAAATTCTATCTCAGAATGAGATTTAAATCAGAGTTCCAAAGCTTGAGAACTTGATGCAGAAATTAGTTAGAGCCCAATCAAGTAAACATTTATCAATAAACTGAGTTTTAGAGACTAGATCTTTGACAAGAAAATGTCGATTAATGTCTTAAAATTCTTCTAAGATAATTTTGTGTTTTGTTTATTTTAGACAATAAACTTTTTTTGTTATTAAAACAAAATACAAAAAAAAATTTATTTTCAAGATGGTGTAATTTTGTTTTAGATTCTAATAAAAAACATTTTTATAAACATAATCAAAATAAATGTCACTTAATAGATACACCCCAATGTTTTCGACAGTGTTTCTCCAAACCTGTCAATTGAATCAGAAAAGGGTCAGTGACAAGTATTGAGATTTTAATCAAAAATGACATTACGATGGTAAGACAAACAATGGGTCCGGTTATTCAATCCGCTTTTCTATCTGTTTGTACTTGTTGAATCAATTGAGTTCAAGCTTGAAAATTAAGATTTGAAGATGGTTAAAGTTAGGCGGTTTTAAGACTAAAATTAATAGAAGTTCGATTTTCGAAAAAATATTTTTAAATTAAATTACATTTAAATTTTTGAAGATAAACTTATTTTGGAGGTATATTTTTAAATCTTAACATATAAGTATGTTGTATTTGAATGAACAGATAATGTACGGAAGCAAGTTGGTGCGACTCAGTCGTGAATTCTATTTTAAATAATTAACTTTTGTTCAAATTTAATTTAAATTTAAACTTTTATAAACTGCATCAGATTTAAAAGAGATTTAAAGATTAATTTCATACTTTTAACTTTGCGAGGTGAATAAAATCGATTAATTTGAGACCTCTAGATCACCTACTAAAATAGATATATATGTAGGTATTCAAAAAAGTTCAAATTCTGACCCTTCAGAATTGTACTCTTGAGGAAAGGAAATTATTGATATGTGTTTTTGTATCATTCTCATTAAATTGCATTGCTTTAGATTTGGTTTAAATGCAACTTCAATTTTTGTCAAAAATGTTTTAATTTAAAAATTTTACATTGACACATTTTTCACATCATTTCAAATCCCATTAATTTTAATAAAATTTTATGCACAAAGTTGCACAAAAATGTATATCAGCTTGCCACTAAAATGGAAAAAGAGACAAATTCTAAAATGACACCTACGTAATGTTTAATGTGTCGAAAGTTGCACTTTTATTTCTTTTTCATAAAAATATCAAAAAAATCTTGGTTTTTAAATGAGCCTTGATTACCACATGTCAGCGGCTTATAGCAGTTTAAAAATTCCATTCCTCAATTTTGACTTTTTTTCTATTAAATGTCAATATCTTAAGATTATCGTGTAACCATATGTTTCCCTAAAAATAACGCCTTTCCAGACTTAAAAGCATTTTCGTATTACAGAAAAGTCCAAATCTTCCACTCGCTCACTCTGATGGTATGTCATTTCGAAGGAATTTGTTCAAGGTGTTGGTATTTTGGTACTTATCTAAAAATTGGTTCTAATTAAAAGTTTTTTTTTCAAGCATAGCTAACAAATATTTCCACATCATATATCAATCATATAGTTCACTTAATAAGCCGCAACCCAATGATTTCGACGGTTTTTCTTCAAATCTATGAATCTATGTGAAAAAAACATGGTCATACTCATAACCTTTTTTTTTGTTTAATTACATAATTCTAAAATTTTTCAAAACAAGACATAATCTTGGTGTGGAACCGCAATTGATTGGATTGAACCACAATTTACCCTCTTCCCCCCTCAGAGCCCTAAAACTTTTAGCTTAGAAGTCCAAATTTAGGGTAATTTTTAAGAAGTTGTAGAACGTCTATTCCCCAAAAATTAACATCACCATTTCTATGTTGTCGAGGCGTGACATTGTTGAATGTGGTCTTGAATAATTTACAAATCTAATTTATGACCGTTAAGCAATAAAACAGGAAAAAAAATGCTTTTAACACCTTACAAATTAGTCACAGTAATGGAAAACAAAGTCTCAAAGTTGAAGTTCAATTAAATAAAAGAAAACAAAAACTCATTCAATAAACGTGTTTTTAAATTTTTAAAGAGCACGAATAAGGACATGCAATTTGTATATATGGCTCAAAATCACCAAGGTGCAGAATTGGCTTCGCTAGCATTTTTATGTCTTAAACCTTGACTTAATTAAAAAAAAAAAATTAATAAAATACTAAAACTGACCTGTTTTATGTTTCTATCAAACAATATAATTTATTAATAAACTAAATTTTAAATGAAATCAATAAACACGCATAGAAAATCATTTCGGGAACGCGTCCCAATCTACAATCTTCAACTTCAAGCCCAAAATACAATTGAAAGATGTAAGGTATTCAACCCCGGTCATCACTTAATACACCGTATTTTTTATACAGAATCTAGTTTTAGAAACGGTACTAACAGATTATTTATTTTTAACTGTAAAAAATGCAAAAACAGTTTGTCCGATACCGCACAAGTCATTTCAGGGAACATATCGATAATCGATCACAAATAATTTTAAGTGAACGCAATAATTCTGTGTCAAACGTCAGTCGAGGAAGAAAACAATAACAAAGCCGGCTGTCAGAGTATTTATCGTAAAATAAGTTATATCTAAATGGTAATTAAATTTCTATTCATCATTCGTAGAGCGTACATCAATAGTCCGTCATTCCGTGAACGCATTTATTACATTTAATTATTGATGAAATACTTTTCTACGACACGAAATTTCAAAGTTACCTCAAATATTTTTCTATTGACAAAGTCAGATCGCATTTAAGACGACCGCCGTATAATTAAAGCGCGCGCTTAATTGAAATCGTCATTTCGGGAACGGTCATTTCGGGAACGTTCCCGGACATGATTTTTACGTATTTTGCTTGTAGAAGATTTTGTATGTATTGTTTTCATTATTGCTTATTTAATATAGATACATAATATACCCATGTTATTAAACAAAGCTTAAATTATGTACTTTATTTTGTTTTTGTTGATTTTATCAAACTTAGAAAAACGTTCCCGAATTGATGGTTTTTGTATGAAGTTTAGTACTAAACAATAATACTAAGAAAGTATAGAGTTCTGTGCGCTGCCCTGTCAAAGTTTATTAATATAAAATGTTTGCAACAGTATAAACTAAAATTCATCATTATAGCTTGCAATTTTTTTTTTCATAAAAAAAATTTGAAATTTGCAACCTTGGTGATTTTGAGCCATATGAAGCTTCTGTTTTACTACCCATAATAATCGTACCAGGCAGACTTACTTACTCTACATGAGTCATACTAAACAACTGACGAAAAATTATTTAGCTATTGAAAAACTTAGAGAACCATTTCCAAAAGGTTAAACAACGCATGATTCAAATTGAGAAAAATTAAATTTTGCACTTAAAGTAATTAAAAAATCGATTTTTAGGTTTTTCCATTTTACAATCTTTTTTTTTTTGAATTGCGAGAAGAAGGAGGGAATACAATTAATTGTTAGTATGTGATCAATGATTGGAATCATAAAATTACAAATATGTATTAAAAAACATGAGATCCCATTTTATGATAACTTGAAAATGTTCTTGTTTCAGAACTATTTTCATTTAACTTCTGCCCCAATGGGAGTCGATTAAAAATTGAAAACAATTATTCAATGTAAATTAAATTAAATTTTGAACATTCAAAAATTAAATGAAAGCAAAACCTTTTCCGCTTGAAAAAAATTAAGGAATTTCGAAAATTGGTTGGGAACTCAAAGAAAAACTCATTCAATTTTTTTCGAATTCCCTTCAATTTTTAAAATCTTAACAACTCTGACCATGTTTTTCACATAATTTTAAGAATAATTTTGAGGTGTTACGTGTTATTTAAATTTCGAAAAAGTTGTAGATAGAGTGGTAAAATTAAATAACCAAATTAAGGTAATTAGTCGAAAGTTGAATGTTTTTATTTCAATTTAAGTATTTTCTTAGAACCTGTGATATATAAAAGAACTCCTTGGAAGTTAAGCATCCATTGACATGGATATATTTTAAAGAGATTATTAGTTAATTCTAGGAATCTTTAAATATTTTAAAAATTCTCTTCCGAAACCATTTAATTGTGGAAGGATTTACTAAGGTGAAAAATACTGTATTTTGTATTTTGCTCTGGGGTTTTTGTATTGTGGTATTTTTTTTTTTCAGAAATTAAACTTATTCTGATTACTTTGAACGATTTTACTGTTTCATTTTTAGTAAATAGTATAAAATCGGAAATATCTTATGAAATTCTAAGAAATTGCAAATTTCAGTCAGAAAATGTAACAAAATAATGAACTAAGACATGGTACTTCAATAATTCTTCAAATTTACTCTGCTTTTGGTCTTTTGAAAGTTTATGCCACGTGTGTAAATTGTTTGTATCTTTTGAGCTAGAAACATTTTAAGTTTTCAACAGAAATTGAATGCTTAAGTAGTTCCAAAAAGTAGAGAAAAAGCCATATTTCAAATTCTTTTACTTTGAAACTTACAAAAGTTAGACATTTGGATTAAGTTAAGCTCACAATTAAATTCTATCACTTCTATGTTGTATCATGACTGAATTTATTTCAAACAAAATAATCAGTACAATTGTTTCCTAGAAATTTTTGTTGTGTTGTGTTAAAAAAACAGAGAATGTCATTAAGACTTCTTTGAACATTTGAAATAACGAAAAAATCAGCTAAGAAGAAATCGATTTCTAATGATTACAAGTATTGTTCGACTTCAAAAAGTCACAATCGTATTTAAGTTCTTCTTCCTGAAATTTAAATTGTAAATGGTTTGGGTGTTCAAAAACATTTTCTATGTTTAAATTTCATTTACACAAACCTAGAGTGAGATATCTTTGAAATGTTTGATGTATTATGTATGAAAATCCATTATGTAGTATACATTTAATTTATTTATAACATTATTCAAATATCCAACGCAAATGCAAATCCCAAAAGTCCCATTTTCCATATAATTTGACCTATAATTCAGATTTAATTTGACCAATACCATATAGATTATGTTATAGCTTTCAGGGTATTGGTGGTTTGAGGTTGAAAAATCAACTGAGGTCATATTGCACGATCTTTGTAGGCAATCCGCACTAGCTCTACTTGAAATAACCATATTTGAAAATAGCTATTGGAAAATATACATTGTGGTGTAAAACAGACTGTATTTGAGATTTTATTCAAGTTTTGTACACACTGGGATTTGAAATGATTTTTATTGTTTTGTTGATATAAAGTATTTTTTTTATGAAAATTAAAGAAGGTTAATTTTTACCACTTTTCGTTGGTTCCGTCAATCAATCCATGAATACAAATTTAAAATCGGACTAATTTATTTAAATGGCTGATGACATCAGCAGGCATAATCCTTTGGGCCATGAAAAATGATATCTACAAAATGTTGGTACTGTTAAAATGTCAAAAATGAACGACTTTATTAATTTTGGAACATTTTTAGGTTGTTGGTTCTAAAAACCTCCATAGTGCAATCAAACTAAACAACAAATTTTTCGTCCAATTTCCAAAGAAAATATACGTTTTAAAAAACAAAAAATTAAAAGATTAAGAAGCAGTTATAAGTATTCACTTTATTTAAAACTAGTTTTATAAGATTTTGAATGTTCACAACTAAGAAATAATTACAAATTAGGTAAAACACTTTTGTGATTTCTAGTTAAAGTTGTTCGAGAGATGAATTGTTGAAATGATAACCTAAGAGTCAAGTTTAAAAAAATAGCTTTAACAGTTTAGTTTGCAACTTTAAATTTAAATAAGTAGGCACCCCAATTTAAGGTCCTGCGTTTTCGCGTGCTTTACTCTGTCGGCTTTTCAAAAATCTTATTAAAATTTTCAAGTTCATAAAAATCTATGTTTCGAGAGCATATGAACCTACCCCTAAAAATAACCAAACCATATTTTTTTGTAACAATCCAAATTGTCATTTAAGAAAACTCAGAATTTTCAAAATTCATATAAAAATTGAATTTAAATTGAATTTGAATTGAATGTAGAAATATAAGTATTCGAAACTTTAAACCTATTTACTTGAATTTCCTAGGAGGACTTTAATTAAAAAAAAAAAAAACAATCAATTGCATTTTCTTAAAAATGTTACCAAATGTCAAAAACCCTCTTTTTCACAATATACAATTATTTCAAGGGCAATATAATTGTTGGTTCATAAAATATTTGAGCTTTGTCAACCAATTTTTTTTAAATGTTATCTTAAAAAATAACAATCCACTGAATTTTTTAAAAGTAAAGTCTTCATATCTTGATGGTATCATCTGCAAAACCTAATGTATTTGAATTTAGTAAATCTTGGAAAAAAAAACCTGATATTTTAGTATTTTTAACTTCTCCTATGTACATTATGTAGTTATTGTAATCAGTCCGATTTGTCGAATAGAAATTTGTTGACGTTTTAAGGTTCCTGGAATCTCAATCAAATAATTTTAGAGAAATGTCTCTGCTGTAGTTTGACCGTTCATTATACTTTTTTTTCTGCTATAAACTCAAGAACGAGTTGAAATATCGACTGCATATAAACTTGTTTTAAAAGACAATTACATATATCCAAAAATGCAGAAATCCACTCGTTGTTTCTCACTATAAAAATGTGTATGCAGATCAGAATACATTTTGTGCCATCTGATAAAATTTAAAAAAAAATCGAATGGACAGTTCTTAGTAAAAATGTAACCCTAAACAAATATTTATTAAAAAAATTTAACTTTCCATAGGAGGTAATTGTAATCGGTCCTAGAATATAAATCAAAGATTTTTAGAGAGATGTCTGCGTGTGCGTGTGAACGTACGTCCGTATGTTCAGAATACCATTTCTCGTCGTCCATATCTCAAGAACCAGTAGAGATTTGACTTAAGGGGGTATTCTAGTGTAGAGACATGAATTTCGGCCGGTTTTTGAAGCGTTGTATAAAGGAAACAAAAAATATTTTTTGTATCAATTTTTTTATCATTTGTTTATTGATTTGTTGTTCATACATAAAAAATTAATAAAAAAAATTAAAATTAACAAAGTTACAAGCAGTCAAAGAGGGGGTCTAAATAAAAGAGAGTGTCCTGGCGTGCATCCTACCAACCCTCCTGGTGACCTGAAAAACAAAAACTAGACGGATTCTTAATTATTATAGATGTTGCTATTGTTTCACTCTTGGATAAGTTAAAAAAAAAAACTTTTTAACAAAATGGCAGCAGTTTGAAAAAAAAATGTTCTTGTTGCATATTTTTCCAAAATTCCGAATTTTTTAAAAATACTAAATAAGAAGTTATATTTTTGGACAAGGACCACACGATAAAGAGATGTATAAAGAATATCCTCTCCAAATTTTAAGTAAATCGGTCTATTAGAACTCGATATATCCTTACCGCCAGCTCGAAAAAAGTAGTTTCGAGAAAAACGCGTTCAGAGTTTTGAGACAAGTTTTCGACCATTTTACTTATAAAATGATACAGAATACGTACATATAATTATCACTTCAAAAATAAACACGTTGTCAGAGCTAGCACTTCCACTCAGTATAAACGTTGCCACAAAAGTAACTTAAAATGAAACTAAAAGGACAAAACAGTTTCTATGACCTTCAATTAACTTGTGAAATAATAGGAATATTAAAAAGTCCTTTTAAACGCATATTCTTGAATGTCTAAACTTTGGAAATTGAAAAAAAAAATTTTTGATTTTTTCAGAATTCTACACTAGAATACCCCCTTAAGTTTTATATTATAATATTGTAACGTGATACCAAAGTGATATAATTTTGAAGATCAATTCAATCAACGGTTTTTTATAAATCAAAAAACTAAAAAAAAATTATTATCACCTCGAATATTTTAAGAACAAAGAATGATTTAATCTAAAAAAAATTGTATGCAACGAAGAATAATGTTTTTGATTTCTGGTAAAATTTTGAGAAAATTCGAATTGACAGTTTTTGATTTTTCTTTAAATAAAAACCTATGAAAACATTATTTAAAGTTTGTAAAAATTGATTTTCGACTTAAATATCTTTTTAAAAATTAAAGATATTGGGTTCTAATTGATTTCATCTTTTATAAAATATGATTTTCATCATATTTTATAATAGATATCTTTATAATAGATATCTAAAAAAAGATTACTAAAACTTGATAAAGATTCTTTTTCGACTCAAATATCTTTTCAAAAATTTTAAATATTGGCTTCAAACAAATTTCATATTATAAAAAATATTGTTTTCGACATTTAGTAAAATTTGTATAAAAATCCAAAGGTCAGTTTTTTCGTAAAAATTAAATTCTACAAAAAAACAGTACGCAAAATTAAAAAAAAAAATTATGTTCGATTTTCAATATTTCGTGAATATTATTGACTTCAAAATTATTTCATTCTGTGCTAATGTTTTTTTTTTTTGAAAAATCCAATCTGTATTTGTTTATAAATGAATATATGAAAACTTTTCAGAAATGTTATTAAAATTAGTACAAATTGGTTTTCGACTTAAAATCTCGTTAACAAAAACATATTTTGATGTCAAACTAATTCATTATACAAAAAATACTGTCGGTAATTTTTAGTTAGTTTTTTAGAAAAATTCAACTGACAACTTTCTTAACAAAACAAGAAAGCCTACAAGAACATTAAAAGAATATGAAAAACCTACTTAAAAATTAGAAAAACAAAGAAAGATTGACTTTTAATTATTTATCTGACACAAAATATTGTTCTTAATATTTTATTAAAATTTTAAACAAGACAAATCGACAGACGGGATCGGAGGTTATCAGTGTAGGTCGCATCCCAGCTTTTTTTTTAAAGTTGATTTTGGACTCGAAAATCTCAGCAAAACATAAAGATTTTTATTTAAAACTTATTTCTACTTATAAGAAAACAAATTTTGTTAGCAATTGGTAACATTCAAAAAAGATCACCTGACAGTTTTTTTAGTAGAAAAACTGTAGAAAATTCTACTCAATATTGGTTAATGTAAGGTTTTGACTTAAATATTTCGCAACATAAAAAAGATATTGAAATCAAAACTAATTGCATCTCATGCAAAATACAATTTTTGGCAAATATTTAAAAAAGCGAACACCTACAAAACGCAATTAAAATTAATTTTCGACTCAAGTATCATGAGAATAAAAGAAAAGAATTGCTAAAAATTGTTTCCTCTCATACAAAATGTTGTTTTCAATGTTTTGTAAAACTTTGAGAAAAAACAGTTGACTAGATATTTGACCCATTCAAATATTGTAGTGATTATTTTGAAACTCTTTGTTATACATAAATCAAAGTCCTACGAAAAATTATATTTTATTGATTTAGCTTAGCAAATATATTTCGATAGAAAAAAATCTTTTACTTAAATTTTTGAATGCATACTTTTTCAAGTTAGTTAAATACAAAATTGACTTCTTACAAAAAATAACATTTCTAAATTTTAAGAAGGAATCAATGGCAAGTTATCGTTGTAGGTCGCATTCTAGAATCTTTTTAAAATTTTATTTTGGGGGATAAAAAAAGTTTGTAACTTTTCTCTGATTTTTATCAAACAATCTAAAGCGCCACAGTTTTATAAAAAAAAGTGTACAAAAATCAATTCAAATTATTAAAAAATGCAAAACTTATGTTTCCTTTACGGACAAAAGTCTTCTTTTGTTAAAAATATTTGTTTTTGATAATAAGTCTTTTTTTAATACAATTCTTTGTGTCTGTTTTTATGGTATTTGGCCGCACTAACCTTTAACTTAAAAAACAAGGTCAAGTTTATGTAATCTAGTCGTGTACTATGTACCTATTTAATTAAAGATTTAATTTATTTCTAGCTTATAATTATATTGGAGAAATAGTTTGAATAACCAAAATGTTACTTGTAACCCTGTTCCCTTTTCCTTCAGGAAAAAGTCTTTTTTCGTTTATGAAAACACAACAAAAACAACAACAAAATAAAGATTATCCCCAGCAGTTGTTGTATTCCAAGTTTTTGGTCTCGTTTTTTATTAATTGGAAAAATAATGTGTTTCCAAGACTCTTGGGTATTTGTTCGATTTTTACTTTAGGAAGATATAGTGAAGTAATGTAGATGATGGTATCTTGTTTTTCTACGTATATTTTGGTATTATATAAAGGTTGAACAAAAGTAATCTTAAAAGTCGTCTGCTAAGTTTAGTGTTTGTTTTATTTATAAAAACGAAATTGGTTGTTATAAGTTCCTTTTGGCTTTAGGGTACAACATAATTTTTGAAGCTTCTCAAGGCTATCTATAGTCTATAGATACCTCTCTGATTCTTATGGTTATATAGTTTCATCAATGTCTGCATGTTTATTATAGTTACATAATAAAACACAAAATATAAACTTATATAATAATTTCATAAAATATTAACTAACTTACATAAAATCATTTCCTTGTATTTATTTCGATACTTCTTCTAAATCTGATGTGGGAGTAGAAATTACGATATGTTTAAGTTATTCCAAGAAAAGGATATTCTATGAAAATTTCTTTTGGCAGAATAAAAAGAAATTCAAACAAAATTTTAGTCTCCTCAAAATAGAGCTGAGAATTAAAGATAAATAGACATATCTCAAAATTGATGTATTGGAATAAGCAGTTCCTCAATTTTCCAGTTCGAAAGTAATTGCTTCACAGAAAATACACTTTCGAGTATTTATAATTAAAATTGTTTCTTAACTTCACTCGTCTTAATAAAATAAACAAGTCACAATTTTTGATATTTGGAAAGTTTATATTTTCAATATCTCTCAGAGAAAAAAAAATAAAAATATAATTTCAATTTCTACGGTCAAAAACCTGAAAATAAATTTTTTGCTAGGATTCGATGCCTCAATTAAAAGAATTTAATATTACCCGTGTTTTTTTGGAAAATCTATGAATAGTATAGTAGAATTTTACACGAATAACAAAAACAATATCCATAGTATGAATAACACCTATAAAAGTTAGAGTATAATCTTACTATGGATGGGTTTTTGACATTGAAACTAGTCTCGAATGGATTTTATGTGATTTCGTTCTCAAATGTTGATACGATTGATATTGCATTTGTATCTCGATGGCTGCGTTCGTTGAGTAGTTGTGCATTTGGAATCATGTGTGTTTTTCATTGGGGAAAAAATCAATCTATTACTGTTGATATTATTTAGTTTTGTTAGTGAAAATGGACTAACTAGGCTTATTTTGCAAGAAAAAACAATAGAAAAGATAATTATGTCAGTTTAGATTAAATAAATCTTTTTGGTGTTTCCACCGCACAAGAAGATTTAAAAATGATTAAGTTTGACAGCACTTTCTGAAATGCAAATGATGTTTCGATGTTTCTTATGAAGTGCAAGTGAAATAGTTTGATTCGTGTTAAACAATGAAAAACTGAATAGTTTAGCACCATATAAGAATATATGCTACCTATTCCATGTGCCATTTTTTTTTTTTAAATTTGATTAAAAAAAAACTATATTTTTTGTACACAAACATGCAAATAAACAGACCATAATGCATTATCTGTAAAACCAACTCCTCCACACATTTCAACTCGATTCAGTTATATATGTAAATAATTTAGGCGAGCTTCAAGCTCGCTTCAAACATGTTAATGTAGTAGTCTACGAACAAACCCCCCTTCTTGGAGTTTTTATTTTATGTCAAATTGTTTGGTTAAAACTTTGAAATCGACTATCACATTACACAGACGTATTTTTTTGATTTTGATAGTCAACTATCAAAAATCAGCTTACACGATTTCATTTTTCGATAAATTATTCTGGCAAATATTCAGTTGTATCAACTTTCAAATATAAAAACCGGACTACTGCGGATCGTTTTTTTGGCAATTTCTCACTGTACTTTATATGGAATACTAAAAAACGCACTTATTGGTTTTAAATTTAACATATGGGGCACATTCGACAACCCATTTTTTGTAAGTTGTTGAGCATACTTGATACGAGCTCCATGTTCATTGCTGTCTAGCACTGCCGCTAGTGAGTATTAAGTAGCTTTGAAAATGGATTGATTTCTATAATTTTGTTTTTTTTTGTGGGCCAACGAAAATGCCAGCTCTCACTTTGGCTTCGGATAATTTCCAACAAAATTTAATTAAATAATTAAAGCGTTTAGAGTCTTGTCAAAGAGATTGAATTACTTTTTGAATAAACCTAATTGTATGTGTAATGGAGGCATCAATAAATTCTTAGTCTCCGGGTCAAAAAAATTCTAAGCACTATAAATTTTTCCAACTGATTCATTATTGTCAGCTGAGAAAAGTGCTTTACATGACTACCCGAAAGTGCTTAAGCTTTGCAAAATTTTTAACAGTTTTGTGGTGAATTTTAAAAATTTAAATGTGTTGTTGAAGCTTTGTTGAAACTTTTGATATTTATGGACTGTCTTTTTCTAGCTATGTATTTAGAGACTTTGATGAAACTAAGTATTCTTCTTCCTAGAATGTCTTCGAGTTGATCAAGATTTTATTGAAGAACTGTCTGCCTAAAAATTTGTTTCTAGTATGGAATAGTGCTGGCAAGTGGCATAAGACAATTGGACAGTGTCTTCTTGTTCTTCCACATCACTGAATCTTATGCACATATCACTCTTAATAATCCGCGTTTTTGTATGTATGGTAACCCTTTAGTTTGTGACTTGTTATTTTGCTTACAAGCAGTCGTAAGTCTAGATGCATAATCGAACGGGGTTTTTCATTTGTCGAATTTGGGTCATAGTTCCCTGGTCATGGCACATGTTTTAAAGCATTTTCATCTTTCATTGGTTTCTTGGAGTTTTTAATTATTACCAATGATGCGTTTAAAATTATAGGATGGGGTGTTTATGGTTGAGTCTATCCTGGATTAGCTAAGTTTTGTCCCTATCCTCACCAGCTCTAAGGTCTCTTGTACCCAGGTACATCGCTGTGACCTGGTACCCAGCATAGTGTTATGATTTGTTGTTAGCTAAGAACCGTAATTTCTTGGCAACAGTAATTTTCAATTTTCGATACGTGGTGGAAGGAATCGTTTCGAATTCTCTTTCGCTATCAATGAATATGGTCATAACAGCCTATTATAGTGTCATAATTGAGACCTGATTTGCAGCATACATCACGGCCAATAATTCAGCTTTCGAAAATCTTAAGGTGTTGGCAAGTTTGAGTGTCTCAGAGAAGAAATCTGCTCATGCTTCAAGTCGTCTTTAGGTACGGGCATTGACGACTCATTAATATGTGGAACACTGTCCCCTAACTCGTTCTTGTCGGGAAAGACAGTCTTAAAGGGTTTATTGAAGTGTAGACAGGGTATTATCATGTAGTCTGTGCCTCCATTGTTCCTTATGTATTCCTGAAGAATCTGGTCGTGTCTGATGTGGCTGGTTTTCCAAAAACTGTTCTGGGTCAGGTGTAAGGCAGTGTTTTAAACTGTTTAATTTACAGATAGGTCCAAAGTAAAAGATTACATTGGCTTGACGATTTTATTATGCATTTTTAAACTGTTCTTTTCTTCAAATCACATTCATACTAAAATTCTGAAAGACTCCACATAAAGTATAATTTTCGGAGCACTTGCTTTTATGTTATTGTCAAAAACCAAATTTATCATTTTTTTGTTAGTTGAGCTCATGATTTATGTTTATCAATTTACTATTTCAATAATTTTAAACTTTAAATAAAGCTTACAAATTAGCAATCATACATTTAGCTTAAAAATGTCTATCCTGTTTTTAAAGATTAAAAAAAAAACAGCTTTTAGCCTGTCTACTACTTTTATTTGTAATGGCTCCACAGACTTGAAAAGGGTTATCACTTTAGTTTTACAAGACAAACACAATTTCTGACTCCAAAATAAAATAAGCTTTTAAACATAGTAATTTTAACAGCAGGAACTATATCATTTTAAAACCAAAACATCACTTTTAGAATAATTTATATATATTGCCAACACTTACTTATCCCACCAATCCAAAAAGCCATCAATTTTCACGACTTCTTATCTCTATATAAACTTTTTTAATATTTTGCATCATTTTTCTAAGCTTTCATATGGAACTCTTAGTTTCTAATTTCATCATTAATTAAACTATTTCTCCATTTTATATACGATGAAAGCATGTGCTTGTGCATTGACAAAATAAAATCAACAAATAACCTTACAACATTTTTCTAATCCAATATACATTTGATTTTGTTTCTTTAAACAATTGTACAATATTTTCCTAAGTTAAACAATTGACAATATACCTATACAAAATTATTTTTGTTTCTTATTCTTTTTTTTTTTAATTAATTTTGGATGTTCAAAAATTTTAATAAGTGTTTTAGAATTTAAATTAGAAGATTTAAGACTTCGTGAATATTTTCAAAATTACTTAAATTCTTAAGTATTTTATTTTTGTTTGTTCATCATCCTTGAAAACTATTTGTCAATAATAAATTTTCTTAATTTTCACTCTTAGTTTTCTTTCGGGTTGAAGTCATTATTTTTTAAGTTACAAAATAAGTTTTTTTTTAATTATGTATTTTAAAATTCTGAAGAACAAAATTGAGTATTTGAAAATTATTTATAACTGATATAATTGCTTTTTTGCAATAAATTCAAAATTTATTATTATGAATTTTTTGGAATTTTAACATAACATTCTCAGAATTTTGAAATACAGAATAATACAAAAAATCTAAATTGTGTCTACTTTGAAGCCTTGGATGATTTACAGAACAACGACCCGTTCTTCTTTGCTTCTTACTTAAAAAGCTTACTTTCAATGAGTGGATTAGCAACATAATTTAAAAATTTAATCTTTTGTCAACTTATTTTATATAAAGTTGATGCCAGAGAGACACATTTTATAAATCAAATAAGAATATAAGTAGGTAGGTACCTAATCTAAGGTATAAAATAAAGTATAAAGTATAAAGAGTACACACATTTTCATTTAGAAGGTGTCAATGAAAGGAAAATTTATTTATATCAAGATTAGAATTTTTGCAATTTTAAATCCAGATCCAGAGCAAAGTACACAGGTACAAAAATGACAAAAGTGACTAAAGGGATTCCAGACAACAACAAAAAATAAGACCTTAAATTGAATTTAAATAAGAAGAAAAGAAACATTATTACTTTCTTTATTTACCACTGAACTTGAATTAAAATTAATTTTTTAAGTGAAAGTATCGTATTTAAAGGATCATTGAAAGTGAAAATGTTCAAGGTTATTATTTGTTATGTACCCGGATTTGATTAAATAAGAATAATAATAAATAATTATTGTAAGAGGTATTTAAATTTTAAAGTATGTTTTTATTATATCTTTCTCTCATCTTCAGAACTATAAAAAGGTGGAAAGGGAGATTTTGTCTAGATTGTGGTACAGTTTTAAAAATTTTAGATAGCTTGTTGAAAGATAAAATGTACTAAGAAAAAACAACATTTTGATTTTATAGTGATTTTGTATTTTGAAAATTTTATTTGTACTTTGATACTTTAGCTCAGTAAAGAGCTGTTCAGGAGCATATGAAAAAAGTCAAATGTAACAATTTGGAAAGGTCGAATCATGCTGTATTTGGTCTCATTGGTTTCGAAAAAAAATCTTTATATCAAAAATAGTTCTGCTATCTACTATAGCCCGAAAAACATAAAACAAAACCTTCTTTTTTCTTTAACTTCAGCTTATTCTAAGCTTTCATATGATATCCATCTCAATTATGTAAGCAACAAAGAGTACTAATGGAAGAATTGTGAAACTAAAATGTACAAGTTAATATAAGGCTAAGTATTTAAAAAACATACAATTAAAAACGACGACAGTTCAGTTGGCATAGAGTATATATGTTTTAAATGTTTTTCAATTTAACCTCTTCATTCAGCTTTATCTATTTTTTTTTTTGGTGAGATAAGACCAACTTTCACTTTCAAAAGTTATCCATATTGCACTTAACAAATGTGGAATAAGGCCAATTTTCAGCAGTTTGTCATATTGCTATTAACTTTGACAAAGTGAAATAAGGCCAAATTATTTTGAAAAATAAGACCAACTTATTTTTACAGTGAGGTGTGCAATCCCCCTGCTTGGCCTTATTTCCCGGCATCATTTTTTTTAACAAGTTAATGTTAAACCGCAAGAAGTCTTCAAATTACGAAAATTGCAAGGATTGCCTCCTTGCCTCCAGGCTCAAAATAAAAGGAGTAGTATACTTTTATCGGCTTTTAAGAATTCTTAATCATATTTTATTTTAAACTGCCCATTAGGAGTTATTTTTATAGCAACAGAAATTTTTGAAACTCAATTCTTTTTCTACTATAGCAATTAAAGAAACAGAGAAATATTTGGTTGATTTTAAATGTCTGACAAACTAATAATGCTATCGTCTATAGTTGAATTAAGTTCACACATGAGTTTGATATTGACAAGAAAAAAAATTGTCGTTTTTTTTATAAATCAAAAAACTTTCTAAAAGTCTATTTCAGCTCGAAAATTTTTTAAATACATTTTATAACACCTTGAAAATAATTTTATGTTTAGAAAAATGGTGGTTACATTTTGAGAAAACCCAATCAATATTTATTTTACAAAAAAAACAAAAACCCTCAAGAAATTCTTCTTAATTAGTTTAACGTCTCAAATATCCCGACAAAAATATTTCCATCGTCACTTTCTGAATTTCTTATGACGAATTGGCCTATGAAGAAAAAGAGAAATAAATTTAAAGCTAGTAACACTGGTCTCAAAGTAAAAAGTTGGCTTTAAAAATCGCTTTACAATTTTTTTTAATAAAAACCTTTGTAGAACTTAAAATTTAAAGTAATAGTAAATACCACAAAAATAATTGCAAAAATTCAATATATATCAGAAACCAGCTACCAACACTAACAATAGCGTCACATGACCGAGTATAAGCGAAAAATTTGCGAAACTTCACCAGAAGAACACCAAAAAATACAACGCATAACGTTCGCAGCAAGTTAAAAATAAATAAATTAGCTGGCTCAACAGTCTGTTAAGAACTAGGGCCTATTAACTCACAACTCTCAACCATTCCTGTGTGCGGTAACTGTTATCAGGGATAGAGGGGACCTACAGTGTTAAGCCGAATCCGAACGGCTAATTTAAGAAAGCACTTTTCATGACGAAAATTACTCTTGGAGGATTTGCAGTACCCGTGAAAAAAAAACTTTAGATGGCACATGCAGGGTTTGTACCCAAGACCTCTGGCATGACAGTCCTACGCACTAAACCATCACGCCATGGGAACTACACACAAGCAAGTTACTAAAAGTTAATTAACGTCATCAAAACATGCTTTCTATGTCTCAAGCGTATTTTCAGCAAATCAAGACTCACTAATCAACTCGCTCCAAGTAGCCTTGGTTAGTATGGCCACAAAAGATGATATCGGAAGTCTTAAACAATAAATCGATCATCTTCGAAATCAAAACCAAGAACTCACCAATAAATTGCATTCGTTTGAGATGCGTTATTGTGTACTTGAAGAGGAACGGAATTGCAAAGCCGAGAATTCAAAGCTAAAAATTTAATCTTTACGATGCCGATGCGATGAATGACTGTAAAAACCCAAAAGAACAGATTGATGCCATAACCAAACACTTATTAGACAACGAAGCTCCCGACATGTCACCCGCTATCAAAATAAGCCAAAACAACCAAACTTAAACTTAAAGCAGGATCTACCGAAATCACAACAAAAATGCTTACAAATTCATCTAGCTCTAAGGGCGCAAGTAATTTTATTCAACGTGATCTCAGTAAACAAAATCAGCTCAAACACAGACTTATCCTAGCATACCGAAAAATAGTCAAAGAAAGCAAACCATCTGAAGTTACTACATTAACAATAAAAAATAATTCAATGTTAATTGGTGAAAAACATGTTATTGTTCAAGGCGGAGAGTAAGAATTACAAAAGATGTTTGATAACTTACTTATTTACTTACTTATTTACTTAAGGTTTCGCTACAGTCCGGGGCGGACCTGGGCCTCAACCAACATGCGTCTCCAGCCAGCTCGGTCCCTAGCTAGCTGTCTCCAGTTTCGCACGCCAAGTTGGTTGAGGTCCTCACCCACCTGAGTGCTCCACCTGAGTCGCGGTCTTCCTCTACTGCGGCGTCCCTCGGGATTGGATTCGAAGACCTTCTGGGCTGGAGCGTTGATGTCCATTGTCCATTCGCTCTACATGACCCAGCCATCCAAGCCGTTGGACTTTTATTCTGCTAACTAGGTCAGTGTCGCTGTACAGCCCGTACAGTTCGTCGTTATACCTTCTCCTCCATTCTCCATCTATACGTACGGGACCAAAAATCACCCGAAGAATTTTTCTCATCTTTCTTTGACAGGGTCCAGGCCTCAGCGCCATAAATGAGAACCGGAATGATGAGTGTCTTATAGATGGTGTGCTTTTAGATGCTCGAGAGAGGACTTTACTACTCAATTGCCTTCTAAGTCCAAAGAAGCAGCGATTTGCAAGAGTTATTCTTCGTTTTATTTCAGCGCTGGTGTCGTTGTCTGTGTTTATAGCGGTGCCTAGGTAGACAAAGTCCTTAACTACCTCGAAGTTATAGCTGTCCATGGTGACGTTTTGTCCAAGACGTCGTTGTTCAATGTCCTTTTTTGATGACAGCATATACTTGGTCTTGCCCTCATTGACCACTAAACCCATCTTCTTCTTTTCCGTCGCAATGCTCAGAAACGCTCCACTGACATCACGCTTTGATCTTCCAATTATGTCAATATCATCTGCGTATCCGAGTAATTGGATGGACCTTTGGAAGATTGTGCCTCTAGTGTTGATGGTTGAGTTTTGCACAATTCTTTCCAGAACGATGTTGAAGAAGTCGCATGACAGTGTATCGCCTTGTCTAAAACCTTTTTTGACATCAAATGCATCGGTGAGATTTTTTCGACCTTGGTAGAGCAGCGGGCATTCTCCATCGTCATTCTGCACAAACGGATAAGTTTGACAGGGATGCCAAAACTAGACATTGCTCTGTAGAGCTCTTCCCTATAGATACTGTCATACGCGGCTTTAAAATTGTTCCTGGTTTTTTCCAAGATCTGCCGTAGTGTGAATATTTGGTCGATAGTGGACTTTCCTGGTCTGAAGTCACACTGATAAGGACCTATCAGGTTGTTTACGAACAGCTTCAGACGTTCACATAATACGGCAGATGGGATCTTATATTCAATGTTAAAGAAACTGATGCCTCTGTAGTTGGCGCAATTTAGAGGGTCTCCTTTCTTATGTATCGGACATACTATCCAAGCTGATTACATAATCAAAATCTGCAGCAACTATCCAAACGCAAGACTTTCGAAAAAATGCTCTTTTATGAGTTGTGAAACAAGGACTGGTGGTTTTCAAGATGGCAGTCTATTGCAAATGCTTATGGAGAGGCATTGGATGTTGAGTTAAACAACTATTTTTAAGAAAAATTTTACTGCGTTATACAAAAGAATGTGGACTGAATTCGACGAGAACTAGAAGCAAAGGCTCGAGAATTAGACAGCAGGATAATTTATTGTATGCTTAATTGCAATCTTGTTGGCAGAAACTAATTGCAAAATTCGCTAAGCTATGAAGAAATATCTCTAATATTCAGGGCAAGATGCAAAGTTACTCAATTAAACGGAAATCCTTACAATGGTAGTTTTAACCAATTTTGCACATTATGTAATTTAAAATCAAAAGAAGATTGTCTCCACTTCTTCAGTATATGACAAATATTCAAACCGCAAAGGCGTTCTTTTTCCTTCAAAAATACTCTTACCCTACAAAAAAATATCATCATTCTAAACGAGCACGACTGACAAACTGAAAGTAATTTATAAGTACAGGTTATTATTAAGGTTTTTCATATATTGTTCACAGTTTAAAAAAAAAAGTTATAAGACGTTCAAAAATTCTATGAACCTGTTATTGGAGTGGGCTCATCCGAGCCATTTTATCGTTTTAGTTTAGAAACGTTAGCTTTTTACCGATTTTTCACATTAAAACCTAAGCTTAAACCCCTAATCCAAAATTTCCAACTTCTTGCAAGTAAAAAAACAATCAACTGGTAACAAACAGAATGTTTAAATGACCTTATTAAAGAAAATGAACATAAAATCGATTTAATTACAACAACAAAATTAAATTATTCACCATAATTTTGTTTGTATGGCCTTTAAACAACTTCAGTTAAAATCACACTGCCAACAACCAAAAGTCACGAAAACTTTGACTTCACGTTTTATTATATGGTACTTATACATACATATATTGCAATTCTATGCAAATTTACCAAAAGGATTTCACCGCAATCTGGTCATGGTATGTTAAAAATGAAATTTAATACATATGTAATAAAAACATCAACATTCTGAATATGCACATATTTGAATTCAATGAAAAAACAAAATGTATACCTAAAATATAAATAAAAATTGATATACATTGTTTTATTCATACATAAATGAAATACATATAAAATATATTATATTTATGAATGCGAATGACTGCATTATGGCGTGTTTCAAAAATTGATATTGAAAAGAGACACTAATAAAAACATTGCTTTTAACTGAAGGAATTTTATTTATGTGCATCGAAAATTATTCAGAAAAATTGTAAATGCATCAGTTAATCGGTTAAGGATTTGACAAGAATTTGGCTTTTTGTATCAGGAACCTACTTTCTCAATCATATCTTCTCATTTAGGAAAAATCTCCGAAAAACTTACAAACGAAATAAGTTTTAGCCTCTATTGGTTATCAGAAGTGAAATTTAAAACACATTTCCCCTCTTTTCAAGAAAACTTAAAGCAAGCTGTAAAAAATCTTCAATTCTTTGAATGGTTATTCCAAATAAATCAAATATCTTCTTTCATGGCCAAATTCATTTTATTACATTTGCCTATGGTAGTATTAACCCTTAAAAGTTGTAAGAACAGGCAATAACCTTAACCTCACTTATACTCGTAAGTGTCCAACTTTTAAATGATTTATGATTCCTTCGAAAGAACCAAACCAGAAAAACGTGATGTTTTCTTTTTTTAAAGAATTTCATTTAACTTTGACATTTTTCGCATTATCTCTTACACCCTGAAGATACTTACAAGCATATATTTTACGTATATGCTTATTGCAAGGAGAATAAGGATTATTTGACACCTCCTTCAGACTATAAGTGAATTAGTTCAGTCAAGTTTTGGGCAAAAACTTTTTACATTTCTGGATGAAAAAGTTAAATTATGTATTTTGAAACGTGTTTAAATAGCTCTAAACATGGGATGCAAGTAAATAGTTGTACAAGTTCTTATGTAACCACTCAAAACTATGTTAACTACTTATTGGAAATGGAAACCTCAATATGGGCAGTTAGATATTAGTGTGTGGCATCAGTGAGGGCTCATAACATACATCTACTGTTCGGTTGTCATCAGTTCGAAATCCTTACAATTCTCGAACTTTTAAAAATCATTTTAAATAAAGCTAAGACTATTTACTGATACCATACTTAAAGTCTTCTAAGTAATTTTATTATCTTATATATGGTGCATTTTTAACGCTGCGATAAATTGAACGTGGTGATGAAACACTGTGTGAAAAAAAAAACACGCAGCATTTTAAATAAATAACATGTAGGTTATGTTAAAACGCTTTCCGTGTGCCGCAGCCATAAGTTCAATTTAAGAATTAATGCTGAGAAAACTAGACCATAAGATATT
The DNA here is from genome assembly GCA_951509635.1 of Eupeodes luniger. Classification (NCBI taxonomy): domain Eukaryota; kingdom Metazoa; phylum Arthropoda; class Insecta; order Diptera; family Syrphidae; genus Eupeodes; species Eupeodes luniger. The sequence goes on from OX608075.1 coordinate 109,155,304, forward strand.
AAATATTATTAAGGTCCTAATTTAAAAGTTATGAATTAAGTTTTTGGGGAATGAATTTGTACATTTTAGTTAAAATTTAATAATAGGCCTAAGTCAGTTTTTCACAGTTTAAATCCTGCTTATCTGGAACAAGATATTTTATCATTAAAAACTAGAATAAAAAGAAGTGTGCCCAAATGGCTTCCCTGAGGTAACCTCTATATGTCAATAAAAAGTATTGATAAAGGGCTTCTTAACTTAACATGCATGTCCCTTGTTTTAAATAAGAATTAAGAATTATGCTCACCGCTGACGGAAAAATTTCAAGAAAAAAATTGGATTTTTTTAACGCTGATTTTAAATACTCACAATTTGTCAGTAAATTAAAACTTTTGAAGAATAATATTTGAATATCGAATAAACAGCGAACGAAGTTGGTCGGTTGACATCATTTGAAATGGTGTATGCACAAATATTTCAAATAAATTCACACATTTGTTTATATTACTTACTTACTTACTTAAGGTGGCGCTACAGTCCTGTGTGAACTAGGGCCTCACCCAACAAACTTCTCCATCTAGCTCGGTCCCTAGCTAGATGTCTCCAGTTTCGCGCTCCGAGTTAGGTGAGGTCACCTTTCACTTGTGCGCGCCACCTGATTCGCGGTCTTCCTCTACTGCGCTGTCCTGTAGGCGTGGATTCGAAGACTTTCCGGGCCGGAGCATTGGTTTCCATGCGCTCTACGTGACCCAGCCATCTTAGTCGTTGGACTTTTCGTTTGTTTATATTTCCTCTCTAAAATCTTCAGTGAAAACGCTGTTGTCAAATTTGACATGTTTTAAAGCTACAAAGCGTTTTTGACTAAAACACAAATTAATATTATGTGTACCATTAGATGGGAACTAAAGTTAAGTAACTAACTTGAGTATTTCACCAAGGCCCTAAAAATTAAATGTTGTCTCAATATCTTACAAAAGGTGTTTTGAATATGATTTCTGCAATATTACCTACACGGTTGGCTTGGACGTAGTCTAATCTAGAGGTCTAATTTTCAAAGACATTTTTTCAAATATGTGTGGTCATGCATCGGCAATAACTCGGCTTAAGTTGTATTTTAAGTAGTCAATTGTTTTGGGTTTATCAAAGTAGACTAGCGACTTCACATTTCACCACAGTAGATAATCAAGCGGCATTAAATTGCACGATAATGGAGGCCAATTCAAGGGTCCGTAACGTTAAGCTATGCGGTTATCAAACTTTTTCTTCAATAAATCAATTGTGAAACATTGCGCCGTCTTGTTGAAATAAAGGCTTATGAATGTTCAATTAATGAACGAAAAAGTCAGTAATCAATGAATAAATCAACAATGAATTTCAAAATAAATCTGCAAAATTTGGTCTATTTATTTTGAAATTCTAAATTACTTAAAAGCTGCCATTTAAAATAGTGTTACCAACTTAAAGTTATATACAACTAAACAAAGTTTAAAGAAAATAAGGATGTTTGTACAAAACAGTTCTAGAAATGTTGAGATTAAATAATCTTAACACCCCTCGAAAAATGGATATGACTATCTGGTAGCGGCGTTAAAAAGCTCTCTGTTTGGTGCAGCTTTGAGTTTGACATTAGAATGGTTGCTGAGAAAAACTAGAAAATAAGGTATTAAATATTTTTTAGATCCTAGTTGAAGAACTATAAAATTCAGTTTATTGCAACAAAATTGTATGTACAGTACATACATGTATTTTGAATCAAACTTAATCAAAATAATTATTAGAACTGTATTAATTAATATCGGGTTTTTAATAAAAGCGCTACAGCGTTTTTTTTATATAAAACAAAAACGGTTTTGGATTTCAATGAAATTCTTTATTCTTGCAAAAGTACGTTCGATGCCATTATGTATGGAACTCGATTTCTTTTGCATGGCCACCACAGGCATGCTTGCAGTAATCCAGACGCTGAACCCAATTTTAGACGGTTTTCAAGCAAAAACCGGCCGATACTGCTGGAATTTCACGTTATAGATATTCGTACGAAGTTCATCAATCGTCGCTGGCTTGTTGGCATAGACCATAGACTTGACGTAGCCCCACAGGAAATAGTCTAACGAGCAACTGAACCAATTTGTGAGATAACACGTTCTCCAAACTTGGTTTCCAATAAATTGATTGTAACATTCGCTGTGTGGCTGTCACATGTCCTCCAAGTCCATATCATCCAATTGGGGCCAAAAATATTCGGTTATCATTAAACGCTTCTAGTGGTCAAGCGGCTTCAGTTCTTGCGTCAATTTAATCTTGTAAGGATGTAGGCCAAGATCTGTTCGCAAAATTCGCCACAACGACGTGAAAGAGATGCCCAACGCTTGAGAACGACGAATTTTGGTAGCTAATTTTAATAATTTCGACTCGTTGTTGGCTCGTATATCTTTCCATCATAGAATGTCAAACCTTACTGAAGAGAAATGTCAAAAGAGCAGCAAGAAATATGGCGTCGTTTGCTGTCCCTGTCACTCTACTTTTGTAGCGTCCCTGTTGAAAAACCCTGTATTTTAAAAAGTTTTTTTATAATAGGCCCGATTCTAGATTTTAATAGTATCAAATTATTCCCCAAGAGAGCTTACTACAGAATTCAAATTTCGCAATAGCAGACAGAAGGGGTAACCCTGAGCAACCCTCTATATGTCAATCAAAACCGTTCAAAAACTGCTTCTGAATCTTTATGGCCATACAAAATTTCATTCATACAGGCCAGCTGGTTTGGCACTAAGTGAATCCCAAGTAGGTGAGGATTCCGATACTGCTGAATCTTGTATTCATGGGTATAGCTTGGTGCCTTTATTCTTTTCCCACCATGGCCTCGCCATATACATTAGGAATGATATTGCTTATCGGCTCTAACCACAAAATGGTCTTTGCACCAATTACTTTTTTAATTATATGTGGTTTAAATTTTCCGTTAATAAGGAAATCAATCACTATTGCTTCCTTCATCGAAGCCCTAATTTAGACGGAGTATCAATTTCTCGTGAATTTGATGTTTTGTCCTATCCTCGCACTGAAATCGTTGTTACGGGCGATTTCAATGCACACAATTCTTAAGGCTTCAACATTCGGGCCAGACAATACCCTATAGAGTGTGTGCTGAAATCTTCGCTGAGTTGAAACACCTAACTCAGCTGGTCAACGAGCCCACCCGAATATCGGACGTAGGGTCGAGCAGAAAACACTCTTGACTTGTTTCTTACCTCTGACCCTGATAAGTACACTGTTAGTGTTCTATCTCCTCTAGGCAAATCTGACCATTGTGTTATATCAGCAAATTTCTCGTGTCAAAACTCTCCAGTTAAAGAAAGAGCTCCTAAGAGAACCTTTTGGCAATACGAGAAAGCCAACTGGGACGGTCTCAATCATTACTTCAGGATCTTTAACTGGTCACTATCCTTCCTCGATAGTGACGTTGACGCCAGCGCTGATATGATCACAAGTTTAATTCTCCTGGGAATGAGAACTTTTATCCCGAACAAAAGCATCATACTTAAGGAAAACGCATGGTTTGATGCGTGCTGTAATGAGGTTATTAGGGCCAAGAAGTAAGTTTCCGTTGCTATAAAGCCAACCCTACTGAGGAAAGTCAGAAAAAGTTCAAACAAGCCAGGAAGGCCTGCAACGCCCATATTCGACGGACCAAATTTTTACATGACCAAAAATTACGGCAAAAAATACTACAATGTCCCAAAGGCAGTAAACATTTTTGGTCATTTGAAAAAAACATGCGGAATTCTTCCTCTTCCTCTGTTCCTATGCTCGTTGTCAATGATTCTCCTTTTGTTAGCTCTTTAGAGAAAGCTAATCTCTTTGGTAGGCAGTTCGCTGCCAGTGATTGTTATGACTCCGCCTGTACTTGAGCGAATTAGTGATTCTATGGGATCAATCTTTTTTCGTACTCGTACTGTGGCAAGAGTCCTTAGAGATCTAAACACACATAAATCTGCTGGTCCGGAGGTGTTCTTCAACCACTGCGTAAGCTTTTTCATCTATCCTACTCCTAAGGTCTCTTTCCGAGAGGATGGAAAACTGCATTTGACCAGCCCATTTCCAAAAAAAGTAAATCTTCCTCACCCTCTAATTACCGACCGATTGCACTTACGTCCCTTCTCTCCAAGTTCATGGAAACGCTGATTAATTATCAGCTCAAGAAATATCTTGAAGATCGAAAGCTTCTTAATGACCGTCAGTACGGCTTTCGAAGCAATAGGTCCACTGGTGATCTCATGATGCATCTCCACGAACAGTGGAGCAAATCTTTACATCGCCTTGGAGAAAGTAAAATTATTTCAATAGATATTTCAAAAGTATTTGATAGGATTTGGCATCAGGCTCTCTTATCGAAAATGCGTACTTTCGGTTTTCATAAATCCCTGCTTCTTTGGATTAGTAATTACTAATTACTTTTTGAATCGTTCAATACAAGTTGTATTGGATGGATTCAAGTCTGAAAACCATAAAATAAATGCTGGTGTGGCCCAGGGCTCTGTTCTATCTTCAACACTCTTTCTCATTTTTATTAATGATCTCCTGTCTGCAACATCTAATCCAATACATTGTTTCGCTGACGATAGTACTCTTAGCTTTTAATATTCGTTTTCAGAATCACATCCCTCTTCTTCGGATGTTGAACTGCAACGACAAAATATGAAAAGCTCATTAAATTTCGACCTAAACAGCATTGTTCAATGGGGATTAAAAAACCACGTGGAATTTTATGCTTCGAAAACCCAATGCTATCTTGTATCGTTAAAGCGAGAGATTCGTTCTTTAGCCGTACTACGCGAATGTGGAATGCCTTACCACAATCTGTTTTTCCTAGTCATTGCAATATTCAGGAATTCAAAACCAATGTGCACCGACATCTCCTTTCAAACCCTCTCTCCTTTTCCTAGTGCTAACACTGTGTCTTTACATAATAAGGGTAGTAATATCCCCTTGAGTGTGTGCTTATTATAAATTTAAAAAAAAAAGCTTTTATAAGTCGAATGTGACTTTAATTTTCGTCTTAGAGGTTTGCGAAAATCTTAATATGAGGCGAAATGATGCATTGTAGTTCTATAATTCTTCGTTATTTTACATTTACAACATTCCATTTCTAAAATCTCAGAGATTTCAGTATTCTCAGAAATTCATATAAAATTTTTCATACAATTTGATGGTTGTAGCTGTCAAAATTCTCAGAACAGAATTGTAAGGATTCGAATTCCTAATTACTTTTCATTTCAATTAAATTAGGAAGAAAAGAAATAAAAAGCTTATTTGACTTTTGGATGGAAATTCGTGTTTTTAATCTATTCTCGTTTTGGGAGACATTGAAAATGCACCTCCAGAAAGTTAATCTCTGATGTGCCAAAATCTAATTATGTTACATGTCAAAGATAAATGTGTTACTTTTATATTATACCTATACATATTTCGTTATATTTTATCCGCCGAATGTCATGAAATGTTTGAAAGGATAAACTTCCAAGAAATTTGACTTTTGATGTATTACTTCTTTAAAATGAAGTTTCAATATTAAATGGCTTTCGTTTGGGATCATATATGTACATATATAAAATTTTTCTTAAGGCTTACCTATGAGATGTTCCTTAATACATAAAACTCACACTTTCTCAGCAAAAGATACATAAATGAATCTAATCCCACTTTGAGTGTAAAAGATAAAATCGATTTTTCAATTCTTCACAAAATTCACTGTGTCTTTGTCACTTTTCAACTTAATTGAATTGAAAGAAAAGTTTTATTTGTTCTTTTTTTCTTTTGTTTGGTTGCTGTAACCGAAACCATAGTTTTCAATTTAAGGGAAAATTACATCGATAACAAGAAATCCTTATCTCCTTCACTAGAATTCAAATTTTAGTGTGAATAGTTTACTACAAGAAGAATAGAATTCCTTATAAAGCTCTTAATTTAACACGTGTGAATGTGTGATTGAAAATACTCAGTAGGCTGAGAAAATATTTAACATAAAATATATGATTTTTGCTTAACATCTTGTTTATTTAAAAAAAAAAAAAAAACATGAAAAGCCTTGCTCTAGCACAGGTGTTCTATACCTGCTGCTCCTTAAGTAAATGTTCATATGTAAATTTAAATGATTATTTAGATTTAGCATATTGTATTTCAATGTTAATTTGTTCCTTTTCCTAGAAATTATTCCATACAAAAATTTAAATTCAATTTGAATTTGAATTTGAATTAATCAAATTGCAAATCAATTCTTTTTTTGGAAAAATGTAAAAGAAAAGTAAATGAAAACATTTCGATGGTTGTCTATTTTCAATGATGAATTAAGAATATTTTCACATTCTAAGAGAAATCTCTTTTCACTCTTTGCTCTGGATTTGAAAATTGTATGTTTTATTTCAAACATACAAACGTAGGTTTATACATATAAAATGATAAAAGGAAAGATTTTCTGTTTTGAAAAGGAAGTTTAATGCAAAGGGAATTTGAATTTGTTTTTTTTTAATTTCTTATTCTTTCTTACATGGTTTTATTTAAAAATAATCAGGTTTTCTGTTAAATATTCCATATAGGAAGAAAAACCTTTTAAAGGGAATTATTTTGAGCTCCAATACACACTTTCAGCATAAATATTTATTTTGCACCCAAAACCAATACAACATAAGTGACATTTAAAAAAAAAAACCATACCAATACCTACCTATAATTTCTTTCATTTCTTTAAAAAAAAAAAAGACATTAAATTTATTTATTTTTTAATGTTTTTATTTTTGTGTGTGTTAAAACCTCCTTTGGAATATTTCATAAGGACATAAGGCTTCTAGATGACACTTCAATCAGCATTAATCGAGGACATTGTGTTATGAGGAGAGAGTACAATGAGACAGTGCGAGAGTGATAGTCTTCTTCAACTTAAACTCAAATCGATTCAACTCAAACTCCAACTCCATCTCCAACTCCTATACTTCGACTTGTCGACCCAAGCGACGACGCACTTGTATCCATCCTTGACTTCTTAATTCGATTTCAAAAAAAAAAAAAATTACCCCAACCCCATGTTCAGAGCATAAAGTTTAATTTATTTTGTTGTCGGAAATATATCAACATTGATCCCAGCATAATAATAATTAATCATCTCTCATCGCATCGTGAAAGACCAAAAATATATATTTACGTAGGTATCCTTGCCAACAGGATATTTCGAAATAATTATATAATTATTTTGATAATCCTTCAACTTCAACATCTTCTTGAACTCCCTTACACTCATATGGTAATCGAGTCGAGTTTCACTAATTAAATAAAAATTAATCTGATTAGCATCATCATCATCATCATCATCATCACCGTCGTCCTCATATCGTCCTATCATATCAATAAGCGAAAAAGAATTTTCTCTTTTTCAGATCCTTCAGCATCTCTTTTTGTAATTTATAGACTTTATTTTTGTATTTCTTTGACTTTAAATTTAATTTAAAAAAATAAATAATTGTCATCAATTAAATAAATATTTTATAGAACGAATGTAATAGAATATTTTTAAAACAAGAATATTTTAATTAAACTTAAATGTTTCGATGTTTGTTAAATTTTTGTGTTTTTCTTTTTGTATTCTTTACTAAAATCATTTGTATCTTTTATTTTTGTTTGTATTTAATTTTTGGGTTTTTGGAATATTTTTACATTGTTCATTTTGCTGAATCGCTGCAAACTCATAGAATGCCTTTCAGAAAATAAAAAAAAAGAATATAGTTATGCTTAAATGTTATTATATATCTAATGCAATTTGTTACGCAAAGCAAATAATATTTTATTAGCAAAATAAAATGCAAAACCAACCATACACAATATACTACTCAACTTTTTACATTTAATTAAAAAAAATATAAATACCTAATAATTTAAACTAATTAAATACCTACACACTATACCAAAACCACACAACAACAAATCACAATAATTAAACCTAAAATTATGAACAACAACAACAAAACAAAAGTCCTGCAGTTAATCTTGATATGAGACAATTAAATTTATTGAAAATCATAATTTGTTTGTCATAAAAATTTGTGTTCCCGATAAAAACAAAAAAAATTTAAAAAATATATAACAACAACAATAACATCACCAACAAACAAAAAACTACAATTTAAACAAAAAAAAAAATGGTTGCAAAGAAAGAGAAACAACAACAATATTTTTCTTTTCTTAATTTCCATTTACAGTGGATGTAACATTTGTGATAGATATATTAATAAATTTTCGCACAACATTCGTAAATGGCCAGGACGAAGTTGTATCACATCCTGGACGGATAGCGGTTAACTATTTAAGTGGATGGTTTCTAATCGATTTGGTAGCCGCGATACCCTTTGATTTATTATTAGTTGGTAGCGATACTGATGAGGTAAGTCTAATTTTTGTTTTTAATTTTATTTAAATGTATTTTATTTCATAATTATTTGTTGTTTTTTTTTGGACGGATTATTTTATTAATAATTCTTTTTTTTTTTTGAAAATAAAATACGTTATGTGTAATAACAATTTTTTATATACCTAATTATATAAATATAATATACCTATATTTATTTTTGGTCTTTTTTATTGTGAATCAATGAGTTTAATTTTTCAATTTTTTTTGAAATAATAGAGACATAGTTTTATAAAAAATAATATACAAAATAACGAAGCTTATTTTAATATTTTATTTGTAGCTTATAATTAAGATTGTGTTTTTAGAAAGTAGTTTTTGAATAATTTTTTTTTAGAAACAAAAAGGTAACCGCATTTTTCTTTCTAGTATACATGTACTTAAAAAAGATAACATTTAAATTTAGGACAACATTGAATTAAATAAATCAATAAAAAAATATTCAAAAATGTATTTCTTTAAATTTGAGATTTAAAAAATTTAATTTAAATAGTTCTACACAGGAACAGGGATTTTTTAGATTTATGAACCTTTACACCAAAAATCTTGACAAATGTCAAAATAGAAGAACTGACATTTGCCGCCATTTGCAAAAATATACCGTTTTTCGATTGGACTATGATTTTTACGCCATTTTTAATTTTATTCTTTTATTTATTTTATTTTTATTTTTTTGGTGGATTTTTAAATCTGCACTTATTTATTAACTTAACATAGAAAGTTATTGAAAAGGGTCCGATTTGTCAAATTTAAAATTTTGACATTTGTGACGTTTCAAGGTCCCTAGAGTCGAAATAAAAGATTTTTAGAAAGATGTATGTGCGTGCGTGTGTACGTACGTTCGTACGTCCGTACGTTCGCGACGTTTTTCTCGTCGTCAATAGCTCAAAAACCAGTAGAGATATCGACTTCAAATAAATTTTGTTTTACAGATAATAATGCAGAAAGATGCAGAAAAGGCTCTCAAGAAAATTGAGTCGGTGGTTTTTTTACAATAGCAGTTTAAAAAAAGGTGAACATTTTGGTTATCCCTAAATATCTCACGAACCAATAACGCTAGAGACTTGAATTGAATTTTATATTATGTATTGTAACGTTATACCAAACAAGTATATTTTGGGGAAAAAATCCAATTAACGGTTTTTTATAAACCAACAAAACTGAAAAAAAATATTTGTCACCTCGAAAATTTTACGAACAAAAAATGATTTTATCTCCAAAACAATTTTTTGCAACGAAAAATAACGTTTTCAACACTTGGTGAAATTTTGAGAAAAATCGAATCGATAGTTTTTTTACAAAAAATTAAAAACCTAAAAGAAACATTACTCAAAGTTGGTAAAATTGAATTTCGACTCAAAATCTTTTCAAAAATTTGAGATTATGGCTTCCAACTAATTTCATTTTTTAAGAAATATTGTTTTCAAAATTCGGTACAATTTTGAGAAAAATCGAATTGACAGTTTTTTTACAAAAAATAAAAACCTAAAAAAAAAATAAAAGTTATTAAACATTGTTTTTCGACTCAAATATCTTTTTAAAACTTTGAGATATTGGCTTTCAACTAGTTTTATCTTTTAAAAAATATCGTTTTCAACATTCGGTAAAATTTGGAGAAAAATCCAATTGACAGTTTTTTTTTACAAAAAATAAAAACCTAAACAAAAATTACAAAAGTTTGTAAAAATTGGCTTTCGACTTAAATATCTTTTCAAAACTTTGAGATATTGACTTTAAATTAATTTTATCTTTTAAAAAATATTGTTATCAATAATCGGACAAATTTTGAAAAAAATCTAATTGACAGTTTTTTTACAAAAAATAAAAACCTAAATACAAATTTAACAAAAGTTAGTAAAAACTGATTTTCGACTTAAATATCTTTTCAAAACTTTGAGATATTGGCTTTTAACTAATTTTATCTTTTAAAAAATATTATTTACTGAATTTTGATTCAGTAAAATTTTGAGAAAAATTAAATTGACAGTTTTTTACAAAAAATAAAAAACTGACAAAAATTGATAAAAGTTTGTAAAAATTGATTTTGGACTCAAATATCTTTTCAAAACTTTGAGATATTGGCTTTAAACTAATTTTATCTTATAAGAAATATTGTTTTCTACATTCGGTAAAATTTTGAGAAAAATTGAAATCACAGTGTTTTTTACAAAAAATAAAAACCTAAAAATAAACAAAACTAAAACTTGGTAAAAATTTACTTTCGACTCAAATATCTTTTCAAAACTTAAAAATATTGGCTTCAAACTTCAGTAATTTTTTATAAGAATCCAACAGTCCGTTTTCTCATAAAAAAATAAAATCTACAAAAAATAGTACCCAAATTTGGTAAAAATTGGTTTTCGGTTAATAAAAATAAAAGAAATGCTACTAAAATTGGTAAAAATTGGTTTTCGACTAAAAATCTCGTTAACAAAACTAGATTTTGAAATAAAACTATTTCATTATATGCAAAAAACTGACAAACTGACAACTTTTTTAACAGAACACAAAAACCTACAAACTTTTAATCAAGACAAATCGACAGACGAGATGGGAAGTTATCAGTGTGGGTCGCATCCCAGCCTCTTTTTTATAAATTATTAAGTCAATTTATTTTTTAAACATTATGGGCACAATGAACAAAAATGGAACAAATGATTAACCTTTCTTCGAATATTCCGAACTTCTGAACTAAACAAAAATAATAATTCTAAATATTAAAGGCGATTTCTTTCAATATTGCTTAATGCAAACTTCTAAGTTGATCAACCTTAAACTTGATAACTACCCTAGAAGTGTAACGCAAGTTAAAGTTTTTATTCACTAATTTTTGTATTAACTGAATAATTTAAAATCAAAAATTGGCCTACTTTAGAATTTAAAAATATGACTAACAGTTTCATAATTAAAATTCTGTTAAAATAACGTGTTTTATTAAGATTAAAATAACGTGTTTTATCAAGCGAAAATACTGTATTCAAAATGTCGGGGTTTAATTTTTGGATTGAGGAATAGTTAAGCATTATAAACTTTCAAAAAGACTTATTTAAAACTGAAGTGATTAGAGTGGTTTACAAGGAACCTATATGGTACGTATCGTATCATTATCGTCACCATTCTCAGTATTTTGGTTTTACTGAATTTGTTCTTTTGCAAAATGTTCTTGTTCTTTTACTTCGTCTTAAAATTTTGTTCGTGAAACTTGTTTATGAACATTTTGAAAAGCACTAAAATTCCGAGTTTTGTGTTCAACTCAAAGGGCAAAATCTTGTCCAAAGAAAACGTATTCGACTATAAAATTTTACTTTTCTGAGTATTACAGCACCTTGGGTTTCCAAAACGTTCGTTCGAATGCTTGATTCGTCATTGAATCACAAGCTACATTCGTTTCAAAAAATAAGTGTTTCCGCTTTGTTTTACGCTTTCAACTATTCTACTTCAAAAATTAAGAAAAGATTGTGTTTGTTTTTCTTCAGCAAATTAAGATTTGAAAATTCCAAATTCACTTCACAAAAAAATTAATTTTAGCTATAACTCCAGCCTATGAACTTGGTGGTAGCACACACAAGTTGTTGTTGTTTCATTCTAAATTTTCAAAAAAAATTAATATTTCTATTTCAAAACCCAAGTTTGCTTTTCAACTTCCATTTTTGTGGGTGTTAGGAAAATCTAAAGTTGATTAACTCTAGAGTTGGAAATCAAAGGTTCAAACAGTCAACTTTAAGTGAATAAAATCAAAACCACAATTTGATAGTAAAAATCTTTTTTTGAAATGTACTCTAGCCTTCAGACATTTTTATATTATTAGAGGGTGGGGGGTTAAAGAAATAAATACTAAAAGTATTAAAACCTAAAAAAAAAATAACTGTCTTCAAATGAACTAACCCATGAAAATATTGAACTCTACCCTTTCTTCAATATCAGTGCACGGGTTTGGTTTCTGGAAATAAACGATTACACAATGTTTTTTATGTCGACTTGTGAATAATTGTTGCACCAATTGCCCATTTATCTATATATGTAGCAAGATTTTAAATGTGGAACGGTGCACTATCTTCATGAAACTGGTAATTATTTGGACAGTTTACAAATATTTATGAGAAAAATGAACAATCAATCAAGGGTATTGATTTCCATTGACTTTATGGCTTTCTATGCAGAATAATGGGCCATTTATTGTTTTTGGTGTAACACAATTTGGGGGGGTTAGTTTTTGATTCCTCGTTCAAACTACATATCATAGATTGCTATATAGTTTGCCAGAGAGTTTGAAATGATAGGTCAATCAATTCTATCAATATTTGCTTCCAAATTTAGGTTTAATGCCAACTGTTTGAGTTACAATAATTTTAGCGCTTGGTTTTATTGTGAATTGTTTTTGTATGAATATTTCAAAAACGAGTCAACTTAATCCAATTGGATGGCAAAGTTTATTTAAAACAAATTTTTTGACAGTTTTCATAAGCAAAAGTACATATATTAAATTTTGTTTAAAAAGTGTCTTTTTAAACATAAGGCTTAATAATGCCCTTAAAATGTTGTATTCGATGAAATAGAGTTTCAATAAAGCAGTGCGTTTTTAAGACTAACTTCAACTCAAATACAACAAACGATTTATACTTTCTCCTTTATAAATTGCTCAATTTAATGATTTTAAACAATATTTTTTGAAAATGATTTTTAAAATTAAATAGAACTATACTTTAATAGGTGTTTGGCATGAGACCATTAATATAATTGATTTGGTTAGCTAAGCTTGCCATAATTCAACCGGGAGGTTTCAATTAGGAATATTATAGACATTAATGTTACCAATCTGAAACTCTACAACTTTATAAAGAAACATCTGTGTTTGGTTTTTTAAATATTTGTTTTTAAAATTCGACTGATGTTTATGAATTCCTCCCTTTTGAATTATTTATTCGTCCGAAATTTGAGAATGATTTTTATATTTGGGCTTAGCCTCAATAACGTACATACTTGTGTCTTTTGGACAGAATTGAAAAGAGAGCTCTAAAAATAAAAAACAATACTCTGTCTAATGAAAAATCCAATTGCATTCTTCCTCTCAAATAATTGAACTGTATTACCTGTACTTCTAAGAATGCTCATCATTTTACCCTTGAGCCCAATTTTGGACGTACTGTACAGGGATTCTTTTTTGAGCCGCACTTCACGAATGTGAAATGCTTTACCAGCCTCAAAACGAATGTGCACCGGTATCTCCTATTTAATCCTATCCTACTTTTCTAATTGCTCGCACTGTTTCCAGTCATTATTGGGCTTCATAGCCCCTTGAGTGCGCGAACAATATAAAAACAAATACATATAAATTTTATAAACAACCAATTAAAGACGATAAGCCAATTAACATGGACATAATTTTTGCAAAACAAACTTTCCCAACTATTACAAAAAAAAGTAAATTATATCGAAAAACAATACAAAATATTTAAATAGAAACTTAAGTTTACACTTCAAGTTTTGAAAACGCAATAAAATATTGAAAAAGTTCTTATAGAGTTTTGCAAAAGAAAAAATATGATATTTTTAAACCAACACATTCAAACAAAATACTCTTACTTCTAGCAACGCTCATCAGTATATTTTCAAGCATAACTGTTATCATACTGGCAAGTACAGAGATTCGTTCTTTAACCGTACTACGTGAATGTGGAATACTTAACCACACTCTTTCTTTAACTTTAATTGCAATTCTCAGGAATTTAATATTAATGTTTACCGATATCTCTTCTCAAGTCCTCTCTTTTTTCCTTAATGCTCTCACTGTTTCTTTGGCTTTAAAATGGGAACAATAACCTTTTAACTGTGGCCTCGTTACAAAAAAAAACAAAACTAGGGTTACTTAAATTTAAAAATACAAATAATTTTACAATTAAAAGAACACTAAATCCAAATTCATCTTTTTTTTTATATCATCTAACAAAATATTTTCAACCAGAAATAGATTATTCGCCATTTCGGCATTAATTCAGTGAAAATTCAAAAACCTGTTAACTTTACCTTTTAACATAAATTATGAAACTTTTTAGAACAATCTTTAAAATTTGGTGAGCTTTCTATATTTAAAGTTCCCCCATTTTCTTTAAAAAAATGTTCATAATTTCCGTCTCAAAATGTATTTTATATAATTTTACTGAGTTGGATTTTTAATGCAAATGCTTCAAAAGATTGCAAATTAATGAGTGAAATCTCAAATGATTACAATCGATTTATTATATTCAAATGATTGAGGAATAAAATCTTTTAAAGGTGAAATATATGTTGATTGCAAAATTTAAAGTCTCACTTATAAGTTTTATTCAACGAATGCAATCTTTCAATATAAATCATAACAGATTTAATTCTCAAAGGATTGTATTATTTTACAAAACTCATAAAAAGCTGAACGTTATTTAAGGATAAACTTTTAAATGTTTTGGTTTCAAAAACATTTTTGACATCGAAAAATCTTTAAATCTTAATTTAATTTGTATTTTTAAAATCATCTAAATGGTTGTGACTGAACTAGTTCGAAAACTTGCATCAAATTATACATAATTATGTATATAAAGCAGAAGCGTACAACACATAATAATATTAATAATTTCAAAGTTCAAAAGTATAACAATTTGCTTCTTGATGGCTTCATTTCCATATTCAGTTCTTATATCGATTGGTTTTATTATGTATTCGAATGCTTTGGTAATTTGCAATATAAGACATTATTATCTACTTATTTCCATTTGTGGTAAAAAAGTCATCTGGATCTGGCAATATGCAAGTATCGTGATGTGTGATGGTAATGTCAATTTTTATTGGAATTGATTAAAGTTTCAATATTCTGGTTTCTTGCTGCGTGAACAATAAATGGATTAGTACCTACGTACCATATTTAAATAATGTCCGTATCCATTTAAATACTTAGTCTAACTTCATGATATCATTTCTTCTCTTATTTTTTATTCTAAAGTTTTGAAGAGCAATTTTACCGAAAATCTGTCATCTTTAAGTAAAGATGTGATATGAGTAGTGGCTGCTGTCAAGTTATAAAAGGCTCTTAAAGTACCAAGTCAGATGATTTTCAATCATAGAGGTTCCTTTTCTCCAACAATTTGTAATTTGTTCGTGAGTCGAGGTCTAGCCCTAGGCTTATATAATAAAAGCAAGCTCAACGACAACGAGCGACGTTTTAAAATCAAAATTCTCAAAAACAAATAAAACTAAATTGTCTCAAACATTTCAAACTTTATTCAATAAAAACAAGAAAACAGTTCCTAAAATAGAAAATAGAAGAAAAATTTCTTCAGAGTCCTTTGTGTGTTTAGACTTCTTGTCTTAGAATTTCTCCCGCATCTTCAATTATTATTTTTTTTTTCATTTCTCTGCAAGCCAGAGGTACAAGTCAAGTTCCTCATACAATATAAATATGAAGAATAAATAAATGTTGAACAATCAATATGGATATACATATGTATGTCTGAATTTATCGTTTTCTCAGAATTTAGTTTGACATTCTTGTGTTTTTGTTTATCTAAACATAATGGAATTTTTCGTTTTGTATGTGATGTATAGAAATCAACATCAACACACCATACCTTTAGTTTTTTTCGGTAAAACACAATTATTCTGGAAAACACAATACAGTCAATATTGAATGTGAAAATAAGTGCTGGAAATACAGTACAGTTAATCTCATGTATGGAGTGTTCAATTAAATTTGAAACATCGATTTAAAAGAACAATTTTATTGTTTTGTTTACTTGTCGATGATATTTTCAAAAAGTCTTCTAAGAATTTTTTAGAACAAACATAGCTTTTTAAGTTTTGTATGTGTCAATATCGTTAAACAAATAAAATTAATAAATAATAAAACATATGTATGTATATACACATTAAGACCATATAATGATTTTTCAATTATAACCCGTTTTTAAGATATCAAACCGAAAATTGATTTTTAGTATCCTTTTTTGTTCTCCAGATCTGGGAGGATAGGATATTCCTGGAAGACGAGTCAATCCACTTTTACACAGATGGATCAAAAACAAATTAAGGGGTTGGTGGAGGCGTGTACTCTGAAAGACTAAAATTAAATCTCTCATTCCGCCTTCCCAATTATTATAGCGTGTTCCAGGTGGAACTTTTGGCGATGAAAGAATTCTTTTCCTGGCTTAAAGAAAACGCGATATCAACATCTGATATCGGTATTTTCTCAGATAGTCAGGCCGCTATCAAATCTCTGGACTCTGTCTCTACTGCCGAGCATCTCTTATGGAGATTACACAATAGTTTAATATTGAACTTTGTTGAGAGCCGGGCCATAGAGACATTCCAGGAAATTGTAAGGCAGATGAACTTGCCACGTTTGGCTAATGCTGGCATACCAGTCATTTTAAATTCTCGTTTTAAAAATCTGGCATATAAAAATCTCGCATTAAAAAATCTCTTATGTATATCAAAATATTGCAAATACAAAATCTCGTATAATGATAGCCCTCAACATTAAAATCTTGCAAACTAAAATCTCGAAATTCATAACCTCGTATTGAAATAATCTCTCAATGCGAGATTATGGATCTGCCTCATATTGCTTATACGTAATCTGCTGCGAGATTTTGATATAGCGATAATTTAATGCACTAGCGAGATTTTTTAATAAAATATTTTAAAAATGCGAGATTTAAAAAAAAAGCGAGATTTCGTTCCAAGAGACTTTAGATTGCGGTTATTTGTACCAGTCCCTCGTATAGTCGTATTTTCAAATGACTTTTGCAGCAGCTGTATTAATGAGGAAGAGGATAAAATAGTTCTTCACCTCCTCTGCACATTCCCTGCTCTAGCTCAAAAACGCAAGAATGGCCTTGGGGAATTCTTCTATAACGATCTAAACAATCTCAATCATATTAACATAATAAGTCTTTCGCTTTTCAGAAGGGGTTCAAACTGGTTTAGTTGCTCTTAGAAGCAAGCCTCCAGATTCATGTGGTATCGCAATTGGCCATTAAACTGGCCTAAGTGTGTCCCACTTTATTACGGAGAGCCATATTAACCTAAACTAACTTAACCTAGAATTAAAATGAAATGAATTTGATGTTAAATACGTTTTTCATGGAACGGAAAGATTTTTCCTATAAGGTCAAATATTTATTATTGATTTTGAAAGTGCGTTAAATAAGTATTAATATACGTTTAGGGCACAATATTTATGGGCATATTTTTCCTTTACTTTTTTTTTAATCTTACTGACTTGATTTTTTTATTAATCAGTCTAAGGTAGTGTGAGTGTTTAGAAATAAGGGAAAAGGTTAGAAAAGAGGTGTCAGTGTATTTATTTTGAATTCCTGAACATCACAATCACACAGGAAGACAAAAAGTGGTAAGATATTCCACATTCGTGCAGTACGGCGAGGGAATGAATCTCTGTACTTCTCTGTGGAGTCCCAGTGTAAACTGATATCCGTTCTTAAAAACGATAGTATTACGGGTAAATGTTTGGGGGGAGGAATGCAGTAAGCTATTTTACTAGAGCACAGTCCATTAAAATAAAGGCAAAAAGGGATAATGAAACGCAGCATTTCTGTTAGAAAGAAAAGTCAGTATATTTAAATGCGGACATTTATTTGACACAAACATGAATCTAATAATTTGAAAATTATTGTTTATATTAACAAATTATAGTGCTCTTAAGTAGGCTCTAAAGTCAACTTAAGTGGTTTTAGCTATTTATCCTTTTTTATTTATTCTGTCCACAAAGAATTTTTCTTTTTTACTTTCGTTGATAAATATTTTTAAAATAGGAAAGTTATGACCTTTTGAAAGTTAGCTTAAGTTTAATTCGAAGGGTTTTGCAAAAAGTAAAACAACCTAAGTAGAGGATGATTCGTCTTATGTATCAATTTATTTTATTTATCTGATAACAGGCAGAAATAATTTTTGTTAAAACATCTTAAGTTGCTTTTTTGTTCGATATTCACAAAAAAGTAAAATCGCTCATGTAAACTTGAGATATTTTACCACAAATCTTTTTCTGCATTTACTTTTTTTATACTGACGCAAAATGTTTTACCATATTTTGGAAATAATAAAAAGAATACAAATAAAAACACAATAACAGTTAAACCGACCTAAGAAAGTTTTAGGACACTTAGTAAGTGAGAAACTTCAAAAGTTGTTTTGGTTAAAGGGATTAAATCAAAAAAAAAACATTTAAAAACTTATGAAATAGTCCACTTATCAAAATTGAATTTAATTTAAAGTCAAAATTATTGAAACTTGTATTGCAAGTTAAAATCCGCTTTCTGAAAAACTATAAAAATATACTTAAGAGCTTTTACCTTTTTAACACAGATATAATTTTTAAGTTCATTTATTTTGTATTTAAAATTGTTTAAAAAAGAAAATGGTGATATCTTAGCTTGGTTAACACATTTTTACTTAACAAAAAAATAGATTTCGACATCAATTTTTAGAAAATGTTAGGCTAAAAATTTTCAAATTAAAATAAAATATTTAACTAAAAAAATAACTTGTTCAATTAATGTTTTAGAAATGCTTTAAACTTTACAAGTTATTACAAAAAAAAAACTACTTAATAAAAACACAATCTAATGTTTTTAACTAAAAATAAATAACTAAATACTTTTCATATTTTTTGTTATTTTAAATTTAACCTTTTTTAAAAAAAATCTATTAAAATATTAAAATATTTAATAAATTATTTCTGATTGCATGAAAACTTTTTCAATTCAATTTATCTTAAGTATAGAATAGGAATTTCAATCGTTTCGTATTATTTTTAATATTAATACAAATACTTAAAAATATTTATTTTCAAAAATATAAGATTTTAGAAATAAAAATGTTTTTTTTTTTAACTTAAATTTAAAAAATTCTTATTTGAGTTGAATTTATTTTCATTTTTAGAAATAGATTAGAGAGAGATTTGAAGTGGTGCCCGTGTTTAGTTCTTATATTAGTCTTTATTTTATTTATTTAAATTTTTATAACTATTTCCTTAAAATCAATGTCGTAGAAAATATTTTACTAATAAACTATATTACTATATGTGTTTAGTTTAGTTTTGTTTTTCTTGTGATTTTTACTAATTACATAACTAATTTAATTTTTCATTCCATTCAGACTAAGATTTATTTGATACTTCTTAAAATACAGTAAATAGTTGGCTTTAAATCAATTAAGTCCAAAAATTACTTTTCTCTTTTCAATATCCATTGCATTAAAAACCACTTCAAATTTCGCAGTGAAAATTAAGGAAACCAAACCAAAATTATTCTCGTCCTTGACATATATATCTTCATATTTGTTATTGAATAAATTTAAGTTTTTAGGAAAATTCAAGAAAATGTTAATATTTTTATCTAAAAATATAAATATATTTAGATAAGATCACATACACTGAAAAAAAAAATCCTACATTTTCAATATGAATGTTTAACAACAAAAAAGTAATCCAAAATTTTTAAATTAAAAATATTTTACAGCTTGGCTTGGACAACGAAGAGGTATTATAAGCCAAATACAAATTTTATAAAAATTATAATAATCAAACCAAAAAAAAAATAAAAAAAAAACAAATACAATTTCCACAAACTTAAAGCTTGAAATATTATGTAATACAAAATTTTCACTCAGACAAAAATAAACAATTTTTACACAAGCTAAAATCAATACTACAATTTAAAAATAAAAAAAATAATATATCTATATTTTGCTTTCACTCACAATTTAAGCAAAACTCTAAGTAATTTGAAATTTGTTTTAATTTTTTTAATTAGTTTTAGTTTTTATTGTTTAATTTTATTGTGACTCAAAAACAAATTGATACACAAACTATTAAATTGAATCCGTTCGTTTAAATGAAAGTTTTGAAATGATTGCTAACTATTTGCTTTAATCTACACATAAAAATATTAACACTTTTCCCTGAAAAATTTATAAATATATATAATTATATTGTCCAAAACACACACACATACACAAAAACACATACACTGATAGTTTTGTGTCCTTTTTCTATGGGTTTCTGTTGTTAAGTTTTTAAAAACGCTTTCAATACAAATTAATTAAAAATAAAAACTATTGATGAATTTGTGAAAATATTTTTTAATATTTTCTTCCTTCCACTGCTGTTGTTTATACACCTTCCTGCCGTACTATATAAATATATATTTAAAGCATATTGTTGTAATTTGTTTTCGATTATCCTCCAATTTTGTTTTTCTTAATAATAATAATATAAAATGTTCAGGCTTAGACCTTCAATTATTCTATTTATAAAATAATATCTAATATATTTACCACTTATATAATAACAAATACAAAAACACTATTGCTTTACCTCAAGACACTACAATTTTTGTATTTTGTTTTGTATTGTTTCAATTTCTTTTTTAATTTAAATTGTGTTGTTCAATTTTTAAATAATTTTTTGTTTTAAAATTTTATTTTTATATTTGTTTCACTAAGTATGATAATTCATATAGGTAAAATTAAGTCAATTTAACTTGAACATTTGTAGCCGATTTTCAGCGATTTCATGTGCAAGAGTCTTAACATTTAGTATTAAATTATATTTATTTTATAAATACAGATTTTTTAATACTTTCTGTAATTTTTAATTAAACTTATGAAAGTAATTGGTTCTATATCTTATAGTAGCTTAAAAACAAAAAAAAACATAATTTTAGGGACATAGTTTTAATATCTAAAATACAATTGAAAAAAAATATATATAAGCTATTTTAAATAAAATTAATTATTTCTGTTTTTTAGAAAAAAAAAAAAACTAGAAAATATTTCTCTTCTTTCAAACTCTAATTCACGCAATCAAATTTGCACATTTCCAAAAAAAAAAAAAACAAAAACATTTTCGCTTAAAATGCTAACACCACACAAATATGTAAAATTGTATGACCAATTCTGCTTCAAAAACACCACGATTCTTTTGGAGTTTTAAGTAGGGTTAAAAAAATAAAAATGTATGGGAATTTCAAAGTTTTTAAAAAGTAAGATCCCCGAAAAAAAAATCAAATTTCATCAAGTTCGTTCTCACAGTGTTCACGCATTTGTGCTGTTTAAATCTAGCTTTTCTTCACTAAACATCAAAAACATGTTTCCTTTAGTCGTAAATGTTCCCAAAATGTATTCCTACAATATTTTTTTTTGTAAATTTCTGTAATGTTTCATGCTATTTGCAATTTAAAATTCAATAATTATAAATCATACTTTGACTTGGAAGGCGTTAAAGTGATTTTTGTTTCGCCTATAAACGTGCAATAAAATATGAAAAAGTCTAGTTTCAGGTTGATAACACTGCCATTTGACACCTGTCAAACTCAGCTGTTATTTAAAGTGTCATAATATAAGTTATTTATAAGATACATTAGGATATTGAACAATTTAACAATCAAATAATAACTAAACTAAATTATAATCGTCATTAAAGTTGCTAAACATTTTAAAAAAAATGAAGAAATTAGGAGCGTTGCTGATGTCGTAAGATTTATGCATAATTGCAATGCACACTCCTTTAAAATTATTGCTGTTTTAAGTCCAAATGTTGTTATGATGATCCGAATTTATCGCTTTCTCGGAGTTTTTTGGCTGCCAGCTGAAAATTATGACTTGATCAATATGTGTTTCCATATAGGAGGGAAAACAAGTCAGAAAACAAAGGTTTTGAAGAAATACCGACCAAAGGTGCCGATTATTTAATTGGTGGTCTTTTCACATTTAACGTTCCAAATTGTAAAATAAAATACAGTTTTCATTACAAATATAACTCTAAGATAAAGTATTGAAAAACAAACATTTTATGAATTTCAATTTTTCAACTAAAACTTAAATAAAATAAAAACAAAAACAAAAATAAAATTAACATAACAAAATGCAAATACAAATAATAACAAAAAATCAAATACTTCATTATTGAACACCACTCCCGGCGTTAGGTCTTTTAGCCCAAATAATAAAATGTGCCCAAAATTGGTGACAAAGCCTAAAAAGTTAAAAAAAATCGCCCAAAATTGGTCACAAAGCCTAAAAAGTTAAAAAAAAATCACCAAAGCGAATGTCGTAACGACCAAATAAATTTTAAATTAAAGAATGCCCAAATTTTTAGTTGTCATTTTGCCAAAAAGAATTTTGAATTTGGTTTTCATGACATATAGGGGTTGGGCTTTGAGATATTTATTTTGGGCATTACAACGATTATAATTTTCATCGTTTCTTATGTCTTTTCACCCCCGAAATATAACCTAAATCCAAAATGGAAATGTCGTAAAGAAAACGTCACAAGTCCTAAATAAAATGTCATATCAACCAAACCAACTTTCAATGCCTTAACGCCCAAATTTATAAATGTCATAATGCCCAAACATTTTTATTTAGCAAACATTTTGGGTGGTTGCAGGCTCTAAAATGCTTATAAACAGTTTGTTTCATTTCACTTTGAAAATTGGTCATATTTTGTTTTCTAAAAGTGAAATAAAGCCAAAAATAATTGTTACGTTTTCTTAACGTACCGAATTTTTGGGCGATCTGACATTTGTTTCGTTTAATTTTTGCGTTAGGGCGATCAATTTTAAAACTCAAAATGTCAATTATAATTTAAAATTGATTTGGGCCTTGTAGCATGTTCTTCTGAAAAAATGTGGGCGATAGAGCCACTTTTGGGCCATAAGAAATGTTTAAAATTCTGGCGTTATTTTATTGGGTAATACAACCGTACTTCTGCTTCTTTTTATATAAAATGTCATCAAATGCAAAAAGTTTTAACGCCCAAAAGCTCGGTATTGTTGCCCAAACCGTTCAACAACAAAATATTATTAAAATTGTTTTGGGCGCTATGACATTTTTAATTTGAGCGATATGGACCTAACGCCACCACTTACATTAACAAACCTTTTAAAAACTGAAAGAAAAAAATGTCAACAAATTTTAAAATAATTTATTGACAGATAATGATTACTTAATTATTATAAAGGCTTAATCTGAAAAAAAACAACTTAAGCATACAAAATAAGAAATAAACATTTCAATATTTTATACAAATCGTATACAATATTTTCAATAAAACAAACAGAACCACGATGACAGCGTCCTTTTCTTTCAAATGTCATTCGCTCCAAAAATGCAGCTCTATGCTTTTCTTACACTCAAAATTGCAAAAACCTTCTGTTGAAAAACCCAAAACAAAAATTCTATTTATTTCTATCAATAAATTAATTGGTCAAAAGTCTGTGCAATTTGGAGTAACGTTAACGTCAGATGCGTTTTTCAGAAAACTAATATGACTTACATAAATCAAACAGAACTTGTGCAAGTACAATAAATTTAACGAAAAAAAATAAATTTAACGAAAGCAGATATTCTACGTCAAGAAATAACGATTGTTTGACGATTAAACTGATGTTAATTTAAAGTTGGTTTTCGAATATGTTATCTCTAAGTATTTTTTATTTGTTTATATTTATAAGAATAAACGCTTCTTAAAACACAGACTTATTTTTTGATCAGTGTTATTATGCTGAATTTTTAAAACTATAATATTATGTAGGTTATCAAATATTGCTGTTAATATAACTTCGTTATATTTATAACAGTTATAAAACTGTTTAGCAAATATTGAAATATCACACAAAACAATACTTTTCCAAAAGATTAGGATCACCAGGTTTTTAAAATTTGGCACATTAAAAATGCTAAAAATAACCAAGAATTTTTTTTTAAATCTAAGTTTCAACTCAATATGCTTTATAACTGTTTAGCAAATATTGAAATAATATCACACAAAACAATACTTTTCCAAAAGATTAAGATATCCAGGTTTTTAAAATATGCTCCTTTAAAAATGCTAAAAATAACCAAGAATGTTTTTTTCTTGAATCTAAGTTTAAACTCAAAATATCTCTTAATATTAAATTGTATGATGATTTTCTAAAATGCAAATTTTTCTCTTCTTGATACAATTTAAAAAACCTAAGTATCTTACTTCGTTTCTGGAAATTTTCATTGAGTTTTTATTTGACTCTTTCTGAAGTTTCAAAAAAAAATCTTGAACTTGATGTTTCATAGTTTTTAAAAATACGTTTTGGACTTAATTTGTAGTGCTGATTTCGAATCCAAACTTTAATTTTAACTTTTTGCTCAAGTAGTAAAAATACCCTTTTTGAACACTATTCTTATATATTTTTTTAATATTTCAGAAACTTGATAAATTATAATTGTTGACAATAAAATCGTTAAAAGGACCAAAACTTACTTTCAAGTCGTTTTACCTTTTTGAATTGAAAATCGTTTTTGCTAGTCGGGTGGAATCTAAAAACTTATGAAGATTTTTCAAATATTATGTGAAATAATATAAATATTTTAACTGAATATTGAAGCAACAGATTACAAGTTTGGAAAACCATCACGGCTTTTATTGAAAAAAAGCTAGTTCATAAATTTAGATAGCCTCAAAATGCCTTGTATACATATGTGTTTTTTCGAATTTTAAAAACCTAAAGTGATGCATACATTTTGAAGTCTGATTTGAATTAAACCTTTTGGAAAAGTACAGTTTTGCTGCCTAAAAGAAAACCTTTCCAACAAGTGAACGAAGGCTATATTTAAACTGACACTTTCTCACAGAACTCATCTTTTGAAACACGAGAGAGAGAGAGAGAAGTGAGTATAGGTAAAAGATGGGTGCTTTAGTTAAGTAATTCAAAAATTCAGAGGATATTGATATTGATTATTTTATTAAGTTACTCCATTTTGTGTATACAAACTTTTAAGTTAAATTAAACACAAATTGTATTTATCTTTAAATGATGTTTTATAAGTTTGAGCATCATTTATTTATCAAACAGGGAAATTATGTATTTACGTTTTAATTTTCGGTTCCTATTTTTAGGTATGCAAAATAATAAATATAAGTCTTCCTTACAGTTATTAATATTAAAAATATAAAAACTGAAATATTACTTCTCCTTTATATAGCATTCAACCTATCCATTCGATAGTTATTGCTTCTTTTTTTTATAATTTTTTACTATTATGAATTTTTTTTTAAATAAAAATTATTGAATTGGCAAAAATGTTTATATATTTTATTAATTTTTAAATGTTCCTATGACTAATTTATTTATTTTCAGCATTTGTATTTATTATATACATATTTTTGTTTCATTTATAATAATTTTTGTAAATATGTTGTATCATTTTCAGTGTAAAAGCATTCGTACATCTCACAATTTATACAAAAATATAATAATATACTCAAACAAAGACATCTAATATATATATATAAAAATATAAAAAAATAAACTTTTCTTTTTTGTTTTACAAATTCAAATACAATAAGTATTTAATTAAATACTTATATACATTTAGGTTACATTGTTAGACAAAACAAAAAATTAAAAAAAATATAAAAGAAACACTTTACACAATTTCTCAAAATATTTGTGTTTTTGTTTGCGTGGAAAATTGTTTAAATAAAGGTTATTAAGTAAAATGCTAGAAAAATATATATATTTACTTATATAATTGTACAAAATGTATACAAAAAAAAAGTAATTTAAAACAAAATTAATATTTAAAAAAAAAGTATTTTAGTCCAGAAATCAATTGTCCAAGTCATCCTGTAGTTATATTTTTTATTTAATTATTAATATGTGTTAAAATTTTAATTTTTATTTTAGTTTTTCATTTAATAGCATATTTTGTTTATAATGTATTTATGTTAATATGTATAACCTTCGAAATTTATTGATACAAAATTTAATTTGTTGTTATTTTTGTTTTTTTTTTTAATTAATATTCTTGATTGCTAATGTATTATTCTCATTGTTTTTTGTGGTATTGCATTGCATTAAAAATATATATATATATATAAATTTGACAAAATGAGTTCAGTAGCTTTGTTAAAAATAAAAAGTAAATTAATCAGTGTTGTTTTGAGATATTTAGTTTTATATAAATGTACATTTCCTCTATTACTAAACTATAAATAATATTCTTCTCTTAATTTCTAAAAATGTATTCAGCATCTTTTTGTGTGTTGTCTTTATTGTGTTGTATTTAAAAAAAAAAAACTTCAGCATTTACATCGACCGATACATTTTTCTGAAGTAATATTTTCAATTAGGTTTTTCTAGGTTAAGGAAAAATAAAAATATCCCTTTTCATATTCATAACAATATAAATATTCAATCATTTCATTTCAATCAAAAAAGTAGTCATATTCATGAAATTATTCATAGTTAAAATAGAATAACCATTAAAAAATTTTAATTAATTTCCCGAAAATCACTATTTATGTTTTGTTAAGGCATTGTGAACAAGATTTTTTCAGTCTTAAAATTGATTTAAAAAAATTGTACTGAGGGTAACTTTAAAAAAAAAATTTAAGATCAGTCAATCTGTTTTCTTCAAACTTAAAACTAATTTCTCAGTCTTTTACTTAGAAAAGTTCTTCTAGTCTCTTTTGTAACTATTTTAATTAGTTTTTCGCTCTTTCGATGGCTTTCGAAACACCCTTAATTTTCTAGGAATGACATAGAGACAATACCTGAAACCAATTTTGGTCCTTTATTATTGCGTTTATAAAATTGCTTATAATTTCTACAGCGACAAAACCAATCCGCAACGGATTTTCAAACAATTTGTTTTTGATAAAATAATTTCGAAAATGTTCTATAACTTTTCTTTTGAATTCTTCATAATTTATAAATATTCAAACAAATAATAATAAATATTAACTACCGTACGTATGAATTTTAGAAAATAATTTAGATCTTTTATTTTACTTTTTCTATAAAAAAAAATAAATCTTTTAATTTTTAATTTATCAAATTTAAATTAAACAATTTTGTTTTTCAAAACAAAAATGCACTTTTATATTCCTAAAATGAATAGCTTATTATAGATCTAGTGACACGGTTCGTAATTTTAATGAAATTTAATATGAATATAAAAACATTCCTATAGAAAATTCCCCGTTAAAAAATATATTATTATAAATAAAAACAAACAAATATTTAGTGAAAAATAATATTAATTATAGTCTTAGAATAGTTATTTAAAAAAAATATTACTTTAAAAATTAAATTTCAATAAAGAATAATTTATATTTTTGTTTAAATAAATGCACAGATTTTTTTTCGTAGACCCTACGACACTTTCTATTTATATAGTTTTTTTTTATAAAACAATTAAAATTAATAAAAAAAAATAATAATATTAACCATATATACTTTCTTTCCACAAAGATCTAGGTAAACAAAAAAAACTCTATATAACTTTTAAAGGATTTCAGTGCTGTCGAAAACAGTTTATTAATCAGTAAAAAAAAAAAATTTAAAAAAAAACTTTACTAATAAAAACAAAATATAAATTTCTATTGGTTTCTTTAACTTTTTTTAGAACAACAAGCAAGTGTCCGGTCACTAGGGGGAGTCTGACAAATACTTGCAGTTATTCTTTAAAACGTCGAATTAAAAAATAAAACGTTTAATTTTTAATTAATTATTACGAGAAAAAAACAAAAAAGGAATAAAAACCTAATAGTTTATTATTTTTCACTCGATTTAAAAATTTTAATTTAATTTTTTAGTTTTCATTTTTTTGTAGAAGAAATGATTTTCTTTTTTTTTATTAAAGAAAAAACACCCTATAAATTATATAATCAATTGAATACATTTTTGAGATAACACTTTCCAAATTAACGATTATATTATGTGACAAATTATTTTTTATTATATTTTTAATTAGTTTAAGTAGGCTTTAGTTTAAAGACTTTCCAAATTTGTCAGTTGTTTAAAAAAACAAAAATGCTTTTCTTAAGTAAAAATGAATTGTTCTTTTGGGAATAAAGCATTATTTCAAAAATTAAGGAGTTTTTGAATTTTTAAATTCATGACCAAAGTTTTCAAAAAATTAAGTACTTAAGTTAGTTGTCCTAAAAATTTGAAAGAAACACTCAAAATCTTTTTATTGAAAAAAGGGATTATTTAAACTTTATACAATAAAAAACAATAATTTTCTTGGAGTTACAAAAATTAAAATTTTCTAAAATTTGTATTCAATTGATTTTATTAATTTATAAGTAGGTTTAAGTAAACATTCAAACCTATCCTCAAATGTATTTAGTATTTTTTTTAACATTTAATTTTCAGCTCACTTATTTTATTTTAGAAAAAATAAGAAAACAAGAACTCTTTTCGAATGGCAAAAATATAATAATTTTTGGCTGATGATTTTGGCCGATTTAGTTTTAGATTAAAACTATTAAAATATATAATCCTTGCATATATATATATATAATACCTTCTCTTCTGCTTCTATAAATACAAATATTTCTTGACAATGATATTTTTCTTAAGGGGAATCTTGTGAAATTACCAAAAAACAATTATTGCCTGATAAAATAAGCACGAAAAATGACGAAATACTCGTAGGCATGCAAAAATGGCTGATTTAACTTAATACATAATTATAAACATAATTTATACAAATTTGTATATTTTTTTTACAGAAATATTGCTTAATATTTATTTTTAATACATTTAAGAATAATGAAAATAGCTATATTTAAGGTCATTCAGCCATACCTATATATTTGTATATATTCAACATATTTTCATAAGAACAATTTATAAATAAAACTTTTGTTTTCAATTCAATTCGCTCTTGAGTAAAGGACAATCAATTTGAATATAACAAAAATAATATACAATACAAATACATTCATATATGCTATATTCTCCTATGAGAAATTTATTGAAACAATAAAAATGTTATATACATAAATACATATAAATTGATAAATCATTGATGCATAATAAATAATCACAGAAAATATTGTCATTTTGATGAAGTGAAGATGTTTCTACTTACATAATAATTTGTATTATGATTGAACGTTATTTTGTACACTTAGAGAAAATTCATCTGAAATCAGTTATAATTTAATTATTTATTTATACAGCAAGTATTTATCTTAATTATTATTGATGTGAATGAGAACTCTCGTCCTTTGTGCTTAATCAATCACCAAATTGGCAGTAAAAAAAGAATTTTAATTATTAAATTAAATTCATTAGTCATCTCATCATCATAAATTTATTAGCAATCTATTTTATTTTAATTAATTCGAAATAAATAAAAAGACACCTATGTCAAATAACTACTTCAGTAAATATTCAGTTTACCTGGAAATTCTTATAATTTCACTTTAAGACAAATTATTTAGCGTTTTCCAATAAGAAGTTTCATTTAAAAACGAGAATTACTTAGGAGAAACCAATTAAGGTTTTTTCTATTGTATTAACAATGGAAAATGATATTATCAAAATCACAGCCATCATGGATTCGGTTGCAATACCATACACTTTTCATAAAATTTTCTATGACCAATTCGCACAAGCCATAACTTCATGACTTGTATTTTTGAGGTATTCAATCGATTATGGAGCATTGAAATAGACTTTATTTTTACATCACTGAAAAAAGTCTAAAGCAAGAATTACACAGTCAACGTAAAGGGTAAACGCGTTGACTCTGATGTCAACAAACAATTCAAATGTTCTGTGTCAACGAACTGTCAACGTTTATAGCGCTAATGGCTGAAACACGCTTCAGCTTCGGCTTCGTCTGCGTTACGTTGGGCCTGCTTCGAGGTTGCTTTGAATGACACTTCCAATATGACATTTCTAAAATGACACTTCTGTCATTAGCAGCTGTTATTTTTCTGAAAATAAAAAAAAATATTAATTTTGAAATCGAAAAAATTAAATTTATCGCGGAAGTAGCTTACACAGCCTATAATAACCAATGGGAATCCCTCCAAAAGCAAATGTAATTAAATGCTGTTGAACTGTCAGACAAAGCAAATGTTCAGCAAATTTGAACTAGAGCTTCCGTTTGGAGTCACATTACGTAACATTACGTTATTTCCTTACGATTGG
The DNA here is from genome assembly GCA_951509635.1 of Eupeodes luniger. Lineage (NCBI taxonomy): Eukaryota > Metazoa > Arthropoda > Insecta > Diptera > Syrphidae > Eupeodes > Eupeodes luniger. The sequence goes on from OX608075.1 coordinate 109,185,715, forward strand.
CAAATGAAACGTGAGGTCGAAGCTTCATTGTGATAGCATGCATTGAATTCCTATGGCTGAACTCGTAAACGTCAGGCGAAGCCGAAGCTGAAGCGTGTTTGTGTTTCAGCTATAATGCTTAAAACATTGACGATCACACGATTTGACAAAATAATGTTTATGTGAGTTTATAGAATATTTGAATTGGTACATTATTAGTATATTTTTGGGCGATTTTGAATTCAATGTCCAATGAAATAAAAATCTTTACGGTAAAAAAATTGTAAGAAAAGTTATAACTTATAACCAACCTTTTTTATGGACTTATGATGATGTACATCAAGTAAATTACTATCGAAAAGACTTTAAAATACTGCTAAGTGGAAATTTTATGAAAATTGGTTTAAATGTATGATCACATCACTGTTAGTCGCTCTTTTAAAACTTATGCTTCTGATAGCAATTATTATTAAAACATTTAAGAATTTATTTATAAAACAATCTGTCAACTTAATTTCTACATTGTACGTCATTATGGGATTACATTAAAAAATTTAGTTGAATCGGAACAAAATTCTGCCCTGTCAATGTTCGGGCAAAGTCATTTCGATGACAGACATTCCCAAAAACGTATCATCGTGTCCCAATATATGTAAAATGTAACAATCACAGAAAAGAGTCAACGCTTTGACAACATTTTTCTTTGTCGATTACACGACGTGACACTCTTGGGACAGATTTTGACGTCATTTTTACGTCAGAGTCTCAACTCGTTGACTTTTTAAGTTGACCGTCTAATAGTAGCTTAAATGTGTTAAATCCCAAGACCTTGTTTTTTTACACTTCAGAATTTTCAGAAAGTAGTTAGCGTATAGCAAGCGTCACACTACGATCAGAGGTTATTCAAATGTACACAAGATAAGGTGCATCAATTTGACCATTTATGAGTTGATGAAGAAATATTAAGTCATTATTAACACGCCTTTGATGTAGAGATTGCATTTGAAGAAGCTGAATACGATGTTCATAGAGAGGTAGATCATAAGGATCATCCCAAGGAAGACCCTTTAGGGCAAAGCGAATGGAATTATGAATTAAATAACATGACGATACGTCGTTAATAGATAGGATGAACAGAGAAGGGCCAAGATGGCTTCCCTGGGGAACACCAGATTGAGCAACAAAAGGTTCTGAATGACAATTTCTCAATTTGACCTCATAGGATCTATTTTCAAGGCATGATTTGATCCAACCTAATAAAAATCGTGGAAATCCAAGAGCTTTAAGTTTAAATAGAATAATTCCATGGCTAAGTTGGTCAAAAGCTAGCGTTTGAACATATGTTTGAGAATGTGAGGAGATTTGTAATGGTTGATCTTTTTTTCACAAAACCATGTTGCTGTTCGCAAATGAGATTCTTACTAAAAAATGCTACACTTTCACAAAGAATTTGTTCAAACAATTTAGAAATGCAGGAGAGCTTTGCAAAGGGCCTGTAGTTTGTTATATCCGCCTTGTTACCTTTCTTAAAAATTGGTGTTAGAAATGACTTTCATATACTGGAAAATTTGCCTGTTGTTGATAAATTCTGATAATTTTATCGATAAATAACATGGTCACGAATTTTTTCTTGAAAATAAACGTTGTCCACTTCAATATCCTCCAAATCCGCCAGTCTAAAACCCGCACTGTACAATAACACAAGAAAAAAAAAAGAAGATTTTTAATAATAGTTATTGGATTTTTCAATCCCTAAACGCTACAATTTTGATTATTAAAGTAGCTTTTGAAGCTTAAATGGGTCTGTTTATAATTGTTTGATGAAAATCGAGGACCCAATCAGTACGACGTTTCTAGTGATTAACCGTCTTAAATTCTTGTTTTATTATTTAAAATTAAAAAATTGAAGATTTCAATTTATACGCATTATTCAGTGTAATGTCGTTTTTAGAATATCTTATTCCAAAGATTGACGAGGATTCAAAAAAGCTGGTAGACTTTGGCAACACTATTAAAATTATATGAGCTACAATTCTACATAACTTTTAAAAGATTTAATCTCGATTATTCTTTTACTCTATTCCAAATTCCGAAAAAACTCGCACCGATAGCCACTTCAACACTGCAGGCTACAGGAGTAATAAATTCTACTTTGATTTAATTCCAAATCAAATTTGTTCACCAGTTTCAATATTGCTGGCCAAGAAGTTGCTTCGCGACTAATCAAAAGTGCGAAATGACTGCACAATTTTCATCTCTATCGTAGTAAATTTTAAAAATTTCAATGCCTTGTTAAGGTGTGTATTGTTTCTATTAATGACATAATTTATAGTAGTCAAATTTCAAAATTATACATCTTCAAAAGCGACAGCTGTCCAAATAATCTGCTATTCAAAATGAAACTTCATATTGGAAAACTCTTTAGTTGTTACCTTACCTCATCAACAAGAGATTCAATGTTTTGACCGTTAATCAGAAATGTTTACCGAAAATTTTTGTTCCATTTTTATTAATGACATAGTTTGTACTTATCAAATGTCAAAATTGTACAGCTTCAAATGCGACAGCTGTCCAAATAACCTGCTATTCAAAATGAAAGTCCATATTGGAAAACTCTTTAGTTGTTACCTTAACCGTCAACAAGGAATTCTATGTTTTAACAGTTTATCAGAAATGTTTACAGAAAATTTATATTTGGTATATAAATGTGTTAGCAAGAATTAATTAAATAACAATCAATTCACTGTCCATTAAACATAATGTAACCGTTTTAAATAGAATCTTTGTATATATGTCTCCTTTTCTATGTTATGTTTCTACTAAAAACTCTTAAAATAAAAAGAATTTAGTTTGTATTTCAAACTATTTATTGCAGAAACAGAGTATAAAAAACATAGTCAAGACTAGTGCAATTATGTGAATTGATCAAGAATAGAAACTTATAACAAATATTAACATAGAAAACATAGAATGGTTAATTCAATTTGATCACAACTTTTTTGCACCTAATTGATAGCAAACTAGATAATCATGAACCATCAAGTTTAATGAAATTTGACCCCCTGAAGGTTCTTTCTCAAGTAAATACAATAAAGTAAATCTGTAAAAACATAGAACAACTATTTAAAATTTAAAATAAATAAGTCAAACCTCATTAACAGCAAATTATCAAACCATAATCGATATAAGTAACTTTTACCTCAGAGAAGCGTTCAATTGATTTTTAAAAGAGTAAATTGAAAAAAAACATAGAAAAACATAGAATGGCAAATTTTAATTAAATGTTATCAATTGGAAAAAAATCCAATAATCCGGGTATTTTCATTTAAACTCATAATTTTAATTGGATTCATTGCTTGTTTTCACTAACATATGTTCTTTTTAATTCCAATAGGCCATAAACTACCCGGTAGATACAAATGTTACCCGATCTAGGTATTTCGTTAAGTTCATAGAAAATAAGCAGATGTATATAAACATAGAAAAAATTAAACCAAACTACCAAACCATAAGCCATACAAGGTAACTTCTACCTCAGAGAATTTCTTGATTAATCTGTAAAGTAGGAGATACCTACAAAAAAAAACATAGAAAACATAGAACGATAAATTCGAATTTTGAAAATCTAATTAAATAGCAGATTATTGAAAAAACTGGGAATTTCCAATGACACCCATAATATTGATTTGATTTACTGCTTGTTTATCTAAACTTCTTCACTCACAAAGGTTCCTTCAAATTCCTCCAGTTTTTCTCTAAGTGTACTCTAAAAAAAATTATTTTCAAATGACAAATTATCATACAAAAATATTGATACATAAATTTGTTTCAAAATAAAACAAAACAAAATATATGCAATAATTTCATAAATTCATCGATTCCCTCTCCCCCCGCCGCCGCCGACGCCGCCACCAAGCCATTCCCTCTGCAAACGCTTAAAAAATCATTAAGTCAACCCACTTCAAGTTTGATATCATTAATAATCAAAAATATTTACATTTAGGTACCTTACATAGATAATAATATATTATAATAAAGAGACTTAGAATATTAAAACATAATTTCAATGCATGTTGAATTGAATTAAGTTCATACCGCCCGCCACCGCGCCGCCATATGTTTTGGGGTGGCAATGATAATGATCAGGGGTGGCGATGAATCATAATGTAGTGTGCCACTCCGACACCACAAACAACAGCCAAATAGAGTCTTTTATTTTTTGTGCATGCTACATATAAACTTAATCAAAACAATATATAAATTATTATGTACGAATATGAAAATTTTATAATAAATAAATATACTATATACCTACCTACCTATACCTACATAAAGCATAAAGTATTTAAAAAAAAAAAAAAAAAAAAAAGAAACGCTTTAAGGCACAAAAAGCTAGGCATGCTCTGTCTCTCTATCTCTTTTTTTTCTGTTCTGTTATGTTCTGTTTTTGTTTTTCTTATTGTTGCAAAAACAAATAGCATGTCCTTTTTGGTTGTATCTTCTCTACTATAAGTACTTATAGAGCATCATTTTGTGTTAATGTTTATGATTTTGAATCTATTATAATTTTAAATATTATTCTGCTCCCTGTCCTTTAACTACGAAACAAGAAATATGTTGAAAAATATGTTTTTGTTTTCCCCCAACCCATTGTTTCTTATTTTTATGAATATTTAAAAATATATATAGTATGTATACACGAAATAAGGACATCATTTTTTAGTAAAATGACTTAATTTTTTGGTTTTTATTTTTGTAAGCAGACAAAAACTCAAAATTGATTGCACATTACAGATGAATATTTATATGAAGTAAAGAAAAGAAAACTAGAATCCTTATTTTTTGAATTTTTGGTTTTTTAAAAATTCTTTTTTTTTTTTTATTTTTTGTAATTTATTTGATCCTTTTTGTAACGCAACACAGTAAAAGTATGTGTATGATGGTTGGTTGGTTTTATTTTGTTTTATTTTGTGTTTTATTTTTTCGTATCCTTCGTTTCATTGAATAGACTACAACACTGATTGGACTCCTTAAAACCGCCCGCTTGCTGCGCCTGGTGAGGGTTGCAAGAAAAATCGATCGATATTCGGAATATGGGGCAGCGGTCCTTGTGCTACTCATGGCAACGTTTGCCCTTATTGCCCATTGGTTGGCGTGCATCTGGTACGAACAATCAAAGTTTTTTTTTATTTTTTCCTATTCGTAGTTGTAGTAGAACTCGTATTTGTTGTTTTAGTTTTGATTTTAATTTGTTTATATTTATTTATGAATGTTTTTTTTGTTTTTTCTTCTTAGAATTTTTTAATAAATTCCATTTTGCAGGTATGCAATAGGAAATGCGGAAAGAAGTATGCTGCCAAATAATGTTGGCTGGCTGCATTCGTTAGGAAATGATATCCAGGAGCCGTATTATGATAACAAAACAGGAGGCCCGTCGATAAAGGTGATATTTACAATATTATATCGTCTATATGTACATACAGTGTTGGCCAAAAGAAATGCAACTTTAATTGCGTCGATTATTAAATAATTAAAAAACAAAATTTTTTCAATTATTGTATATTTTTGTTTTAGTAAAATTAGTTCAATATTAGGTTGGTCAAAAGAAAAGCAACTTTTAAAAAATAGATATATTTTTTTAGACTTACTAAAATATTGCTAGTATTTAGTAGCAAACCCCTTGTTTTTAATCACTTCAGTACATCTTCGAGGCATGGAGTCAATTAAATTGCTATGTAGGATACGTTCCCAGGCCAATTTAATTTGATCAAAAATAACGTTTTTAACTTCATATAGGAAGTTATTGTAATCAATCCAATTTGTCGAATTGAACATTTTGACATTTCTCGACGTTTCAAGGTCCCTAGAGTTGATATAAAAGATTTTTAGAGAGATGTCTGTGCATGCGTGTGTACGTATGTACGTTCGTACGTTCGCGGCGTTTTTTCGTCGTCTATAGCTCAGGAACCAGTAGAGATATCGGCTTCAAATAAATTTTGTTATACAGATAATAATGCAGAAAGATGCAGAAAAGACTCTCAAAAAAATTGAGTGAGTGGTTTTTTTAATATAGCAATTTAAAAAAAAGTTAAAATGTTGGTTAACCCTAAATATATCACGAACCAAGATCGCTAGAGACTTGAATTCAATTTTATATTATATATTGTAACGTGATACCAAACAAATATATTTTTGAAAAAAAAATCCAATTAACGGATTTTTTTATAAATCAAAAAAACTGAAAAAAAATATTTGTCACCTCGAAAATTTTATGAACAAATAATGATTTTATCTCAAAAACAATTTTGTACAACGAAGAATAACGTTTTTAACATCTGGTAAAATTTTGAGAAAAATCGAATTGATAGTTTTTTTTTTTACCAAAAATAAAAAAAGTTGGTCAAAATTGATTTTCGACTTAAATATCGTTTTAAAACTTTGAGATATTAAAAAATATTGTTGTCAACATTCAGTAACATTTTGAGAAAAATCGAATTGACAGTTTTCTTACAAAAAACTAAAAACCTAAAAAAAAATTATCAAAAGTTGGTAAAAATTGATTTTCGACTTAAATATCGTTTTAAAACTTTGAGATATTGGCTTAAAACTTAGTTTATCTTATAACAAATATTATTTTCAACATTCTGAAAAATTTTGAGAAAAATCAAATTGACAGTTTTTTTACAAAAAATTAAAAACCTTAAAAAAAATTAACAAAAGATGGTAAAAATTGATTTTTGACTTAAATATCGTTTCAAAACTTTGAGATATTGGCTTTAAACTTATTTTATCTTTCAAAAAATATTGTTGTTAACATTCAGTAAAATTTTGAAAAAAATCGAATTGACAGTTTTTGTACAAAAAATTAAAAACCTAAAAAAAATTTAACAAAAGTTGCTAAAAATTGATTTTCGACTCAAATATCTTTTCAAAAATTTGAGATAATGGCTTTTAACTAATTTAAGCTTATAAAAAATATTGTTTTCAACATTCGAGAAAAATGTTAAGAAAAATCGAATTGACGGTTTTTTTTACAAAAAATAAAATTTAACAAAAAAATTAATAACAGTTGGTAAAAATTGGTTTTCGACTCTAATATCTTTTCAAAAATTAAAAATATTGCCTACAAACTTAATTCATCTCTTAGAAAATATTGTTTTCGACATTCAGTAAATTTTTTATAAAAATCCAACAGTCAGTTTTTTCATTAAAAATAAAAATCTACAAAAAATAGTACGCAAAATTGGTAAAAATTGATGTTCGGTTCTCAATATCTCGTGAACAACAGAAGATATTGACTTTAAATTATTTTCATTCATTAAATTTGTATTTGTTTATATTAGAAATAAAAACTTTTAAGAAATGCTACTAAAATTGGTAAAAATTGTTTTTCGACTAAAAATCTCGTTTACAAAAATAAATTTTGAAATCAAACTATTTCATCAAATGCAAAATATTGTTGGTAATTTTTAAATCTCTTGGAATTATTTAACTGACAACTTTTTTAACAAAACACGAAAACCTACAAACCCTTTAAGCAAGACAAATCGACAGACGGGATGGGAAGTTATCAGTGTGGGTCGCATCCCAGCCTCTTTTTATTTTTGCAATTAGTCCTTACAATTCTTCGATACATAATTTCACATAGGTTTTCTATGAAAGAGATTTGGGGCAGTGCTGGCCATTGTAATACGGTAACCGAATTGGACCAGTGCTTTGGGTCGTTGTCCTGCTGAAATATCCATTTCGGAGACAACTGATCCTCAGCGTGTGGCAGCATTATATTTTGCAAAATGTCACGATCCATTGAACCATCTAAATATTTGGTTAATAGGTCCCAGTCCATGCGCTGAAAAACATCCCCACACTATTTATACGTTACCTCCTCCGTGTTTCACAGATGCTTTGGTGTAACGTGGATTTAGAGCCTCTTTGGCTGGTCTGCGAACAAGACGGAAACCATAGAAACCCTTGAAATTGATTTTGGACTCGTTCGAAAAGATTACGTTCCTCCATTTTCTAACGGTCCAGTGGATGTGGTCATGAGCAAATTTTAATCTCGCCAGCTTTGTTTTTGGTGGAAATAAAAGGCTTTTTTACAGTTTTGAAAGATTTTAGTTCACCATCAATAGCTCGCCTCCGAATTGTTCTCTCGATGATATAAAATTGATTTTTTGTAGCTCTCGTTTTGTTGTTTTTCTTGGTCTGCCACCTCAATGACTTTTTGGATTTGTAAAATTTTATTAATCGGCAAATCACTGTTTTTGGAAAGAATTATTTTTCCGATATTTTTTATTTTAACTCATACCACTTTTATATTCTTTAACTGTCCTACTTTCATATGTTATATTTAATGAACCGTTATGAACACTGTTTTCTCTTGTGGTCTATTTAGAAGTAAATACATAATTTTTTAAATTTTAGAAAACAACATGATTTGTTTAAATTATTAATTTTTGAAGAACATTAAGATGGAGGTATTTTTAGTTGCTAATGTTTTGGCCAACACTGTACGTACCTATGCACATACGATATAACAAAAATTAAACTTTGATTCGATTATAAAAATAAAAATATATATGACAGCCACTATGGCGTATGAGTAACCAAACCAAACAGAAAAAGAAAAATAATTAATCGAAAAACTATGTGACATGTTTGACACACTTATTACATATTCTCTTATATTATTGCTGCAGTATTAATTTTACTTTAATAGTAAATATATGTATGTACGTAAAATAAGAAGACTCTTATTTATGAGGTTGACAAGAAAATAATAAATTGACATAAGATAATAATATAATAAATGTCAAATTGACACGTGATTTTATTTTTTGCAATCTTTTATTATGTATGAGAAATAAATTGTGAATTGAATTTATTTATTATGTATATCGATTTTGTATCCTATTTTTATTTATATATATATATATTCATGTATATCGTTGCAGTCACGCTATATTACGGCACTTTATTTTACATTCACGTCGTTAACATCGGTGGGGTTTGGAAATGTCGCACCCAATACAGATGCGGAAAAAATATTTACAATATGTGTTATGTTAGTGGGATGTAAGTATTATTATTAATTTAAAATTGTTTTTGTTTTTTTTTTTAATAATTTTTTCGTTTTGTTTTTGTAAAATGCAAAAAAAATATTTACATATTATTATATCTTTTATAAATTAAAAAAAAATATATACATATGTAGTTTTGTTTCAAAATTACAAAATAACTCGATTGACAGTGGTAATTGAATTGATAAACACATTTTATTAATACTTTTTTTCTTTCATTTATATGATTTTAATTTAAATACATAAAAAGATTTGTTTTTTTTTTATTTTTTCTAACACTTTAAAATATAAATTGCACTTAAATTGCTATATTCCACATGAACATTACCTACATAACACTTTACTTAAGTACAATGTATTTTTATTTTTATTTTATGAAACTGCTTGGAATTCATAGGTGGATTTATTGACATTAGGCGAATGTTATTTGTCCTGTCCAAGTTTTGTTTTGCAAATTATTCTAATTTTGGAACTTACACCATTTTGGTTTTTATTCAAAGCTTTAGCAAGTACCGAGTTTGCATTGCTATTTGATTTATTTAAAATATGAAGAAGAATTTTTCTAACTATATTCATCATGTATACATTTTGAGAATAATTTATTTGCTTCAATTACTTAAGGACCTACTATCTAGAATAATAGCAGGAGTTATTCAACTATAATTTTGGTGCCGTGAAATAAAGTCAAGTAAATAAGGACTTATTTAAAAAATTGGACTTATTTAACTTTTGTAAATGATATCCAGAAATGAAATAAAGCCACATTAGTTTTATTTCACTTTAATCGGTGTGGTCTGTCATTAATACAAAAAAAAAACACTTTGCATACACTCAACCTTACACCTACCCCAAATCATATAATGTGCCCAAGTAGGGGGGTTGCAGGAGTCAGGATGTCCCCCCTTACAGAGCTCACCATAATTGTAAGTTGGTCTTATTTCTCAAAAAAAAATTGGCTTTATTTCACTTCGTCAGAAAATTGGCCTTATATCACTCTTGCAAAATACAATAAGGCCAAGTTTTGAAAGTTGATCCTATTTCACTTGGCCTTATTTCACGGCACCATAATTTTCTTTTAAATAACAGGTTACAATTATTATAAAAATTCGATCTTTTAACAACTTTAATATTTTCAATTAAGGTTTATGATCAAATTCTATAGGACTTTCTACTAACAGGTTTCAATAACACTAGAAAATACTTTCAGCCAAATGGCCGAATGGCTACAGTTGTAGAACCATATCATTTTCTTGAAATTTTTCCTAATCAATGCCTTCATTTTCGACTGTATGACTTAACACACGTATTAAATCTTTTAGGTCTTGAATCAATTGTAAAGTATGGCAATAGACCCCATATTTCACTTGGTTGCAACGAGTATTAAGAACTATAGTTTGAACTTATAAAACCTCTTAAGTCAATAATGATCACCTCTGCGAGAAATAACACGTTTGGAAAACTTTTTTTTGAAAAGCTTCGAAATGTGAATGCAGAATGTTCACTATTTCCTTACCAAATTTTTACTATTAAAATGTGTTGTTAAAGCGCGTATCACTTCATTTTTAGTTATGGTGAAACTCTTTCTTGTCAAATGTCAAAATATGACAGCTTCAAAAGTGACATCTATCGAAATTATCAATTTATTTTCTTTTTGGAAAAATTCTTGAGAGTTATTTAAAAATATAATAAGGGTATTCATGTAACGATATAATTTTCTACTTTGTAGAAAAATATAAATTTCCGCAAAGGGTTTACATGAACACCCCATTAGAAATATTTGCGGAAACGTAAGAAACAAACGCAAAATGTATCTGTTTTTTTTTCTACGATTTCTGCTTCAAATTTGAGAGATAAAAGTCTATATTTTGCAGAATATTTTTCACATACAAATTTTGACAGTTGATTTCTACCGATAGAAAATTCTACAGTTTTTAAGGTTTCTATGGGTTTTCTGTGTTTGCATGAATACCCTTAATAAGTTCTTATTTTTTTCTACATGTTTCGTATTTTTCAACTCTTGTTATCATAAATTAATTTCCAAAAATACCTTCGATAAACAAAAATTCCTGCCTCATTTAGACTCACAGTCCCAACTATTTTTTGAGACAGTTTGACCAAACACTATTACATTGCTACTTCGAAAAAAAAAATAATATCCTCCAAAGTAAAGTGCAAACTTTTTTAGAAAATTTGTCAAGTTAAAAACGTTTTCAGTTTTCAATTTGTCAAACTTTATTTGAAAAGTGCAAAGTAAAAGTGTTTCAACAATTTAAAATACAACTTTGAAATCAACTCGTATTTTGAAAACATAATCTTAGATTGTGTTTATCAAGATCAAAAATTCTTTGAAAAAAATTGGTGAATCAAAATCTATCATGGTACCGTCAAGACATCCAACTGCAAAATTAAATCTGCCTTGAGAAACAAATTTCGAAGGTGTGTCTGAACAATTTTGTACCAATTTTATACCCACCGTGATATTAGGCTCGCCATTCCCAGCCCATGTAATGTATTGTACACAAAAATTGTTGCAAGAGACTTAAATACATATTCCTTTTGCTGTAGAATTTAAGTTTATCTTCAATTTTAGACAACATGAATTGGATGGTACTTTTCGAAAATTCTCTTTTTCCGAAAAATCATTTCCGATATCGAAGTTAATTCTTAGTTTCACTACTCTTTGGTCACTATTTTTTACTTCTTCGTTTTATTTACAACAGCTTTAAAAAAAGTTGTTTTTTCACTATAAACTGTCAAATTCCATTGAAGGATTTTTGAAATTAAGATAAATAAACGCGGTAACCCTAAAATTCAACATTCATCATATACTTTATTAAAGTCGTCAAAAAATAAAAAAAATTAGGATATGTCAATTGTCTTGTTAACTTTTATTTACTTCTTCATTTTTGAAACGGTTTACTTATTTTTTGATTATTTTTCGACAAATTTTTAAAAACAAACTGTTATTTGAAATGAAAATTACTCTTTGCATATTACTGAAAAGCTTATCATAATTCGAAATATAATTTACAAAGTTTTTTGTTTGGTGAAACAAAAAGAACAAATACTATGCAAGATAACAAAACTGTTTACTTTTTTAGAAAGGTCATTCCAAATTGAAGTTTGGTAAAACGCGTTTCGCAAAGAGGAACACTTTTCAAAAGATGCGAAGTGAAAAGTGTTTGATGAAATAGGGAACTTAACAAATCATTTCATTTCTACTAATTGACTAATTTCATGAGTCTATTTTCTACTTGCTCAGTTAGTAATAATTGTATTATGTCAAAGAATCAAAGACAAGCTGTTAAATGTCATTTAAATTCAAATTTAAGAATGATCTTCAAAATGCTCTTAAACACTAAGAATATTTATAAGAAACAAAGATTTTTGATTTTCCAGCTGTCACATTGTCACTTGTGTTGTTAGTATAGAATCAATTTGTCAGTTAAAAACGATTTGACTGTAATGTATTTGAAAAAATCCTTATATTTTCCAATTAGCAATATTTAACATTAGTTAACGTAGAAAGTTCTGACTTTTGTGCGCATTTTCGAAGGATTTATTGTTCTGTGCTGTTCTTTTCTGTTTTTTAATCCGCATTTAATCTCATTCGAAATAAAAGCTAATTTAGCTGAGTTTTTTTGCACGGCTTTAAAATCAAAATATATAAATAATAACATTTGCACCTTAAGCTTTAATACAAAATCACAATAAAATGTAGTTTTTTAGTATACCTACCTATATTGAATAAGAGTTAACAGAAAAATATATGTACTAATATATTTTTGTAATGCAGCCTTAATTAAAAAAAAAAATATTATCGCTATATAAAGAAAAATTTTGGTTGCCAAACCTTATCGTAGTCGATGACATAAAATATTTTTAATTTTTTTCAATATTAATACTAATTTCAGAAAAAAAATTAGTACAGCAGAGATTTTTTTAATTATTATAAATAAAATAAACTTTGAATAAATGGTAAGTACAAAGATTTTTGCATTTAAATAAATATAAATAAACTAAAGCAGGAAGAAAATAAAAGACCGAAAATAATAATATTAGCAATTATTTTTGTATAATCAATAAGTGCGATATGATTCGAATTAAATTTCATTGAATATGGTTATCATTTGTAGCAACAAATGAGGTTTGAACAATGTTTAACAATTTAGAAGAAACGAAAGTTCGAAAAATCAAAGTTCAAATAATGTCATTATATGTTCACAAATTTAACAATGAAAATATTTTTTAAAAACAATTTATGTAATTTTGATAATTAAGGGTTTCAAGCCTTTACTTTTTACACCGATGTTTAAAATGGATAAAACATTGCTTAATCTAGCATAAAGACGTGTCCGCTATTATTCTTCATAAAATCATAAAAATGTTTAATGTCCCAAAGATTTAAAGCATCAATACGGTCTCCAATCTTTTGTATATGTTAGTTTTTGGATACTATGTTCAAAAAAATATGCCGGCTTATTTTTTACCAAACGATTTTGGCAGGTTAAACTTTACAATATTCATTGTCAATTGTTTGCCCAAAATCAACTGATTAGATTTTAGAAAAAGAATAAAAGGGTTTACGTATGGCAAGTATTTTCCACCTTATACAAGTTCTGCTTCTAAATTTTCTTATAAATAACCAATCGGATATTTTTTTTTAGAGATACCCTTGAAACACACTTCACTAAGCTGCCACACATTTCTCAAAACATACAATTCTCCTTATAAAGTAACCTGAAGTACCGAAATTAAATGGCATTAAAGCTTTTAATTTGATTAAGATTATAAACTTTTGTTTTAAATTAAATGTAAAGAACCTTCTAAATAATATTATTTAACAGCGTATTTAATAAGCCTGAAACAGAGAAGGGTAAAGTATTATTCCTAGCTACAAAATGGTACTAATATAACAAAGCTTAAGAGATTTCGGGAAGGAATAAGCAACAACATGACAGTAACAAATTTACAAAGTAAGGATTGCAAATACAAAATTTCTATACAATCATTAGATTTATTGAATTTTAAAACCGTTTGTAACTATTCTACAACTAGCAAAAAATTACATTGACAAATCGAAGGTCCGTTTGGTAGCGAGACAATATCTGTACAAACCCATACCAAAAAAAAAAACAGTTTCCGAAACTTGGTAAACATTTCAAGCTATCAAACAAAAGATTCTAGGTAAACGTCACTTACCGTAATTTATAAACATTTTGTTCTGTTCTGTAGTTAAGTAAAACCTTTGCTTCAAGTTGGAATAAGCGTTTTTAAATAAATAGGGCTGTCCATGTTTTGAAAACTTTTTTCATGGTAACTTTGAAATTTTTCAATTCTATCAATCCGTTTTTATTGTCCACTACATTGACGAATGATTTAATAACTAAAGCTGAGTACATACGATTGTGAGATCTGTCAGTACTGTGGTAATAAACGTCAATGTGCTTATGATTTCCACTTATCTTACAATGCTGAATTGTCTGCTTACATAACTAATAATAATTTTAATTTTTAATAGGTTTCTGACAAAATTTAGATGAATGTAAGACATTTGGGACAAATTTCTGACTCACAGAACAGACAATCGTATGAACGTAGCTTAAATATTTAGGAATTGGTGTCAGCAATGTTGAAAAGTTCAACTCAAAAAGTTCTTTATCTTTCTTTTAATGTTTTTGTTTTTTGGAAGTATTTTGTAGCAACATTAAATAAAGTACCAAATTTTTGAAAACTTTCAACAACAATGTATTACTCAACATTTTCTTTTTACTTATGGTTTATATTTTAAAATTATAAAAACAAAATCCACTTAAGATTTCATCGAAGAAAAAATGTTAAATTTCTATGGAAACAAAACAACATCAACAAATATTAATATAAAATACTCTATTTAATTTTTTTATTTTTAATAATTACCTATGCTCCTTCAGCATATTTAAAGACAACAAAGATAAACTTTATTACCAACACTCAGAAGTAAAATATTCAATTACCACTGGTATACCGTGTCTCATCCATTCATCACCATTAAACCAAAAATAAAATCAATCTCAATCTCAAAATCAAAATCAAAATGTCCATCATCCTTCGATTCAAAATTCTTACTTTTCTGTTTGCTTGCAGCCCTCATGTACGCCAGCATATTCGGTAATGTATCGGCGATCATCCAAAGGCTCTACTCTGGTACCGCCAGGTATCATACCCAAATGCTACGCGTACGAGAATTCATTCGATTTCATCAGGTAAGTTCGGATCAGCTCCGCTGATCGGTGACCATCTCTCTGTCTCTTTCTGTCTCTAACACTCTGTGACTTAACGTGTAAATTCAATTCAACATTGACGACGCGTGTAAAGAAAAAATAAAACAAACTTTAACTTTGAAACGAAGAACGAAGAACATTGAAAAATGTATTTAAACAAAAACAAACAAAATTGACATTTGTGGCGCTAGTGTCTGCCAATTTATAAAGTATCGTTTTGACATATTTTTCTTTTAACTGTCATTCTACATTTCATCGTTTATTGATTTTACAACAAAAATAAAAAAAACTAAACACATCAAAACTGTTGCTTTTGAAAAAACCGTTTTTGGATTTTTCTATAATTTTTCCATGTTGTTTTCTTTTTATTAAAATATTATCAAAAAACTCCCTTTTTCATAATTTTGAAGTAAAACAAGAATTTCATCGAATTACAATTCATTTAATTATTTTTCGTTTTTATTATTATCTATCCTTCTGCGTGCTCTGTTTTTAACACACTCAGATACCAAATCCATTAAGACAACGTTTAGAAGAATATTTTCAACACGCCTGGACGTATACCAATGGAATCGATATGAATTCTGTATTGAAAGGATTTCCCGAATGCTTGCAAGCTGACATTTGTCTGCATTTGAATCGTAACTTGCTGACAAGTTGTCCAGCTTTCGAAGGAGCCAGTCCTGGTTGTTTGAGGTAAGAAACAAAACAAACAAACAAACAAACAAAAATCAACTTTACTTGAAAATAAAAAACAAACAAACAAAACCGTAATAAATAAAAACAAAATCTACTCAAAAAACCTTGAATCAGATTTGGATGCGTTGGTTAGGAGTACAACTAGATGGCGCTAGCATTTTGACATTTATAAAAATGCACTCGAAGTAGTTTTGTTTGGATTTGAATGAAGAACTTCAAGTCAAGTTGAGGCTTTGTAAGCCTCTTTGCTTGAGACTTGAAGTTAATCAAGCAACTTATGAAACTACAGCCATTTAATTGTACTCGTAATTCGGAACTGTCCAAGTCTATCCTACCCGCAATCGTAAAAATGAAACTTTGTACAAAAATATTTTTTGAAAGACCTCTGTGCATATCTGCAAAAAATGATGAATGGATGAATTTTTGAATTGATGAATCGACCAACGACGTATTAGATAATTTACTTGAAATAATATAAAGCACTCTTTCAAATGGCGAAATTTACTCGTATTTATCGTTACCTTAAAATAATATCAGATATTTCGATTTTATTCTAATCTCAAAAATCTTTGAAAGGCTCAAGATTTCCTACTCTCGATTCTAAACTTTTTTCTAAAGCACAAGAATTTTAAACAGTTTTTCAAAGTGGCGTAATGAGAACACAACATAGTACTTTTAACAGACGTGCGGTGCTTGTTTCGACGTTTCTCACTAATCTGTTACTTGTCAATTTTGACATCATCTCTTAACAGAACTCACTTACTCACGTTGTAAATATTATAGGTTGTACATATTTTTCAGGACTATTTTTAAGTGACATATATATAGTTTCAGGCATAGCATGTAACTATTGACGATTTGACAAAGTACATACATATATATTTAATCAATGTGTCATATCGGTCTTTTATTTAAGTATTTAGAAACTAGCTAAGGTTTTGAAAATTTTTTGTATTAGGTACATGTATAGAGTAGTTAGGAAAATAATTTGTTAGAACAATAAGCATGGATATTAATCTGAAAATAGCATTTATCATTATCTCAATATGCACGAAATGCCATCACTGACATCAATATAAATTATATATGCAATACCACGTAATTTTTTTATAATTTTAAAACTTTCACTGACAACGGCCAGGACCATCCACGTCGTCTTCATCTTAAGTCTATATCCCTCAATCTTTCTTCTTCACAAATAATTAACTTCTAAAAACACCACCCTGTGGTTTATCTACAAGATCTTAATCTGCCCTTATATCAGTGTACAAAATATTGAAAGCGGAAATCCAAGGATATTTAAAAATAACGAATTTATAAATATAAATAAATGTAAAAAGTTGATTTTCATTAGGGTGACCAGATCAATCCTCAATCTAATAAAAGAATAAAAGAGGTATATTCAGGAATCTTAAACTGCAACAATAAAAAAAGAAAGTCTTTTGATTATGCTTTTTCAGAAACTACACTATAAAACGTAGTGTTTATTCCAGTAATACCAACTTGAAACATAATTCTTTCTAAGTGAGTTATGTCACTTTACTGTCAAAATAGGAAAAACAAAAGGAATTATTCATTTTGAATTCAAAACAAAGTTGCCTGAAAACGAGGAAAACTATCAACTTTTCCGATTTGGTATAATTCTTCATCAGGAGTTGAAAAAAATATAATACAAAAAATAACAGTTTAAGAAAACTTTAAAAAAAAATGTGATGAAAAACTGCTTCATTCACAATATTAAGTATTGTTTGTAACGGGTCATTATTTAAGAAGTGTGGTTTTCAATCTGCCAATACTTCGAAGAGAATATTCAGCGCTTCATTGCTGGGCCTTATTTCATAAAAATTGACAGGTGACAATTCTGCAAATTTTCCACACTTGTCTGACAAATCTGTATTTCATAAAATATTGACAGATGACAAATTTTTCAGAAAAATTTAGCTACAAAATTTTTCATTACAATTTTGTACATACATACATACATACAATATGTACATATATACTGAAAGATTTGTCGTAGCAATTTCATTGTATAGTCTTGAAATGTGTTATGATCGAAACGAAAAACAATGAAATATGTACGAGGTGTGTTCAAAAAGTACCCGGAATTTTCGTTTTTTCAAAAAAATATTTATTCATTCGTTTACATCAAAGTAGTCCCTCCCAGATATAATATACTTATGTTATGCAAAAATCGCCGGGCTCATAAAAACACGTCGAACCTTAGCAACTACCCCAGACAAAGTAGAAAGTGAATATAGCTGAAAATTGCATCATACTTTAGGGGCATGTATACCAACACAATAAAAAAATAATTTTGACCTTCGGACTCTCCAGACCCGCGGAATTTAAAAATTCCGGGTACTTTTTGAACACACCTCGTATGTATAGAACAAAATCTTTGCATTTTGTTACAATTTTCATCGATTCTCGACTAATTTGTTAGAAGTGACAAAAAGTTACATATTTCAAGATTGTGATTTATTATTAAAAAGTAAATTACCTAAACATAATAGAAATCGAGAGTTTTAAAATAAACAACATTCTCAAAATAAGTGTTTTAACATTGTTTCTCTAAATTCTAGGCCAATTAACAATTCCAAAATCATTATTTATTCTTTTTTTAAGATTCCAAGGGTACCGGCGACGTATTACACGAAAACCCAACTGCGAATGGTCATCACATTCACTCTCACTTGCAAATTCGATATCTTTTAACAATTCGATTAGTTTTCATTATCAACAATTGACCGTAACTCAGTTTCCTGTCGCAATTGTCAATTAGATACTGACAAATGTGGAAATTGTAATTTTTTTTTAATGAAGGAAAAATTTGTCGAAAAATTCTTGACAATTGTGGAAAATATTTGACAATTTATTGTCATGACAATTTCTTTATGAAAGAAAAAGATGACAATTTTCAGGTTGTTCTACAAAATTGTCAAATTGTTTATGGGACAGATTTTTATGTTTTAAATTAACAAATTGTCACCTGTCGCAATTGTCAATACTTATGAAATAGTCCCCTGATATACGGCCCAAATTTGATGAAAAAAGTGGTCGGAAATTGGCGTTCTCGGCTGGAATTTATTCGATTCAGCTGCAACTGCCATTTGCATGCAATCATTTTTAAAACATAATGAAAAACCTTATCTTTATAATAAAGTTAAATTTTTGGTCATAACAATAACAATTTGTTCTTGGAAACCACATGTCTTAAAAAAACACCCTGTTTTACCATTACCCACTGTCAATTAGAATTAAGAATATGGGGGTTGACATAATCAAATATCTTTGATGTACATATTATATTTGAATCCACATTCATTCACATTCGTAAAACAAAATTTCTTATTTGGATCTTAGGTTATGAGGACCTCCTGAAAATTTAAGAAATAAAATTCGGCTGAAAATTTTTTTTTTTTTTGAGATGTCCATTGCTTGAAATCTTCTCAAAAAATGGTTGTTAATCAAGCATAATATTAACTTATTTTGATATCCACCCAGCATATTTGACAACCAGTTTGATGGAGCGTTCAAATTGGAGCCAATTGAGCACAATTATTACCTTGTAAATAAAAGACAAATATTTTTATGAAAACTTTTTTAAGTCGTGTTTGCATCAAAACAAATTTTTTACTTATATTTTATGAATTTATGAATTAATTATTACGTGCTTACACAATTCCTTCTCATTTTTTGAAAAGTGAAATAAACAGTTTATTTGGACTTAAAACAATTAAGCATTTTAGAATTTTATAAACATTTGTGTTTCTATGTTTCATAATGAAATAACATTGAAACCTATAACACCAAAATTATGCCATGGTCCTTGTGAATAAAAAAAAAGTAATAATCGATATTTAGCGAAAATAGCTTTTATTAAATTTCGTGCTTAAATAATTTTTGTACCAATGCAGCACACTCTATATTTTCAAAGCTTAAAGTAGATTTTTTAGGTTAAACTCAAAAGTTTGTCAATACAAATTGCTGAGGCTAGAGTTTTATAATTAAAGGTACTAAAAATATTAATTTTGTGTGAAGAAGGGTTTAAACTCGGCTTGTGGATATTTTTTTTTAAAGAAATTTTGTATATTGCCATATGGTAATCTGACTAAATATGTATGCGAGTTACGTATCTTACGGCAAATTTCTTCATAAAGTTCTAATCTATAAAACTTGGTTTATCGAAAAATTATAATTCGATTAAGTTCTAACTCATTATTTAATCAAGATCATTTTAAGCGTAAGAACTCTAATTTAGATATTAGTTTAAAATAGAACTCCAATTTATTAGATCGTCAAATTTGGGGGATTAGGAATATTTTTACTTCTTTAAGCGACTTGAAGTTTAGGTAGTATTTTTGTATCGACAACTCAGTGGTGAGCTCTGTCCGAAATTCCAACTTCTGTTTAAAAATAAAAATACAACGATTTTAAAGTGGAAAATTAATCAAAAACCACTATCTTTCCGTTTTATTTAAGATCGACCGACTCGGTCGAAATCTATCCAGTCTCTGATTTTCTTTACATTTCTTATTGGCTCTACATTCTCTTATACTCTTTTTTACTATATAGAAAACATCGAATGCAGAGTTGCCAGACTCATGCAGTTCGATACAATTTTTATTAATTTAGATTGCTACCAACAGAATTTTTTAATGTGCAATAATAATAAATTGCTGAAAAATCATTTATGGGCGCGACAAGTCGAGTTTGCAACAGTTTTCAAATAAAAGATATGATTTTTGACATAGAAGAAAATGAAATTACATGAATAGAAACGAATCCGAAGATCACACAAGAGGACATAAAATCAGGGACATTACTTCGGAAAATATTGCGAATCTCAAACGGTTATTATGTCCACGAACTTCAAAAATTAGATCACATTTATTTATTCTTACTTTATGTTTAAAAACGAGATAAGTTTCAATGAACATTTAACAATCTGCGTTACTCCCTCAATACCACAAGTTTACCACGTCATTTACCGAGACCGCGATCAGACAAACGTTGATTCTACTAAGAATGTTACAAAGGAAGACATAAGGTCTATGTCAATTTGGAAATCTTAAGTTCCATGGACGTTCTAACCGCAGTCACAGTTAACACTTCGTCCTACCGCCTGCTATGAAAGTTATAAATGTATCGTTAGAACTTTGTTTTCTAAAACTAAGAATTAACTCCTGAAAATTCAATAATAAATGAGTTCTTAGGAAATTTTAGAGAGTGAAGAAATGCCGAGAGTTATTGAGATGAAGAAAAGAATTTTTCGAGTGTTCGTTAACGGGGAAATTCACCCTCTTGAAAAATGTAGTTTTATTTGAATTAATTTTGACATATTAACGGCGGCGGCGTGGCGTTTGTACTGCAATTTGTTCTTGAGTTACAGCGTCATATGACATGAATATCACCAAACTTTTTCAGAGCTAAGTAATTGAAAAAAATATGTATGTAAGCTATACCCTATGGAATATTTAAAATGTGGGTGTTATGTCACCCAATGAGAAGGATAATATTGAAATCTAGATTAAGCAACTAGTTATTGCTATAACTAGTAAACTTAATCTCTATCGAAAACCAGCTTTAATTGATACTTAACTAGAAAAAGTTTATAAAGTGTACTTTTAGGAGTTATTGATTTTTTTTAAGTTTATAAAGTGTTCTTTTAGGAGTTAACTGATTTTTCAAAAAACGAATGATAATGGTTTTATTTAACCAGTAATATAAAAATTATCATAAAACAGAATTTTAAATATATTTTCTTAAAAATTAAACTATTATGCATTAAGTTTTAAAAACGTTTTTCTCAACCTTCAACATGAATACAAAGACCTATAATTTAGAAGTTTGGAAGTACATGCTCTGCCATAAATGTCTTAATAATATAATTTAAATTTTAGATCAAAGAAAAACATTTTTCAAATTATTAACCTGTATAATTTTAGGAATCGATAAAACATAATAAAGGTTTGGACAAAAAAGTAATCAGGAGTTATTTTTTTGTCACGCCCTTTAATTATTGTTCATAAGTGTACTTTTACCTTTCAAAGTGTGCTTTATCAAAATCAAAAACAAACAAACAAACAAATCCCCGCCATTGTGTATAAAGCTTAATAAAAACAACAACAACAATTGCTCACTCGTACATCGCTGTTGTATGCATTGTAAAATTATTAAAATTTAAAAAAAGTGTATACATAAAAGCTGTAAAAAGGATCCATATACAAAATCATTTATACCATATACTCGTACCTTATACATGAATGCTCGTCAATTTAAATATATATATAATATTAAAGCTCTGCTATACATATATAATATAAAATTGAACAAAAATCATATTTCTGTGTAAATAAACCAAACAAATTGGACAAAACATAAAAATATACGCTCTGCAATCCGATTATATTTATAAAAAAAACAAAAATAAAATTTTAAAAATCTGCGCCAGCCTCTCTTATACGCTTATCTTGTTTCAGCATTTAATAAAATTAAAACAAAATATACAAACTATAATAGAATAGATGAGTTTTCATAAAATAATTGGACAATAATATAAAAACAAAAATATCTATTATAATTAACTGTAAATACTTGCAAAGATATTTAAAAAAAAAAAAAACACAAAAACAAAAATCAAATTCAAAAAAATATTTCAAAAATAAAACAAATCTGTTGTTTCAATATTCTTTGTACCGTTGTCTTGTTGTATTTTGGTTTTCATCTGGTAGACTTGATGATAGGATATCTATCTATTCTTAAGTAAAGCTTTAATATACTGCTGCTCTATGGCTATATAATGTATACAAACAATTTTTAATATCTAATAAATTTTATACTATATTGTCTTGGGCTAATATTAATTGCAATTTAAGAATGGATCCATATGCCTAGTGTTAAAAATATAATTTTATTTTTAAGTTTTTGTATTTCTACATCACCAAAAACAAGATTTTCTTGTATATTTATTTCCACAATATAACAATTTTTGTGTTAAATGTGCATATAATTTATTTTTATTTTTAATTTGTTTGTATCATGTCACTATTTTTACTTTTGTGTTTATTATTTAAAAAAAAAAATGTGACAAAAACAGACATTTAAAAAGCGCTAGTTTTTATTTAAAAAAAAAAATACATCAAAATAATATTTCTTAAACTAAAACATATTATTTGTATATTCTTATAACTTATATCTATAATCTTTATACTTTTGCTTTTTTCTCTAGCTATAGGTTGTGTTGTGTTGTATTGAAGTGCATAAAAATGCAGCGCAAGGATTTTTAAAATGCTTACACACACTTCTCCTTTATATATATCTACACAAACTCACAGATACCCACACACAAAAACACCCATATGCGTGAAGAATTTATTAATTGCTACATTGTAATAAAGAAAATTGTATCTATTCTGAAATTTAATTTTAGAAAAATTGCATATTTAAAAAATAACATTTTTGAAATCGTTTCAATCAAAAGGACTCATTTATAAGTAAGCTTTTCGTGATTTCTTGTAAATACCAATTCGTATATCAAAAAACATAACTCTTTCTCTAGATTTTTGAAAATCTATATAATATACATTATAATGAATTATTTATTGTCATTGGAAATGTTGAAAAATGGTGAATAATGAGATTGAGAAATAATAACATTGGTTATCATTCTTGAATATTCAGATATTTGTTCTGGCATAAAGCATTTCGTTATGTTTTTACCAATTACGAAAAAAAAAAAAATGAAAAATAAATATTGTGTTCATTTTAAATCAATTATTTATTGCTCTAGGTATTTTTGATTTGCTTTGATGCAATCGCATTGCAAAATGAAGATGCATGATGTAGTATGCGCCTGGAGAAATGTCATGTCGCATGGTTGCATATCTTTTGAAATTATTTTTCTATATCATTAAAAGGATAATAATCAAACGATGATTCAGTCTTAATAAACAAATGCATACAATACATATTCAAATTATTATAATAAACAAGTTAAAGTTAAATTCTTGGGGGATACAAAATATTCCATGTTTTTAAAAAAAACGGAACCATATTTTTGTTTTGGAAGAACTTGATAATTTTCTTCTTTTATAGTACAATAATCAATTGCTGTTCTTAAGTCTATTTTAGTTCAAAAACATTTGACTGATTTGATGCGCTCTAATTTACGAATTGTTTAAAGGAAAGAAAAGACGAAATACAACTGAATATTGACAAACTCAAAATTGGTAATTTTGTAATTTAATTAACTTTTTGGAGTACTTTTAAAAGTTGGAATAGTGGTTAGTTAAATCAAGAAAAAAATTAATAAAAGGTTTTAAACATCGTGAAAATCTTAAAGTACACAATTGCATACATTCAGGAGTTTGGCAGTAATATCTGAAAATTGCATTTGTCAAACACAAAAATTGATATTTTGTCTGCATATGTTCTTTACGTAACTGGATCAGTAACGGATGCTTTAACTATGTTTTTTTGAAAATATTAAAGTATATTTGTTAAATAAGTATCAATAATGCATTTTTAAACAGACATACATATTGAATGCAAGACTGAGGCCTATTAAAATAAGGCTCCTCGCAATTAACTTTTATTTAAATTTTCTCTATAAATCCCATCAGCTGTTCTGTTACTGATCAAAGAGAAATGCCTTAAAGCCTCACTAACATGTGAACTTTGCACTTAGAATCCAATGTGACCAAGTGTAATTTCTTTAAACATTAGAACAAAACTTTAAGGCCCAGTTTTTCAGTGCTGAGTTAACTCCGAGTTAAACCCAGAACTAGTTAAACCTGAATTCGGAGTTAAATCACAAACAAATTTTTTCATTGGGGACTTATAGTTAACCTCATGAGTGGTATTATAATTTGGTATCACTGGAAAGTTATCGATTAAGTTGTCAAAAAATTATACAAATGGATATTGACATTTGGGTTGACAGCCACCAGACTTTGTTTCTCATTTGTTGTTTTTTTTATAAATTGTTCAAAATCAATAAACGAAATTTAAAATTTGTGTCCCAATAAATTTGTGTCCAAATAAATTTAAATGAATTGGTCGCGATTAAAATTTCGTATAAATCCCCATCGCTAAGCCTGAATATAACAACAAATTATTCATTGTTCCACAAAAAGAAGTAAAAATAATTTTAGTATTTGTCAAAAACATCTATTTATTTAAACCAGTGTTAACTCACCAAACTTGAAAGGTTAACTCAGAGTTAACTACAAGATTATAAGAGGTTGAAAAACATGATTCAGGAGCTAACTCGAGTTTAACTCAGAAACTACTATGATCTCGCACTGAAAAACTTGGCCTAAGTGATTGTTTTTACGGAAAAGTGATATTTTTAAATTGGGCTATGAGTTTTATTTCTCGCGAAAATTGTTTCAATGTTTGATCTAGTTTTTGTTATTAAAAATTAATAATTGCAAAGGTCCATATACACAATTTAAATTTGACATCAAAATCACAGCTAAAGGGCCTTGCACATGAGAGCGAACAACGAATAAACGAATGGACGAACAAACGTAATTTTACACATTTCAAAAAGTCAATTCCAAATAAAAACACATTTTAATTATAAGAAACCAATTGACACTAACATTAGGAGAATAAAATTTGCATTTTGTTCCCTAAAACAAGAAAATTTTGTAAAAACAATTTGTTAGTAACGAATTGCAGTGTTGTTGCTACGAACTGTCAAACTTTATTCGCGTTCCACATACCATCCACACTGCAACGAATAAATTGCTCGCGCTCAACTTAACCTCAAAATTATACCATTCTTGTCTTGTTTTTGTGTGAAAGATCATGGCTGAGGAAAATATGGAGAAAAGGGTAATTATAAATTGACAGTTCGACGCTATCTGCGAATAGAAATAAAGCTCATGTGAAAGAAAAGTCAAATAATGCGAACATCTACAGTTCGCAGTTTGCAGTTCGTAGCTCATATGCAAGATGCTTAAGACCCCAACAATTCCGCAAAATTGAAATTATACAAAATTTGGAAAATTCCGGAAACTCGAAAATTTGATTCGAAGAAAAAGTATTTCATGGCTAAATATTATGACTTTGAAAAATTCTTAGTGAAGCTTCGTTAATTTCGGATAACTATACAAAATCGTTGTGATAAAAATATATTTCCCATGCATTTTAGGTGAAGAAATTAAAGAGGGAAAATTTTAGATGGCGTTTTGATGCTTTCAATGTCAAAACCTGATAGATGCTATTTTAAGTTGGCTTAGGTTATGTTCAATTTTACATCTGTCTTTGTAGCATTATCATTTTCTAGTGACTAATCTGCTTTCTTTTCTTTCTGAAATTGATTAAAATGTTGAACTGATTCCGGAGAGTCGTTTATAGTACATCCGAAAACGATATAAGATCAATTGATCAATGCGATATTTATCAATTCGATAATTCTTCAAAATATGTTTACTTGCACAAAACGAGGTTATCCAATTGAGTTGGCAATTCATCGCCAAGTTTTTAACGTCATTCAATTCAAAGAACAAGAAGTTCATTCCTTAAATTGTGATTATTCCCACAGATTTTCTATTTCCATTTAAGGCGATTCAGTTGCACGTTTGATTGGCTTTCGCGATAATAAAAAAAAATAAATCGCAAGGCCAATCGTTTTAAGGGATTAATCTCAAAAGAGAATGGGCAAAAATATATGGAACCTGGTCTACTAAATGCCCAAAAACCTTTTAAAAATGATTAGGTACTATGGATTGAACCAACGTATCAAGAGAATCAATTGAAGTTGACTTATGGTTCATGCTTTATAATTTTATATGAATTTTTAGACTTTTCACACCAAAAACCAAAGCCAAGTTTTCGGCAAAAAGTTTTAAAAAACTCGTAAATCGTTCACCCTGAACATTTAAATGTTTTCGTTTTACATTTCAATTTTTACAGACCCGCCCAATTTTGTACAGATGAAATATCTAAATACTGAACAAATTTATAAGGAAAATATAAATAATTTTGAAAACTTGATTTTCTTTAGTGTTTTGGAGCTATTGGTATGGATATTCAACAAATGGAACAATTTCAAAGTGAAAAGTTTCTTTTGACAGCAGCCATCAGCTGTTTTGTTTACGTTTAATTGAGCGCTGAATGTTTGGAAAGGTTTGTTTGTTTAGTTCATTTTTGAATTTTTGCTAGTTTTCGACAGGTTTTATATAAAAATTGAGGCTAACGAGTACTTGTGGCATTCGAATATTGTATGGGACAACTTGAGTTTTCGATGTAGGCTTTCGGGCAAAACTGAAAATTTCGTTAAAGCCGGGTCTGGGGTTTGGTGTGAAATGCCTATTATACAGTTTTAATATTGTTATCTTCATCTTTTTGTTGATCAAAAAGTACAAACTGTCATAATAGGCTCTACCACATTTTTTTACCATAACACTAAAATTATTTTTCAAAATAAGTCAGTGCTATGATGAACGATTTGATTCTTTCTTAGAAACTACAAAAAGGAGCATTTCATTTATCTGGAAAAATACCCAAAAATTTGGTATTGTTGAAACAAAGAATAATTTTTGTAATGTGGTTTACAATTCTATGTCTATAATTAAAACTGATGCTTTTGAACTAAGCTTTCCAATATTCTAGATCACAATTTTAATCTCTAGACACACAATTATTTCGATTTATCTAAATCAATTAAAAAAAGGAAAAAAAGGAACATTTTCAATTGTTAAGCGAATTATTCGCCAACTCTGATGCTATTCGCTATACATATGCTTGGCCATTGGTATAAAAGTTCCTATATTTTGGGGTCTATCGAATCATTTAAAAGTGACCAATACTGTCGATTCTATGGAACACTGTTGGAATTTATTTTTGCTGTAATTCAAACCTTTGTTGCCATGTACTGATTAAACAATAATGGTTTACAAATTTGTATCCATACAAACAAGTTATGTACAAGGGCTAAGATTTCCAACGACATCTTAACTCAATCTGAATTGTGGGCAATTGGTAGACCAAAATTCTTACTCTCCAGTCAGCTTTATGCTGCCTTTCAGAGTGTTAGAAAATCGCCTTTGAAAATATTGTCATATCGCTCTCCACTGATTTTGTTTCTATTAACTCAATCACATTAACTGTCACTCTGGCGCTTATCCGAAAGCTTTAAATTGATATGAGACGAGTTTAATTGAGTTCTCTAATTTTTTTTATAAAAACCCTCATCAACTTGTATAATATAATATTTAAATATTGCGTTATAAAAGGCTAATTATCAATTTTCTTTTTAAAATAAACACTCCGTCATTTTATGTACACACTTAAGTACATTAAAAATGCTTTAACTTGTTGATTTCAAAATCATGCGACTTTTTGAACTATGTATTAATTTATTGGTTTTTATCCTGCCTCAGAGTGTGTACTTTGTGAAACGCCTTCAAACATAAATCTCTGCATTCCCCATAATAATGCAGCTTATCTCCCAAGGCATGATGACAATTTCGCAATCTCATCCTGCATCTCATTGCAAATTAATAACAATCTCTTAGAATTTTCCTCGTTTATAGTCAAGCTCTTATGTACTCGTATGTCCTATGTATATAAAAAAAATGTTATTGACACAATTTAAATTGAATTTTAAATATTCGAACACATTATAAATTGGACAAGCACATAGTCTCCAAAAACGAAAAAAAAACAACAACAACAACTCTCCAACAACACATCTTACAAAAACTATATTCTTCTTCTCTGGTGCTGTGTATTTTCAATTTTATCGATTTGTCTACTTGTTCCACTCCACAAACATTAAATTAAACACACAAACTTAATTAAATGAAAATAAATATAAAAAATCTGAAACAAGGAAAGTTATGCGGAGGACGAAAAGCAGCGAAGGGTCTGAACTATTTGGTCTAGAAAAAACTAACCCAAAAAATACTTAAACCGAAAACTCGTAGTTCTTCTTGGGTTTTAAACAACCATATGCTTGCGGTCCTGGTAAACTTTAAATATGTATATTCCCTCGAATCCAATATCCAGAATAAATTCCTTAAAATCCAAAACAAAATTTAAAAACTTTTCAGCAAAGAAAAAATCATGAAAATAAATAAAAACCATAAAACATCGACAAACAAAATTGTGTATGAATTTTTCAGAGCTTTGTCACTTAAGTTCAAAACAACGCACGCACCTCCCGGCGATACACTAGTTCATAAGGGCGATGTCCTGACATCATTGTATTTTATAGCACGTGGATCTATAGAAATCCTTCGAGACGATGTAGTTATGGTTATTTTAGGTAAGTGCATTCTTTTAGTTTCGAACATTTAAAAAGCTTCAAATTTTATTTTATTTTAGAAAACTTTAAACATAGTTACATTTTAAAACATTTATAATTTTTAAATATTTTTAAAATTTAGGAAAAGACGATATTTTCGGTGAAAATCCGTGTATATATTCGACAATTGGAAAATCAAATAGTAATGTACGAGCGCTTACTTATTGTGATTTACATAAAATCCATCGTGAGGATATGCTCGATGTCCTTGATCTCTATCCGGAATTTTATGACAGTTTTGTAAATAGTTTAGTGATAACGTACAATATGAGAGATGTGAGTATAAAATTTAATTTTAAAAATATTTATTTTCTAATATAAAATTTAATAAAATTGCTCAGATAAATGTTTAGTAATAATATAAAAAAGTTGTTTATCAATAATAATTTAAACTATAATCGTATACATATATACATAATCGTATATTTTATCTTCTTGAGTAAATTAATTGGTAAAAATTTGTTATATAAATAAAAAACTAATATTAGTAAAATATATTTTTGTTTTACTATAGAAAATTTTTGAAAATGCTTTTAGATGAATTTATAGAAGTAGATAGTACCTATTTTTCAAAAATTCCAATATTCGAATACTTGTTCCTGTATGTTTTAGGAATTTTAGTAAGGAAATTAATAGCCTTATGAAACATGTAGTTTAGTTTAAAAGTAAATTTATTTTGTAAACCTACAAATCCCACAATAGTAATTATAGTTTAAAAATATAAATAAACAAAAAAGGAAATATATTTAAACCTTAAATTTTTGGTAAGCATTTAAGATAATTTTTACCAAATTGTTTTCCCAATAGCTCCCATGTCTTTCTTAATTGCTTAGGATTCTTTGTTCCGAAACTTTTTTGGCAGTTTTTAATAATTCTTTCGAAAACTCTGCACTCTCATATCATTTCTTTCACATACAAATTTGACAGCTTTTAAACCAACGCCAAAAAGTGAATTCAGTACTTTGTTGAAAATATACTTGTATTTAGTTTCGTATGTCAATGAACTATTTATTTTATTGTAGTCAAAGCCAAATAAACCCTGATTGGTAACGAACTTTAAACGTTCAAGGATTATAGTATAAAATTGGTGAATGGAATTTATCGGTAGAAAGGTTTCTTTACTTTAACCACAAAACCAATATTAAAAGCATTCAAAACATTGATTTTGGACACGGACTAACCAAACGTCAAAACGAAATATGGCTGGAAACTGTCAAGAGGATTGTCATTTTACAAAATGGAAAGATATTACATTTTTGAACGCGCCCAAAAAATGAATATTCATATAGATTCAGAATTACTAATAGCCTTTTCACACTAAACCTAAAACCTAGTTTTCGTCAAAAAGTGTACGAAAACCCGAAAATCGTTCACACTGAACATTTACACGTTTTTGTTTGACATTTCAATTTTTGAAATATCGAATGTCAAATTTTGTATTGATTTTGCGCGCCATCTGATCCGCGGTCTTCCTCTACTGCGTTGTGCAGTGGGTGTGGATTCGAAGACTTTCCGGGCTGGAGCATTGGTTTTCATGCGCTCTACGTGACCCAGCCATCTTAGTCGTTTGACTTTTACCCTTCTGGCTAAGTCAACTTCGCTGTAGAGCCCGTAGATTACGCGAAGAACTTTTCTCTCGAAACGACCCAAGGTGCTTTCACCCGCTTTTGTCATAGTCCATGCTTCTGCACCGTATAGCAGGACGGGGATGATGAGGGTCTTATATAGCGACACTTTGGTCCTTCGAGAGGACTTTTACACTCAATTGCTTTCTTAGCCCAAAGAAACAGCGCTTAGCAAGAGTAATTCTTCGTTTGATCTCGGCACTGGTGTTGTTTTCTGCGTTTACAGCGCAGCCTAGGTAGACGAAGTCCTTGACTACCTCAAAGTTACATCTGTCGATGGTGACGTTTTGACCAAGACGTCCATCTGTGTTGTAAGTCCTTTCTTGATGACAGCATGTACATTATTTTGCCCTCATTAACCATTAAACCCATTTTTGCCGCCTCTGCCTCAATACTCACAAAAGCCCCATTGACATCACGCTGAGTTCTTCCGATTATGTCAATGTCATCAGCATATGCTATTAATTGGACAGAATTTTGAAAGATAGTGTCTCTAGTGCTGATACAGGAGCTCTGCACTATTTTTTCAAGTACGATGTTAAAAAAAAATCGCATGACAGTGCATCACCTTGTCTAAAGCCTTTTTTGACATCGAAATGTTCTGTTAAGTTGTTTACAACCGTCAATTAGCAGCGCAAATTCTTTATGGTGATCCTGCATAAACGGACAAGTTCGGCAGGGATGCCAAAACTAGACATGACTCTTCCC
Organism: Eupeodes luniger; assembly: GCA_951509635.1. Taxonomy (NCBI): domain Eukaryota; kingdom Metazoa; phylum Arthropoda; class Insecta; order Diptera; family Syrphidae; genus Eupeodes; species Eupeodes luniger. The sequence continues at coordinate 109,217,393 of OX608075.1, forward strand.
TGTAGATGCTGTCGTATGCGGCCTTGAAATCGATAAAAGATGGTGGGTGTCGATTTGATGGTCTTAGTTTTTTTTCCAGGATCTGCCGTAATGGGAATATTTGATCGACTGTGGGCTTTCCTGGTCTAAAACCACACTGATAAGGACTTATCAGGTTGTTGTCGATGGTCTTTAGACGTTCACATATTACGGCAGAGAAGATTTTGTAAGCGTTGTTAAGTAGACTGATGCCCCTATAGTTGGTGCAGTTTAGAGGGTCTCCTTTTTTCAGGATTGGGCAAACAATACTGAGGTTCCATTCATTTTATCTGAGGTTGCATTCATTCCATCTCTATCTTCTATCATTAAAATAAAATTGTCGTTTTCTTTTGCAAATCGTGGAACTTCTAAAGAAAATAAAAGCTTTAATTTTGTTTTAAAATTGTGTATTTTAATTTTAACTTCTTCGGACCAGCTGGACCAGCCACGTAGTTCTGGTTCCTTTTCGGTATATATTTTTCAGTTCTGATATGAAATATTTCTTTTGACAGCAGCCATCAGCTGTTTACATTTAATTGAGTGCTGAATGTTTCGAAAGGTTTGTTTGTTTAGTTCATCTTTGAATTGCGATATGATTTAAATATAAAACTTGTGGCTTAAGACACAAATAACTTTTATCTGTTTCAGCTTCCGTCAACTCCTTTTTAAGACTTTGATTTTTATTTGTTTTTTAAATAAAAAATAAAAATAAAATATAAATCAAAAAACTACTGAAATATTTACGAACACTCAAAATTAAGACCACTAAATGGCGACTTTAACTTTTAGTAATTTGCTATGTACATCCATTTGACATCTGAGTTTTTGAATTAAAACTTCCATTCCCCAGATTATGGTTTGTTCGTCATGTTTTTTCACGTGCTATAATTCTGTAAGTTTTGAGATGTTTTTAAGAAATTTTAAATAAGTATGTTAACAATAGTGAAGGACTACGGTTTTGAAAAGCTAGCAAATTGTTAAATATATTGAATCCTATCACCTGGTAAATTTATAAATTTCGCTTCATTATTGCAAAGAAATTTGGAAAAAAGAAATCCTTTGACAGTCCTACAATTTAAAGACATCTTAAACTTCACTTTTAGATTAAATACGTTTAAAAAAAAAACTTCTTAAATGGCAATTTTGCATATTAGATATATTTTTGAAGCTCACAGATCTATGTTATCAGTGTGGGTAGCATCTAAACCTCTTTTTTTAACAAGTAAAGGTTTAAGGGCAATTGAAATTCAACTTTACCTGCTAATGCGTAGATCGAATAAAAAATAAAAAGTACGTCACAAATTAAATCTTAAAGCCTAGTACATACTTGTGAACCATCTCGTGAACCCATACAAATTTCGGTTTTTGGTTCACCCGTGAACGTGCTCGTGAAGCTGAGTGGAGAACAAAGTGGAGAGTTTTCGTTCACGGGCAATTCACGTGCAAAATGTACGGGAACTGTTGGTGAAGCTTTGACATTTGGTTACAAAAAAAAGGACAGTTTTCAATTTGTACTGAATACTGATACTGATTCCTCATTTAAAGTTTGTGGCTGCTTTGCGTGTGGTTTTAAAAAAAAAAGTTAAAATGCATTTATATGAAATAGAATACAAATGTTCACAACGTGTATTCACAAGTGTGTACCAGTGAGCAATTTCAAAAGTTCACTTTCTCCACTGGCGAACGTTCACTTCACGAGGAAGTATGTACTAGGCTTAAAGGTAAAACTTAGTGTCTAGTTTTAAAAATATTGTGTTTTGATCTTGTCAAATATATGACTTGGTCAAAAAATCTGAGCATAAAAGTCCTCTCAAAAGTATGAAATGGGTTTGTTATTTGGTCTCACTGTTATTTAGTCATCTGTCAGTTTGTTGCCATTGTTATATTCGATACATAAGTCACCCTCGTGTTTAGGCATCTATTCTTAAATTTGTACTACTTGGTATGTTTACACTATGCCTGTAGAACCCAAAAAAACGAGCTTAGAAAAACTGCAGTTTTTAAGAAAGTAGATATCCTTTATATCCTTTAAATAAATATGTACTCGTAGGTATTAACTTATGCTTGTTCAGTAAAATAAAGTATATATTATTACTAAATGTTACCTACTATACCACTTTTTTACAAAGTTTACTGTTATTATTGTTGTTTCTTTTTTTCTTTTCTTTCGTTTTATGTAATTAAACAAAATACAAAAAAAAATATATTAAAAAAAACATTAAAAATAAAAATCTGGATGCTTGGAACACTGTCTCTACATCAACTAAAAAACAAACTTAAACTAAAAAATAAATTAATTAAAATTTGATTCGGCTTCTAAAATTTTAAACTAAACTTTATAAAAAAAATTAATAATATTATAAACAAAAACAAAAATCCAACCCAATGCACCGGCATGCCCACAGGAAGAACAAGCTGGTGTAGAGGTTAAACATAGATACATGCGAGCCACATCACATGATAGAGACAGAAGTACTAGTGATACTAGATCAATTAGGCTGTAAGTACTTTTTTGAATGTTAACTTTTGAATTTTTGTATAAATGTACCGATTTTTTCCTTAATTTTGAGTGTTTTTTTTGAAAACTTTTCTAAACATTCCTACAAATTTAATTTAATAAATAAATTCTTAGTAAATGTGTTTATGAATTTTTGTTTTGGTTTTGATTTTGTGTTTTTTGACTTTGTGCCAAATTGTTTTGATCTGAGAATTGTAGTTTTTGAAAAATATATTTTTTAAATATTAATTTAACGAAAATATTGTTAATTCAACAAAAAAAAACTGTTATAAATGACTTTTGTTTTAAACTTAATTACAGTACTGGAGTTCATAACAGACCTTGCAAGGCAAATATTTGTGATAATCCCAACGAGCGACTCTCGCCAGGCGTTCTCAGTGATACCGATAAGGATATTACAATAGGGAGTAATGGTAAACCCCATTATCCGCGTACAGGTAAATTAACAAACATTCAAAATTTTAAATTTCCATACAATTTTCTGTATTCTCTAGTTAAATTTTTGTACTATTTCAAAGTTACAAGAAAACTAATTTTTTTATTGTTTTTGTTAAAGTTTTTGTATTTCCAAAATCTTCAACATTTCAAAAAAATAAAATGTTTGTACTCATGTGTACATTTTTGTTTTTTCTTTCTTGTATTTCTTTTTTGCACCTTCAAATTTTTTGTCTCAAAAACTTAAATTTAAAACATTAAACTAAACAAAAAACCTTAAAAACAAAAACAATTGATACAAATTAAAAACTAAAACTAAACTAACCACACATTAATCAAAATTTAAAAAATTACAAACAAAATTTTTTTACACAAAATAAACAAATAAAATAAATTTGATATTTTTTCTGAAATTCTAAACAAAAAAAAAAAACAAAATCTTATAAAACAATGAATTTAAAACAAAAACAAAATTCTTAGGACTGTACATGAAACGAAAAAGTCAACAATATCATCAATACGATCAGAGAACACTTAAAAATGTCTTCAGCATTCCAAATGGTGCTTATATTTTTTTTCGTTGATTTTTTGTATTTTGTATTTTAACATTCTATATGTGTTGTGTGTTTGTGTGTGTGTGCTTTTCATTGTGTGTAACTTAAATTTTTAACATCAAGAAATCATTATGAAGCTTTTAAGTTTTGAGTGAATTTGAGGTTAAGGCATATTTAACAGTTTCGATGCTCCAAAAATGTAATTTAGGTATGCATAACAGTTGTTTTTTTAGCTTAATTTAAGAAAAATATATATCTTTAAAAGGAAAAGTCTGCTACATTAGTTTTTAAATCTTAAATACATGTTAATAATATTTAAAAGAGGTTTTATTTTTAATACAAAGCTTTTTGGGCAGCTGTCACTTTTGAAGCTGTCATCTTCTGATATTTGACAAGTGAAAACTGTGTCATTACTAAAAATGAGAATTACTACAAGAATGGGGAAAATTTTGTAGTTGGTAGTTTTGGAAGAAAAGTTTCCTAACCATGTAATGTGATCACAATTGGCCATTGAGATCTTTTGATTTAACAGCTTTATAATTTTATTTGTGGTCAGGTGAAACATAAGGGAAATGTTTCACACTCGATCAATGCATTAATGATGGAATTCGTATAATATATCAAAATATCAAGAAAAATTAAATATCAAAATTTATACCCTTATTGAAAAACTTCGTACTTTTCTTTTAAAAAAAATGCCCCATCATATAGTAGCGCCAAATGAACTACAAAAGTAATATTACTTCCTACAACTCCCTGCTTATATTTTTTTAAAGCTGTTGAAAGTTGTAACGTTATTCGTAAGAAATCTAATTCTTAACTTTAAATTCAATAAAAAATTTGACAACAGTAAACTATTTGTTTCTGTCTGTCTGTTTACTATTTATTTTAATGTGTTTCCACCCTTTTTAATGTTTTAATCTTGAAGAAAAATGTTTACAAAACTTCTTAGGCGTAAATACAACTTTTTTTCCTGATGCCCGAACACTGTTATCACAAAAAATATAACTTTCTTATTATAAGTTATTTAGATCAATTGTAAATATTTTAGGCATTATAAGTTACAAAATCAGTATTCATAGCTTAATATTTTTAGTATAGATTAACTTGAAATTATTTTTATAATATACATTTTGAGAAGTGTTTTTTGAGTGCAAAGGTATTTTTAAAGGTTTGGGTGCTAATTTTATTTGTGTTATTTTAGAGGAATACCTACTAACTGCATATATAAATTCTTAATTTTGTAATAATTATGTACAAATATTTTTTGTTTTTAGATATATAGAACGCCAGACTTGAAACTAAATTGTAATATTTTTTTAAAAAATAGTCTAATACTTTCAATCAAATTAATGCATCATCATCAATGCATTATTGTATTCTAAAGTGTCAGAAATGACATTTATACATATATATGTAACTGTTTTGCGGAGATATTTTTTCAAATTGGATAACACCAGCTTTCAGATCTCCAAATTTGGCTAATTTATATTTCTAAAATCTCAAAGATTTCCGTATTTTCAGATATGTAAACGAAAATTCTCATTAAAATTTCTCACTTTTGCGATGAGAAATCTGAGAACAGAATTTTTATGATTCGATTTCTCAAGAATTCTCTATCGTAGAATTTGAAAAAGATGAATAGAAATGCAAATGACTTTGATTGCTCCGTGAGAGGAATTGTGTTTATATATTTTATCCTCCTGCTCTGTTCATCCGTCTAAGATAGTTCTCAGAAATGTTAGAAATATAAACTGGCCAATTTATTACTGTCACTTTTAACTTTGACAGATTAAGAAAGCGTCCAGCTCTTGGCAATGAAAATAGGTGCGTCTAGTAATTTTTTTTTTCGCACAGAAAGTGTTCTAAACTGTTTCAAGTGTCAGTGTCATCTGTAAGAACTGTTTTGAAAAAGTTCTGAGGTTGAGAAAAAGAATGAAAAACTTAACTTCACTTTTTTGACTGTCATAGACTATTTCTAAAAAAAAAGATATGCGAAGATTTTCTAGACACAACTGACAGTTGTGGTGAAAAATATCTTTTTAGAATTTTCACAACAAACCCAAAACAGAATTTTCGGAAAAAAGGTTTCAAAAACCCGAAAATCGTTCACATTTTTCCTTTTCATTTGCCATTTTGCTTTTCGCAACATCGAATCTCAAATATTTAAAAAGTCCTTCAAATATTTTTTTGAAAATAAAATGCATCCTGAGTCCTGACCAATTTAAATTTATATTAATACCTTAAAAGAAAGCTGAAGCTTCCTCTTCGCTAACCCAGTTTTATTTTATTTGTTTTCTCTTTCATGTTCCGATAAAAAATATAACTTAATTTGACCAAATTGTAAGTTTAATTAACTACACTATTTTATTTAAACTGAAACCTCTGCAGTTGTGGACAAAAATTCAACAATTTCTTTTGACAGATGCCATCATCTGTTTTGTTTACATTTAATTGAGCGCTGAATGTTTCGGAAGGTTTGTTTGTTTTGTTCATCTTTGAATTGCTTATAGTACAGGTTTTATATAAAACTAGTGGCTTACGATTACGAATAATGTCTGGGAAAACTTGAAGTTTTGATGTACATGGGTTTTGGTTTGGTGTGAAAAACCTATAAGACTGAGGAAATTAGTTGAAACTTATTTTTTACACTGATATTTTTGAAGGCCGTATCTCTAATAGGTAATTAATCGGTTTCTAAAATTCATTTATTTTGATTTTATTTAACTAATTACAATCCCAATGAACTCTTATGCGGCAGCATCAAACATTATTCTTTGATACTTAAAAGCAATTAAGTAAATTAAATTTCTTATGTTTGGCGTTAAAATGTGTTGTATAATATTTGTACTTAAAAAAACACTCCATTTGTCATAAGAATTGTTTTTTAATTAATTCGTACTCTTTTTGATGAAATCGTTTTGAATTAATGATTTTTTATTTTTAATTCGTAAAAATCGTTTTAATGAAGACTATCCATTTTTTTGTATTTATGTATGTAGTTCTGTTAGTTCTGCTTTCAATGATCAACTTTAACCTCAAAAGCTTGATTTCAATTGGGATAGGTATTTTCAATTATAGTAATTACTGACCAGTTACACACAATTTAATGGTTAGTTTTAATTCTAAAAATCAATAAAAACTGTAGCTTCCTCTAAGGGGCGAGTTATAGCTATCAATGTTTTTCATCATTGAAAATATTGTATCGAAATTTAAAAACGATTAAGAGAGTCAAATTTGTAATGTTTGGTATTAAAGTAAAGCTTATGAGTTGTAAAATGTTTTTATTAAACAAATGCTTTGACTTACTCAGAACTTGGGTGTATTCATAAACGTCAGCCTAACTAAGAACTGCGTTATCTGCATTCATAAAGTCAGATTTTCGATCGAACTAACCTAGTCGAACTGCAGTACCTACCGTTCATAAACGTCAGACTGTCGTCAGCGTCGGGCAGATTGTGCAGCTGAATTTGTTTGGATGCAGAAAAAGCATGAATTCTTAAAACAATCAAAAATCAAGTTCAACAAAATTTGTTTGGCAGCTATTTTTCTCTGACTTTTATGAACTCTGTTTACATACAAATCGGACTAAGTCAGACCTTTTTGTTTACTGCAGACATTCTGCATTGGGAGTGCGTTCACAAATGCATCAGAAAAGAAATGCCATTGTGATAGCGCAGATTTTCTGCGTTTATGAATAAATCCCTTTTCTTTTAATTGATTTTAATTTTTTCAATGATAACATTTTTTTTTGATGAACAGCTAGTTTTCAAATTTCACCATTTGGTACAAAATCGTTTCACTGAAAGCGTTTCAATTTCTTTGCCAGTTTTCCTGTCAATGATCAACTCTTACTTCAAATGCTTGATATCAATCAGAAAATGGTGAATTGTAATCAGGAAATTTGACCAAAATTTTCAATCAAAGGTATAACCAACTTGTCAAAAAAACTCCAATGATTGGTTTAAATGTTGTTTTTATTAGAATTGTGACGATAACGAAAATAGGGGAATTTTAGGACCTTACATTTGTTTACTCGGAGAAACTGTTTAATATGTCGTATTACTGCCTTAGAATCTCTTCAAGTAGAAAATAATAATTTTATATTAGCTTGTTGGTTTTTTCTTAAAATACATCTTCTAACGCTCTATCATTTAGAGGATTTTTAACATTTCATATGCCTTAGATTCAACTACATTTTATGTGTATAACTGTTTGTCTTTGATGTGCAATTAAATAATTGAGAGAAAATATCAACTTTTTCTTATATCGATATAAATTTTCAATATTTATCATAACATATAGCAACGTCACCAACGGAAAGTCATCAAAACACGCACAGAACCCGAACAAGTATTGTTGGCAACTTGGGTGGTGGTGTTGAAAATGGTGGCGGCAATATGGGAGTAGGTGGTGGAGGTGGAAGTGTTCCAGGTGTTGGCAATGAATCATTCGATCCACTGCTAGGACATCGACGCCGTCATCAGCCTCATTCATCAATACCAATGGGAATGAGTATTCCCCTTGGTGAAATAATTCCCGATGAGTTGCAAGAAACTGAAACCATTACACTGTGTGCCACATCGCAGAATACCTGTTGTTGTGGCCAAAAAGATCCGCAGCCCTGCGGCGGCAGAGTGAAATTGAATATGCGAACTGAAAGTACTGGCAGTTCGGCAGGTGGTCATGGTGCCGAACAAACATCACATTCAACATGTCACCATTGTATGAAAACCTTAGAAATCAGGTAAAATAAATTAAATTTGGTTAAAGTTTGTAACTTTTTTTTAACATTTTTTCCTTTCTAGCTCAATAAAAACTCAAATAGGTGAATTAACTCAACGTATCGACACACTAGAAACGAATTTGCATAAAGACATTCGTACAATTCTCGACATTCTGCATCAACAACAACAAATGCAATTGACGCTGCATCAGCAACAATTGCAACATCAATTAGAACAGCAACAACAATTGCAACATCAACAACAATTGTTAGCTAGCAAACAACAGATCACAACATCCTATCAGCCGTCCGAAAGTGATTTCTCATTTGATTTATGTGGAGCAATCACAACTGATAAACCTCAACAAACGACATCAACTCAACTTCAATTACAACAACAACTACAACTTCAACAACAACAGCAACTTCAACAACAACAACAACTTCAACAACAACAACAGCCACTACAACATCAACTACAACCACATCCACATCCATCACCACATATGCAACAGCCATCATCATCATCAATCACAGCGTCATTACAACAACAACGAACCAATGTACAGAGATCTGTTTCGCAGCCCGAATGTACGGTGGCGACCGGTGCTGACAAAAGTTTGTTCAGGTAAATAAAAACGTCAAAATGTCTTAAATGTCAAGTTCATTTAGCAGAAACAAGAAAATTGCTCAAGTATACCTCAGGGGAATCATTTGGGACCTCCTTTATTTGTTTTTATATTTAAATCCTTTTAATTACTCACGTTATGATCTTACAAAGGGCTTTGGCACACAGAAAGCTTTTAAACGGGCTCGTTTCTTATAATAGATAAGAATTATTTTATTCTTTCGCGTTTCCAACACTGACGTACCTAAATTAAACGCGGGAGTTAAACGCTGTGTTGAAACGCTGCTGAACACTGATGTAGTTACTGTTTTGTACTATCATCTCAGAGGTAGCAATCTATTAATGTTGAGGGCATTGACGTACAAAAGAACGTTTTTGCTAAAACGTTCACAACATCGGGTGTTTTTTTTTTGGTGGCTTTGATACCTCCTTGAGGCTTGATGGATGTGTTCGTAAAGTAGTGTTGAACATAGAACCATGTTGTTAAATCAAAACTCAAGATAAATTCAGATATTCCGAAAAAAATTTTTTGTATTTATTTCAACTAATGTTTGGTTATTTAATTACTTATTTGTTTTTGAATGAGCTGACGACTACGCTTTTATTTAATCTTTATTTTTGTTAATGTATGTTTTCAATTTTTGTTTAGCTTTTAAAAAAATGTGTAGTGACTCCTGATCATCTGTAGTAGAACTATGCTTCAGATTATAATCTAGTTTAATTATACGGAAATAGACACAAGCATAAACATAAGTGTCAACAAATATAGCGCCATCTATTGCACGCGAAGATCTACACATAGTTGGACCATAATCTACGAACGAACCATTTTCTTTAAGTTCTTATAATTGAAACTAAATTAATTTCAAAATAAAAACATAAAAACATATTGAATATACCTAAATTTTTTCTGATATTTTGTTAACATATCCCCTTTTAAATTATTCTGACAAATGTTTAATTGTACCAACTTTCGAATATACAAATCGACTACTGCACATCCTTTTTTTTTTGGTGTGAACAAACCTTTGGAAAGTATTTGTTTTGGAAGTAAAGTTATCATCAAATTGGTTTTGCTAAAAATCATTGTTAAAAGTTTTAAAATTTGCATCATCTTCTTGGAACCATATGTCGACGATGTAAAGCTGATGAATTTGTTTAAACAAAAAATCAGTCATGAAGCCATTTAACCAGAAATGAGCTTTATCACTAAACAACGTCAGATGAATTTTATTTTCACTGATTTATTTGTTTCTAAGTAACTTTCCATAATTTTGAAGCGTTATTACCCGTGTTTTGTTGGAAAATCTATGAATAGTATATGAGGATTTTACACGAATGACAAAAACAATATCCGCAGTATGAATACTACCGATAAAAGTTAAAGTAGAATCTTACTTCGGATGGCTTTTTGACATTTATACGAGTCTCTAATGGATCTTATGTGATTTCGTTCTCAAATGTTGGTACGATTGATATTGCATTTGTATCTCGATGGCTGTGTTCGTTGAGTAATTGTGCATTTGGAATCATGTGTTTTCCATTGGGGAAAAAAATCAATCTGTTACTGTTAATATTATTTAGTTTTGTTAATGAAAATGGACTAACAGGGCTTATTTTGCAAGAGAAAACAATAGAAAAGATAATTAAGTTTTCCTATGTTTCCACCAAAGGTTTATCTCAGTTTAGATCAAATAAATCTTTAAAAATTATTAAGTTTGACAGCACTTTCTAAAATGCAAATGGTGTTTCGATGTTAATTATGAAGTGCAAGTGAGATAGTTTGATTCGTGTTAAACAATGAAGAACTGAATAGTTCAGCACCATATAAGAATATGCTACCTACTCCATGTGCAATTTTTTTTTAAATTTTATTAAAACAAAACTATATTTTTTGTACACAAACATGCAAATAAACAGACCATAATGCATTATCTGTTAAACCAACTCCTCCACACAGGTTTTATAGAATCTCAATTTCCAGATGTTTTCTTACCAACATTTTCTTGAAAATTGTCCATAAATTGGACAGTTTTAGTTTCACAAAACTTTTTTCTATTTGTGTTTTTTTTTTGTATTATTATTCTGACAGGTCTTTTTTCAGTTGTACCAATTTTTAAATACAAAAATCTGGCTACTACCGATGGGTTTTCTTAGGAATTTTCTACTATACTATTTATAGAATGTCTAAAAACACGGGTATTCTAACATTTAACAATGCATGAATGATTATCAAATCTTACTAAACAGAAAAGTCAAAATAGTTTGACATTCTCAACTGTCAAACAGAAACCATCGAAAACTACCCTATATATTAAATCTCTATACTCTGTCCAACAAAAATAGTCAGTACAGAGAAGATAGGACGTTTACCTCTCACTCTGACTGAAGTGAAATCTCGTTAAGCTGTGAGAGAGAGCAAATATTACAGGGTTTCCGTAGTGCCCATTATAAATTTCGAAAAAGCTCTGATAAATATTAGTAGGGATACCAACTTTTGATTTTAAATTGAAAGTTAAAAATAAATTCCGTTTAAGAAAATTTATAAATTATGTACATAATCCCGAATTCAAAAACCCCTTTGTGAAAACTAAGAGTAACATAAATTCAATTATGAAAAAATAATGAAAATTTTCGATTCTGTATCACACAATATTCACAAATACACAATTTATAAACAACACAGCACAGATTTATAATAAAATAAAAGCAGTTCTTTTTTTGGCACTGATTATAAAAAAACCGTATAAATAAACACTTTTTCAAAGAATATTTTTTTATGAACAAAATCACTATTTTTCACCATCTATAATTACACCATGTATTATAAATAATTTTCGCTTAAACTCAACCCTTTGCTTTTAAGTTTTTATACAAATATTTGAAAAAGTTGACATCTCCGGGAACAAAGGGTTAATTTACGAAGAATAATAAATAAACTTCACTTACCGAAAAACAGCAAGCGACAACACCATTCCCATATTTGTTCTCAAAAGCTTTTAAAAAAGCACACATTCTGAAAGCTCCCAAACAAAATCCAAAGAAAAATCCACCATGATTTGCATTAAAGTGGAAATGGTAACTCTAATAACAATCTGCTTATTTTCAATACATACGAAGAGGGTTGTTTGTGAACACATTATTTATCAGTGTCAGTGTGGCTTTGGCTGCGCATGGTAAAGGTTGTGGGGATGTACGCTCGTCGAAGCGTAATTACAACAACAATTTATGTGTAAGTCAGTGGTTGAATTTTCTTTTTCAGTAGGTAAAAAGGGAATAAAACCACTGACTGGCACCATTTGCAAGAAAAAAGCTCTCCCATAAGACGTGTACTGACTATTTTTGTTGGACAGAGTATAGTACTGTCGTGGAACACACAAATGTAGTACATTGACTGTTGTGCTGGTGGCGCTGATGATTTTTCCCCATTTTCAACTCTAACAGAATAAATTCCTTGATGGCTGCCCAGGTGTCGCTTTGGTCGTTCATCTCAATGAGAGTACTATAGATTTTATATAAAATGTGGTTAAATTTTGAAGGTTGATGTTGATTTTGAATAAAACACAAATTATTTAGGAAATTGTTGTTATTTCTTATTAATATTATAATAATATTGATATGGCTGAATTACGTATGGTACACCTGCATTAGATAATCCAAATTGTCGATGATGCTGAAGCATGACACTTGAAATGTTCAAGAGGCTTTAGTTCTTGAGTCGATTGAACCCTGTTAGAATGTAAATGCAAGATTTTATGAATAATGTTCTTCAACGACGAGAGTGAAAGGTGCAATTGTTGGGCACGACGACGAGTTAAGGTGGACGGCTCTTTAGCCACACTATCGGGAACAGCAGCAATATTTTCTTCAGGATAAGCGGTATGAGCATGCACTGGTGTTTCCACATCTCCTATAGACCTAGTTTACTCAATTTTTGCATGATTTGTCCGATTTTTAAACTGACCGAAAAAATCACTAAATGCACAATATGAATTTTAATTTAAACACCCATTTTTATAATAAGCCTGAATAATTTAAGCGCGTTGCTCGATTATGTATTTTTCCATCGTTCAAATTGAGTTAGTCTGAAATTGAGAAATGTCAAATGAAATGCAAAAAAAAATTGACATTTAGGTGTGGTTCACATTCAACATCGGCCTTTAAAAGTTAACCATCTTTTACAAAGCAAAAGTCAAAGTAACTAAAGCCCATATTTTCCTTTAGCCTCTAGAACTCGACCGGCCTCTTAAAATACAAAAATAGATTTGAAGCCTCTTGTATCATTTCTCCTATTTACTTATTTGACAGTTGGTTAAAAATTTAAATAATTATTATTTATCAAAAAAATATTCAGCACATAGTGATTCACTTCTCATGTAAACCATTTTATTCTTAATGAAGTCTTATTCACAATAATCAATTATAAACGTAAAACCTTAATTTTTTACAATGGAATCTTATTTGTAAACAATTGAAACAATAACAATATATTTTATGTGTCATACATTTTTCAGGTGCTCAAAATACTCATCGTTCAACCAAACAATGGATGATACTGAAAATTGGACAACAGTTTTTGCACCAATTGCAAAATTAGAATCATTAGACGAAATAGATCAAGTATGATCCATGTGATTACCATAAAAATCAACCAGCAAACAGTTACAACCAACAAAATAAGAAAACCAAAAATAAAACATTAAATTAAAAAAAAAAACAAAAAAAATTAAAAATTTATTACTCTACCAAAGAGAATAAACCAAAAAAAAAATAATTAAAACAAAACCAAAAAACAAAGAAATAGAAATTATTTACTTGTAAAGCCATAAGCTAGATTTTTTTTAATAAAAGTGAATTTTTACTAAGAAAACAAAATTTATAAAAAAAAATTGCAAAATATAAAACAAAACAAAACTAAGCTGATTTATTTAAACAAAACAAAAATAAATAAAAAACAAGAAAAATGTTCAATAGTTTTGCGTACATATTAAATTAAAAAAAAAAGCAAGTTATTAAAAATAAAAACGAAAAATATTAGATTTTCTATTTAAATGCATACAAAAATTAAAACAAAAGAAAAAATAATGCTACTTTAAATTAAAGAATAAATAAAATTAATTTAATTAAAATTATATGAACTCATGAATTCCTATTTTTAATTTTTTTTATTTCTTAGTTAAGAATTTAAGGATTTCTTAGTTGAAATTAAAATTATTTATTTTATTTCACATTCAATCTAAGTTATATTAAAAATAATTATGAATTTGACACATTCCCCAAAAGCGTTGCATTAATTAATAAATTTAATTTAATATTTTACATTAAGATTATGTTCCTTAATAATTTTGAAAGCTAAAAGCAATGCTAAAAGAACCGAAAACGACTTATGTATTAAACAAGCAGCGACGCTTTTCTTTCACGTCAACTGTTAATTATTACATACGACTGTTAGTTATTAACTCTCTTAATTTTAATAAACTCAAAATAGATTTTAATTTATTAGTTCATAAAATAAAAATCAAAAAAAATCAGGCATGTGGAAGAATAAAACCAAAAAAAGAAATAATTAACATAAAGAGACAAAAGTTGATTATTATAACACAAGAAAATCAATTATTAATTTATTATCTAATTTTAAATTTAAAAACTAAGTTATTTATAGAATTTAAACAAAACAAAAAAAAAGTATACCATCTGCAAGATGAAATAAAAAGTTTTTTACATTAAAAAAAAAATTAAATTTAATTTGAATTTCATATAATAACAATAATATAATTTATGTTTGTATATAATTAATCTAGTCAAATGCTCGTTAAAATAATTTTCAATGCAAAATCGTTAATTTTATTATTATTATTATTTAAAAAAAAATCAAACAAATTGATGATAAAAGAATTTAATTGTAAGTTTAATTTTAAAAAAATTTCAAAAAATAAAATGAATTTAAGTTTAAATTTTTTTAAAATGGTTGTTTTTTCTTTATTTTTATCACCAAATTCAAAAGCTTACTCATAAACCACATATCAATTAATTAAAACAAATTAACACGTTCATTGGCACTTTTTAATAAAATTGTTTTATTTTATTTATAGTTTTTGATTGTTTTATTTTGTATTCCATTTTTTTTTGTATAGTGTGTTTATAAAATGAACTTAAATGTTAAGGACAATAATGTAAAATTATGATAAAAAAGAACCTCAACCCGCTAATAGATAAGTATATCTGTTTATATAATCGATAGTCAGAGTAAAAAATTACTGATGCAATATTTTAAAATCAAATTTATTTAAAACAAAAAAGTTAAAAGAAAACTTAAAGAGCAAACAAAAGAAATAATATTTAATAGTTACCTACCTATTTACCAACAGAAACAAAAATATACTTTCGTCTAGAACATTTTTATTTTTATTTATGAGTGAGGCTTTCACGTGTTATAAAAACAGTATGGATTATAATTTGTTTAAAATTTGACTATACAAAAATATAAATAAAAAGTTATGAAGCAAATAATGTTGGACGAGCTTCAGGATATATTTTTAAATATCAATACAAAAAACGTTTGCTTTTTTAAGCCTCATTTCTTCAAGTTTGGTAAAATCATATCTTTGTAATAATCTTAACTATAAACTCTGATAGGATGCATGAAAATTTGAATTATAAGGCTCAAGAGTGAATTTGTCTGGTCAGCCCTATTTCAAGAATAAATATTGGCCTAGAAGTGAAATAATGTAAGAGAAGTAGCAATAATATAGGGAGGGACATTAAAACTTCGTTAGTACTCAAATTTCTCAAAAAAAAAACAAAAGGAAGACAAATTTCTTGATTATATCATCGTAGTCGTAGAAAACCTGTGGAACTTAGCTCCAATAACACTGGTTGACAAAATTTCGTTTTTTTCCTGTTGCACAAACAAAGGAATACTGTTTAAAAGGATTAATATGTCCTAAATTCGAATCTAATCTTTGAATTTTTCTATCACATCAGGTTTTTAAAATATGCCCCTTTAAAAATGCTAAAAACAAACAAAAACGGGTTTTTTTAAACCTAAGTTCAAACTCAAAATATCTCTTAACAATAATTGTATGACGATTTTGAAAAGTACAAACATTTCTCTTTTGGATACAATTCCAAGGATTTTAGTATCTTACTTAGTTTCTGGAAATTCGCATTAGTTATGAGTCGCTTTATTTGAATCTATATGAAGTCTCGAAAAAAACTTGAATTTGATACTTTAATAGTTTTGTAAATTACGTTTGGACTACATTTTTAGTGCTGATTTCGAATCCAAACTCATATTTTAACTATTTGCTCAAGTTTTAAAAATACCCGTTTTCAACATCATTTTTACATTTTTTAATATATTTCAAAAATTTGCTATAATAGAATTATTTAGACAACAGATTCGTTACAAGAACCAAACTTACTTTCAAACCGTTTGGCCTTTTTCTATTGAAAACTATTTTAGCAAAAGTGGTTAAGCGTTTCTTTTAGTTTTTTGTAATACATGTGATATCTAACAAATTTTGAAGTTTTTTTCGAATATTATATGAAATAATATAAATATTTCAATTTAATATTGAATAAAGGGATTTCAGATTTGGAAAACATTCACGGATTTGATTGAAAAAAAGCTACTTAATAAATTTAGACAGCCGCAAAAAGCCGAAGATACGTGTTTTTTCGCATTTTAAAAAGTAATATCTGAAAAACCTGATGTGATACATTAATTTTAAAGCCGGATTTAAATTAAGGTCTCCAAAACCCTTTGGAAAAGTGCAATTTCAATGCCAGTAGAAAAACCTTGTCGACCAGTGTAATCATTGCTATCGCAAGAAATTTTGAAATTTGAGACCTGGTTACGTTAAAAATCGTGGTTACGTTATAATATCAGCTGAACAAAACTTTGACATACTTGGATACGTAAACAATCGTCGTCGTAAAATAAACTTTGACACCTGGCTACGTTAAATATCTTTGTTACGTTATTTTTTAAGCTAAACAAAAATGTTGACACTTAGCTACGTTAATCATCGCCGTCGTAAGAAAAACTTTGAAACTGTGCTACGTATAATATCTTAATTACGTTATGTTTAAAACTAATGCACTGAAAAATTATCAGTAAAATTACCTTAAAATTTCATTGTATTGAGTTACGTCCGATTAAAAAAAGGATATCATAATATCATGCATTAAAAAGATTTCTTATTAAAAAGTTTCATACCGAAAGTCATATTTCAAATGCAATATGTACCTTATCTTATTTAATACACAAAAATATATTAAAATTAATAATTTAAGGACATTGTTGCAGTCATCAATCATTTGTGACATTAAAAAGATTGCCATCATTTTTCTGGACACATTTCTCAAACTGCATTATCAACAACGTTTACATGTTATAAGTCCAACTAAACATTTCTTATAAGAATCAAAAAGGTTTTTCAATGCTTACAGATGTCTTCTCTGTGACTTCACATACATAAGTATGCAATAAAATTTTAGTAAACTTCAATGTTTTTATGGGAAATTCCACTTCGCATACGAACAAAATAACAAATTATGTCTGATTCTGTATTGTTCTGTATTGTGGAGGTTCATCAAAACTGCATTATCAAGTTTCCATAAAATTGTATAAAACGATGTATGTAGGAGAAGAACTTATACGGTTGAAATTAAAATAATGAACTTATAATTAATTTGTTAAGGGAAATATATTATGAACTTGGAGAAAAAAAAGTAATGGAAGAATTGAAATAGTTTCTTCGATTTAACGAAAGTCAGTTTTTTAACGAAAAGTCATTATTCCTCTCCATAAGAGTTCTACAATCAAAGTGACAGATGGGCTGCTGTTGTGATACTTAAGGGGCAGTTATAGCTATCATTGACATCAATCCGGACATTTTTGTAAGTGGATATTTGACTGTGTTTCTTTTTGATTAGAAATACAAATCACGAAAAAAACAAAATGAAAGTTGAATTGCGCAGTTATTTTTATCTAAAAATTTATTTTTCAGTTTTCCGGACGGAAAATCATTTTCCTAAACAGTTGATACTTAGGCGCCAGTTATAGCTATATCATTGAAATCGATCCGGAAAAATTTTTGAATCGATATTTGACGGTGTTTTCCTTTGATTAGAAATGAAAATTATATACTGATCGATCGGAAATCAAACAAAGAATTTTTATTGAGAAAAAAAAGTGAAATTGCGGATTTATTTTTCTCTAAAAATGTATTTTTCTATTTTCCGGACGGAAATTCATTTTCCTGAACAGCTGATACTTTTATGTTCAAAAGTGAAACGAATCGTTTCACTGATTTGTGTTCCAATTTTACACAATTCCAATGACTGTCTGTAAAAATTTTTGTTGGTTCAATCAGGAAATTATTTTCAATGACAGAAATGTTTAATGATAGCTATAAACGACCTGCCAAAAAAATTCCAATGATGAAAACCAATGATAGCTATAACTCGCAATGAAATCGTTCCACTAATTTGTGTTCCAATTTCACACAATTCCAATGAAAGATTTCTGTCAGAAAAATATTGTCGGTGGATTTCAATCAGGAAATTTTGTTTCAATGACAGAAATTTATAATGATCGCTATAAACACCCTGCAAAAAAAATTCCAATGATTGGTTTCAATGATGAAAAACACAGGAGAATTGTCAGAACTGTCAGCTGTCAAATAAATATGATCGTTATTTTTCGTGTAGGCGAACTTATAATAAATCCATATTTGATTAGGAACAATAACAATAAAAATAATGTACATGAAATTGATTACAAGAGAGACTTTACATGAAATACTAAGTAATTCTCATACTAAAAGAAGAGATGAAGTCGAATGCAAATAATTTTGAGTGACTGCTGCGAATTTTAACTGTTTTTACAAGGTGTTTACGAATACATGTGTATTTGTCGGTGTTTCCTTTTGATTAGAAGTGCAAACTATGTACTGATTAATTGAAAATCACTCATATTCGCAATAATTATTTGCTATAAATTAATTTTTCTTTTCTTCTGACGTACATAAATTCAATTTCCTGATTCTATTATGTCAAACAATGAATCAAATCATTTCACTGATTTGTGTTTCAATTTTATGACAGTCTAATGAAAGATTTTCAACTAGATTTCAACCCAGAAATTATTGTTATAACCAACCTGTCAAATAAATTCCTGCTATTGTTTTCAATGATGGAAACCAATGACAGCTTTAACTTGCCCCTTATGAACAGCAAAAAGTTGCCCTTCCTTGTTCCCAACTGTTGTGAAAAAGGTCGTTAACATAGGCTAATTTTTCCATTTCCATGTTTTTCAGTGAATTTTTTAAAATTAGTAGTTCAACACGGAACGGTATTATCTGTTTAGTTAAAAAAATAACCGACATTACTCTTGGTTTTTTGTGAGCAGTTGGTTCAAACGCGTCCATAGCATTTTGATCGTTTTCTATAATGAAGTATTACAAATGGAAAAATCATGGCTCTACAATTAAAGAGCATCTTAATATGGGAGAATTAATTTTATAAATGTTTCATTTTTTCATAGAGATTTGACTATTTCAATTCTGGTCAGCGGATTAACCAAGGCTCAACCATTATTCAAGTAACTTCATTATGTAGATTAATTATTTGCATTTTAAAGAAGTTAAGTTGATCATAAATGTTCGTATTAAATCAACACAAAATTTCTTAATCGATGTTTAAAAAAGAAGAGTTAAATGTCAAAATTAGATGAAAAACTAAGTTTATTCATGCCTATTTTAGCACTTGAAATTTATTATAAATTTGGCAGCACTTATTTTTCAAACTGCTTTCAAAAAGGAAAAAGGTAGTTTGTTGACTTCTAATGATAAAATAAAATAAAATAAAATAAAATAAAATAAAATAAAATAAAATGAAATAAAATACAACGATTTTTGCGAGTATCATACACCAATGTTTGAAGCCTTAAAAAATGTCTAAGCCACCTTTTTTTAAGATACCTATAAGTCTTTTTTTCTATCTATCTTATTTCTCTTCGGGCACAGTGGCTCTGGTTTACTTAAATATTTACTTGCATTAATTGATTGTTGAGCCAATGATTTAATATTGTAATTCTTTTAAATAAATATTGATCTGCAGAAATCATTCTTCAAATCTGAAGTATTGCCAAGCATTAAGTTATACAAGTTCGACTATAATATGTTGCAACAAGATAAATTATTATTTAGAACTTAAAATGTTTTGTAAAAAAGAGTAATATTACTTTGATAGTAAAGTTATTTTAATCATTTATCTTACAATGTTAATGGAAAATTTTATTCACAAATTCTTGTATTTTAGGGATTATTTTTATATGACTTTATTTGAAAGAAAAAACAAAACATTATTTCTTCTACGAATTATGCCTTCCCTACCGACATGACAGTGATACCTAGAAAAGAGTTCATTGAAACCCTAAAAACAGTTTTCGAGGAAACAAAATACAGCTTGGATAATTTTCAGTGATTCCAGCTGTGTCAATCTTGTAATTTCCTACCATACATTAGACTAAGCGTGTATCACAACCAAAAATTGGAAATTTTCCACTCAAACTTAATGCTGAAATTATTAAATCCGAAAAATACCCCTTACTTAGGTACCTAGCTACTTAAAAAACAATCGCAATAGCAGTAAAATATGTTAATGAGTTTCAGGTAGAAATGTACATCAATCGGAAACATTTCATACAAATTCGATAAAAGGACGAGAAAACTTCGTTTCAAAAATTTTCCACTCATCTCAGAAACGTTTCGGTTTCATTTGTAGGAATTGGACACTTATGAGGTAAAATGAAATATAGGTACTTTCAATTTCAATTTATGAGATCATATAAAATTTATAAAATAAGAAGTGGAAATTTTGTTCAAAGAGAAAAAAGAATTTCGTTAAAATTTTTAGAATTTTAAAACCCGACAGAAAAGAATGTTTAGTTGGGTTTCAATTGAATAATTGATGAACAAATTTACTCCAAAAAAATAAATAGAACTTTTACCTATTCCAATTAAACCTTTTTAAATTTTGAATGAAAAATGCAATAAAGATGAGTCTACCGTTAATGTAAATTATGCAAAAATCGCAAATTTGATATTATACAATTTTAACCCGGTGTCAAAGGGTGACAGCAGCTTAAATAGAAACAGAAGTAAATGTCAACTAGAACCGACAAAATTATAGTTTTTGGATCGATTGACGCATCATGTTTTATAAATTCACACACAATCACGAAAGTTGAATGTCCCTAGAAAAAAAAGGAGATTTACCAGAATATTTAATATAAAATTAGTGACTTCTCCCTAATTCTTCTTCTTAATGACTTTTTCAAAGTTACACGTTTTTTTTTTGCTTATACCTAAGTAGACCAAATTTCATAAAAAAACATGCAATCCCCCATAAATCTAAAGTCTAATTATTTTAAAAAGACAACAAAAATTAAACAAAACATTCCCAAAACTATACCCATTTTGTTTGAAAAATATAAAATATAAAAATAAAGACAACAAAAATAATAATAATAAAATCAAGTAGATAGATAACGAATGTTCAAATTTTATCCAATATTCTCTATGAGAATTTGTGATAAGCTTATACTTCATCAAATCCAAAAGTTAATTTTCAACCCATATCTTTAAAAAAAATATATTACCTTATCTCACAGTGGCACATATCACACTGCTTGTTTGTTGAAGAAATAAATTTAAAATAAAACAAATAAATAATATGTTTACCCTATCAAAATGTTATCCCCATTTCAAAAAGTTTAAAAATACAAAATAATACACAAAACAAAAAAAAACTTAATTAAAACAAAAAAACATACATATATATTTGAAATAGTTTAAATTTATCACTCATTAATTCTATCTGTCAAATAAAATGAATATAATTATGTAGATAATCGTAAGATAAATTAAAAAATATTTAATAAAAATAAAAATGAGTCAAAATAGAAGAAGTAAAGATTTATTCAGTGCCTGCATACAAAAGTAGCAAAAAAGATTTATTATTATAAACAAAACAAAAATATATTAAGCCTTTTCTCCATTTTTATGTTGCATTGGATTTTCTTTTGTTTATTATTTTTTTTTTTTTTTTTTTAAACTTAATTTTTCTTATATAAACATTTTTAATTTTGAAAAAAAGACATGTTTCAAAATACTTGATGCTGTATTTTATTGGCAAACAATTAAAAACAAACAAAATAATTATTAAAAAGAGCAAAACCAAAAAATGTTATTTATATGTGAAAAAAAGTAAAAAATACAAAAATAAAATACTGAACTGCTTGCTTCTAAAGCTAAACAAAAAAAAAAAAAAAACAAAAACATATAAAATATACAATTTATCTCCTCGTGTAAATATTGTTATCATAAATAATTGTATAAACAAGATATCTTATAATATCGTCGTCCTTGTATTTTTTATCTAAATGTACATTACTAAGCTAAAAATAACAACAACAAAAAACAACAACAACAACTAACTAAAACAACAACAAAAACAACATCCAGTATAATAATATTCACATTTTTTTTCAAAAAATTCAGCATCTTTTTCTTACTCAAAATAAAAACAAAAAATACATAATAAAATGGCATTCTCAAAATAGCTAGCAATATCGCAATTTTAATAATAAAACTAAAAAACTAAATAAAACAAAACACAAAAATATGATTAATAAAAGCAATACATAAAATTTAATGAATTATTTCTTACTTTTATCCATACAACAAAAAAAAAAACAAAAACGTTTTATTTAAATTTTCTAAAAATAAAGCCAATTTTTAAAATTCTTTCCATATTTTATTTTTAGATCAAAAAAGCACAAATTTCAATATTTATTCATAATTTTGGCTATAATTTTCGTTCTATAAAACTATAAATATTTAAACCTAACAGAAAAATGCGCTTATATGCTAAATGTGCCATTTTTTTCATTAAACAAATAGAAAACTAACTAAAACAACCGATATAAGAAACTGATTTAATTTGTTAATGTCTTTGATTTAGTTTTTATTTAAAAAAAAAATTGATTATTTAAAATAGAAAATCAATTGCATAAAAAAGGGAAAATTTATAAATAATATATACATTTAGTTTAAATTTGGAAACAAACCATAAAAAACAAAAACTCTTAATTTATTTATGACTTATATATATAAATATGTAATTAAAAGAAAAAACAAAAAAGTGAAATAAAAAAAATAAAAAAAAAAATTAATAAATAAATAAAACCAAAAAGCCTATGCTATAAAATATTTACATATGAATATATTATATAAAATAACTTAATAAAACAGCATTGAATTATTTTAGATTTAAAATTAAAACCAAAAATTGCTGCGCGGAAAAATGAGCTAAACATCATAAGCAAACAGAAAAAAAAACAAAACAAAACTAAAATTAAAATTAAAAAAAGAAAAAAACAACAATAAACGCTAATTATAAAAATTATCACTTTTATTTATGAAAATATAATTATGATTAGTTAAAGAAAAAAACAAAACAAAACAAAAACAAATGAAAAATAAAATGACAAATTTTTAATAAAAAAAAGTTCATTCAATTGAAAAGAATAATTGATGTTTTAATTTTAGCCCAGTTGACCCCCCCCCCCCCCAATTGTTCTTAAAAGGTGTTCTTGAACGCTGGCAAAACTATTGTGTATGCTTTTCCATCTTTCCTACTCTACAGGTCTCTTTCCGAGCGGATGGATGGATTTGCCCAGCCTGTCCTGTCCTTAAAAAAGGTGAATCCTCGTCTTTCTTTAACTATCGTCCAATTGAACTTACGTCCTTTTTTCCCAAGGTTGTGGAAAAGCTGATTAACTATACGCTTTAGATTAAGAAATATCTCGAAGACTGAAAGCATTTTATTGACCGGCAGTATGGCTTTCGTAGCATATATGTCCACCGGTGATTTGATGGTTTATCTAACCGAACAGTGGAACAAAAAATGTACATTTAGCTATTAGAGTTTGTCACCAAGATCTCTTATCGAAAATACGTGCTTTTGGTTTTGATGTATTTCTGTTTGGTTAGATTGGAAACTAGCTTTCTAACAGTTGAAACGAGTTTTATTGGGTGGTTTCAAGTCTGAAACTCATAAAATAAATGCTGGTGTCCCTCAGGGTTTCGTTTTGTCTCCTACTCTCTTCCTTACATTCATAAACGAGCTCTTGTCTGCCACTTCTAATGCATTAAATTGTTTCGCTGACGATAGTACCCTCAGATTTTCATATTGGTTTCTAGATTCCCGTCCTTGTTTTTCGGCTGTAGAACTTCAACTTCTCTACAGCATTGTCCAATTACCGTGTAGAATTTAATGCTTCAAAAACGTAATGCTGCCTTTTGTCGTTACCCCTGATGCCGCTTTCCTTGAGTGGCACTTTATTGAGAAATATAAACAACTTTCAGTATCACATATTCGACATTGCCAAAAATGCGTCTAGGTGCTTAGGTTTTCTCCAACACGATGCAAGAAATGTATCCCTCTTTATTTTCTGGCTGTAATTTATAAAGCCTTCATTCGTCCAAAACTTGAATATAACTAGCATATTTTAGGCGATAGAAGAAAACATTTACATCATTCGAACATCGCCTCGCCGTGGTTGTTCAGCTCAAATAATTCAGCCGTAATACTCACACTTCCAAGAATGTCCATCAGTTTATCCTTGTGAACAATTTCGGACGTACTATCAAATATAGAGATTCTTTTTTAAACTGCACATCGAGAATGTGGAATGCTCTACCGAACTCTGTTTTTTCCTCTCAATTTGATATTCAAAACTTTAAGACCAATGTGGACCGGTATCTCCTCTTTAATCCTTCTCTATTTTCCTAAAGCTTGCACTGTGTTTAAACTTTAAACATGTTAAGGGTATTTATAACCCCTTGAGTGTCTATTAATTATAAAAAAAGAAAATGGCGAATTAAGGATGTAAATATATGTAACACTTGAGAAAGCTCTATTTCACCTGTCAAATTTAGGTTCTTAACTATCATTAAAAGGACTACTTTTGACCATAAAACTAAACCTCATTGCAAAACACAATGTCTAAAATATTAGACAATATTTTTGATATATAAAATTTAGCAATTTACAAGCTATTCCAAAACTCTAATCCATTGCTAACTTAATACCTATTTTATTAAAAACAATGCAACTTAACGCGTCCATGCAGTGACAGTTTGTGAAAAAAAGATATTAAACAAACCTTAATTTTGTGAACGGACTATTAATATGAAATGTCAGAATCTCAAACGTCATTTAACTAAGAGTAGCTTTAAAAAAATGTTAAGATATAGTAAGATGTTAATAAACCTACTAATTCGTGAAATACTTTTTTTTTTAAATTAGGAAGTCCTTTTGACGTTAAAAAAAAAACGAGTATTTTTTAAAAGAAAACACCGGATGTTTATTCCATTACAGCACCAAAATAATTTCAAAAAATCGCAATTTGAGGCTTTACGAGTTCCATATTTTAGGTCTTGAACCTATTGTGGATTAAACTTCTCTTTTAAAAATAAGCTTTAAAAGATGTAAATTATGATAGTACTAAGTTTGTAAATTATCAAACACACATATGCTGTAAATTTATAAGAACAAAAAAATTTATATCATTTCAGGGTGAAATATTTGTGATAACAACGACGTACAACTTTTTTATTTTCCGCATTACAGGGAAATACTAATGCATTCGTCACTCTTTTTTTAGACTTTGAAGTTATTTTAATTATTTTGTTCTAAGTATTTTTTATTACATAATACTTGAGAATAGTATTTGCATCTTTGCTTAGATTAGAGTGAAAACTAGCTTGCCCAACTTTAAGACTTCAACACTTATGAAAGTTTTGTTTGAACAATTAAAATTACGTATTTTAAAGTTTTGATAGAAAAGATAAATTTTGAGTTTTTATGCAATAGGCTTACTTAAAATACTTAGAATAAATAAATAATGTGGATTTATCATAGTATCACTCTAAGCACACGATATGTTAAATACGAACTAAGATAAAAATTACTGTTGTATTAAGGCGTGTGGTTTTCAATCTGGTAATGCTTTTTTCGGAATTGGTCTTTTTGACAGCTTCCGCTTGATTTTTGCTTTTTGGTTCGCCATTTCATAATGAATATCTAGTCTTATTCCTGAACAAAGTCAAACGCAACAATAAATGTATTGATGAAAACTTTTGGTGAGCGCTTTATCTCGCGTTTGTGGGCTTTTGGGGTGGCCCCCAATTAAGTACGGCTTATGCGAAGTTGCTGGTCTATGTACGATGATATGTAGATAAGACGGAGACAATTAACGCCTTTCAAGAAATAAGTGCGATTTGTTCGCATTCCATATATAGTAAAGTGAGAAATTGCCAACAAAACGATCCGCAGTAGTTCGGTTTTTATATTTGAAAGTTCATACAACTGAATATTTGCCAGAATAATTTATCAAAAAATTCCAAAAAAAAATAGCGAAATCCAGACCAGGGGTGAAATCGTGTAAGCTGATTTTTGATAGTTGACTATCAAAATCAAGAAAATACGTCTGTGTAATGTGATATTCGATTCAAAGTTTTAACCAAACAATTTGACATAAAATAAAAACTTCAAGAAGGGGGTACACTACTACATTAACATGTGGTGTTGAAGTGAGCTTCATGTTCGCCTTAATTCTTTATATACCTGAATCGAGTTGAAATGAGCTTGATTCGCCTCGATTCCGTTCGGGGATCGGAGTCGAGTCAAAATTTTACAGATAATGCATTATGGTCTGTTTATTTGCATGTTTGTGTACAAAAAATGTAGTTTTGTTTTAATCAAATAAAAAAAAAATTGCACATGGAGTAGGTTGCATATTCAGTTCTAAATTGTTTAAGACGAATCAAACTATCTCACTTGCACTTCATAAGAAACATCGAAACACAATTTGCATTTCAGAAAGTGATGTCAAACTTAATCATTTTCAAATCTTCTTGTGCGGTGGAAACACCAAACAGATTTATTTAATCTAAACTAAGATAAACCTTTGGTGGAAACATAGCAAAACTTAATTATCTTTTCTATTGTTTTCTCTTACAAAATAAGCCCAGTTAGTTCATTTTCACTAACAAAACTAAATAATATCAACAGTAATAGATTGGTTTTTTCCCCAATGGAAAACACACATGATTCCAAATGCACAACTACTCAACGAACACAGCCATCGAGATACAAATGCAATATCAATCGTACCAACATTTGAGAACGAAATCACATAAGATCCATTCGAGGCTCGTATAAATGTCAAAAACCTATCCATAGTGAGATTCTACTCTAACTTTTATCGGTGTTATTCATACTATGGATATTGTTTTTTTTATTCGTGTAAAATCCTACTATACTATGGATAGATTTGCCAACAAAACACGGATAATATTCGGCGCATTATTGCTGACAAATCGCCCAAATTGCTGTAAAAAGTGGTCGAAAACTGGGATTCATCCGCGGTGGCCACTTTACCGAAATCACAACATAACGGCAAACCCTTTTCTTTATAATATAGCTAAATTTTTGGACATAATAATAAAAAAAATACTGATTCCCAAAATACATAAGAGAAATTTGCATTTGCCCGTTTACTTTCATATTACCTTTAAAATTGTGTATGATAAGAAAATTGTTAACATTTGTTTGTCTTGAAAGGACGATGTTAAGTGATAAGCAAAATAAAGAGGAAAAAGGGGCTGGGATGCGACCCACACTGATAACTTCCAATCCCGTCTGTCGATTTGTCTTTCTTAAAAGGTTTGTAGGTTATTCGTGTTTTGTTAAAAAAGGAGTCAGTTGAATTATTTAAAAGAAATGTTTAAATTAAAAACAATATTTTTCATATATGATGAAATATTTCAAAATCTATTTTAGTTAACGAGATTTTTAGTCGAAAACCAATTTTTACCAATTTTAGTAGCATTTCTTAAAAGTTTTTATTTCTTATATAAACAAATACAAATTGCACGAATCAAAGTAGTTTGAAGTGAATGTCTTCTATTATTCATGAGATATCGAAAACCGTACATTTTATCAATTTTGCGTACTATTTTTTTTAAATTTTATTTTTTATGAAAAAACTTGTTGGAAATGGATTTATTCTCATATGTCAACATCCATAAGCAATACAACGTTTCATATAAATTACTTTGTATAATTTTAACTTGACAAACATTTTCCAAAATCTATTTTCTTTGCAAATTTATTTTCTCCTTATAAATTATTTTGTTCTAAAATATTTTCATTCGTCGTTCAACTAATGTTCAATAAATAACTTATTTCAAATTACTGTGTAACATAATTATTTCTTCTGGAAATATCTTCTTGAAGCGGAACAATATTTCACAAAACTGACATTTGGATTGTTATAAAAAAAATTTTGAAAGCCGAATACAATATTTTGTGTGAGATAAAAATAGTTGGAAACCAATATTTTTAAATTTTGAAAAGATACTTGGGTCGAAAGTAAATTTTTTACCAAGTTTTAGTATTGTTTTGTTTAGGTTATTATTTTTTGTAAAAAAACTGTCGATTCGATTTTTCTCAAAATTGTACCGAATGTTGAAAACAATATTTCTTATAAAATAAAATGAGTTTGAAGCCATGTTCTCAAATTTTTGAAAAGATATTTGAGTCGAAAATCAATTTTTACCAACTTTTCTTATTTTTTTCTTTTAGTTTTTTTATTTTTTGTAAAAAAACTGTCTATTCGATTTTTCTCAAAATTTTACCACATCTCAAAAAAAAACGCGCAAAATTATTTTGGAGATAAAATCATTTTTTGTTCGTAAAGTTTTCGAGGTGACAAATATTTTTTTTTCAGTTTTTAAGATTTATAAAAAAACTATTAGTTGTATTTTTTAAAAAAAAATATACTTGTTTGGTATCACGTTAGCGCTATTGGTTCGTGAGAGATTTAGGTTTAACCAAAATGTTCACCTTTTTTAACTTCCCATAGGAAGTTATTGTAATGGGTCCGATTTGTCAAATTGAAAATTTTGACATTTCTCGACGTTTCAAGGTCCCTAGGTCGAAATAAAAGATTTTTAGAAAGATGTCTGTGCGTGCTTGTGTACGACGTTCGTACGTCCGTATGTCCGTATGTCCGTACGAGCGTGACGTTTTTTTCGTTGTTCATAACTCAAGAACCAGAAGAGATATCGACTTCAAATACATTTTTTTATACAGATAAAAAGGCAGAAAGATGCAGAAAGGGCTCTCAAAAAAATTGCGTGGGCGGTTTTTTTACCATAGCAGTTTAAAAAAAAGGTGAAAATTTTGGTTAACCCTAAATATCTTACGAACCAAAAACGCTAGAGACTTGAATTAAATGTTCTATTATATATTGTAACGTGATACCAAACAAGTATATTTTTTGAAAAAAATCCAATTAACGGTTTTTTTTATAAATCAAAAAAACTGAAAAAAAAATTTGTCACCTAGAAAATTTTACGAATACAAAATGATTTTATCTCCAAAATAATTTTGAGCCACGAAAAATAATGTTTTTAACATCTAATAAAATTTTGAGAAAAATCGAATTGACAGTTTTTTTATAAAAAATAAAAACCTAAAAAAAACATTACTCAAACTTGGTAAAAATTGAATTTCGACTTAAATATCTTTTCAAAAACTTGAGATTAAGGCTTCAAACTTATTTTATCTTATAAGAAATATTGTTTTCAACGTTCTGAAAAATGTTGAGAAAAATCGAATTTACAGTTTTTTTACAAAAAATAAAAACATACAAAAAATTTATAAAATGTGGTAAAAATTGATTTTCGACTCAAATATCTTTTCAAAACTTTGAGATCTTGGCTTTAAACTACTTTTATCTTTCAAAAAATATTGTTGTTAATATTCATTAAAATTTTGACAAAAATCGAATTGACAGTTTTTGTACAAAAAATTAAAAACCTAAAAAAAATGTAAGAAAAGTTGGTAAAAATTGATTTTCGACTCAAATATCTTTTCAAAAATTTGAGATAATGGCTTCTTACTAATTTTAACTTATAAGATATATTGATTTCAACATTCAATAAAATTTTGAGAAAAATCGAATTGATAGTTTTTTTTACAAAAAATAAAAACCTTAAAATAAAACAATACTAAAACTTGGTAAAAATTTAACTTCGACTCAAATAGCTTTTCAAAAATTACAAATATTGGCTTCAAACTTATTTTATTTCACAGAAAATATTGTTTTCAATATTCAGTAATTGTTTTATAAAAATCCAACAGTCCGTTTTTTCATAAAAAAATAGTACGCAAATTTGGTAAAAATTTGGTAAAAATTAATACATACAGACAAACTTTTAAGCAAGCCAAATCGACAGACTCCCAGCCTCTTTTTTAAATTGCTTTAGTAAAAAAACACCCACGATATTTTTTTGAGAGTCCTTTCTGCATCTTTCTGCATTATTATCTGTATTACAAAATTTATTTGAAGTCGATATCTCTACTGGTTCTTGAGC
Organism: Eupeodes luniger; assembly: GCA_951509635.1. NCBI lineage: Eukaryota > Metazoa > Arthropoda > Insecta > Diptera > Syrphidae > Eupeodes > Eupeodes luniger. The sequence continues at coordinate 109,247,793 of OX608075.1, forward strand.
TATGGACGACGAAAAAAACGTACGGACGTACGGGCGTACGAACGTACGTACAAACGCACGTACAGACATCTCTCTAAAAATCTTTTATTTCTACTCTAGGGACCTTGAAACGTCGAGAAATGTCAAAAATTTCAATTTGACAAATCGGACCGATTAAAATAACTTTATATGGAAAGTTAAAAAGGACGATGTCATCAAGTTGTGTTCAAACCATCTTTCCAGGCATTCACCATGGTCCTGTCATCATGTTTTTTCTCAAAAAATGTTGATCTAAGTCACTTTACAGGAATTCATCATTTATTCTGTACCTCCTATCAATTGTAACACTTTTGGTATTGGCTTTAATTTGCCGGGAAACATTTTTAATATTTTTATAAAATATTTTCAATCCAAACTTTTAATGAAAGATACAATTATTTAAAAAGGATTCACATCCTATCTATAAAATATAAATGTGAGAACAGTTATTTATGCAACAATTTAACAATTATCAATCTCAGAAAAATTACAGTAGCATATAAAACCTATAGTACAGGGCGGCACCTAGTGGCTACGGCGACATTAGCTATTGCAGTTTTATTTACTTAACTTTTGTATATAAAACTTCCAACGCCACGTTACGGCTACGGCGGCGAAAGTAAAAAAAAAATAGCTCCATGATAATACTAAAAATTTTAAAAACTTACTTCTTTCTGACTCTGTTTTAAATTAGCAGAAGGCAACCCTATTTAAGCAGTTTTTGTTTTATTATTAACATTTATCAGACAGCTAAGTAAATTTATTTAACTAAATACTCAAAAAAAAGCTGTTGTGTTCTTGGTTTTGTTATTGTCTACTTACTTAAATAAGCTGATTATGATTCTGTTTGCCTACAAAAACTTAGTCTTTTGCAAAAGCTTAGAAGAAAAAAAAATAACTATTAATGATTCGATGAAAACTCCTCCAATTACAAAATAATTAGTCTGCGTTCATCAATCTGCAAACACCATTAAAATCATCTTTATAAATTAAATTATAATCATATTAAATAACCCGCCATAATCAAACTTTGCGATAGTGGGATTATGAAAGAAAGAAATTTAAAAAAATTCCATTCCTCTTTATAAAAGAAAATAAATAATGTTTCATGTTTTCCATACGACAAATTGACCATTCCATACTCTCCACAGAGTGAACTTGTAAAACAATCCCCTATAATTGTGAAGCTGCTAGTAGCTATAACCTATAAGCTATTTGCTTTTTTGCTTGCCTTAGCAAAACATGCATTCAAAGAATGCTCCAATGTTGTACTCGTTTTCAATTTTCAGCTTCAGCGTCAGCTTTGGTATTATGTGGATGAAGAGGGAGATTGATAGTGAAGTGAAGTTTCATATAATTTGTTCATGGAAAATTTCCATATTGAGTCAGTGTGCTGACATGGACTGATATCACTCCCCGGTCCTGGTTTCATTCATTGTGTACACTGATTGTTTGGAATTTATTTGTACCTACAAAATAAAATTTCCCACACCATTTGACAGTAGGGTTGAATGACGTTCTCATTAGCATAACAAATTGACTTTCGATTTTGTTATGGTTCAAGGGTTAAAAGCAAAAATTATGCTTTGCAAGTTTTTTATAAATCAATTAGTCCCAAGAGTCAGGAGCAATTGAAAAGAGTTTTAAAAACTCGTCGAGGCAGTCACAATCTTTCACCTTTTCAAATGCTGTAAACTTCCTAAGTTAAAATTTAAGTAAACTACTTTACCAATGCCATATTTGGAGAATAATAATTTCTACAAAATTTTTAGCACAATCTCCCCAAATGCCTGAACGTCCGTAAAAGTGAGGAGCTTATACCGCGATTGGAAGGCCTGCAATTAGTTCACTTGTCAGAAAAATCAATCGAAAATAGATGGAGAGAATCACTATAACATTTTGACATATCGGCAGTGGCTTTTTCTTAAATCCCTTATAACAAAACAATCGGTGGTTAGATTCTCTCCTGATCATACCAGTCCACAAATTGACTTTCGCCAATATCACAAAATCACGTCTTTGGACTTTTGTTTGGGTGTGTTTGCACCTTCTGTTGAGTTCAACAGATCGGCATAACAATCACATTGACCAGGAAGATAATCATAAACAGTTTGGATAGCCGATAGCCGATTGTGTTCATGGAGAAAAAGTCCGGAGGGCTGTATTTTGGTCCGATTCGTAAAATCTTTGCAAACCTAGAAAAAGTGAATCAAGTCAACCCCAGAGTAACCCCAAATTTACCATATGTTAAGTTTCACCATTATCAACTGAAACCAGAATGGCAGATACTTATCTACCAATTGCAATGCGGGTGTGGTGAAATTGCAAAAATAATCATTAACTGTCATATTGAATGGAATCTTCGTGGTGAACATCGAATCAGCCAACTTATCGATCTTTCCAAGTGTTGGTTATGGTTTTTGATGGGTAAAATAACTCAATTTGTTCTTGGGTTAGATCTGTCAAAACACAAATTTCCTCTGTTTTTACATTCCATGGGGCAAAACAAATTATTTTTTTTTTGATTGAAAACAAAATATGCAGATCTGGATTTTTAGGCAGATTGACCGCTCTTTTGCACTCGTTAAAACGTACACGAAGTTACACTAATACAATGACAAAAAAAATCAATTTCCTTTCTCCGATGAAATTCGAAAAAGTTTAAAATCAATAGCCTGCAATTTTTCTAACTAAAAAAATAATTACTATTGTTGTGTCAGAAAAATTGTACAAATTTCGTTTTTAGAAATTGTTGGATTTCTTTAAGAGTCATTTAAGAACGCTACTGTCAGACATTTTTGATATGGCAAACTACCAGTATCAAAAATCATTTAATTGTACATATTTATACATTTTAATCGCTGACATAACAATGAAATTGTATCTGCTTTTAGCTTGCTGGAAGATAAACCATTCACTTTGACAGTTCAACACTCTTAACTTATCTCCTGGAACAGAGTTCTGGACTGTTACTTTTACTATTTGACAATTAAACAGTGACTTTGGAACGATGTGGTTGCGTCATATTGGCTGCGTTTAATTTCTATTTGGATAGGCTATCCTGGATATTGAACGAGTTGGATACATTGAATTATAAATTGAATTAGCTGGCTAAAAATATGTATATACAACTTTCAACTGTTTACAAAAAGCAGGCAAACATTTTGATCTCGAGGTCCACAATTATATGAAAATGAAATTTTCAATTATTAAAATGGTTTTATTAAATTATCGGATTTTTATCAAAAAAAAACATACAAATTTGAAATTAGTTCAAGTTCCTTCAAATTCAAATCAGCTGTTCTGTCAGATACGAACATATTTTATGACAGAAATTCTTGGATACACTTGGATTCCTTTTTTGACATTTCAACACTTAAAACACAGTTAATGTTACAAATCATAACAATCTTGAACTTTAGGGACTACTTAAATAAGAATAACAAAATTTGACAGAATATAAAAATTTAAATTATTTATTTTACAAATAGAAAAGGTCAACAAAATAAAAAAAAACTATTGATCTATCTACGTAAAGCAAACGTAACATATTAAACTTCACATTTGTATACATTTAAATGACAAGTATGTATGTGTGTTGAATATTAAATAAATATTAAAAAACTCTACCCCACTGTGTATTTTGAAACCAGATGTTTTCAAATAAAATACGTGTAAGACAATTCAAGTTATTTTGTTTAATTTAATATTTTTTTCAAATACCTTAAATGAAATGATAGACTGATGATGATAACACAGAAGTACGCCTCATGACCTTCTTTGCGATTTATTATTATTGAGATTTTTTCGAAGACAATACAAAATTTATTTGCTCGATTTCAGATCAAAGATGCCACGTGCTCTTGCTCTGTCTGGAATAATTCCTAGGCACAATATTTTACTGTTTAATTGATAAGAACTTCACATTATGTTTGTAATGCGATTGTTTACCTTTAGATGCGATGGTTCCAAAGTGGCTGGTCAGCTATCATTTACAAGTATTAATTATTTGTTATTGTGTTTTCGAAAATGACAGCAAATGTCACATGAACCGAAACCAACATACAATGTCAATGCTCCAAAGATCACAGTCATTGAACTCATTATAATAATTTTATTTATTTACAATCAAAATTTATAAATATTTGAAATGCGCATCATAATATTTTAATCATATTTTGCAAATATTTAAGAACGATTTTGTACCTAATTAAAATTTTCGAAATGTCTTTTTGAAAATTTAAAAAACAAAATGATTTTTAACAACTGATTAGGGTTTTAAAAAATAATTTGCCTCCAAAACCAATTGAAAAGATTTTTCAAATTTTATTACCATTGATAATAATTTTATTAAATTCATATTAACACTTCTGCTATGTATATGAAGGGGGATAATTGTTATTTTGTATTTTTTAATTATGAAGTGCCAGTGACTTTGGCATAAGGGTTATCATTTCAACTGGAAATTTCGGCCTTGCTTGACTTGCTTTAAGTGGATCATATCGGTTTTCATTTCAATTTGTTAACTATTAAAAAAAAAAACATCAACATCAAGGTTGTCTTTAGACTAACTTATCAGTATTTTGACTATACCTGCATTTTTAATCGGATTGAGTTGAAATTTAATATGCAATTTCGAAAAGGTCACATCTCTGAAAATTTAAAATGTTCAGAAATTGAAAAAAATGATTAGTTTTCAAACTAGTGCATAATTTCTAAAAGTGAGTATCGAGTTATATTTTTATGTTAACAAGCCTTCGAAAAATGCAAAATTGATTTATTTTAAAATTAATATCAATGGCGCAAAATTTTAAACAACCTTGAACCTATTATTAAGGCCTTAGCACGATACTAGTTAACAATTTACTAAATACATAGTAATCTACTAACTTTTCACTAATTTTAAACACTTTTTATTGTTTTGCTAACTAGTATCATGCTAAACCCATTTTATTAAAAAAAAACCATGAACACATCTAAATAATGACAGATTGTGGAGCAAACATCGGTTCCCATCGATCACCGAAATCAAGCATCAGTGAGCGCAGTTAGTAGTCAGATGGAGGACCGACTCGAAACCTACCGCGTGCTGTTGTCATGTGTTCTTTCTAACTGTTCGTTCTTCTTTCTCCTCTGTCCTTCTGTCTTGTATTAATGTCTTGTGTTGTTATCGACTTATATAGTCTTGTCGCTCAAGGTGCTGTGTTCTCTACTCTGTACATTTATGTGCCGAGTAGTGTGAAATGTAATGTAATGTACAAAAAAAACATATGTACCTTATTATTTTTTTATTTATTTTATTTATTTTTATTTTATCAAAAATATAGGTACCTGGAGTAAAATTCACCATCGTCCAGCTTTTCAAGAGGATTTGCTCGAGTTTTAAAACTTTTAACTTTCCTACACAACACTGAATCCTCAAACAATTTAAAATCTTCTTCCTCCGAAAACATTTTAAATTAATTTACTTTTTATGATATCTATAAATAAATTTTATTTCACAATTTATCAATTTTAAAACACTTTGTCACATTTGAGAAAAATGACATATGTCATACAGATTAAGTACGATACTAAAAAGATAAAGTAGCCATTTGGTGATTTTAACTTTAGTAAAATGTTAAGAAGATAGTACGATACTAAACTCGTTTAAAATTATCAAAATCCTTTTTTTAACCTAGTATCATACTAAAAATGATTTAACATCGTACTAAATCGTCTAAAATTTTGCGCCAATGTATTCTTAGATATTTTATATTTGTGAGATATGCCCTATTCGAAATTACCTTATTTGAGTAGAATACATTTTTAAAAAACATTTGAAATATATGTAATTTTTATTTCTGGTATCTAAAATGAAACATATTACTAAAATTAATGATGAGTAATGAATTTTTATTAAAAATCTTCTTCTTCTTCGGTAGTAGTTGGCCATTGTGGAATTTCTTCTAAAGGGTTTTTCAATAAGGGCGGGTAGATGTTGAAATGGAATAAAACAAGCTGTGTGTGAGGTATTAACAAAATTATTTTTTTATTTGAAAGGCGCATGTACATTATGCTATTAAGTGTAAAATATGACATCATTTAAATTCCGGCCTCGGCTTCTTACGGTGTCACGGATCCGAGTGGTCCAATTTTAAATGACTCTTTCCCATAGATCCGGATGAATTTGAACGATGGCCTGTATTATGTTCACCTTTAGGTCATCGATCGATTGCGGTTTATTTGCATAGACCTGCGACTTCAAGAAACCCCACAGGAAAAAGTCTAGCGGGGTTAAATTGCATGACCTTGGTGGCCAATTCACATCACCCCTGCGAGAGATAAAATTACCCTCAAATCGTTCATGCAAAATGTCAATCGTGGCGTTTGCTGTGTGGCACGTAGCCCGCCCTCCTGCTGAAACCTGTCGTCTAGGTCCATATATGGTTCAATTTGGGCCATGAGAAATTAGTTATCATCGTTATGTAGCACTCGCTGTTGACGGTGACCGCCTCACTAACGTCGCGTCGTTTTCAAAAAAGTACGGACCAATTACGCTGCCGGCCCAAAATCCACACCAAACGGTCACTTTTTGAGGATGCATTATCACCTGGTGAACCTGACGTGGGTTGGTGTCGCGGTCGTCCCATATACGGTAATTTTGCTTGTTAACACAGCCATTCATCCAAAAATGCGAATCGTCACTAAACATGATTTTTCGGCCAAAATTGGGGTCCTCTTCCAAACGATTCGAAGCCCAGTCAGCGAACAAACGGCGCGGCGGCGTCGTCTAATGGTCATGAACTTTAAACTCCTGGTTTAGTTGGATTTTGTATGGGTGTAGACCTAAATCCCGACGCAAAATTCGCCAAGTTGAAGTCTGAGAAAGGCCGAGTTCTTATGCACGGCGAGGAATAGACTGCCTCGGGTTCTGCTGTACACTTTCACGGACCGCGGCGAAGTTCTCGACTGATCTTGCGTTCGTTGAACGTACGGGTGTTTGCAGTCGCCTCAAATTTGGCCACCAAGCGTTGAAGAGTCGACTGTGAAGAGACACCACGTCTTCCGTAAAATGGACGCAATAGGCGCAACGTTTGCGTTAACGAACACTCATTTTGATAATAAAGTTTAACCATGATGATTTGGCATTGGCATAAACACCTGAATAATAAACAAAAGATTTAACAGATGTCACCAAAACAAAATGGCCGCTACGGGCGCTCCAAAATCGACCCGCTCCAATTAAGAAACTGTAGTAGGTATGTGTACGTAGTTTGCAAACGCTATTATTAGTTTCAGTAAGTACCATCCATGTGAGAACTAACTCTATTTTGTAAGCTTGCTCTTTTGTAAACGAGCAGCTGCTCACCAGTTGGTATTCTTAAGTCATTAAATAAACATAATATATTGTCCACAGAACAAAGTCTTTTATTAAATATATACCTACGGTATAATACATGGCGCAGTCGGTAGTCGGTACAATAAAAAAAAAATATTGTATCGCATGTAAAAGACAGCATCATCGTGGATAATATGATCAAGATGATAAAACACAGCCTACAGTTTTTTGCGATTACTTCACCAGGTTTACTTGGTTTAAAACAAAATCATAATAAATCGACAATTGAAAAGTAACCTTTTGATTTTTCGGTACAGCTTTTCCGTAACTTCTTATTACAAAGGTTTAGCTTTAAAATTTATTCAAGCCCATTTCTTAAAATCTTTAATCTGTACTGACTTTTCCACGTTAAATTTCGCAGTATAGCTCGAGTAAGTACTCGATCTTGGCTTCTTATTTTCATTTGCCAACAGAAAATGTCTGTCGCAGTCAATAAATAAATGCCCTCGTTGTGTTTTCGATCAACATGTGCCCTTTTCAAAATTACACATTCAATTAAAGAAAAGTAACTATTTTTGTTTAAAAACATGTTTGAGATAGATTTTTTTTATTTAAATTCTAAACAAATTTTTGAAAAGCAATGATATTTTTCGGAAGCCTTAAAAATTAATTTTAATGCTAAGCTTGTTTCTGTCATTTTTAGAATGGATATTTAAAAATGTTCCCTTAAAGAGAAAAACTACATAGCTCAAAAACTCTTTTTGGGTAACTGCAACATTTTCAAAATGAGATGGATATATTATTTCACTTACTTAATTTCGACACAAAACAAAAAATTCTTGGTTTTAAAAGTGACTCAGAAAGCAACTTTAATTAAGAGAATTTTTTGAAGATGAAAGGTTCGTCCAGTATCAGATGGTTTTTTAAGAGCTTGAAAACTTTAAATAATTATAAAGGACAAAAACATTGTTGGAATGAATTTTATATTATTATAATCTGGTGAATAATGTCATGGCCTTAATATCTTGAAATATGATTATTTGCAATTTTTTCAATAAATCTGTCTGTATGGCGTCAAATTTGATTTGAATATTGGCTATCAATACTTTAACAATTAATGGTTTATCAGAATAAAACAAATTACTTAATATAACAACACAGAAAGTCATCTAGAAGCGTTAAGTTGCACGAACGAAAGGGCCAGTTAACAGAACCACTTTTGGAAATAATGTTTTCACCAAATTGATGTTACAATAAATTGATGGTTTAGCGCACTATATGACAAAATACGCCCTCTTTTTCTTTGATGGTTTACTTACAGACGAAACCATTTAAAAATAGACGAAGTGCTCTATGAACTTGGTAAAAAGATTTATTTTTTTTTATAGTAAATTTCCACAAATTGAAAGCGTTGGTGTGGTGTTAAACAATTCATAATTGCCAGGTTCAGACGACATAAGATACTTGAAAGTAAGCCAAGTTTTAAGTATCTGATTGGCCAGCTGCCAAGAAATTGCTTTCCAATTAAGGCAACTTTATTGGAAAGTTGACTGGAAAGTTAATCAAGAAATATCTCCCTAAGGGGCCGGTTATAGCTATCAGTAAAATCCATCAGTAAAATTAGAAACAAGAGAAATGTGAAATGTTTTACTGATGAGCGTTTAGGCGCCAGTTAGGCGCCAGTTATAGCTATCATTGAAATCGATACGGAAAAATTTTTTAATCAATATTTGACGGTGTTTCCCTTTGATTAGAAATGAAAATTATATACTGATCGATCGGAAATCACACAAAGAATTTTTTTTGAGAAAAAAAGTGTAATTGCACATTTATTTTTCTCCAAAAATGTATTTTTCTATTTTCCGGTCGGAAATTCATTTTCCTGAACAGCTGATACTTTCATGTCCAAAAGTGAAACTAATTGTTCCACTGATTTGTGTTCCAATTTCACACAATTCCAATGACAGCTTTCTGTCAGTAAACATTTTTCGGTGGATTTCAATCAGGAAATTTTTTTCAATGACAGAAATTTTTAATGATAGCTATAAGCGACCTGCCAAAAAAATTCCAATGTTTGTTTTCAATGATGAAAACCAATGATAGCTATAACTGGCGCCTTATAGCTATCATTGAAATCGATCCGGAAAAATTTTTGAATCGATATTTTTGACGGTGTTTCCCTTTGATTAGAAATGAAAATTATATGCTGATCGATCGGAAATCACACAAAGAATTTTTTTTGTCAAAAAAAAGTGTAATTACGCATTTATTTTTCTCTAAAAATGTATTTTTCTATTTTCCGGATGGAAATTCATTTTCCTGAACAGCTGATACTTTTATGTTCAAAAGTGAAACGAATCGTTCCACTGATTTGTGTTCCAATTTCACACAATTCCAATGACAGATTTCTGACAATACACATTTTTCGGTGGATTTCAATCAGGAAATTTTTTTCAATGACAGAAATTTCTAATGAAAGCTATATACGACCTGCCAAAAAAAATCCAATGTTTGTTTTCAATGATGAAAACCAATGATAGCTATAACTGGCGCCTTATAGCAATCAATAAATTTACGTCATTAAATTAAATGTCTCTTGGAAGTTTCTATTTGAAGAGTTTGTTTTTTTACTGTTGCTTTCATCAGTAAAATTTTTAATGATGTGATCGGAACAGTACATTATTGGAACACCAACAGTAAAACGAAATGGAATTTTGTTTGGCTTTTGGCAGTCAGCTGTTCAGTAAAATGAAATTTCATCATTAAAAAAATTAAAATGGATTTATAAATTAAATAAAACTTTAAATGCATTGTTTCTGTTTGAAAAAAATACTTGAATATAGGATTCATCTTATAGCGTCAATTATTTGCTAGAAATAAATCTGTAACATGTTCAAAAACTAAAGAACAAAAATTTGACTGATAGCTATAACTGGCCCCTAACTATCAAGTCAAGTCTACTTATGTCAAAATGACAATTGATCATATTTTTTCATTCAACTGAAAGCTGAACTTTATTACTCTATGAAGTATTTCTTTTCTACACAATTAATGTTTTTTTAAAAAAGGGTTCCTTCTCAAATTGGAAGATAAATGAGTAAAAGAATTTTACAATACAAAATACAATTCTTGAACAGAAATTTTGGTTTGACGTTCTTAAATGTATGACTCTTCATACCGCTAAAAAAACGTTTTATTTATGAGCGCTTATATCATTTAAGAAAGTGCATGATCAAATCACTTATGAAAACGCTTTCAAATCACTTTAGAATAAAATCTTAACATTTTCAAAACTGACTGTAAAAAAAAGTTAGACCTGCGATTTCGTCCTGTCTGTCCTCGTCCCTACATCCTAAACTATTGGGTCGATTAAGTTCTAATTTGGAAATTAGGGTTCTTTTATGTTTGAATGTTCTCAGTAGCTAAAGCACTGATTTACATAAATAGTTTTATTTTCTAAATAATCTATTATATTGCTTTAATAATATTTGATAATCAAAATGTCTTCACAAAATTCGACATCTCACAAACGTTTCTAAAGTTTTTAACATAATTCAAACGAAAAACCAATATTTATAAGCACTTAATAAATGCATACCAAAGATTGGTCTAAAAAGAGGTTTGGATGCGACTCACACTGATAAATTCTTTTCCCGTGTGTCGATTTGTCCTGTTTAAAACTTCAACAAAATATTCATAACAATATTGTTAGTCGAAACCAATTTTTTAGTAGCATTTCTTGAAAGTTTTTATTTCAGAAACAGATTAGATTTTTCTTAATTTTTTTGTAAAAAAAACTGTCAATTCAATTTTTCTCAAAATTTTACCACATGTCACTTTTTTACATTGGGCAGGTTCAGACAACGTAAGGGACTTCATTTGCAATCAACTTCATTCTTTGAACGTAAATTTTGACCAAGGCAACTAGTTTAGTTTTTCAAGTGTCATAAATTTAAAATTCAGAACTTTACTTCACACACCTCTACTTCAAGTTCATAGTACAAAAATTACCAAAATCATTATTTTCTAAAAAACACTCCTCAGGCAAGCTACAAGTCCATCACGATTTGTATTTTGTATTTTAAGGAAATATTACTTATTTCTTTTCCAAATTTACATGGAACCTTTTTACAGAAAGCATTAAACGAAGTTGTGCAGAAAATAAATAAATCATTGAGTATAATAAAGTTAAGCTTTTAGTTGAATTAAAAGTCATGATCAATTGTCATTTTGACATAAGTTGACTTGACTTGATAGTTAGGGAGATTTTTCTTGACTAACTTTCCAGTCAACTTTCCAATAAAGTTGCCTTAATTGGAAGGCAATTTTTTGGCAGCTGGCCATTCAGATGCTAGAAACTTGCCTTACTTTGAAGTCCCTTATGGTGGCTGAACCTGCCCATTGTTAAAACGATTTTTATTTTTTAGCCTTATTTACAGCATTTTGAAATACAGAATTTTGATATACAGAATTTTGTAATACAGAATTTTGAGATGCAGTATTTTGATCATACGGTATTTTGTACATACAGTATTTTGAAATACATTATTTTGAGATACAGTATTTTGATAATACAGCATTTTGAGACACAGTCTTTTAAATTTACAGTATTTTGAAATACGAATATTAACCATACAGTATTATGACCATACAGTATCGTACAGTATCATACAGAATTTTGACCATACAGCATTTCGACCCGCTCCCGTCAAAAACGTTATTCCTCGTTGCATAAAATTATTTTGGAGGTAAAATCATTGTTTGGTCGTAAAATATTCGATGCCTGATTTATAAAAAAAATGGTTGCCTGTAAAGTCGGTTTTACGGGCGAAGATTTTACGTGACAACGTCTTTTTCTAGGTAGAATATTTATTGTTAAACTAATAATTTACTTAACACTATCAACATTTATCAATAGTATGACATAACCTATAAACTCAGTTTCTCAACTTTTGTGTCAATCTAACAATTAATCAATCAATCATAGTTTACGATAATGAAATATCAGTGTACAATTATTTACCTTTATTGTTGTAGTTGTTGTAAATGACGAATCTAAGCACTCCACATTTTCACTACAGACACAGCTGACGATACTTTAACCACACGTGTGAACTTGTATTATGACGCTTTCTTGTTTTTCCAACGCCAAGAACGTTCGAGAAAGACAAAGACAGAGACACAAGCATGCGCCGATTCAATGCGCCTAATTCTCTAGTGCTGCGCGCGCGGCAGACCGATCATAGTTGAGTGGGAGAGAGACGCAAGGCATTCGGCGGGCCTCTCTCTCGTTCGGAGGCATTCGGCGGGCCTCTCTCTCGTTCGGTGACTCATCGTAACGTTACCGGGCGTTACACTTTTTCATAAGTGACTCCCTAATAAACCTAATTTAAGACGTTGTCACGTCAAAAAGATAATTTTCAAAATTATATTAGTTTGGTATCATGTCAAATTATATAATACAAAATTTAATTCAAGACGCTAGCGTTATTTTTAATTCGACATTTTTAATTCGACAAATCGGACCGATTACAATAAATTCCTATGGGAAGTTTAAAAAAGGATCATATTTTTTAGGTGGGGTTAATACATTTTATTATTTTTTTAATAAAATGTATTACGCCAGGAAAAATCATCCATTCAAGATGTTCGTCATTTAATTCTTAAGTTATAGCGGTCCGAAACTAACAAAGTTTAACAAAACTGGTACTTTCTCTATCATCTGAAATACTTTTTGTTCATTTTTTTGGATAGTGCTCTGTTTTTGTAGTGCTCTTAACAACCTTAAAACATAAATATCGCACAAATCCTTAAAGGATGTGGTTATGGAACCGTAGTCGTTGCGAATATTTAGCAAATCATGATTGTCATTGTTATTTTAATATCTTCCTCTTTGCAATTAAATAAACATCCAATAATTTTTGTTTAGAATACTCTTGGTTTTTATTTATTATTAAAATGAAACCCCATATTAAAAATTCCTGTATAAACGTATAACCTCCACCACTTGAAAATAATCCATGGGACGACATTTGTGAGACTTAATAAAATCATAAGCAACACTTCTTTTCAAACCTCAATAGCAGCAAAAATTCCTTCCCGTCTTTTTCTTGTAGTCTTACTTGTAGAAGGAAATTCAAGGCCAATAAGATCTATATAAGTTATATAAACATCAGCTCTTTTCCTGCTCTCCTCTCAGTTTCATGAGCACGATTTCTCAGTTAAAATGTCATGACAAATGGTGTGGAATGTAATGCTGTTAGGAAAACGGTTATTGCGTGGGACTCTTACATCGGAGTCAGGATTCACCGACTGAACCACTTTAATATGTTTTTTATAAACTATATGCTATAGTTGTTCTCGAACTAGTCCATCGGACTCTAGACAAAATTTCCATATTACTCACAAACAAAAATATTTGATAGTTCTAATTAGCTTAACCTTACTTCCTAACGAACTTTAGCTATATAAAATTCATTTCTCTAAGGTGGGGAATAAATTTTTATTTTTATTTCCGACCATATATTTTAAGCACGTATGTACATATCTATGTACAAAAGTGACTAATAATTCTTTATCCCCCAAAAATGACTCAAATTAAATAATGAACAATTTATCGACTTGAACAGCTTGAATGATTAATTCATAGAATTTTCATAGCTGCAACCTTTGAAACAATGTAAGGTTCCCTCTCGTAGTCACCTGCTATAAAATTACATGTGTCTTTTACCCATTTTTATCGAAATCTCAAATAATAAATATGAAACTATAAATTTTTACATTACTGCTATAATATAACTTTATTTCTCAAAGATTGTACATGGTATTTTTGTTTGTATTCTTATATATCTTTTTTTTTTTTGTTTAAACATTTTTACAAGATAAATATATGTATTTTATTTTAAAAGTACAAAGAAATTTCATAATATTGTTTTTTTTTTTTAATTTTGTTTCTATGATAAATGTTTTATATTTCATAACATACATATGTATTTATTTTTCATTTTTAAAGAATAAATGTTTTGTTTTTGTTCTATCTTAATAACCTAATAATATTATTGTCATATCATATTTTTGGGATTTTGTCCGCACCGTTGTTTTTTGGATATTATAAACTTAACTTAAATTTTATCAACAAAATAAAATTGATAGATTTTTTTAAATATACATTTTTCTTTTCTTTTCAAAAGCACCAAGGTTTTAATAATTGTAATTATTGTCACAAAAAGAAATAATCATACACAAATCTAATTTTAAATCTTTTTCGGTACATAAATTGTTTTTTTTTTAATATCATCTTTACAATAATTACAAAATCAATCCTCTTATTAGACCACTTTATTAAACAAAGGGAATGTTTACACACGAAGGTTTTTTGTTTAAAATAAAATTAAAATAAACAACAAAAATTGCTTATTCTTGAAATATGAATACATTCTTGTTGTATGTAATATAATTTATATTTTTCTATGTTTCTATTTCTATTATTAATGGAACTAATCTTTAAATACAAAGTAATTGGCAATTTACTTAAATAAATCACAGAATAAATTAGCAACATAATAAAATTAGTAATTATTATTTATATATTTATGTATGTACTGTACATACTTATAGGTATGTATTTTCTTTTATTTCTCAGCACCGAGTTTGTGATAGTGAACAAAACAAAATAAATAAACTTGATATTTTGTTCTACTTACATATATATACTTTTATGCACTGCGATTATAAATTTTATATAAAACAAATTTAAAGAGGGTGGTTCATTGAGCAACAAGATTAGATTTTACATCAAAATGAGATAAATCAGGAAGTAACAAAATATCAAAAACAATATTTATAAGATAAGAAGTCTCCAAGTTTTGCACATGTACACGAAGATGGTGTTCATAAACAAAGCAACTATGACTATCGAAAGAATAAACTTGAAAAGTAATTGTAAGCCTTTTTGGCACTCACACGTATTGGGGCAGTTTAGTTTTGGGATTTTACTCCTTGAACATGAAAAAGGATGTATGTATTTACTTATTACATAGCCTCTTCAACATTCTATCAAACGGAATTTTTAAATCGAAAGCAATAATAACTTTAAACTAAGGTTATAAACTATACTGTTAAGTCTAGCATTTTTGTATAAAAAAAACTAGTTATGAAAATAAAAGTAAAGTTTTTGGATTAGGGGACTTATTTTGATACTTTTTGAACGGCAGCAGCTATGTTTGATAAAAACGGAAATTCATAAATGATGCTGGTCTTATTTACTTAATTGATTAATTAAATTTCCTTACTATATTGTGTTTCCTGAGGGTCAATTCTCGATCTGAGAGTTTTCAAAGAGATTTTTTCATTTAATTTTTTTCACGAACTCTTTTATTAAAAATGTATCAAATCAGTTTTGTTTTGAAATATTAGTTCAAATATACATAAGTTAATAATAGAATAACTGATGACGATGAGCAAAGGTAATTAGTTTAATAAAAAATTGTTTAAATCATGAAAATCATGAGAATCATGAAAAATAAGTTTAAACCAGCAAGAGTCAGAGTGTTCATCTTTGCGTTTCGCCCCGGTGTGATGGTTGGGCTCATCAGAAGATGACCATCACACCTTGTCTTGACGCAAATTTCTTGAATAAATCGAGATACCATATAATCCGAGCTACATAAAGCAACTGCGAATTATATGGTTGCTACAAGTCTCCAGAGAAGATAAATTGTAGCATTATGTTTATTGCCGTGCTATAGGCTTCTTTGAAAAAGAAATTTTTGACTGTAAACAGTCAATAGTAATTAGTTTATTTTTTGGCTTGTTTAATAATTATTAATTATGTTCTTTTTAGAAATTAACACAGATTATTAAAGCGTTCTCCTAGGAATGGCTTTTAGCTACAGAATCAAAATTCTACGAGCAATATGAATTTTGCAGTTTAATAGAACTACTTGATACCAGCCACATTTAAGTGTAAACTCCTTAAAGAGAAGTGGAACATATTTTATACGGTGAACAAAATGGGCTCTTAATCAAAGTCTAAATCGTGTGGGAAGCTGACGCACAATACGGAGGAACAGCGCGCATTGCTTATGTTTGGAAACGTCTTAATATATATAATTCTTCTGTGAGTGTGTATGTCACTGAACTTCTCTTAAACGACTGGACCGATTTTGATGAAATTTTTTGTGTGTGTTCAGGGGGATCTGAGAATGGTTTAGATTCACAATTTTGTCCGCTAGGTACACCTGTTATGCTTTTAAGAAATTTAAGCCCTCCCAATATGTGTAATGGTACAAGACTATTGATCAAAGAATTAAGAGATAATGTGATTGTAGCAACTATCATTACAGGTCCCGTGGCTGGTCAGCTCGCACATGTTCTGCGGATTCCAATGATACCAACTGATTTGCCCATATCTTTTAAAAGGTTACAGATCACTTTAAAAATATCCTTTGCCCTAACAATAAATAAATCCCAGGGACAAACTTTTTCCATAGTTGGTATCGACTTCAGGAAAGAGTGCTTTTCCTACGGGAAATTGTATGTGGCACTTTCTCGAGTAGGATCTTTTGAAAATTAATATATTTTGTTGCCACCTAGAAATACCACAGCCAACGTAGGGTACAGGGAGGCTTTAAGATAAGCATACAATTTTTTCTAATTTAGTGATTCGTGGTCGTTTTAATTAGCATGCTTATAACTTAAATATCTGTACCTAATTTTGTCTATCCGTGCGAAGCCGGGACGGGCCGCTAGTTCTATATAAAAAAATGCGAATTTAGCTGAATTTTTGTCGAAGTATCTGGCTCATAAAAGTACCCATGTACAAAAATAAAAATAAATTAATTATATTAACATCTGAGCCCTTTTGTAGCACGTTTAAATTTTGTTTACATTTTTAATCACTAAACTAATATCGTTTAATAACTTTCTCTTTATCATTAATTAAAAATCCATTTAAATAAATAAATAAATAAGGTAACGCGACAGTTCGTTGAGAACTAAGGCCTAGTGACTTATAACTCTCAATAATCCCTGTGTGCGGGTCATGTCAGGGATGGAGGAGTTTTATGAGAAAGCACTTTTTATGATAAGAATTACTATTAGAGGATTTATCAATTCCTCGCAAGAGGCAGTAGCTGTGAAAAAAAAAGCTTTTGGTGGCACATGCAGGGATTGAACCCAAGATCTTACGCCACGGGTACTACTAAAATCTATTCATTTTCTTTTAAAAATTAAGCTTTTTTTAAAACTCTTATTGCAAAAACACAGTATTTCTCATACCTTTTATGTGCCTGCATATTTTCTTTATGAAATAATTTGTATTAATTTTTCAATAATCGAAATTTGGAATGAACGTTAAAATTTTAAATAATTTATCCCTTCAAAGTTTTACAGATTGAAAATGTATCCTTTGGACAATGTGAAAAAAAATTTGGATTAGTTTTACAAATCGAGAGTGATATTTCTGTCTTCTATGTTTTTAAGCGTCAACAAATTTTATTTGTAAGCAAAAATACACCATTTCCACTTGAGACTTTATTGAATTTTTGTCTACTTTTATTTTAAGACGCGGGTGGTATAAATATTTAGATTTGTATCTTTGTTCAGGAAGATAAAAAAGAAATAATGAAACAAGCCTCATCTTATGAAAGTATGGAAGAAACTGAAATGTGATCTAAGAAATTGAGATCAATATTTCTAGGCCTCTTATTATTTTTATTAGAAACTAAATTTTTATTTTGAAGTTCAGAATCTGGAATTTACTAATTTTGAATAAATAAGTTATACCATAGACACTGGTTAATGCTTATTTAATATATATGTAATTTTTAGCTTCGCTTTAATAATTTAATGAACTAATAGAAAACAAGTAAACTTATTCTCAAAATATAGACCCATGAAATACCCTTTCGTTTTGTTTATAGTAAATTATTTAACTCTGTACCCCTCAATGAGTCAAAAATCAAAATATTAAACAAAAGATCTACTTTAGAGACCCAAAATTTTTACACAATTCTCCTATCTAAATAAATACAACTTTTAGGTTAATTTTAAGAAGCACCTTTTTGTATACCTAAACACAGAACCACCCTGTTAAATTATTAAAATATTTATAACGTAAATAATATTTTACTATATATATCTTTTATATGTATGTATACCTCACTGGCTTTTGTGTTAAAAATAATTATTATTGTTAAACTTTACCTCAAAATATGTTTTGTACGATCATTCACTAATTTTAAAATATCAAGTAACTTAAATATTTACTGGTGGGTTGAGAATTTGTGCAACGCTGGTATATGTTCCGAATACAAAGCCCAAAAGGCCAAAAATTAAAATGGCTATATCCTTCCAGAGCATCCAATTGTAGCGACCATAACCAACCGGCCAGAATGTTATCATTTCAATGATGGGTGGAGCAATGAGAGCGACTATAGAACTGGAGACGGCTCCTACGAGTGAGATAATCGGTCCAAGATTGGGAATGCAAGCGGCAAGGACAAATGTGAATGTCACCATCATTATGCGAAGTCCATTGGCGGCGAGATCTTTGCCTCTTTCGGTCTCGAAATGGTCACGGACTGTGGGTTCAATGATATTGACGGGGACATAAAATTGCAAGGTGTATGAGAAGAAGATTGCAACTGCCATGGCCAAGCGAACGACCTGGGAGAGAATCTCATCTGGGGGGAGATTGAGAGTGACACTGCCCTCGACTTTGTCACCGTACTTCAAATATCCGAAAAATCCAACAGCTGTGTATGCGGAGGCGACAGTCACCATTCCTGTGTTCAGAACTCCGGTGGTTCCTCCAAAGTCTTGAGGATTCGCCATGTTGTTCTCGAGCGGCAAAACGACCCCGATTCCCTCAAAAGCGTAGATAGCTGTTCCGAAGTAGAGCGGTAGGGTAGACCACGATCCCACATGGGTCACCGTGTCCACGTGGGGTAAGTTGTCCAGCATGTAGTAGAAAGTGATGCCCAGGCCAGTGACAGTGAGTATGGATGCAAACAGCGACATCGGCGTAATGAATTTCAGATTCCTCACCATGTTGATCAGGATCATGGGAATGAGCAGAATCATGAGGTATATTCGGACGTCGAGCTTTACAAAATAGTGCGAGACGACCTCTTGTACGTTAAGTGCCACAAACAGAAAGTAAACACAACAGAAACCGAATTGCGTCACACAGAGAAAAGTCGTGATAGTTTTAGTCGCGGCTCGAGAGTATCTTCGCAGAGCTATCGGACCAGTGTCCAAACTGGCAGCTGCCACTTCGGGGAAACTCAACGCGGGCACTTGCAGCCGCATGCAGAGTTCATGAGAACAATTGACCAGCATGTGCATGCAGTGTGTGCAAATTGCGCCCATAATCAGTGTTCCCACCAAACCAATGTACAAACCCGCGTTTTTAAAAGCGTCCGGCATAGCTAAAATCCCAGTTCCGATGTTGCCCTTGAGTAAATGCACTAAGGTGTCCAAATTCGAGGTTGGATGTTCGTTTGTGCGATGTTCCGAGGGGCGGTAGTCGTTCTTTGATTGTTTCTCCAACGAATCAAGGCTGTTGTCGCTCTGGACATCGACCAGGCCATTGTCAGGCGAGGTCCGGAGATCGGGTCGAGCGATGGTGCGTCCATGTTCTTGTTCGATTTGCTCCTGGAGCTGCAGAAGTGGTTGTCGTTCACTCATATTATCTTCACAGAACCAGAACAGTGTTTCCTCTCAATATCGAATGTATTGATTTTTGTTTGTAATTCTTTTTATGTTCCAGCGTATTGTTGATGGAAGTTTTTCAATGTCAAGTTTAAAGGGAATGTGAAAAAGACTTTGGCATTAAAATGATTATGTTTTTAGGAAGTTATTGGTCAATATTACACTTGGATTGTGGGAAAAATGCGCGTTATTTACGATAATTTGGGCACTCAAAAGTTAAAATAAAAAAAATCAAAGTCCACAGAACACTGAAATTCGAATCAATTGATTTTTTCACAAAATGTATTTTTCTTTTAGAATCCGAATGGGAGTGATATCAGCGCTGGTCAAATGTTGAATGAAAATTGAAGCATAGAAGATACTTCCTCGAAGAGAGTTCGCGTGAACCTGCGCTTTGGCTGTGCCTGTGCACTTTGGGAAAAGGAATTTCTTTGTTTTCATTTGATTTGATGGTTTTTGGTATTTTTTCTGAGGTTGACAGATGATAAGATCAATGACAGATGACAGCTGGTGGTGATGTTGGGGTGCGTTCAGAAACGAATAATGAATACGTTCAGCACACTATGTATTAAAATGAAATCATTTTGTTTAGAATTGAGGACGAGGAATAAAATAACATGTTTTTTTAATGGAATTATTAAAAGTTTTAATAATGCCTTCCATAAATCCAAGACTTTTTTTATTTGGCAACATTTGAATTTATTTTTTCAATTTAGAGATTTATTTGACATTCAACCTGCTGCCGTCTAACCAACCTATACATTTTGTCCTTACTGCAAATTTTTCAGATTTGAGGTAATTGTATATACATATATGTCATGCAGAAGATATATGAAACTTACTTGTAGTGACCGACGGTTGTGAATTCGTTGCCAAGCTAATTAACAATTTTTTCGAAATAATGTCCCTTTTTGAGGTAATCATTCATTTCTAGTCACGAATTTCTGCTTCACTTGTTTGTTATTGTTTTCAAATCTCCAATATTTAATATTCTACTGTTTTCAATTTTTAGGAGTAGAGTTATTCATGTTGAGTATTTTATCTTCAACAAAAAAAAATGACATTCAATAAGTTCGTCACATAAAATTAGGTTTGTTTGATTTGATGAAACCATTCCATGTAAAACTTCTTTTAGAAGATTAAATTTTGTTGTGGAAGATTTGTATATAAAACATATAGCACTATTGTCGTGGGTTCTAATGTAGCGGCACCAAGTGGTGACTACGGCGACTTTTGTATATAAAACTTCAAACGCCATCTTGAGGCTACGGCAAACGTAAGAGAAAACAGCTTCATGGTAATACTATATACAAAGTTGGAAGTGGTCTTAGGTGAAGGCGAAGAAATAGAGAGATATTTAGCTCTATATTTCAAATAATTTGAATAATTCCCTGTTAGTTGATCAATTAAGTTAAATTTAAAAAAATAATGAAAACATTTGATTAGGAGATTAGGGAGTAGTACAAGTGTGAACATTTAATTTTAAGTAATCCTTGATATAAATTTGTATGCTACTGATGTGAATATACAGATGCCAACGGTTTAACCTAATTCGGCATATCGACAATAACTCTATATATGTATATAGTATAATATTTTCTCTTTCCCAACATACAAATTTTAAATAGTTTACATTTTACTTTTGTTATTTTACAGTTCAAAATGATTTTTGTGTTTTGAACTGCAGCCGCGTAGCAAAAAGAAAAAACTAAATACATTTCTCAAAAATGAACTAGAATCCAATAAACTAGCCATACACGACAGAGACAAAGATCCAAATGGACCCAGTGGGGAAACTGAAGTGGATCGGGTTTGGCCCGATGGATCCAATTGGATCAACGAGCTCGAGCCAACGAGCCAAGGCTCATCTCTATCGTGTGTGGGGAATCAACGAGTTGTGTCTGTTTACACAATCTGATCTCACCACTTAACAACTATCTACTCATTCAAAAATTGAAGGAAACAAATCCTTAATATGTCTTTCCCTATTTTTTATTTTTTTCTGGGTCCGTTGCTAACTTTAATGATATGGGATTACTATTATCGCCATGTTTTTCTGCATACAAGTTTCGTAATTTTAAGATATTTTTCTGGACAAATGGCTGGAGTTTTTTTGTATTTATTTAAAAATAAACCTTTTTTTAATGTTGTTTATTCCCCAGATAAAAATTTTTTGGTCGGTCGTGTATGGCGAGAAAATTTTGGATCTAATTTGCTCGGCTGTGTATGTCTAGCTTTATTGTTAACAGAATCGATACTAAATTACTCAAGGAATTATTTTGAGAAAAATAAAGTTGAATTGTACAATTTTGTTTTGTTATACACTTATTTTCCCAATTTCCTGACGGAAATTCATATACTTATATTAGAGCGGCTAGTTATTGCTATCAATAAAATGTTTGTTTTTATTTTTGAACATGTTACGTCTATATTACAATAAAAAGTTGATGCAATAAGATGAATATTAGTTTTAATTATTTGAGCGCGAACCTCGCGGTTATTTTATAACGTTAATTCACTGATTGCTATATAAACTCTAATCAGTAATGCATTTCAGATTCCTTTTGTTTCAACTTTTCTGATTGATTCTACTGACAGTCTTAAATGGACCCTTATGTCGAAAAATGAACCGAATCGTTCCAGTGATTTGAGTTTCAATTGTATACGATTAGGACGACAAATTTCTATTAGCTGCCATTTGTAGCTATCATTGGATTTCATCATTGAAACCAATCATTGAAATTTTTTAGGCAGGTCTTTTCTGCTCAAGAGGAAACACAGTCAAATATCCATTAAAAAAATTTCGTATTGATTACAATTACAGCTATAACTTGCCCCTTAGGCAAAATTTCGTACTGAATTTCAATCGAAAATATGTTTTCCTCGATAGAAATTTGTCAATAATTTTCCAATGATTGTTTTCAATGATGAAAACCAATGAAAGTTATAACTGAACTGAAGGAAAAGTTAAAGCCGTCATATAGTCATCAATTTTTTGTCATTAAAAAATGAAATCAATCTTTTTTGGTTACAGTTGAAAGGTGAACAAAGAAAATAGAACGATATTGTTAAATTTATTGTGTTTGGTATCAAGCATTAAAATGATGAGTTGTTGATTTTTTTACTAAATAAGTATTGTATTTAACCCAGAAGTTTTCCTTTAGTTCATTGTTAATTTTCCAATGCTGAAATTCAGGACATATTCGTTTCACCTGTTAAGTGTATAAATAACAGAAATTTTCTTTAATAGCTACCGAAATCGAGTTGTCGACAAAAATTCCAATGAATGATATCAGAATGTAAATACCTATAACTGGGCAAAAAATCAGTTTTATCTTTTGAATCATTTTTGTAACGAATTATCCTCTTTTCCGTTCCGAAATCACCACGTTCCTTGTATCATTCTACCGTAATTCACCCATACCGCATCCCACACCAAAACAATAACAAACCCATACCTCTATTGATATACTTTCTAATAATTTCTAACCACAAGAACCACCCCCAATCTCGAATAAACAAATAATCAGCTGCGAGGAAAGCTTCTTCGCAAAAAAGAACTTAAGACTTTTATGCCCAATAAATTCTTCAAACTAAAAGCCGTTAGTTCATTCTTACCACAGCTTAGTTGAACTTGAGGTCTAATTGGATTTGCGAATTGAAAAGAAAATTTTGTTTTAACCAAAGTGCAGACCCGATATACAGTACCGGAAACGCCTTCGTGCCTTGCTTATCGTAGTCTTGCTCTAATATTTGAAATTTTTCTTTTATTTTTTATTTTAAAAGCAACTTGTTTTTTTTTTGTTGTTGTATGAAATTCTTTGGGATTTAAGTGATAAAGAGAATTAAAAACAACATAGTCGAAGTGATTAGGAGCTTAAAGCCGGAATTTATTATAATCACAAGCCGGATAGAATTTATTCAATTATAAATTTGTGGGTGATATATAAAATGTGCCTTAAATAAAATATGAATTTAAATTATTATGAATTTTGTTTTATTGTTTAATAATGGGGTATAAATGTAACGGACAAATAAAAAGAAAATAAATAAAGAAATATTTGAAAATAAGAAAAAAAATTGTGTAAAATCCAAATCAATGGGAATTATAAGCCTCCCGCCGCCGCTGCCGTCACCGCTGATGCTACCGCTTAAGGTGTTTTGTTATGTGTAATATTTTGCCTTGTAATAACTTAGTTTAACGTGTAAACAAAATTTCAACGAAAAAAAATTAAAAGTGATATCATAATAAAAAGAAAGTATATTTAGAAAAGAAAACGACACGGTGTCAAGCCTTTTCAAAAATGATGCGGTCTGAAGCAAAACAAGTTAATGTTAGTTATAAATAAATAGATATAGCTATAAAGTTGGCAAAATGTAAGACCTAAAGCCAACAACTAATTAAATATGAAAAAATGTTTTTGGATTCAGTTTTCAATAGTGTTATCAATTGCGGAATAAAGATTAAAATATTTTCGAAAATTTGTCTCTTCATATTGGAATATCTAATAAAACTTATCAACAGCCACAATTTAAATAAAAAGGATAGCATGAAATCAGCTCTTAATTTAAGGTAAAAAATATTATGTTTGTGTTTATTTTATGAATTACTTGAATCTGTAATCATATTTCTATTTGTATTATTATCCATATTCAAAAACCTACTTGAATAAAATGCTAACTCTCTCGAAACAAATATATTTCAAAATATACAAATTAATTTAACTAACGTTTTTCTACCCTCAATTTAAACATTTCAAAGCATACTTTTAGGCATTATAGTTTTTAACTTCTTGCCCTTAAACCTGTAAAAATTGTCTACGAAGTATTAAGATAAGAATTGGAAATATGAACAATTTAAAAACAACAATTTTTTATTCAAATAATTGAACCAACATTTTTCTATAACAATTTTAAATGCCCCACCAATTTATCAATCTTCTCCCCATGATCCGGTCCAATGCCCAAGACAGTAGCTGTTCCTGGTTCTAGTTGTGTTCGTCCAGCATCCTTAACAATTTCCGCAACTAAATTAACTTTATTTGCCTCATCACGAATTCGTAGAATCTCTTCCAATGAATCAACTTTCAACACGATTTTAGGTTGACCCCATGTACACCACGATTCCAATGCTCTGGCATTGATTTTCTGTGAACGTTGATAGCATAGAATAGAAGCATGTGAACATTGAGCGGCTGTTTTACCTTTGGACATCTTGAGGTCAGCTCGAACAAGAAGAGCTAATTTGTTTTGATTCCTTGTTAAGTTGGAAAGAAGACGGAAGAATTTTGTCAGCATTATTATATTGAATGAAATGTTTTTTTTTCTTTTCACTTGATGTTTTTATATTTTTCAGTTTGTTCTTTTGTGTATTTAAGCATACACTCTTTGAATTCCTTTACTTTGTCTTGGCAACTGCGCCAGTCTCCTGTTTCGGCAATGCACTCCTGTTAAGGAAGAAAATCTTTCATTATTCAATCTGCTACGATTAAAAAACTGTGGAAAACTTTTTTACCTGCACTTTGTAATGTAGTTCAATGCAACCGGTCTTTTTGAGCATCAATTCAACAGGATCTTCGATATCTGACATTATTTAAAAACTAGTGTTTTCATTGAATTAAAATCCCAATCTTTTAAAAGTCTGTGGAAAACACTTATTTAACCCAAACAGCAGCTGAGAGAATGACAGTTCTGCTCGAATTGGTCTAGTTGTCAAAAAATCTCTGTGACATATTTAGGGTGGATGCACAAATAATCGTCCTATGCTCTGTTTGCACTGAAAATTACAACTGAATATAGAAATCTTTAATTATTATTCTAATCCATTTGAATGTAAGGTGTTTTAAGTTGAAGCTTTTACAAAGAAAAGCTACATGTAGGTGACTTGCGTGCTAAGTGATGTTTCAGTCATGTTACATAGAAGAGGAGTTATTTATGCGTTTTATTTCTGAAAAATTGTAGGTTTTTTGTGATTAACATGAAGCACGTGGGTTTTCCAGCTTGCATTCATTTGAATCATAAAAGTTAGGTATGCAATTTTTATGTAATGTATTTTCTTGGTTATTACTTTGTAAATATAAACTTAAAATAAGATTGAAAACCATGAACAATCAATTTTGTTACTGTTTGATGAATAGCCTATAATCAGTGTTGGCAACGTAAGTTACTCCGAGTAAGTTACCCATATAGTTACGCGTAACTAATTGTAATTAGTTACACCTCATTTTCTGCGTAACTAATGTAACTTATGTAACAAATGTAACTTAAATATCTAAAAAAATTTGACTGACTGTGACTGAACATTGAAACAAATAAACAATAACATTTATAATGTAAACACAAATTTTATTCCATAAAAACAAAAAATAACAAAACAAAGATTATAAAGAATTCAGAGATCAAATCTGTATGTATGTTACTCAAATACATACATTCGAGTATGTAGGTATTAAATTAGTTGAACTCGTCAAACTCAAAGTCCTCCAAAGATAAATTTACGTCTTCCATTCTTAAAGTTCCATAAAGAAACATTAATTTTTTGGAACGTTCGAAAGACAGCCGATTTCTCAAAGGAGTGTGAATTAAAGACCATTTCGAAAAAGTACGCTCTATTTCTGCGGACGATGCGGGAATTTTAAGCAATTTTAGTGCAAGCTTTGAAAGATTGGGATTTAAAAAGATCCCATTTGTTCAGTCCATCAAAATTTTACATTTTAAAAAGGAAGTTATTAATTTGAAAATGATAATCATTCTCTAATTTGTCATTAGAGTAGAAAGGATGTAAATATGTAGTAAGATACTAGTGCATAAACATTAAGCGAATTATTAAGACGGGATTTATAGAGATTTCCGAACTGTGCTGGAACTTTTAATTCTAACCAGAACTTGACAGCGTCAGCTAATGAAGTTGTTGAATTTTGGCAATTATTTATTAGCTGACAAATTGGTTCGAACAACTCAATTTTTTTTACACTCTCGATAAATTCTTCGTCAAATAACAATTTAAGCACTTCTGGTTTTGGATTGACGCTTTGTTTCATTTTTTGACTCCAACATTTTAATGTTTATATCTGAACTTTATAACTCATAAAACGTGACTTTTTTTTGGAGAAATGTCAAAAACATAGATTAGTTACATTAGTTACATTAGTTACGTAACTAACTCAATTTGTTACATAAGTTACATTAGTTACATTAATTACGCGTAACTAATTAAAATTGGTAAAACTCGCGTAACTTACCAACACTGCCTATAATATAAATTAGTAGTCAAATGTATAATTCATACTTTAAATAAAAGTCAGACTGGAAGTTTGAAATACGATTTTTGCAGAATCGATACCTTGAATTAGATTTCTTGATGATTTAAATTTGATAACAAGAATTTTGGGCAGAAATTGTAGATCTGTCAAATTTTGAAGAGTGAGGATAAAATTCTCTCAGAGAGAAGAAACTGCCAAAAAAGTATGAATTGTCTGTCACTCGAAGCAAATCACACAAATTATTTGTTTTCCCAACCTATCAATGCAAAGCAAACCCAACGTACGAGGCTAATAAACGTAAATTTACGTACCGCAATATGATATTTAACAGTCCAACAATTTCTGCCCAAAGATATTTCTTGGGCAGAATTTACTGTTTCAAGAGCGCTTTCTTCTGTCCAAAACAAGGAAATTTGTGATGTGTGGAACAGCATCTGGGCAACAATTATTGTTGTCAATTGATCAAGGTTGGGAACAGTCCTTTTGGTATCTCTTGATTCGAGGGTTTTGTCAGGACCAGTTGCACAATCGTATTACAATATTTGATACCTTGTGAAGACATTCTAACTTATAAATCTTGGTAAGTGACATTTTTCGTAAAAAAAACACAGACAATTCTCACAGAGTTTTCAAAGTGATTAGATGAAATAGATATTCAGCTTACTTTAGTGCCTTTACGATTTTGTCGTTTTCAATAAAAAAATAGGATGTGTTTTCTTAAATTCTTGTAGTGTTTTTATGTTTTTCAAATTATCCCTTTTTCATTCGATATTTCACTTCAATACATTTTATTGAAAAAGAATTCACTAGTTTTTTTTTGTATACCTACCTACCATTACCTCAATGACTCTATCATTACCCCTCAATGTAGGGCTTTCCAATTAGTGATTTTATTTTGACATCATTAAAACAGTATTCTTTAAGAGAAATGAATTAATATTTATTTAATTGTGTTATTATGTGTGTCAATTAACGCTGTAAAAAGAACATATCCGCGAAATAGACCTCAGCGCTACGGTGATACATCCTGCGTGGGATGTGTTGTCGATGCTTAAATTGGTTTAAGTTCAGTTCAGTTCAGTTTTAGTAAAGGTGTAGTTTTAACTTGACAAATGTCAATATGACAGTTTTAAAAGAGACAGCTGCCCAAATGGAAATGGAGGTAAATGAAAGATCTAATTGGAAAACACAATTGCACGAAGATATCAATGAGTCATGAGAATTTGATGTTTTAGTTAAAAAGTTATAAATTACTGAAGTGGGAAGAAAGATATTTAGTTCACCCAATTTCCATTATTTATGATGAATAAGAGGCAGTCAATTGAAAAACTCTGGTTTAGAAAAAATTGTGAAGGTCTATAAAATTAAATATGTGCCCTAGTTTCTTATGAACAAATATGTATTGTTTTTACTATAATTACCTTAGGTATCGTGCAAAATTCATTAACTTTGAATTAGGTTTTCAAAATCATGCAGATTAATTTAAAACAAAGAAAACTTTTGTTACTTTATGTATTCACATTCACAAGCAACACGTAGTAGAGAAATAGGGTTTCCCTTTGAATAAATACGTCCTCCATTATTAATGTTACATGAAATTATTCAATATTTATATATGTAAATATGCAATTACTAAACAAATAATATCGTGATTCAAAATATTGCATTTTCCGGTGACCTTGTTCGATAAGCATTAAACCACCATGCAGTATATTTGTTCCTAATTTTTAAAGACGATAAAAAGGTTGTGGTCCTCAGCCACCTTCTTGCAACAGTTTATTTTATTTTTTGTTATATGTATGATTTCCTATAAGCCTAAAATTCCTTAGACAAAAACGAAAACTTTAATTGAACCGAAAAGTAATAAACTAGAAACTTAAACATGCATATTGCATTGCAACATGCAGAAGTGTTTTCTTTAAAACAGGGTGGTTCAAAAAAAATTCTTAATTGTTGGGTTTTACTGTGATGGAAGCATTCAGATATTTTGTATTTACACTTTAGTCTCGTTTCAAAGTGTGAAAAGTATCAGGTTTTTTGTGCCCTGACTTCAATTTTAGTCTAAGGTAAGACCTATTTTCCTAGATTCAGTCCAACTAAATTAAAAGCTCTGTCATGAACTAAACACGATCCTTATCAAATACCATAATGGGTTAATACCCTACATAGCTTTAAGATTATTTATAGTTGATTTTTGTTTGTTTTGCATCACCCTAGAAAATGAAGTTGATAAAATTCTAGCACGATTTAAATTCAACATGCATAATAATCAGCCAATCTAACCCAAAAACGAAATTGAAAAACATTAATCAAAATATTGCCTGATTTCTTGATGGGGTTGTTTTTCTTTCTTCTTGTTATAAAGTATTATTTTCACCATCCGAATTCCATTGTAGGGCTGTGCTATACAAATCCTAAGTACAGATTTTTCATTGCTTTCTGTCAAAAACCAAAAGTTGTGATACTCTCATGGAACATGAAATTATAGTACATTGACATGTGTGCTGGTGGCGCTGGTGATTTTATCTCTTTTAAACCTTACCAGAATAATTTCCTTGATGGCTGCCAAGGTGTCGCTTTGGTCGCTTCTCTTCTCCTCATGAGAGTACTATAGATATTTTTATAAGCAATTTTGATAATTATTGATTAATCTATCCAAGGTTAAGGCTTGTTTTTTTTTTTAACGGTTGACATTATTTCGATTCTATATTAACTTCTTTTACCTTTTTATTTGATCTAAGAAAATATTTTTGTTTTAAATAGTAATAATAATAAGTAATGACCACGACCTTGGCCTTGACTAATAAAATCCATACCCAACCACATTTTTAGAGATTCATGTAGCGCATTCATGATTTCTATTTCTAATAACTATGATTATTTTGGTACTTGAAATTTTGGAACTTAGTACATATTTTCTCTTGTTTAAAAATGTAGACGAAATGACGTTATTCATAATTTATTTTCATATATAATTTTTAATCGAGTGACGAGAAGTAGGTGAGTGTAATAAAACTAATTACTATCAAAAATAAAAATTGTGCACAGATTAACTATTATTAATCATTCTGTATAAAAAAGAACTTAACTGATGGATTAGGACCTTCCGTTAGCTGCTGGTGTATGTTTTTCCTTCCTTTGGTATCCCTACAAGTTCCCATAGCCATAACCCTCAAGAATTTCTATTAACAGGTAGATTTTTTTCCTTCTGTGCTGAAATTATTAGTTGTTATGTAAATTAAAGCGAACACGAACATTTGTCGAAAGTACCTACATACTCGTTTGTATACATACCTCCTTTACCTAATTTAAGCAGTATATTTAATTTTTTGAGAGTTGGTCGTGTTAGTTTACTTATTATAACCAACAACGTATCATAAACCAATAGCCAGGCAAAAATACGTTGCTGATTTAAGACTTGTTGTAATTTTAAATCTGTTAGTAGTTAAGTAAGAGAAGTTGGATATTTCAAGAGGTTTAACGAAATTAGCCTTGTTGTCAAATTGGGATGACTGACAGCTCACAAATGTTACAGAAATAGATGGAGTTGGGCTAAGGAAAAAATATAGGTCAATTTTTCACTAACTTAATATTGATTACCAACCTTTCATCAACTCAGTCAGTATTGATTACTGCGATTATGAGAATTTTATATGAGGAGATTTTGAGACGTTTCTGTCATTCAAGGAGTTTTCGTTTATTAGAAATGTTCTAAAACCTTTAAATTTCTAATTTTCTTTAAAAAATAAAAACATATAATGCATATTCATTTTTTGTAAGTGGTATTTTGTTTTAAGAATTAGAGGCTACATGTTAACCCAAGCTTAACAAAATGAAATTAGAGGCTTGAACCTTTCAAATTAATACAAAAATGACATCTGATGGTTGCAGGCAAGTTTGAGAAGTGACTTCTCTATATACTAAGCTAACAAAATGTATGGCGTCGCTTTCAGCGTTAGTTTTCTTGGCCTGGGCTAATTAGTAACCCCAGTGTGGCTGTAACAGCTGTGCAATATAAATATGTTTTTTTTTTAAGCCGACTTTTAACTAACCAACTAAAACCATAAGAAATGTTGAATAACTCTTCAACTGACACGATAAAATCGGCTTTAAGTCTTAAAATATCCACACATCTTGATCAATTGGTTTTTTAACCTTGGGTTAATGAGTTACCCTGTGTAGACTTTATGTGATCTGTATGGGGTGTAGCAGCTAAGGGTTAAGATAATTTTTGAGAGAAAAAAAAGTCTTCAGTGAAACGAATGTAGAAGAAGAAAATCTTAAAATCTCCACATATGATTTCAGTGAACGATAGTTGTAGATAATATCCAAGGAGACGTTGAATTATTTTGTGAAAACGTTTGTTGGTATTGCGAAGGAAACTTCATTTTCCTTGTAAATGGCGATGACATTTTTGTTTTGACAGCTATTCATCTATAACTTCTGTTTTAACGTACACAGATCAAATTATTTAATTTTGTCTGTCAGTCTGTCACGATTTCACCCCATTTGTCGAGTTGTCAAATGCTCCATATTTCTAAAACTATGTAAACAATTGAAGCCGTTCGTCAACAACGTGATAGGTCCATATCAGTTTGACTTCAGACGAGGAAAGTCCACCATCGAACAAATATTCACATTACAGCAGATCTTGGAAAAAAACCCACTAACTTCAAATCTATACCTACCATCTCCTTATCGATTTCAAAGCCGCATATGACACCATCTGAAGGAAAAAGCTTTACAGAACAATGTCTAGTTTTGGCATCTCTGTCAAACTTATCCGTTTATGCAGAATGACAATGGAGAATGCGCGCTGCTCTATCAAGGTAGGAAAAGATCTCACCACTGCATTTGATGTCAAAAAAGGTTTTAGACAAGGCGATGTACTGTCATACGACTTCTTTAACATCGTTCTGAAAAGAATTGTGCAAAACTCAACGCTCAACAGTAGCTGTCGGAAGCGGAGAAGATGGGTGTAGTGGTCAATGAGGGCAAGACCAAGTATATTCTGTCATCAAAAAAGAACATTGAACGACGACGTCTTAAACAAAACCTAACCACGGCCAGCTATAACTTTAAGTAGTTAAGGACTTTGTCTGCCTAAACACCGCTATAAATTTAGACAACGACACCAGTGCTGAAATCAAACGAAGAATAACTCTTGAAAATCGCTACTTTTTTGGACTTAGAAGGCGATTGAGTAATAAAGTTCTTCTTGAGCATCTAAAGTCACCATCTGTAAGACGCTCATCATCCCGGTTCTAATTTATTGTACTTAGACTTGGGCCCTCTCAAAGAAAGGTGAAAACGTCTGAGGATGCTTTGAGAGAAAAATTCTTCGGTTGATTTTTGGTCCCGTCTGTAACGATGGAGAGTGGAGGAAAAGATACTACGGCGAACTTTACAGCGACACTAATCTGGTTAAAAGAATAAAAGTCCAACGACTTAGATGACTGCGTCCTGTAGAGCGAATGGACATCAACGCTCCAGCCCTGGAGTTCTTCCAATCCCGACGGACGGTGCAGTAGAGGAAGACTGCGACTTTTATGAAGAAGATGTTTAGTAATTTAAAAAAAGTCAACATTTGGTTCACCCCTAATATCCCGTTTAAGGTCATAATATAGAGTTCAAATCATTTTGGTGTGAATTAAATTAAAACAAATACAAAATGATTTGATAACTTTTAGAATAATTTTGTACGAAGAATGACGTCCTTGGCATGTAATAACATTTTGGAAAAAATATATTTGACAATTTTTTTACAAGAATTAAAGTTCCTCGACTTTCGGTTTAGAACGTAAAGCTTAATAAAACACATCACAGTGATAAATTCATGATTAACATTTTATTTCCTTATAAAATGTAAGACAATATCATTCAATTGGCCACCTCGAACACATTTTTAACCACTTTTCCTGAGAGAAAATTGACATCACTGAAATATGAAATATCGCGACCAGAAAATTTCTGAATTATCAAAAATTGTTCTGTGTACCTTGTTATCCCGTCATGTTTGATATCGTCCAAGTCATGATATTTATTCACCACGACGCCGCCAAAAAGGAAAAGTTCAATTGCTGCGAACGCCAGGAAATCGCTAAATTAGGATCATTAGCAATACTTGCAGCAGAAATATTTTGTATTGATCATGCATGACGACGATGCACTCATCCTTATGACATTAGGTACGCTTCCACTCTCTCCAAGTTTCTTTGCAATTTTACCGATTGGTTGAGTACTGAGTAGTCGTTCGACCGTAACTATAACTATTGTAGTAAAGTTTACAATTTAAATGACAGCTGAGTTTGACAGGTGTCAAATGTCAGCGCTACTAACTTGAAACCTAGTTGAGCCTGTACTATACGAAATTTATGTAAGGTCCCTAATACCTATACAAAAAACCGCATACATTTTTCAGATCAATTATGGGAATTTATCAGTGTTGTCACATCCCAGCCCTTTTTTTCTCAAGGGAAGCAGATCAAGCACAAACAAACTTAAATGCAAATTTTACAACTAAAGTGACACTATTTTTCACCGATAAAATGTCTTTAACAATAACAAACAAATGTATTTTTATACAAATTACCAAAAAGAGGTAACACTCACTAAGAAAATAAACTTTCAAAAGTAATTTTATAAATACTACTATTTTTTTTTGACATAGAGGCATAAGCCCACGATAATTTTCAATACCTTTGTTAGTATTTTGCTAAGCGCAACTTTTCCTATGAAACAATTTATTTGTAGTTTTTGTTTGTATTATCAGACTAAGTTCAGTTAGGTTTTTGAATGTTGATAATTATTCATTCAAGACTTCCATTCAATAATTTGTTTTCCTAGAAAAGTTTCGGTGCTTTTATTTAAAACAAAAAACATATAAATGTATTTAAGACATGCTTTGGAAAATCGAAATAAGAAAGGGCACAAAAGGTACCAGTTCCGTAGCCGCCGCCGCCGCCGGTCGTTTTGTTTTATTATTTTCTCACAAACAATTTATGTCAGTCCCTATTTGATTAGCTTCTATACATAAGCCCTATAATAAACATAAATAATTCCTCTATAGCTTTATTATATTTTCGTCGTCGTAAGACTCTCAATGTATAGAAGACACATTCTTCACCACTAGTGCGACTAGTTGGTACACGATAAAAAGGTTTGTAACCCGAAACGCGTCCGCGCGCACCATTAAGCCTTTTTTAATATTATAAATCAATTTAAATACGTTACAAAACAAACCTTTGCCTTTGAACCCCTTATCAAGTTTATGTTGTAAAAGTTGAAGAAAAAAACTCAAGAATTTTTGTAAGTGGTTATTCGCATGACTGACCAAATGTTTGGTTTGTTAGTTTTGGCGCCCTCTCGTTTAAACCGCAAAAAGAAAATAACACCAGTCACGCGTTTGTTTACCTACCACAAGGTGTAAATGCATTCCATGCAATAAAATTTGCGTGCCATTGAAATAATATGATTACCTCACTTCACTTTAAAATGAGTAAAATGCATGCCTCATATATGTAAGGTAGTTTAGTTTTGCCCGATATGGTATAAGAAACAAGGTGTGGCCCATATATGGAGGAGTAACTTCTTGGACTTAGACAGCGGCAGCTATAAGGCTGAAAAATGTCACGCTTCTGTTCGAGTTTTCAGATAATTAGTCCGGGCTCGTTGACATATGTACATATAGTACAATACACAATCACGTGAGAGATGTAAGTTTCATGTAGTTTCCTTAGCTATAGGGACTTAGTATAAAGTAACCAACAATTTGTGGTTTTTAGGTTAAGGACATGGCGACTGGAACAAGCCCAGCTCAAATTCTTGTTTTTTTTTAAGAGTTTAAGGAACTTTCATTTTAAATTAGGAGGCTCTTTAATTTCTTATTTATTAAATATAAATAAAGTACGAACCGAAACAATGGTTTGATAAGGTTCGTTTGATAAGATCGTATGTTCTGTTATGAAAAAAATATATGTATATAAATACATAGATATTTATAAGAGTAAAACAAGTACCAAAATAATTTTCTGAATTTTTTAAATTAATAGGATTTTGTTTGTTGTGTTTTTTTATTTTTAACATTTAAAAACAATAATTATGTATTATGTTTTACAGTTTGCTGATGTTATTGCTTCTTAAAAACAATGATATGATTACATTGTCCGAGACTGTGAATTTAAGCTCCTCATTAGATTATCATATGGATGAAGGATATGACAAGAACCAAAGACCAAGTAAGTATAAAGGTAGTGTATTGAAATTTTATAATTACAAACAAAATTAAAAACACAAAGTTTTTCAATGAATACCTTTTTTTTACGCCCTGTGGCGTATGCGTAACATTTACTTTAAATAATAAATAAAGACAAACAAAATCCACTTTAAAATGCCTGACATGTTTGGGTAGTTAAAATACTATTACTTTATGTTTTCTTTCTTGAATTAGAGCCAAATTCATAATAAATTGTACTGAAAACAAATTGAGAAATAAGATAAAAGGTGTTTTTAAAAAGAGGTCTCATTTTGAATGTCATTTTTAAAGCTGTCAAAATTTGACATTTGACAAGTAAAAACTGTGCCATTAATAAAAATTGAATTATACACTTTTCAACGAAATTGTTAAAATTCACTACAAAAATGAAATGGTAAAAAATTTTGACTTTTGAGAAGCCGCTGATCGGATCCGAGGTAAAACTCGGAGATTACGTATAAGTGAGCAAAATTATCTCATCAAGAAATCCAAGAAAGAATATTGAAAAGTCTCTTTATCCTCAACATGACACTATTATTGGTGCTGTTCTTGGGCTGATTAATGATTTTTTATGGTCGTAATTGATAGATTTTGAAATAAATTACGTTTACCTTCAACAGTGATAAGTAGAACACAAACAAAAAAACAAGAGTAAGAAAAGTTGCCTAACAGTGCTTTATTTCTCGAAGAGGTGATCACAATTATTATTGGCCGCTGAGATCTTAAGATTTAATGTCCTTATGCTTTTTTTTCTTGGAGCCACGTATAGATAAGGTCAACAATAATGCTCCGCAATCAATTCAAAGGCGTTATGTCATTTAGCCCAAAACAATTTTACTAAACTTTTTGTTGTTGTACGATTTGGGCAATATTACCGAACCTACGGGCGTTAAAACTTTTTTGGGTTTAAGAAATTCCAAACAAAAAGAACCGTTCAATGCCCAATAAAACAACGACAATATATCAAAAATGTCATTTTTATTTTCAGAAGAAAATTTGACAAAGCCCAAAATCAATGTCATATTGCCCAAATCAATTTTAAAATATCATAACGCCCAAATAACTAAATGCCATATCATCTGTTTCAACATTTGGGCATTTTGACAAAATTTTTGTTTTTTTAGTCACTACGGCATTTCGAGTTCAAAATTTTATCGGCCAAACGCCCATCAAACGAAAAAAATGTGAGATCGCTCAAAACCTTGAAACGTCCAGAAAACATAAAAAATATGTTTGGAAAAAAAGTAAATTTTCAAAGTGAAATAAAATGAATTGGTTTGCTTGCTCGCAGTGTTAGCATTAGTGAATGTGTATTTGCAACCCCCCTAATTGGGTTCACTATACGTATTGGGGTAGGTGCGATGTTGTGCGAATGCAAAGTTGATTTAAATCCAGATTCTTTAAATGTAACGAAACTTTGCATACAACCAACTTTGCACCTAACCTAAATCCTATGGTGAATAAAAGTAGAGTGGTTGCAGGAGGGCAACATACCTCACTGTTCATACCCGTCTCAAAGCACAACCACACAAAATCTTTCGGGCCTTTTTTGACATTTCTAAATTTGGGCGTTACGGCACTGAAAGTTGATTTGGGAAAAATGACATTTTATTTGGGTTTTGTGACGTTTTCTTAGTGATATTTTTTATGACGTTTCTCTTTTTGAACTCTATGGCTGCGTTCAATCTCAGACAGATAGGGTATCCGGATACCTTTTTGTTAGAGTTTAACGTGTAAAATAACAGCTGATCAAAAACAGCTGAGATGTCAAAAAAGGAATCCAAAGGTATCCAAGAATTTCTGGGGTATGTAGGTATCTGACAGAACAGCTGATTCAACACGTGGCTGAATTTTAAGAAACTTGAAAATTGATTTCAGCTCTTTGTATTTTGTAAAAGATACAAAATGTTAGTTGAAGTTAATTTTGAGGATGTTCTGTACATAATAGACGATGAAGAAGCTATTTGCCTCCGAATTTTAGAAATGAGATCGAAATTCTTCTAGGTATTGTCACTTCAGAACAGTCCTCGTTTCTGTAAGGATAGTTTTCTGTTAAACGTAAATCGTTTAAAACCGGAGATTTCGCAAGTAAATTATTAATCGTATAGAATTCCAATTCAGCTAAGAGGAAATTTAACATAGATTACAGATTAAGGATATCTCTTATTTAATAAATTGTTACGCACCTATCAATTCATCATCGTCCGACAAATCAGTTGAATTATCCAATAAATGTTTTATCTTACAACAATTTTGACTTCGAAGCTTAAATGTTTCTCTGCTTTTTGTGAACAGCTGAAGGTTGTTTTTATTTTTTGACAGCTATCTCAATACAGCTATCCATCTCGTTCAACAAGGCATCTAAAAATCCACCTATCCAAGATACCCTATCCATCACGAGATTGAACGCAGCCTATGTCATTTTATGATTTAGGCTATAAATCGTTGGGTGATATGACATTTTGTTTGGACTTTGTGACGTTCTCTTTACGATGTTTCTATTTTTGGACTTAAATTCGTTTAACGATTTGGATTATATATGTCGTTGGGTGATAAGACATAAGAAACGATAGAAATCATAGCCGTCATTATGCCCAATATAAATGTCACAAAGCCTAACCCCTATGTAAAGAAAACCCAAATTCAAAATTAAAAATTCTTTTGGGAAAAATGGCAACTAAGAATTTGGGCGTTCTTTTATTTAAAATTGGTTCGGGTGCTTTAGGCTCCAATAAAATTCTATTCTTTTCATTTTAAAGCCTTAAAAAATTTGTAAATTTTTTTTGCTAACTTCTTAAGTTTAAAAAAACATTTCATCTGAATGACTACTTGTCTTGCAAAAAACTACTAACAATTGAACTTGAAAATGTGGACCTATTTCGGTATCCCTGCCTTATTATAGCGTACAATAACTGTAAACGACCACTTTTATAAATCGAAAAACCACTAACAATAAAAATACATTTCCTAATTTTTTGGATAAGTGTATTATTTGTGGATGATAATCCCCAAAAAATCTGATGTTTAAATAAGGAAATTGATTTGTCCATAAAATGTTTAAACACACAATTAAGATGACAAAGGAAATTACTATTAACTTAAATAGCGACCACACCTATATAAATACCGTGAAAGTTTCATTGTGTTAGCTTTCATTACATTCTAATTTAATAATATAAACTTTTATTTACTGTAGCCATTTTTTAATGTTAAAGGTCATTCCACATTAAAAAAAAAAAAGAAATTCGCTTATGTATAACAACAAATATATTTAGGGATTGAGGATTAAATTTGAACTTTTATTTAGAGCATTCGGAGGATTTAGATCCTTAAATATATTATGTAGGGTTTCATTTTTAAATTAAGAAAATAACAATACATTTTAAAAAGAATCTTTGTGAATTGTGTATTGTACAATTTTTAATAATGGCGTAGTTTTTTACCTGTCAAAAGTGACAGCTACTGTGACAGCTTAAGTGAGTCTTAAGAAACCAAGCTATGCAATATTAAAATATGTATCTGTTCGTTGACTTACCTGTATTTTGACGACTTTTAAGAATGAAAATTGTTTGATCACGTTCATATTTTTGACATTGTATGTAAGAGTTACGATATGAAATTGTATATTTTTTTGCATTTAATAATTGTTTATTAAATGGAATTATTCAAATTGTTTTCGAGAATGTAAAGCTTTCCATCAATGGCTAGTTTCCAAGAAAAGGATTCACTTAACCACTCAAAAAATTGTGTGGGATCTTTTTTCCATAGCAAATTGGTTCCTTTGTTTATGTTATAATTAATCTTCAATATATCGACATACACCTAAAAGGTTTCCAAAATTTAAGCAATCAATCATTAAAAGGCCTTTCAACTCAATTATTGCCACGAGGATAAAATTCCCGTACCAATTTTACTAAATGCCAACAAAAGAAATCAACTGCCTTTGATATATGTAATATTGACCTGAGACTTCTAAAACATGTTAACTTTGAAATCATAATAGTTTATTTAGCTGACTAAAAGGAGATAGCGTGTTTATACGAATATAATAAAATTTTATCGCTTAATTAGTTTGAAACAAAAATGTCAAAATCAGACGATACCTACCCAGTACGATAAATTTTCAAATTCTAAAAATACCTCTAAGCAGTTTTTTTGCAAAACTTCCTTCCTGTTTTAATGTTACTCTTATAACTTACACTTTCAATTTAAAAGGCTAACTTAAAGTTGAAGGAAGTTTTAATATAAATAACCATTTTTACTTATCCCTGAAACTCTAGGTATCATTCTAAGGCTATTGCTCGTTTCCAGTTGTGACTACTGACAACGAGACGACATTCAATAATTCATCCACCTTCAATCTTTTAAAGTAAGAGGATTGAGTGTCGACGGCCATTTAGGACAAACATCCAACCTACAACCTTCCAGCCCACTTACATATTACCACCACCTTGCTTCACTTCCGATTGAAATGCGTCTTGTATACTTTTTTCAGGCTCATGCATGGCCACTGACCACTGACCAGGCCAGTCCACTGCCAGTTCAGTCCATTGATGATGGACTCTCCTCCATGTACAGCATAGAATGGATGGCGCACCTTTTCATTGATTTCAATATTTATGGTATCTCACCTTTTTCACGCGGGGTTCATTTGGTCTTCATTGTAAACAAAAACGGGGGTCTGATGTTTAAATTTTCTTTTTTTTTTCTGTTTTGTTGTCTTGACTCGCTCTGGCAATTATATTGAAAGTTATAAGATTATTTATAGATTTTAAGCTGAAGGGCATCAGATAATAATATTTGAAACTCACTTTTTTTTTCTTTTATATATACATATGTATGTATATGTATATTATATATATTTACACTTTACAGATACAACAACATTTGTCGATGTGGGACTTTTTATTAATCGCATTTCGGCAGTGGAAGAGAATAAGGAAGTAAGGATTTAGCCAATTGGCCAATACGTCAGCTATTTAAGCCGATTGATTAGTTGTCTAAAAAATTTCAGGAAATTTCATTTGATGTGTTCCTACAAGTCATATGGACGGATCTGAGGATACGACCGCGTGAAACAAATTTAACAAGAACGAAAAATTTCACAGAATTACAAATTGAAGAACGACAAAAAATATGGGTTAGTTACAAATTTTTAAAACTTTGTATTTTTTGAAAATCTCTTTTTTGTTCAATAATTCTTTTTTACTTTTCAAGGTACCAGACTTGTATATAAGACAACTCAAGGAAATGAAAATAATAAAATTATTTGAAGATATATCTAGTTTACGACTTTATCAAAATAGTACAATTGTTCTTAGTATAGGGTAAGTCTAAAATTTTTTTAAAAAATGAAAAAATGATTTATGTATGTAATGATTCTGAAAATTAGTTTTTGTTATTTTTGAAATCCACCATTCGTTGTTTCAAAACTCAAAAAAAAAAAACGTGCCCAATTTCTAAAATGTTATTAATTTTAAAACTTAGAACCTTACTTCAGTTTTACGCACAGCTGATATTTTAACACAAGTAAACTTGACATGATACTAAGGAAGATTTTTTTGACTAACTCCTCAGTTAACTATGCAATTAAGTTGCTTTTATTTCGAGGCAGTTTTTTGGCAGCTGGCTAATCAGATACTAAATACTTGTCTCAACTTCAAGTCCATTATGTAATCTGCTAAAAAATGCAACAATTCGTTACTCAATTATACATAGTTTCTGTAACTGAACGCGATATGTTCAATTCCCAATTTTTTTTGACTAAACTATCTATTGGAAGGCGATAAGTTGAACTATCAAAGTGAAATCAAAAACAAAGGGCTGGTTCAGACAACATAAGGGTTTTTATTTGCAGTCAACTACATTTTTTGAACTTCAATTTTGACTAAGACAAATAGTAATAAAGCTTTCATTAAATGAAAAAATTGTGATTGTCTGTTATTTTGACATAAGTGGAATTGACTTGATAGCTAGGGAGATTTTTTTTGACAACCTCTTTTTGGCAGCTTACCAATCAGATACTAAAAACTTGCCGTACTTTCATGTCCCTTATGTCGTCTGAACCTGAACAAAGATGAAAGTTGCAAACTAATTTACAAAAAAGTATATGTGTCATCGTGATAACAATGACCCATTTGAAATGCTGGAAGAGCATTTTGGGGAGTTGTACCGACTTAACCTGAATGTAGCTTGTGTTCTCGTTGAAGAAATTTTTCCACATATGAGACCGTGCTTATCTGTTCATCACTACATTTTTTGCATCTGGGTCCTACCAAAGGGACGTTGGTCAGGACTTCATAGCAGCAATTAGTCGAACTATGGTGCCCCGGTTTGTATATTTTCTTACCTATTTTGGCTCCGACTTGTTTTTGTTTTCATCTGCTTAATAAGGTGATAAATTTTGACGTTTTATGTGAACACGTTATATGTGTAATGTAAACACGTTATACGATTTATCAAACCACGTTATCGCCATTCGAGTTTACAGAACACCATTTTATCGTACTTCCCAATGATTTTCATTCCATATTGTTCCACAGAATGAATTTTGTTCCAATTTTTCAATATTTCTCGATGATGTTCAAAGAGATAGTTAGGGGCCGGTTATAGCTATCAGTAAAATCCATGAGTAAACAGGAGGAATCTGAAATGTTTTACTGATGAGCGTTTATAGCAATCAGTAAATTTACGTCATTAAATTAAATGTCACTTTGAGGCTTTGCCCCTCAGACAATTTTTTTACTGTTTCTTTCATCAGTAAAATTTTGAATGATGTGATCGGAACAGTACAAAATTGGAACACCAACAGTAAAACGAAATGGAATTTTGATTGGCCTTTGGCAGTCAGCTCTTTGTATATGAAGTGAAAATCTGCACAACAAATTTTCAGTACTCCGAGCGCCGCCTGTATGTCGTCAATGAACTAAAAATTCGTGTTCCATAAGAGTACTATAGATTATATATACAAAGGTCAGCTGTTCAGTAAAATGAAATTTCATCATTAAAAAAATTAAAATGGATTTATAAATTAAATAAAACTTTAAATGCATTGTTTCTTTTTGAAAAAAATACTTGAATCTAGGATTCATCTTATTGCAACAATCTTTTGCTAGAAATAAATCTGTAACATTTTCAAAAACTAAAAACAAGAATTTTACTGATGGATTTTACTGATAGCTATAACCGGCCGACCCCTTAAAGAAACTTAAGTACTGAGTCTGCCATTTTGACACTTTAAATGACAGTTAAGTTTGAAGAGTGTCAAATTCAAGCTCTACCGACTTGAAACCAAGAAATTAATGACTTTATAAAGGGTGGTTATATTTTAAGGGCCGATGTTGATTGAGAATGAAACATAAATTATTTTATTTTTTTTTATTATGATAATATTGGTATGGTTCAATTATGCATGGAGCAAAATATCGGCCAAATGGCCACCGTGAACTCGGCGGCACACCTCCACCCGATAATCTAAATTGTCGATGACGCTGAGGCATAATTTAGGTTCTTTGCCGTTAATGTGCCGAATTATCTCATCATTTAGTTCTTGAATTGTTAGTGGCTTATCAACGGCGATGTACACTTTTTCTTTGAAATAACCTCAAAGAAAGAACTCACATAACGTACATATCCGTTCGTTCGTTATCATCTCACGATAGCGAACACAGTAACTGCCTGACAGTTCAGTTTAGCAATGTCACATTTAAATATTTTTAACGCATTGCTCAAAATCAGTTGGTCTGAAATTGAGAAATGTCAAATGAAATGCAGAGACAAAATTTGATGTTACGTGTGGTTTCCTTAAACAAAACACGCTTATACCCTTTCCATATATGTACATATATTAGTTTTTAGAGTCAATTTAATAAAGGGTTTTTCAATAAGTGGTCTTATTTTTGTTGACAAGTAAAAACTACGCCATTACTTAAAACACATTCAAACTCACTACCAGAATAATAATAATTTTGCCATCACAGTTCGCAATTTTGCAACAAAATTTGTCTGACAGTGCTATTTCCCGTGGAGGTGATCACAATTTGCCATCGAAATCTTGTGATTTAAAACTGTTAGAGGTCATTCTTAAAGGCCACGCGTAAAAAAGGTATATGTCAATGCTCCTCACTCAATTCAAAGTCTGTAAATTGGTAGAATAAAATTTCATAACAAAAATATAGTGCTGAAACTGAAGATGAGACATTTTTTCATTCTTAATGGCATATGTACCTTCCCTTTTACAATTAATTAAACATTTACCTATTGATTTCTTTTAAAAAGTACTTTTTAAATTTCACAATAAAAACCTCTTTTTGAAAAACTCTGTACCTATAAGAAAGCTTTCAAAATTATTCATTTTCTTTTATTTACAGTGCTACCATTATTATAAAATGTGATATGGACTTCGTTTTGTACCCGTTAGATGTACAAAAATGTCCAGTAGATTTCAGTAGTTGTAAGTATTAATTTTTAAATTTTTTTAATTTCTCCTTAATCACACTCTAATTCTTCCTTTTTTTTTAGATAAATATTCAAGGCATGAAATGGAATTCCATTGGAAACGAGGCAATGCCATTACATATCCAAATGATTTTGGC
Organism: Eupeodes luniger; assembly: GCA_951509635.1. Taxonomy (NCBI): domain Eukaryota; kingdom Metazoa; phylum Arthropoda; class Insecta; order Diptera; family Syrphidae; genus Eupeodes; species Eupeodes luniger. The sequence goes on from OX608075.1 coordinate 109,291,956, forward strand.
AATGGCTTTTTTCGACTGCCCAAATATGTTGTATCATTTCATCCTGAATTGGATATGCGTATTATAAATTATGGTGATGGTAAGCTAGAAAACATTCAATGAAAGAAGACTCCATCTATTAATTTTGGTATACAATTTTTTAGAAGACCACTCCTCAGCCCGTTTGGAAATAACTCTCTCACGTGAAGTTAAAAGTTATCTTCTTGAAAATTACCTGCCATCGACATTATTCGTATCAATGTCCTGGGGAAGTTTTGTAGTTGTCCCAGAAGTTGTTCCTGGTCGTATGGTTCTTCTGGTAACAACTCTTCTATCGTTAATAACAATGTTTGACACTGTACGCAATAATTCTCCAGATGCTTTGGAATTAAAGTGCCTCGAGGTAAGAAAACAAAAATGAGTAATCATTTAAATTGAAATTTAAATTAATTATATAACTACAAAAGCTCATCTAGGATATAGTTTTATTTTATTTTGTCCACATTTATCCACATTAATCTATGTACCGCACCAAGGATGACTGAGTTTATTTTGAGAACAGAAGTACACACCCCCGAGAGTATTGTATGTAGCTTTCAAAAGTGTCTCTTCTTGACATTGTCCATGTCCAGTATGTCCACCAGTGGTTATTTAATTTTGCACAAAGCCGGTAGATGGGGGATTCATTTTTTTTTTATTTATTTAATTAAACATAAACTTTAATTTTTGTTTCTACTATACGTTTGTAGATGTACTTAGAGTAGACGGCAGTGATGGCGTGTATAATAAATAGATTAAAACAACATGACCTGGAAAAATGGTCCTATTAAATTTTATTTTTTTGCAAAATTTAATAGACTTTTTCTTTTTGTTGTTGTTGAGAATAAGGCTCCATTAGTACATCATGAATGTTATTACAATTTCAGGTGTGGTTAATATCCTGTACGCTCTTTGTATTCCTCGCACTCATGGAGTATTTTATTGTCCTGTTTGGGATACGTTATGACAAACACTGGCGTACTTCAAAAACTCTCATACCAGGATTGGTTTCGCCACCTATAAATTTGGCAGCAAGTGGAATGAGCTCGGAAACTCCAGTAAGCATCAGGCTTTTCTTTAATACGCTTAGAACATGCAAATGTTTTGATAAAAATAAATTTGTATATAATTTAAGATGACAACATTTCGTGGCCCTCGAAAGAATGGTATCGAACATGCTGCAAGAGGTTTCCAGTTGAACAGAGTAAATCCCGAAACAAAAACAATCAAACCAAATAATTCGCTGAGTCCGAATGTACCTGCTTCGTCAGGACATCCGAATTCAACGCAAACGCAACCACAAATATCGGAGAATGAGGACGCCAGCACGATTGATCCAACAAACAATAGTAATCCAATGCATAGAAGAAGGTACAATAACATCTATGTAATTGATATTGATCAGGTTAAGAGAACGGGCAGTAAAGAAAGTTTCAAGTATCTGATTGGCCAGCTGCCAAAAAATTACCTTCGAACCTTATTGGAAAGTTGACTAGAAAGTTACTCAACTTTTACTCTTTTACATTAAACATTAAAAGTTCCGCTTCTAGTTAATTGAAAAATCAAATGATTAGCTGTCATTTTGACATAAGTACATACATACGTGGACTTGACTTGATAGTCACGTAGATTTTTCTTGACTAAAGCTAAAGCTATACATGATTGGAAGATCTTCCAATAGTCTCAGATTTTTTTTCAAATCACTTTAACCAATTTTCTATCAACCATGTAAACACAAAAAATTGGCCCACTTCTTGCAATCGGATGTACGCGTCTATACACCCAATTTTTTGCTTTCCAAATAATAAGACGGTTGTGCACTAATTGGCAGGAAATTTTTGAGCAGGAATCAACAGCAAAAGTTTACAAGATCTTGAAAGAATTTGGAAACTACAAAAATCTGTCTTCCAATTGTGTAAACAGACAATTATTAATTGGAATATACAAAATTGTTGCCAATTGTCAGCCAATTTTCTACCAAAAAATTGTCTAATATTTGGATAAAAACAACCAACCGTGTAAACGGAAAATTTTCACTTGATAGGAAATTGGCACCTAATTGGATGCTATTGGAAGAGTTTTGACAGTTTGGTCAATAATGGAAGATCTTCCAATCGCGTAGATTTAGCTTGTATTTCAAATTAAATAACCTTAACTGGAATACAATTTTTTGACAGCTGACCAACCCTTATATAGTCTGAATCTGCCCATTTTATTTTCTAAAGAAAATTTTAAATATATTGTCCTAAAATAATATATTATAAATTTAGCTTTTACAGATTCAGGAATGCTGCTGAGTATGCCCTTCTCTATGCAGGATCACAGCGTGGACGATTAGATCAGATATCCTTGGTTCTGTTTCCATTGAGCTTTTTGGTCTTTGCTATTGTCTACTGGGTGCTGTATCTCAGTGAATCACGAAAGAAAATATGATACGATACAGTAATGTTGTACAGTCTAATAAGGTTCTATTTTATTAAATTCTTCCGATTTATAGTTATATTTTTTAAGCTTTACTCCTTAAGTTAATTTAAAGATTGATTTTATTTTATTATTTTCATGTGATACTGTACAAAATACCAAAGATAAAATTTTAATTTATTATTTCAAATTTAAACATTTAAGAAACTACTAACTTTTATCAATTAACTCCATATTCCTATCTTGTTAAATAGAATTTCAATTTCGCCAATATCTTGGAATTATGTTTATCAAAACAAAAATGCTGTGTAAAAATATTAATAAATATACAAAACCAAAAATAATCTTCCGATATTATAATAATATAAATAGTAACAATCAGAAATTCAATCTGTTTCTAAAAATCTTTTGATTATTAAAATATAACTTTTAACTAAGTAGACCAATATTATTTTATTTTATAACAAATATAAAAATAACAATTAATTTTAAATTTAAACAAAATCATATATTTAGAAAATAAGAAATGAAACAAAAAAATATAAATAAAGTTTTCCAATTGTTATGTGCCTTCATTATCTAATATCAAATATTATGTACTATATTTAAAATATATATTTGAAAAAAAAAAATAATTAAACAAAATTGTAAATTTTTAAAATAAATATTTTACTTGAACGCAACAAAGATAAAATAAAAATAAATTTTAAATAAATTAATTCGATTTTGTTTATTAATCAAAATGGACAAGTTGAAAAAAACTTCGGAAAAATAAATTACAATACAATTAATTAAAAAAGAAGGCCTCTGGATGTAGTCAAAGAATTACAATAATTAAAGCTTTAAAATCTTTACATATTTTGTATCTAGAATGCTCGGTTGAGTATCGGACCTCTTTGGTTTTAAAATGAAGAATGATTTTTTGATGTCAACTTTAAAATAACAAAACCTTTTCAGAGCAGGATGTTTAAAATTTTTAGCATAGAAAGTTTCAAGAAAATTCAACTAGAAAATTTTGTTCGCAAGTCAAGCCTGATAAGAAATTGTAGATAAATATTTAATTTATTGCTGGGTTTAATTTACTGCAGAGAAATCAAACCAGTGGAATTTTTGGCAAAAACGAACTTTTCCTGAGCTCTTTTAAATTTACATTTTATCAAAATATCAAATCCACTCTGAAGTGTTTATGCTTAAACTGTTTTTAATAGAAAACATCAAAGCGGTATAACTATAATTCTTTGTTCTTATACAAAATTCTTTGTATAAAAAAGGTTACTACATAAAGTTTTTTAAATATTTTGACAAAAAACATTATAAAAATGATGTTGAAAACGAGTATTTTTTAATTTGATCTAGTGTTTTCATAAACGTCTGCCTATTCGTAACTTAGACTTAAGTAAGACACGTTTATAAAGTCAGCAATGCAATCGAAAAACGCAAAGATGAATTGAAAGAAAAAGTTATGTTCATAAACGTCAAACATGACATAAGCGCCCGACAGATTGGCTGCGTTCAATCTCGTGTTGGATAGGGTATCTTGGATAGGTGGATTTTTAGATAACTTGTTGAACGAGTTGGATAGCTGTCAAAAAATAAAAACAACTTTCAGCTGTTCACAAAAAGCAGAGAAACATTTAAGCTTCGATGTCAAAATTGTTGTAAGATAAAATATTTAATGGATAATTCAACTGATTCGTCGGACGATGATGAATTGATAGGTGCGTAACAATTTAATAAATAAGAGGTAACCTTAATCTGTAATCTATGTTAAGTTTCCTCTTAGCTCAATTGGAATTCTATACGATTGCCTTAGAAGTGTTTCATAGACTGTACAATTTTTTGGTGGTTTTTGAACGACCAACTGAAGGTACAGGTTAGTGAAGTAAAGTTCCGAGTTGGAAATGTTTTACAATTGAAGAACTAACTAGTTTTCTTGGTCAAAATTTACATTCAAAGTACATAATGCAGTTGACTGCAAATGGAGTCCCTTATGTTGTCTGAAGGTTTAGATTCCTTTTTTGACAGCCCAGCTGTTTTGGATCAGCTGTTTTTCTTACAAGTAAAACACTAACAAAAAGGTATCTGTCGGTCTGAGATTGATCGCAACCAATAAAAATTTAGCGGGAGTACCCATTTCTGATTTTTGTCTGACGTTTATGAACTTAAAATGGGCAGGTTTAGGCTACATAAGGGACTTGAAAGTAAGTCAAGTTTCTAGTATCTGATTGGCTGGCTGCCAAAAAATTGCATTCCAATTAAGGCAATTTTATTGTTATTATTGGGCAGGTTCAGACAACATAAGGGACTTCATTTGCAGTCAACCTCATTCTTTGAACGTACATTTTGACCAAGGCAACTAGTTAGTTTTTCAAGTGTCATGAATTTCAAATTCAGAACTTTACTTCACAAACCTCTACTTTAAGTTCAAAAGTACAAAAAGTACCAAAATTATTATTGTCTATAAAACACTCCTCAGGCAAACTACAAGTCCACAACGATTTGTATTTTGTATTGTAAATAAATATTACTTATTTCTTTTCCAAATGTACAAGGAACCTTTTTACAGAAAGCATTAAATGAAGTTATGCAGAAAATATATAAATCATTGAGTAATAAAGTTCAGCTTTTAGTTGAATGAAAAAACATGATCAATTGTCATTTTGACAGAAGTAGACTTGACTTGATAGTAAGGGAGATTTTTCTTGACTAACTTTCCAGTCAACTTTCCAATTAAGGTGCCTTAATTGGAAGGTAATTTTTTGGCAGATGGCCAATCAGATGGTAGAAACTTGCCTTACTTTCAAGTCCCTTATGTCGTCTGAACCTGCCCATTATTTATTCCTAACTATCAAGTCAAGTCTACTTATGTCAAAATGACAGTTGATCACATTTTTTCATTTTGAATTTTATAACTCTATGATTTATTTATGTTCTGCATAATTCCACTTGTGTAAAAGGGTTCTTTGTCAAATTGGAAAAGAAATATGTAAGTAATATTTCTATACAATACAAACTACAAATCTTGTTGCACTTGTAGCTTGCCTGAGGAGTGTTTTGCAGACAATAGTTTTTTTTGGTAGTTTTTGCGCGATCAACAGAAGGTTTGGGTTTATGAAGTAAGGTTCCGTCCGAGTTTGAAATGTATGACACTTGAAAAACTAACTTGTTGCCTTGGAAAAAATGTACGTTCAAAGAATGCAGTCGACTGCAAATGAAGTCCCTTATGTTGACTGAACCTGCCAAATTATACTTAAGCAGACTTGCATACGTTCTGCAGAATTCATTGTGTGTTCATTAATGTAACAAAGAAAAAAGACGATTGTACTAACGCAACTTGTCGACGTTTATGAAAGGACCCTGTACCTTAAATCGAAGTTCAAATTGCAAATCAGCACCAACAATTTAACGTATTTTTCAAAACTATGAAATTTTATAAAACTTCATATAAAGTCAAATAAAGACTCATAAGCATATCATAACTAATGAAAATTGACGAAAATTAAGTGAGATACTGAAACGATTTAAACTTTATCTAGAGGACATAAAGATTTATACTTTACAAAATCGTCATACAATTTAATATGATGTTATGTAAATCTTAAAATTTTGTCGTGATTGTTAGAAATAGAATTATTCTCATATACCAACATCCATAAGCATAACAACGTTTTATATGTACTTTGTATGTTTTTGACTTTACATATATTTATTAAATAACTTTGTTTGCAAAATTAAATTTCTTATTTTAAAATAGTTTGTTCTTTAATTTTTCATTGTTTAATAAAGACTAATACTTTTGTTTAAATATTCTTGTAATACGTTTCCAGAAAAAATAAATTCATGTTTTCGTTAATGCATTTCAAAATAATTAACTCATCACGGCTTTTAGCAAAACATTACTTCGCTTTTTGCTTTTGAAATATGTACATAGGATTAATTTTCCGAACATTTTTAAAAAAATGAAATAGTCTGCAAAAGAAGTCAGCTTGGTCATACTACATATAATCGAAATTTTAGTTAATTACAAGCAGCTTATTTCGAAAATAACATTCATTTAAGTTCATTTAATGAATACATTCTACAATGAATATCTTTCGTTCGAATGTGAAAATACATGAAGTTCATTCGAATGAATAGAACTAGTCTATCAAATGAGCTATTCATTCGAATCTCAGAATAAGCGTGAATATTTTACAATGATAACAATATTTCACAGACAATAAAATGCACGACTGGGTCGTACGAACTTGCTTGTGTTTCCAAAGAGTCTGTTTAAAAATAGTTACTGTATTTTAAGATTTAAAAATGTACCTGCAAAAGAAGTTTATTTACCTTAATATGACAGCTCCACAGATTAACTAATACCTCACAAATTTTAATACTTCTAGTGGCAATAATTAAATACAACTTATTATATTTGACCATAATATAGAGCTTAATAATAATAATACAACTTACCTTAATCTAAAATCCATACATTTAATTCAGATGGATTAGGTATATATCTTGACTTACCACTTTATAGTGAGTTCATTTGAAGGCTTTTTGTTATAAAAGCAATCATTTGCTTCCATTGCTTATAAATTTTCATTTCAACTGAATTTAATTTTTGTTTTTATTTTATTAAATAAAATTGTCTAGGGAATAAAATAAAAATATGTTCAAATAAACATTTAATTTTTTTATATTTCTAAAATAAAACAAAATTAAGTAGGTTAGTAGTAGGTATGTAAAATAAAAACAAAAATAATAAATTGAATTAAAAACAAAGGAATTTGAAAAATTCTATAAAAATGTTTTCTTTCTTTTTTTCAACTTAGCTGTTTTGTTGTTATTCTTATATCTCTGGAATAAAAACATAAATACTCTTATTTCATAAGAATTATTGCAAGTTTGCTATTTTTTATTTTGGCATATAAGATGCATACAATTTGTTGTTTTATTTATGTATTTATTTTTGTCAATCGCATAAGGTACACAATACTTTTTGAACCATTTTCAATCAGTCCAAAGAGCTTCTTTTAATTATTTTAATTTTATGATCCAATCTTAATATTTCTGTTATACAAAAACACTTGAAAAGTAAGTATATTGTTGGTTTATAATATTGGAAGAAAGATAAGGGAATAGGGAGGGGAGTAGAGGATATGGGTTTAATGGAAACTATAATATAACTACATAGAAATAATATATTATGTAAAAGTATATATATATATATTGTATGTATATAAAAAAAGGAATGTGAAGGAGTTATATAAAGTATAGTTTTATTTGCCATTCCAGTAGCAGACTTTGCCATTTTCAAAAGCTAAATTAATTCGCGGGTGTGGCAGGAGTTTTCCAATTTTAATCAGTCCAACATTTTCATCTTCAAAGTACTAAAAGAATTAGAAGACAAAGAAGACAAAATTAGGATACATTTATAAAACAATTCGAATTTGTATTCTTACCAAACACTGTTTGATGAACTTGAGGAACTTTTCATTCATTGCAGCGTTAATAGCCGGTAATCGTTGTAAGCTGAAAGATATTTATAATCATCAAATAAGAACTTTCTGTCAATACTTCTACTTTGCTACAATGCTCACCTTTCATCGTTGCACAAATTCCGTACAATATATTCACAAATCCTTGTATTGCAATCGACATCGAATAGTGGGACGCCAAAGTTAACATCAAGCACAGTCCAAGGCTCACCAAAGTCCTCCTCCGAATGAGAATCCAACGAGGAGAGCCTTTCATCGGATTGCATAGGAATTTCAACTGAACCTTGGGATACCAGTTCCCTGGTTGGTTCACATTTGGCCAACTCAGATGCTAGCAATTCGTTGCAGTCTTCCGACATGAAGACATTTGATGGCGAACCATGCTGAGGTGTCACCGAAAAGTAATCTTCATCTGGACTCTTCAAGTCTGCCCGTTTAGTCGGTGTTTGGCGATTGAAGCTGGTCACTTCGGAGGGATCTTGGGGTGATGTTAACTCCGGGGTAATGGTTTTATTTGCTTTTTTAGTAGAGACTATGTTTACAGAAGGTTCGGAGGATGGTGTCTTCACTTCAACCGCTCCACCGGGTATACTCTTTTTCTTTACCCGTGGACGCTCCATATGCACATCAACATCATAGCTATCGCAGCCAATATCAGCCACTCCAGTGTTTACAAAAGTTATAAAACCACAAGTATTCTCCAAATCAAGTTGATTGCGTAGATTTCGAACAGCTTTGTGTTCGGACCACATAGTTTGGCGACCGTCTTTTTCATTGAACGGAAATGCTTCATAGCGCAGCTCACCTGGTGCACGTATTCCATAGCCTTGCAACAGAATGCAACCATTCTTAAGTTGATCATTAAGATTCCGGAAATTCTCTGAATTTATAACATATGAATCGCTATGTAAGATATTGACCAGAAGTTTGCCATAACCCAAAAACAGGCGGGGTAGTGATTTCAATGTGGTTCCTTTACAAAGGAGTAAGCTTGGTGGCCCATATCCAGATATATGATAGTAGAATAATTTAGACCACAAATGAGAGTTTTCAGAACTCCTATAGAATTGGCCAAAAAATGGAATGTTGAACACATGTGTCGTTAAACCAGTGAGGGGTGATGCCGATATGATAAATCTGAAAAAAATAAAAACCGACGGGAGAATTTAATATTTTGAAAAGAATTTTTATTGTTTGTTCTTGTTTTACAACAATAAAGTGGGCAGTAAAATGTGCCTCAAAATATAATAAAAATAAATAATTTTCTTATGATGCCAAACATTTAAGACGACTTGACGACGAAATTGTTTACGAGAAATAGCAAAGCAAATATTGATGACGATCAAAGTAATGCGTAACTTTTGCCGATGTAAAAATAGGTCGACGACGCACGTTAGGTGCTAAAACAAAAATAGATGAATTTTTGTTTGTTTGGTTAAATGTAATACAAAAATTGCGTATACGCCCGAGTGCTTCTCTTCTTTTGTACGTTTCTATTTAAGACAATAAAATTAAAATTTATTTACGGTGTAATTTTTAAGTTGAAAAATTAAATCGAAAGTTCATGTGAAGTGAGATTAATATTCTGATATTTTTATATTTTAAAATATTTCTATAAATTAATTATGTCCTCTTTTGTCTCTTTAAATAATTTGTATTTTCTTCTGATTTGTCAACTTTAATCGGGAAATAATATGTAAAGAATCATTCAAAATATTCTCTTTTTAAATAATATAATATTTTAAACAAATTACCAATACTTAAAATCTGATACATATCTTAATTTTGTTTTTACACGTATTACTATTATTTTGCGTTTGCTTAAACGATTATAATAATTATTATAAACATGCAAAAACTATAAAATAAATATGGTTAAAAATAGAAATAGGAAACCAGTTAGTTTTATGTGGTTCTCAGATGATTTGTCGTGATAGCATTTGGGATTAGGTATTTAAACAAAATAAACTAGGAAATAAGTGTAAAGAAAAGAAGAAATCTCAATAACATTTACAATATTTTAGCACATCCATAAAAAACAAAAAGAAACAACAAAACATCATTGTTGACTATAATAATAATTATCTTGATGTCACGTTTCATAGATTCTAACATAGAGAATTGTTTACTTGAAAGAGGTATTTCATTAATTTATCAAATAAAATTCCCATAATTTTTGGTTAACGCATGAAACAAATTGGAAAATATTTTGTTCATAAAATGAGTAGCATAGACTCCATTAAAAAGTCTGACTGATCTTACTGAGAAATAATCATCAAGTGCTAAAAAATTTGGTGCATTTTACAAGGACTTGGTTATTAATTTTTTCACTTTTTTTATTCTCATCCATTGGACTAGATCAAATTTGTATTCAATAAAAAATCATTTTTAATACAAATCATTTAAGATTTTTATATTATATTGATTATCTTCACCAATTAAATAATGACATTAAATGGTAAAATTGGGCAGGTTCAGACAACTTAAGGGACTTAAAAGTAAGGCAAGTTTCTAGCATCTGTTTGGCAAACTGCCAAAAAATTACCTTCCAATTAAAAGCAACTTAATTGGAAAGTTGACTGGAAAGTAAACAAAAAAAAAATCTCCCTAACTATCAAGTCAAATCTGCTTATGTCAAACTGACAGTTGATCATTTTTTTTTCTTCATCCATCATTCATTCAGCTGTACTTTATTACTCTATAATTTATTCATTTTCTGCACAATTCCATTTAATGGTTTGTGTGTAAAAGGGTTCCTTCTCATATTGGAAAAGGAATAATTAAAAAAACAAAAAACAGGTCGGGATGGTATTGTAACATGCCTGAGGAGTGTTTTGTAGACAATTATGTTATGTTTTTGGTAGTTTTCAACTGAAGGTAGAGGTTAGTGAAGTAAAGTTCCGAATTTGAAATGTATGACACTTGAAAAACTAACTAGTTGCCTAGTTGATCAAAATTTTCGTTCAAAGAATGCAGTTGACTGCATATTGAAGTCCCTTATGTTGTCTGAACATGCCCATCATCTTTGGTTTTTTCTCTTTTTTAATAAAAATGAAACTTATGCAGTTTTATATTGGTGAATTTTTATTTTAATGAAAACATGTTTTTTTTATTTTTGATAAGTGGAACATAGGTAAAAATAGATGTTTTGTTTGTAAAACTCTGCGTTTTCTTTTCTATTCATGAGTATCATTGAAGCTGTCAAAATTTCATGCAGTTAATTTTTCTTTGGATAACAAATTTAAGACGATAAAGATAGGATGCATATGAAGTGTCAACAAATTAATTCAAAATTGTTTTATATTTGGATAAGAATTCTTTCTAAAAGATTTAAAATACAATTTTTAATAAAAATACTTTGAATTAACTATAAAATGAGGTGGCGGAACAGTCCATAGAGAACTAGGTCTTAGTGACTAACAACTCTCAGCCATTCCAGTGTGCAAGTAATGTTGTCAGGAATGGAGGGGACGGTTTTACGCAGAATACGAAAGGCTTATTTGAGAAAGCACTTTTCATGATAAGAATTACAGGCAGTACCCGTGAAACAAACTTTAGATGTCACAGGCAGGGATTGGACTCAAGACCTCTGGAATGACAGTCCAACGCACTAACCGTCACGCCACGGGTATTACTTGAACTAATCACATTTTTGAAAATCAGCTATGGGAATAGTGTTAGTGTTTCTGTTTGTACAAAATTTAAAACTGCAAAAGTTTATTTTAAATTAAATTCAAAAATTTTAAAAAATCGAATACTTGACAGATTTTAATTAAAAACAAATTAATTTATTTTACCAATGAAAACCTCTATTACACGATCAAAATATTTTCGCTTACTGCTCAAAAATAATCGAAATTCCATAATTTAAGTTCAAATTAAAAAAAAAATATAATTTAAGTTAGATTTTATGTTTTGGGAAGAAAATAAATCTTGAGTTTTTTTTTAACTATTTTTGTATTTTCCTTGCTTTTTTCGTACTCAAATTGTAACTTATGGATAATTCTGAATATTTTCAAACTTATGGCTGTCAGATGTGTTATCCCAAAAAAAACCCTGCCGGAATCTTGATCGGAAGTTAACGGTTGGGCCCAATTCCGTGAACGTGCATAATTTTCGGTGTAAACTTTGTTGAAAATTCTATGGAAATCAATTTAAAATTAAATGATTTGATTTTTGATTTTTCAGATTTCGGATTTTTCTTAACGAATTAAATAAAATTACCTAAAATTGTACAATTATAATTTTTGTCAAAAATATGTTATTTCTCAATGGCGTGATGACAATTGGAGGTATTTGTTATTTCACAACCTTTAACAACTTTAAAATGTAATCCGAGAAGTTATCGAGGACAAACAGTCGTAAATTTGAAAATTAGTAATGGAAAACTTTATGAGATGAATACAGCGCTGTAAAACTTAGCCGTGGCTGTCATTTTTCTGATATCGCCTTCTATTGTCGATGGCATGCCTCTTTTCTATGAAATAAACATCCACTGATTTCTTAAATACTAAAACTTCCATTCTAATGTCTGATAATTAAATTTTCTTCACTTGTTTATAACTTAAAAAATACTGCAGGTCGGTTCAACATACGAAATTTTTTTTGAAGTAGGTGGTGTTTACATTCGAAGTAACGTCAATTTATTGGCTTCAATCCCTATTTCGTTCTAACGATCAAGTAAGAGTAAGATAAAATGTTGCGTCTAAATGAAACCGCCTCAAAAGAGTTCAATGTAAAAGTCGTTGCTATGTATTTTTTTTTTTAATCGTTACTGTTTTATGTCAAACAAATTGTTCAAGTATCATTGTTACAAATTGTTGGAATTTCTTTAAATCATTTAGGAACTACTATTGTTTAAAATTTTTGGTCTATCAAACTGTCAGTATCAAATTTAAATTTATAAAAATTAAATTGTCCATGCTATCTATTTATGTTTTAAAACATTTCCCGAATCAAATTCTTATACTTTTTTGTAATAATAGGATTAAAGAAAAAGATAACTCAACGAAAAATAATCGTCGTCCGTTTTAGATGACTAATTGCTTATAAGTTAATTTGGTTTCTTCCACAATAAAAGTTAACAATAGTAAGGGGCCAGTTATAGATATCATTTGTTTTTATCATTGAAACCAATAATTGGAATTTTTTGACAGGTAAGTTATAGCTTTCTTTGAAGATTTCTGTCAATGGATAAATATTTTCTGATTGGAATTAAGCATTTTCTGATTCGAATCAAGCATTTGAGGTTAGAGTCAAATAAAAAAACAAATGATAGTTCTAACTGACCACTAATACAAAAAGCACATACCGCGTCTTGAATTCAATGGACAATATAAGTGTATTCGTGATTTATTTGGGGTGACTTTCCATTATCGCAGCACGAATTTCCTTCTGATTTTTTTTTTACAGTTAGGTAGGGGTCTCAATAGAACATGTTTTAAATATTAAGGCGAGGAAACATATTTAAGTCATAGAAAACAATATTTTCTTTTTCGGACTTAACCCTACTTTTTTTATATTTCATTTTTTGAGCCTAAAACAAGTTTTTTTGAATTGATAGCACGGCGCGGCGTACTAACAGCTAGATCCCCTTGCTTAGGATCACTATAGGATTTGGGGTGGGTGCGAGTTTGGGTATATGCAAAGTAATTTTTGCATTTGAGCACTAAAATCAAAGAAATTCCCAACAAAAAAAAGCAAGTATGGCAACACCGAACAAAAAACAGGGAAGAAATGTCAAAATCAACCATTTTTGCGTGTTTTGTTTGTAAAAAAGTGAACTTTAAAAATTACTTTAAAATAGAAATAAATGTTATTATTTATTCGCACATATCTATCAAATAAAAAAAAACCGCTAGTCGAAATTCGTGCTGCGGTAATGGAAAGTTGAGCCATTTATTTTAATACGTGAATCTTACACGAAAAGCTTGATTTATATCTTAAATCAAATTAATTCGTTAATTCAAAACAATTTTAACATAAACCTATAAAATCTCTAATCAAGTACATATTCGAAAAAAAAAAAACAAACATACCCAAAGAAACTTTCTTATTGTTTCTATAATTAATTTTTTTTTTATCTAAAATTCATTGACACACCCTGTTCAATTTATCCAGACAAACTTGTTTTGTTTCCATTTTTGTAAAATAAGCGCTGAAAGCAGCCTATCGTGCTGTCATTCGACTGTCAAATATTTATTAAAATTTGTGACGTTTCTTTCGACTTCACAAAAACATACAACAAAAATATGTATATCAACTTTTATAACATTTTTTCATTTTCACTATTCACTACAATTTTATTTTCAGCATACATTTCGGTCGACTCTGCCTGCGACAGTCGCACATCTAATTTTGATCTCATTAGTCTGAGATTCCCTTGCAATAAAATAAAGTAAAATAAAATAAAAATTCTACCTATACCTACCACACGATTATAAAATTAATATTTGAAGAAGAAAGAAAAAGAAAAAAGTTCTATTAGGCCCTGCTATTTGAATAAAAATCGATTTCTCACAGCCCTCGTACAAGTGCATATCAAATCACGAATTAACTTCAATTAAAAAAGAAGGTCTTGCTGTGGAAAAAACCTTTAAAGTGTTAATTTATTCACAGTTCAACTTAAGAGAATATTAATTAAAGAAGAAAGAAGATGTTTTCAATATTACCAAGAATATCACGGCAATCGGCGGCGTTTAGGTGAGTAACTAACTAGGTACACAGGGTACAGGGCAAAAGTTGCTACCAGCAACAACAATAAGAATATTAAAATATATATATACAGGTAGTATAAGCTTCTAACAAAAGTTATGTCTTTCAATCAATTGGGGATTAATTTATAAAAGATTGTGTACACAATTGGCAAACTGGTATTTGACAAAAAGAATAAAAAGAACCTAAAGGAATTTTTCTCCGATTACAAATAGCAAAAGCAAAAGACCTCTCACTTTGTTTAACTTTAACTTCATCCAGTTTGACCAGCACCAGAGAGACCACAAGAGTTAGTAGGTATAAAAAAATAAAATTATTAAAGGCAAATTTTGATCTTACATAAGAATCTCGTTGCCTTTAAACCTCGTTTTTAAGTGAAAGTGAATAGGGGTGGGTGTTGAATTGAAGTGTGGATAAAAAAGACTGCCCGTCGACGTCGTAGTCGTACGTGCTTCTGCGGCAAGTTAATTTGTTAAAAATCAATTTTTTATTTATCTTTACAAATTTGTATTTTAATATTTTTGTTTAGTTTTTTTTCTTTAGGGAAAATATGCAAATATTTGTCATAGTTCACACTCATAGGCAGGCATTAGTGTAATATTGTTTCGACTTAATTAATTTATGTCTAAAAACTGCCAATTTAGAGACAATAGAACATCAATATGTTTGTTCGTTTTATATTATTATATGCAGTTACAATGTATGCATTCATATTAATAGAATAAGATACAAAGAGAAGAACGTGATAAATGCAGTACAAAATTGAAATTATGCAAAACAAAAAATCTTGACCGATTTAATTCCATAACAATTAATGTAACCGCGTATACAAAAACACAACAATAAAAGTTACATTTATATGTAAATAGTTGCTATAAAACACGAACAACAACAAAAACAAAAAGTAAAAAAGAATCAAAAATGTTATTGAAATATTTTGCGACGTATCGATTTTTTCAGTTCACGGCCGGAATATATACACAACGAAAATAAAAAACATAGTAAATACAAAAGTGAATAGGAAACACACACGGTAGGCAAAAGACACTTAAGTTATGTTAACTTCCTTTTTTTAAAGAGGGTTTTTACATAAATAAGATGTAAATATAAAGAACATAAGCGAGTTGAGAAATCAGTTTAATAAGCTTATATCTATCTTTGTGTATGAGTACATAAATAAGCAGGAAACACTTTTAAAACTAAAAACTTCTTAAGAACATACATTTTTAATATGTAACTAAAAGATTTAACATGTTTCTTGGTCGTTATATATATAAAAAAAAGGTGTGTACTTATGTTAAGTTTGAATAGAAGAAACCTTGAAATCTACACAAAGGCTAAGAGGTGTTTTAGTCCAAGGCAACGCATTGCATAAGTCAGATCCTTTGTCAGAGAAATTAAAATATATATGCTATACATTTTCCTAAGTCGTAAAGGACATTTCTTCATTCGGTCTCATTCTTCTTTTTTGTTATATTAGAGGTTATGTTTCGTGAGAAAAAACCACTTCTAAGCACATCTCATAAACCAACATTTCTTGGTATTTTTTAATTGAAGAAATTCTATAACTCTAGCTTTATTTTGATACCGAAAATAGGAAAGGAGAATGGGTAAAAATATATTGGACCTGATCTACCTAGAGCCCAGAAAAGATACCTTTATGTGCTATAGAGTTAAGTAACGTAAGAGTAGTTTTTATGTCCTAAACATAGAAGCTGGCTAAAATAAGCGACCAAAAAGTAGGAAAAATACTGTTTAAATTCGAACGAACAAAGACGAAAAGTTTTATATTTTATATGAATGTTTCATCAAAAATAAAATGTTTCCTATTGTCACTTAAGGGTATGAGCATAATTTGTTTTCGGAGCCCACATAAGTACTATATGGATTTTTTTGATCTTAATGTTGATGAAATAAGTACAAACTTTCGTATCTGGTACTACAGCATCTTGTTGCAATTTAACACTTAAATCATCTTTTAAAAGACAATTCGTTTTATGATGGTATCAAATAAAATGCATTTTGTTTAGCTAAATAATAAAAGAAGAATTTTATCCTGATAAAAAGAAAAATCATTTTTATATCTATTATACTGTCTAAGCCTCTTGGTATACAATTCTGTGTCATCATCAAAAATGATGCTCTTGAACTAAACTTTCTAACTTTGTTTATGTCAATTGTTTATTACTATTTATTCATTTTTCCTGTTGAAATTGAAAACCGTTGAATTTTCAAGCTGTTAAGCGAATTATTAAAAAGCCATTATGTTTTTTGCTAATATTGAACATTTTGTTCACATACTTTGAGGTCTATTCAATTAATCGAAAGTCACCAATACTGTTATTTTGATGGCACACTAATTGCAATCCTTGATATACTGCCTAAGTCCCGTGGTATACACAAATTGATGTACAAGAGCTAAGCTCTCAAAAAAAAATCAAAAATGGACATTCTTCTTTAACTTTCTTAATCGCTTTTAAATTGATCCCGAAATAAAATTTTCAATGATGAAAACCAATAACAGCTATAAGTGGCCTCTAAAGAACTCAAATCCAATAATTTATAGCATTCATATATTATTTTTGAGAGAATATGCTTTTAGGATACATATTAAATTTTTTTAATAAATTTAACAAGTAAACAGATGTTTCCTTTGTATGCATTCAAATTTAAGTTGAACGACTGGTTCAATTAAGAGAATGGCGTTTGCTTACGCGATAAACATAATTAAGCTGGTTTTCATTAATTGAATTGTCAGACAAAATGTTCTCATCATTTTGTTGGAGGGGGACACTTGCTCGATGTGCATATCGAAAAATATCTTTCTAGTAAATAAACTCAATTTGAAAAAAAAAGAAAGGAGTGCGCCCAATAAGAAGAAATTTCACATATCATTTATACAAAAATCTCAATTAAAAATTCTATTGACAAACTTTTCTTTTTTGTAGATATCATGAACGTTGCATTAGTTCGGTTGTACCAAGTGCCAATCTACCCGATTGTGGAATTGTTAACGAACCCATTTTATCATACGGCAAGGATTCCCCCGAGCGAAAAGCTCTCAAAGCTGCCCTCAAATCGACCGCTGATAAATGTGAAGAAATTCCCATTGTTATTGGCGGGCAAGAAATTAAAACAAAAGATGTACGCTATCAGGTTATGCCACACAATCATTCGCACAAAATTGCCAAATTCTATTGGGCCGATCAAAAGATAATCGAGAATGCAATTGAAGTTGCTACCGAAGCACAAACTAAATGGGATCGTACACCATTGACCGAACGAGTTAAAATATGGAATCGAGCTGCTGATTTAATGGCTGGAAAATATCGTCAGGAATTGAATGCAGCAACAATGTTGGGTCAAGCTAAGACTGTTATTCAAGCTGAAATTGATTCAGCAGCTGAATTAGTTGATTTCATACGGTAAGAGAATAATTTTTGTGAGAATTATGTTGAATTTTTGTGTATATATAATCCTTAAAAACAAAAAAAAACAAACAAACAGAATGAATGCGTATTTTCTGAAAGAATGCACAAAATATCAGCCAATTAGTGAAAATGCTAAAGTGACTAAAAATTCGATGAGATATCGTGGTATCGATGGTTTTGTTGCTGCTGTTAGTCCTTTCAACTTCACGGCCATCGGTGGTAATTTGGCCTATACCCCAGCACTAATGGTAAGCTTAAAAAGATTCTGAGAATAAAAATCCTAATCTTGATTTACAGGGTTGTGCAGTATTGTGGAAGCCATCGGATACTGCGGTGCTTTCTAATTGGCGAATTTTCAATGCTATGCGAGAAGCAGGCGTACCAGATGGGGTTGTGAACTTTGTTCCTGCTGATGGACCAGTTTTTGGTGATACCATTACTAAATCTCCTTATTTGGCTGGTATCAATTTTACAGGTTCAGTTCCGTAAGTTTCGTTTTGTCTTTCCTCTTTTTGATTGATTTTGATACAAAACCATTTTTTTTAAATTATAGAACATTCAATCGGTTGTGGAAGCAAGTTGGTAATAACATTGACAAATACAGAAACTTCCCACGATTGGTTGGAGAATGTGGAGGCAAGAACTTCCATTTTATTCACCCATCGGCAGACTTGGAGACTACTATTGCATCAACTATTCGAGCTGCATTTGAATTTTGTGGACAAAAATGTTCAGCGTGTTCAAGGATGTATGTTCCAGAGTCATTATGGTCAAAAGTAAGTTTCTCAACTTAATTTTATAGCACCATCACCACCATCAAAACTTATAAAACTAATGTTTTATATTTTTTATTAGATTAAGCCAGGACTTATTGAAAAAGCTTCCAAATTGAAAATTGGAGATGTTCAAGATTTCTCATCCTTTGCATCAGCAGTTATTGATGAAAAAGCATTCCAACGCATCAAATCATACATTGAACATGCGAAAAGCAATTCGAACACTGAAGTTCTAGTAGGTGGAACATACTCAGATAAGAAGGGTTACTTTGTGAATCCAACGATTGTAGAAACTAAGGATCCTCTTGATAAATTAATGACAGAGGAAATTTTCGGACCACTTTTAACTGTGTACGTATATAAGGATAGTGCATTGGAGGAGACCATGAATATGGTAACCACATCAACACCATTCGCACTAACTGGTGCTGTTTTTGCCACTGACGAGTAAGTTAAAAATATTCTAGAATCTTCATAAATTTGATTTTGCTCCAATTATTTGTTTGGTTTGTTCAACTTTTAGATCTTTCTTAACTCATGCCCTGGATAAATTTAAAATGGCAGCTGGTAACTTCTACATCAATGATAAATCAACTGGTGCCGTTGTGGGACAGCAACCTTTTGGAGGTGGTCGAATGTCTGGTAAGAAATTATTTTGTATTTTGTATTTCTTTTATGTAAATTCACTTAAAAATTTCTGTTATTTTTCTTGTAAAGGAACAAACGACAAAGCTGGTGGCCCACATTATGTTCTCCGTTGGACATCACCTCAAGCGATTAAGGAAACATTTATTCCACTGCCAGATGTTGAATATCCTTACATGAAGGAATAGAATAATACAACACTTCTCTCTTAATGCTCGAATAAATGTTAACTATTTAGATACACGTTAATTAAAGACAATAAGAAAACAAATAAACAAACAAAAATTAAAAAAACAGAAAAAAATTGTTGCAAAGGGGGCTAAGTTATAGTTTCACATATTTATCATAGCATTTCACATTATTTAATTTAATATTAATACAAAAATAAATTAACTATAGTCGTGAGTGTGGCTTTGTGTCTAATTAAAGTGTAAATCTATAACAGAATAAAAATTATAAAGAATAAAGAACAAACATTTTAAAATTAATATATAATGACAAAGTGTTTGGTACTTCTTATATTTGCAGATAAGTATTCTAAATTGATTATGAAATACAAGTTAGCAAAACAAACTTTCTGACTTTAAACAGGTGGTAGTTAACCTATTTTATTAGGGCGCCAATAAATGTGGATCATGTGATTTTAAACCAAAACTGTTAGGATAGGTTTAGGTTGGAATTTCTGTTAAACAAAAAGCAGCTGCTAAATAAAACAAGACTCAAACAAATTTGCGATAGCAAATTGTGAAATCTTAGAAGACTGTATTTGATTTTGTTTGCTTAAATGGTGTTACTGTTGCCGGCGAAATTTGTTTGTTTTTTAAGGAACACATTATAAAACAAATATTTAACATAGTACAATATATGTATGTAGGTACATAAAAATAGAAACAAATCGAAAGCAAAAATTATAAGAATGAAGAAAACGTTAAAGAACGAACCAGACGACAACAAAATAAAAAATATGCTTATATTCTAAATACACACATTTTGGTCACCATCGTCATTTTTGTAGAAGGCATTCAATAGGAGTTAAGTTCAACGTTCAATTCGATACAAATCGTGTCATGTGTTTGAATTGTTACTGAATGCAAAACCACGAACAAAATTTTCCATAATGTTCCAAACAGTTGTGCAAACTCTAATCGAATTCTATATTCAACGAAGTTTAACAATGAGAGAAATTAAACAAAAAGGTGTTAAATGCAATGTGACTTGGTTCTCCTGAAAAATAATGTTTTTCTAAGTACTCAAAAAAAGCTGAGGCGAAATTTAAAGAGAAGACGTTTATAAAAATTCAAATCAGTTAAAAAAAAGTTATGTGGCCATTTTGAAGATATTCTAATAATAAAATAATAAAAGTTATATTTTTTTGAGGGTTTTATGCCTGTTTTGATATGCAGCTATTTTTGGAAATTTGGTGCCCTCTTGGATACGGCTCTTAATCATTCAGGGAATAATCTTTTCCGAACCCTCTTCTTCTCGAATGAAAACAAGTTTAATTATTGACCCTAGAGAGTTATACGTTCAGAGCGAACAATTCGCAAATTTAAAAATAATTCAAAGGATTTTTGCTCAAAGGTATTATTCAAAACACCTGCCACATTTGTTAAGCCGCCTTGCTGAACTATATTGAGGCACTATGAAGTGCATTTTTTCTTGTAAAACCTATGAAAGCTAAGTGCATTACTTTTCTGATTTCCTCTGACAAAAATTGGTCGCGGAAGGAGTTAACAAAATGTTTATAAAGCCTTGAAAAATGTAAGAAAATAAAACTATTCATTGGAATAGAATTGTTGGCTCCGAACAGATACCTTAGGTTAAGTTAAAGTGGGATACATTTAGGCAATTTAATGGCCCATTGTGATACCACATGAATCTTGAGGTTTTCTTCTGAGCTCAAGGAAACCAGTTTGAGTCCCTTACGAAACGTGAAAAACTGATTATGATTGAGATCGTTTAGATCGTTATCGCAGAATTTTCCTAGTTAATTCTTGAGTTTTTGAGCTAGAGCAGGGCATGTTCAGAGGAGGTTAACAACTGTTTCATCCTTTTTCTCATCTATGCAGCTTCTGCAAAAGTTTTTTTATTAGACAGTGAACGGTAATGACACTGATTATTGAGCTTATATGCGATCTGCCTACAGATAGCAAGCACCTTGAGGCCTTTAAATCTAGTATAGACCAGATGTTTTACGTGATGTTATTCCATCGATGTTTGCCTTCTTAATAGCGTCGTGCATTAGGAATAGTTTACATGTAGCGATTGTTATGCCAGCATTAGCCAAACGTGGTAGAATGGGTTGTACTGTACCATTCCTGGCGAGTTCATCTGCCTTTCAATTTCCAGTTTGTCTCTATGGCCCGGCACCCAGCAAAGATGAATGTTAAACTGTTGTGCCATCTCCTCATTAGAGATGATCGGCAGTTATGGACTGTTATAGTTTGTAGAGACAGAGTCCATATCAAATGTTTATATCACGTTTTCTTTAAGCCAGGGCAAGACTTCTTTTATCGCCAAAAGATGCGCCTGGAACATGCTACAATGATTGGGAAGGCGGAATGAGAGACTTAATTTCAGTCGTAAAAGTAGATTAACTCATCTTCCAGGAATGCTCTATTCTCCCAGAAAGATCTGGAAGGTATAGAAATCTTGAGGTTTCTGTCGAATTGGAGTGGGGGGATGGTATAGTCTGTGTCTTTTTTTTTAAACTAACTTAAATTTCATAAGAATAGAACACCTTTTTAGAAGTCATGTATGGATATACAGCTATGTCCAAAATATAAGGAATATTTCTTACTGCACTTGAAAACATTTTGAAGTCATTTTAGAACTGCTTAATAGAGACAAATTCAAAATAATTGGGATCGCAACCAAAGGCAAAATTTCTGAAAAAATGTCACTTAATGTCATACAAAACCAAAAGATATCCGTTTAAACGAACTTTCAGGTACAGGACAACTTTTGTAAGAAAATCTAAAGCTAATGTATTTATGCTATCTAAAAAATCTATCAGACATACCCAGAAGCGGATTCATTTTGCAAAAATGTAGTACATATTTTGCTATGATGCCGTTTAGATGTAAAGGCGGGCGGAATGCACTTCTCTTGGGAGATCATGTGTCCAATTTTTGTGTGGATGAAATAACGTCAGCCGTAATACTCGCACTTTCAGGAATGGTAACCAGTTTACCCTTGAGCTCAATTTGGGACGTAATGTCAAGTGTAGAGATTCTTTGTTTTCACCACAGATCGAGAATTTTGAATGCTTTACCGAATTCAGTTTTTCCCTCCCATTTTACTATTTAAAATTGTAAGACCAATGTGCACCAATACCTCCTCTTAAATCCTTCCCTAATTTCCTAACGCTCGCACTGTGTTTAAACGTAAACAGGCTAAGGGTAATAACCCCTTGAGTGCCTGTGAACTTAAAAAAAGGGAGACTTATATGTTGATATATTATAAAGCATTGTCTATAAACTAATGCCACTCCGATGGAGTTTTCAATAGGTTAATGACCCCTAGCATTCTCCAATGTTAACGAAGCTCTGACTTTAATGAAACCAAATGTATGTTTTTGAGTAGTAGTTTCAATAACTAGACCTAAATTTCAATGAGAACCATTCCATTGAACTCTAAAGATTGAAGAGAGTACACATAAGCATTCTATTAAAGCGTTTGACATTTGTGAAATGAAATTTGAAAAATCGTTGGACTTAAAAAAATAATCAGAACATAGGATCTACAAAAAATGAAATTAATTTAACTGGATTAAAATAAAGAGTTTTGAAATAAATATCAAATGCGTAGTAGTGCAATAAGTTATGTTACAAGTATAAAACACCAGCCCTCAGCTTCAATGCCAGCCCCTAATGGTTGTGGCCATTTAAATATAGCGGCACGCACAATTTCTATTGGTATTTTAAACACTAGTTCGGTTAACCGTATCTTAAGAATATATAAATTCCTTTAAGACGTCTTTAAGGTAAGCTCTTCAAATGGCCACACAAAGTACTTAAAAG
Source organism: Eupeodes luniger (assembly GCA_951509635.1). Classification (NCBI taxonomy): domain Eukaryota; kingdom Metazoa; phylum Arthropoda; class Insecta; order Diptera; family Syrphidae; genus Eupeodes; species Eupeodes luniger. The sequence continues at coordinate 109,315,469 of OX608075.1, forward strand.
GATTCAAATATGGACTTCCCCAAAGTCAATCTGAAGCTTCTCTAAAACTTGCGATATTGAACCTAAGGCATTTTTGTGTTGCCTTGGTTTTGTCAGCCTAATCAGAGTCCTACAAAAGAATCCATTGAAAGGAATTTTTTTTTTAAGGCCATTATATATTTTTTTTAAACGTTTTCAAAAATTAAGATCTTTTCATTCGAAAAAAAATCGATAGCCCTTTAGGTGTAAAAGTTACCTAATCAGTATTGAATTTTATCTGAATGAGTATATCCAATTTTCTGGAAATTAACTTTCTCATCTGAAGTGGTTTTTATTCCCGTACTACTTTCATAACCGTACAAATGCGGCCAATCCACCCATAACTACTTTTTGGGATGTCATCTTCTCTTGAACATATTGCGAAACAGGGTAGCGGAAAGATTATTGCGTTTCTAAGTGGATTTTGAAACAAGCAAGTTTCGCCAGAATTAAGGAAATTATTGCGATTCTATTTTCCATGTTAACAGCAGCGAAACTGAAACCATTTGTTAAATTTTTAGCAAATAAGATAATAGTTTAAAATCAAATGGCAGTTTTGAGCAACATCTTCTTGAAGTTTTCTAATAGAACTTATGGCACGACATTTTGTATCAAAATGTATTATTTTTAAAATTTGTCCTGCTGCAAATGAACTCTAAAATTTTGACAACCAATAATACTTTTTAAAATAACAATTGAAAAATAAATGTTGTTTCTATTATTTTGACCATAACTGTACATATATCACGTTCAAAAATTTAACCGGAATGCTCGGCATAAAGTAATATCAATATCGAGTCTATTGATCATGACATTTCCCTTTCAATATTACGAAAAACGAAAAAAACAAACACACATAACACTAAAGAACAAACTTACTTGTATTTCTTTTCCAAGAGCCGATCTCTAGTCTTATGATCTAAGCTCTCCAAACACTCTAATCGCAGTAGATCCAGTCCACCAGGAAGAACATTCCTCAAAGCAATTATAGTTGATCTCAAAATAATCTAAAAAATAAAATATAAATTTTATTTATTCACTATAAATATACAATTGTGATTTTTATAATAATTATATACTTACTGCATGAGCAAAATATCTACTAACATCTCCCTCTCCCTCAGCATCGAGCAACGATACCTTCTCCAACTCCGCCAGGAATGTATCCATACTCTCATCACACAATTTGCCTACTTCAAACATAGTTACTGCATGATTTTTAAGTCCTGGCGATAAATTGCCCATCATTAAAAATGCCGTCAACGTCGAATCGAATAAAAATCCAACACGTTTTCCACTCTTCGGACTGGGGCTTTCTTTCAATGATTTATTTGCAGCTTCACTCACATCCTCCAGCTCTGAACTTAATTCATTCTCTGAACTACCTTTGTCAGTGGTTGTTGTTACTGTTCTCTTCGTCTCTTGCACCGGTGATGGTGTGGGGACATTTGGGAATGAAAAATCACTATTATTCTCATCCGAAACATATTCAATGGAATTATTGTCTTTTTGTTGTTTTGGACTATTTTCCTGTGTTATGAGTCCGGTGCCATCTTCATTGATCAATAGTGAGTGATAATTCAGTGGGGTAACTTGTGGACGATCATCTTGATGTGCTTCACGTTTGCTCTTGTCCCAACTTGGATGATAAATTGCCGTGAAACTATCATCGAGGGGATCCTTTCGCTTAGCGAATCCCAGACGACAAAAAAGCGAAACTGCTTGTTTGACAGTGTCCAAATCAATTTGCAGCATATTGGCCAATTCAGACATGGTCATATGTTCATCGGTGCTAACAAAGATCTTGTAGAGAAGATTCTCAAAATAATCGCCACTAACACGATTCATTACAAAATTACGAAGTGGTGGAATGCATATTCGATCTTCTCCACTAATTGGTACATCCAAATAGATAAGACCTTTCCTATAAAATTAAATTATATTAAATTGGTTAATAAGGTTCTTTAATTTTCAATCATTTCAAAAAACAAACCTATATAGACTATGAATAACAGCATAATCACATTTTCCAGCTGTCTGGGAGCCAAAATCAATCAAATCATCAATAAGACTTCTCTCAGCATCATTTACGTACTGAAATTTTATTGATCACTCTTTTTTTTTTTGGAACATTTTTATTCGTTTCAATATCTTACCCTAATATCACTTTCTAAGACATAACCAACTTCTACTTTCCACCATGGTTCAATATTGATTCTGATTGGAAATTTGGGCAAAAATGTCATCGGATTTGGTTTGCTAAAAAGCAACTTGGACGTATTTGTTTTGAGATCGCTTATTAATGCCAAATATTCATTTCGACCAATTCCAAGAACTCTTAGACCTTAATTTAAAAAGAAATTCATTTAACATCACTTTAGAAAAGAAAGACCGTGGGGGGGCTTACAATCAGCAGCTGTGAAATTTGGCAATGTATCATAACTTTTATCATTTTTAACCAAAGTACTTATGACATCGAGATAATAATTGAATGGAGTAACTCGTAATCCTTTTGTTATTATGTCAGCCAAATGATACGGGAATAGGCAAAGACAATTGACGCTTTTTTGCACAAGTAGTTCATAGTAACGTTGTTCATTGCGAAATACTTTTCGAGCTAGAAACAAAAATACACACAATTAATTTTTGCAATAATGTTATCGAAGTCAGGTATTTGATTTTGTGGACTTACCTAAATTCCCACGATGTCTAAGTTGATTTTTTAAACTGTAATTGAATACGTAACGTTCATAGTCTTTCTGATTGTTGTGGAGAATCTGTGGAGCAAAATAACAAACATAAATTTTAACAAACTTTTAGAAAAGTTAAAGTTATACACCGCCTTCGAAATATTGCTATAAGCTTTCAGACTGTGATGGGAAAATATAAACTACCTTCTCTAATTTCAAAAGATTGTGAAATATAGTTTTAAATGTTTGTTTTTTGTAACAAAAGTTGCTGAATTAATTTTAGAACTTTGTGAAGAAATTCGAATTTGTATTTACCTTTTGTTTCTTTAATTTTGATCGCCTAAAAAATACAAAAAAGAAAAACATTTGGATTCTACTTAAATGTATTTCTTATTTATGTATAGAGAGGCGTGCGTCTCGTCGTCGTCAGGAAAGAAGCTTCGGCTCCATCTGCAGTCTTTTTCTCAACTAAATACAAAACAGCAATGAACTTCTGAAAACTATGTTTTTTATCAAATTTTAGCATGTGTAGTCGAGTCTAGCCAACTCGTATCTTTGTGATGTCATAATAATCAGCATAGAATACAATTTATAATTAATAGCCAAACTGATTAACCTTTAACCCTATTTATGTTCTATGTATGGAAAAAGTTGTGTTGTTTTTTCTTCTATTTTTTAAAAATGAAAAAAAAAAACAATTCTGCAAAATGATAAACCAAGCCTTGATAACACCTTCTCTGATGAGATAGTTGGAGAGAGATCCTAAAACTAACACATGTTCTTTTTGTACCGGTGCTCTCACGCAACGAAAACTACGCATATTGGAGCTTCTAACATCGAAGAAAGCAGTGCGTTTAAACAAGATTATTTTCTTTACTCTCAAGAACAAAATAAACAAATACATCTAGATTATGCTGTAAATGAATTTATGAATAAACTAATAAATTATCTTTGTTTAGATTTTATAAACCAAGTGATAAAAGTCTTTTATTTTTGTTTACAAAATGTTTAAATTTCTGGTTGTTTGAAATGGCTTAGTCTAGAAATTATAAAACAAAAAAGTATAGTAAGGTGTTTTAAATATGGAATTATACAATTACGTTGTCAAAATTAATTTAAAACTTTATATATCATATCTTCCATTATTTCGGTGATATCTAGCTTTTTCAAGTATACACTATTTTTCAAATTTCATTAAAAAAAGCTTTTATAAATTTGAAGAGTTTGTTTTTATCCCTATACAAAAACTATCTATTCAAATATTTTCCCATCAAAAACTTATTACTAGACGACATTATTTCTTAGCCATGTAACTTATATCATTTACATTCAAAGTATAGTTAAGTATAACGTTAAGAGTTTTAAGAAGTAATAAGTGACACGTAATGTTTATAATTAAGTTTCGCAACAGAAAGCAGGTATATAAACGGTCCTTCATTTGTTTTTCTTTAAAGGTGAAGCTTAATTTAAACGATAAACGATAGTTTTTGATGAGAATTTTATTTTATTATATAGTTTGGTTTGGTGAAAAAAAATATGCTCTTGAGGTAATTTGTAACCATTTTTGCACACATCCAGGTCATAACTTGAGTTAAATTGGTTCTGAAAACGTCTAGATTTTGGGGATTACTTGCCTTAGCAGGGTCTTAAGACCTTGAAAAAAAATCTAAGCGTCTTAAATATCATTATTTTGTCAGCCAACTGACGTCGCCAAAACATGAAATTACGCACCCACCAAACTTCCCACGCAAAAATTCTTTAGTTTGTGGTATTGCGTGTTTTTGTTGAAAAGTATTGTTGAAACTCAATATAGCCCCAGTCTTGATTATTTAATCACTGGTTGAAAAAAATCGGACAACATTCGACGTGATAAATCTGAACAAATGTTCAATCACTCAGGAGTTCCTTAAGGCAGTCATTTTGGCCCCCTTCTGTTCCTGTTATTTTTAAACGATTTACATCTACACATTTCTTATTCATATATCATATTTTTTATTTGCGGATGATACTTAAATCTATAAAATGATAAAATCTCTTGCAGATTGTTTTTATTTTGCACATGCTCTAAATAAACTGCTTGAATGGTGTAACTTGAATTACATATCTTTAAATATGGGAAAATATAGTGTTCTATCATTTTTCTCTATTATGTATTTATGATTATAAAATTTTAATCAATGAGCTTGAGAGAGTTTATAACGATAAGGATTTAGGGGTTAAATTTGATGCGAAATTAGATTTTAGAATGCATGTACAGTACGTTATCTATATACTCGTATACTCTATGATTGGATTTTTGTGAAGAAATTCTAACGACTTTAAATATTCTTTTAGTTTAAAATGTCTTTTTGTTAATTTCGTTAGACAGATTTTGGAATACTGTTGTGTGGTTTGGGCTCCATATTATAAAAATGCGACAAATAGAATAAAAAGTATTCAAAAACGATTTACGAGTTTTTTGCATCGACAACTAAAATGGAGCGTACCCTTGCCCTCATATAAAGTAGTTTAATTGACTTAAAATGTCTTGAATCTAGAAAAATTTACATTTAAATATCTTTGCGAGTGATGTTGTAACTGGTCATATTGATTGTGCGCCTTTGCAATTGTTTGTTAGTTGAGTTTGTACATTTTTCAATAAATATGCGGATGTAATCGATTTTCAATACTCTAAAGATTTTTTAGATAATAAAATAATGAATTTTATTTTGAATGAATAAATAACAATTTTATTACTAAACTAAATAGTTTTATTTTCATTTTTCTTAAGTTTTTAATTACTTAAAATATCAATATACTATTTAGTTTTTTAAGTTAACAACCTTTAAGTCTAAAAAAGTGTTTTTACTCATAGATAAATAAATAAATAAATAATTTTGATCAACCGCAACACTTACAGCATCAATATTTTTGATCAAGCATACAATCCGATGTTGCATAACGAAATAGGAATAAGACTTTCACTCTCTGTAAATTTCTTTACCAATTTCGTATGTAATCGGCCGATTATGACGATTATTATAATCATACCGTATTGCGCCAAAAATCGCTAAGTTTGAAACAAAACTTTTCTAGTAAATTTTAACTTATTTTAACGCGTTGTTCATTTGTTAAGAGAGCCATTATCGTAGATGACAAATATTCAACTAATAGTCGGTCCTATCAAAAGCCCCGTCAAATAAGATTCGTAAAAATTGGTAACACTAGTCTCGAATATGTTAGCACTATTTTATCAACGACTAAGGCTGATACTTTTTTTTTCGCTATTCGTAGTACGAATCATCTCCAACAGGGACTACAGTTTTGATACTTTAAATAACGGCTACGTTTGACAGCTCTAAAATGCCAGCGCTACCAGCGAAATGAATAACCCTTTGCAATACAGATGCTATTACGACTTATTTTTAACAATAGCTTTTGAGTTTTACTCCAAACTCAGAACTAATTTAAAATTCTTTTTGAAGCTATACATTTTAAAACTAATTCTGTAAACAGACAACTTATTGATTTTTATTTTTACAAAGCATATATTTACAGATTAATACAAATTAATTGCTATGTAAATATATACATTCAGAGAACTTGTAATTTAGAATGAACACAATATTTACCCCCCCCCCCCACCCCCTGTACCAATGATTAGTTGAATACCAACAGACATGATATAACTGGTTATTTGTTTATAATTGTTTTTTTTTTATTTTTTTTTTCAATGCTTTTCAAACAAAATATTAGTTTGGTTCTTAGAACCAATATCTATAAAACTTGCATTGAAATGAAGTCGCACAGAGTATATTTCAAGAGGCTTGACGTTTTCAACAAACGACAGTTGTTTAAGAAAAATTAATATCGATAATTTTTTTAAACTAAAATTAAATTTATTTTTATGATAATATTTCAAAATTTATTTCAGAATTAATATTAGTCTAATATAATTCCAAGACTATTTTTATTTTAAAAATAAAGTTTAAGGTGGACAAAAAAAGTGCAAATACGTTAACCCTCCTTTGAATAACAATCGTGTCATGGAAACCATTTGTACCCCAGAATGTTTTCTATACATTTTTTTTTCAAATCTGTGGTAAATTATTCAGTTTTATTTTTCATACTATTTTAGAAATGATTTTCAGATAAGTAAAGTTGAAATTCCAATAGAAAATTTATTTTACAGGTTATTGGAAAATATATGTAGTCTTAAATTAATTTGATTTCAAAACTAGCAGGAAATGCCATAAGTTTAAAATTTCTAGAAGATCTACCTTTGCTAGAGATTTGCGGATTGCCCAAATTAGTAACCTGTAAACAAAGTTCAACCCTTACACTGGTGCATTTATGGGAATACAAAGGTCCATTATATTTAATTTGTTATTCAATCTCATTGTCCAGCTGCCAAAAAATTCCCTTCCAATTAAGGCAACTTTAATGGAAAGTTGACTGGAAAGTTAGTCCAGAAAAATCTCCCTAACTATCAATCAAGTCAAGTCTACTTCTGTCAAAATGACAGTCGATCATGGTGTTTTATTCAACTGAGAGCTGAACTTCATTACTCAATGATTTATTTATTTTGTGTCCAATTTTATTTATTATTTTCTGTAAAAGGGATCCTTGTCAATTTGGATAATAAATAAGTAATATTTCCTTACAATACCAAATACAGATCGTTATGGACTTGTAGCTTGCCTGAGGAGTGACAATGTTTTTGGTACTTTTTGTGCTATGAACTTGGAGTAGAGGTTTGTGAAGTAAAGTTCTGAATTTGAAATTCATGACACTTGAAAAACTAACTAGTTGCCTTGGTCAAAATTTACGTTCAAAGAATGAAGTTACTGCAAATGAAGTCCCTTATGTTGTCTGAACCTGCCCAATGTAAAATCGTGTTTTGGCGGTATATGACCAAACATTTATTGGAAATACTAAAATAAAGAAAAAGCGCAAAAAGTGAGTTATGTGTAACTCGAGTGTTATGATTTTATAACTTTTTTACTTTTGATAAAACTAGTGGTTAGTACAGTAAAGCTCTAATGAAAGTATAGGCCTTAGTCGTGGATATGATGTGGTGATGTTGATCCCTTCATATCATATTTCAACAAAACCAAAGGTGAAGTCGAGGTTTTCGATCAAATGGTTTATATTTATTCTTGCGAACGTCAAACACAACTATGGCCAATGATTGTATTTACAACTAACTAGACATAGCAGCACCAGCGGCTGTCATAATTATTCGACATTTCAGCCCATCAAGGAAAAACAAAAATTTATTCAGAAACGATAAGCTCATGCCACTCATGGAAGAGTTGATGGAGACGGAAATAAATTAACGTTCACACCCTGCCACGAAACACAAAATAGGGAAAACTACTTTATATGCCCTTCGCCTTATGGGGCTAGTTTAACCGGTCTTACGAAGGGTCCCCGAGAGACTTCCTTGCAAAAAGGGGTAGATGTCACCTTTGTTCAAGAGAAAAAGACACTTAAACCAGAAGTGCCGGTGAATATGCCGAAGATATTGTTGTCATCGCTTCAAACATGCCCTGGGTACAATGGGACTCCATGAAGTAAAGTAGGGTTAAAATTAAAAAATAAACTGTGTTTGTTATAATTTTTGACAGCAAGCCGGGAGCTTTTTTTCGTATTCCATCTATATTTGGTGCTTTAGGCCAGTTCAAGTTTTTTAATTCTTTTATCTTTAACTTTGTATACATTTTAATAGCCAATGATTTCGTAATGTTTTAGTAGACACTTGCAATTCTCTTCTTAGAAGAAGGTTTTAAATGTTTTGATAATGTGTTCGGGGTCATCTTAAGTAGAAATAAGCTTTTTTTTTACAAAAAATTCACCACGAATTTGATATAAGCTTATAGTTTTCCGGAATTATTTAATACTTTTGTAGATTAATTCGACAGCAAACTTTTTTTTGCTCATTACTGTATTTTGTAGTATCTTTTTAAAAGGTTATAAAAATAAAATATTATTCCCGGGGACACAAATTATTGTTTACACAATTAAATCTGTTTTTCCCCAGCAAAATTCTTAGAAAAACATACACTCACATCACATATGTTTGGTTCATTTGTATATTTTAAATAAAAACACAGTTGTTACTTAAAAAGAACACTTAACTTCGAACTTTGCATCAAAGACGAGTAAAAAGAGAACAACTGTTAGTTCAAGTAGGTTTTTCTCGTTTATGAAACATAAGATAATTCAAATACAAAACAATTCCAACTATAAGATAATTGTATCATACATATTTGTATTTACAACCCATACGTAGACACTTCTAGAGAAGTGTTATGTTGTGTGTCGTAAAAGTATACATAGGCTGCTTATTTAAACATATTTTTTCTTATCTACTGATAACAACTGCGTTTACTTAAGATCTATAAAACTGCTACCTACCTAAAACTCATAGAAAATCATTTGTACTTGAATCATTCTCCCTGCATTTATAATGATCAAAAAGGTGTATTAGATAAACGTTCATTTATAATAGCTTATTGCAATCCATTTAAGTTAATTGGTTCTCTCACCTTTTGGGTCAGAGTAATTGCATTTAATAGTTTATTTCAGCATTTAAGTTCTAAGAAAGTAAAAGTATATTTTAATAGGTTTCTTGAACTTGTCCAGTCTGTACTTGCGTGTAGCAAGCGTAGCTACTGTGTAAACAATTTTAATTCTTCTCGCTACCTTTGCGGCGAGACTTCATTTTCATTTGAGATTCAAAGTTGGAAATAAAATCTTCACATATCAGTGTAAGGTTTCACTGCTTAGATACTAACCGAACACCAAATGAAGGTTACTCTGTCTGTAGGTATATAAATCTTTGCTCTAATAATTTTATTTCATTTGAAGGACACTTTTAAGTATTTTCTGCACTGAAATGTATCTACAAACACCGATTCGATTGTCCCTTTAGCCAGGGCCAGGGATTTATCGACAAACTCATATTTTAGCTAAAAAAAAAACAAAACACGAACCTAATGAATCGACCCATTCAAGTATTATTAAGTTAATAATGGCTAGAGTTCTGATAGGACAGCAAAACAGAAAATGAGGGTGGTAATATACTACGATTATTTTACTTACTGGCATGACTTTATATCATTATTTTTGTTATCTTTTAATGAGATTTAAAGTAGATTAGGTGGTACCTATCTAAGTACCTATATAAAATGAATGTTTGTCTTACCTGTTTGAGGTGAACTGGTAGATTCTGCCAATTGATGTTGTTGCGGACACAGTTTTCAATTTCTGCATTTATTTTTCCACTCATTTTATATTAAAGAATTGCTTAAAATTTAAAGAACGACTATGAATTTTTCGGTTGCTTCTTATTTTCTTTTTAAATAACCGTGATTTCTACATTGTTTTGAGATATTTTCTTGCAAATGCAACAAAAATCTTCGATTCCGTGAGCGTAGTAAAATGAAAATATTTTGACACCTGTCTGGTGTGGAGTACCTCTTTGACAGATTTGAGGGAAATGTTTTGGAAATGAAATGAATGCATTCAGACTGAATTTGTAAATAGGTGCTCACAGAGAAAATGAAAGCAGTCAGCATTTTTGTTAATTTTAAATATTTTCTATTGAATCTTTTACATTAGAACGTTAAGAAGTTATGCTTTTTATAAAGTCCATCAAATAAGATATAAAGGAATATTTTCCTATTTTGATAATTAATTTCATTCGAAGGAAATATAAACAATAGTGACTCGGAGGCTAGTAGAGGGCTTAAATGTGTGGATGATATGTGCAACTTGGATAGAAACTGACTGTATTTGCAATTCACAATTTTCAGATTATTTCCTCAAATTTAACATGATTTGGCAGTTCTAAATATCATTAAACATTTATATAAGATATGTTTCTACAATTTATGAAGAATCTGGGTCAGTGTTGGGACTTCTACCACTTAAGTGGTATTTCTACCACTTTTTGGTGTTCATGAGAATCTACCACCTAAAAAGCAAATTCTACCACTTTTTGCAACTCACCGTTCACCTATCATTAAACTCTACCTTCTACCATATACCATACGCATACGACTTCAACTCCACGCGTCCACTCCACAAACACAACAGCATATAAAATCGCTATGATGGATTTCTCCCATGCACTTTTTCACCTCAGTTATCTTTCTTTTTCTCTGTGTTGCTGCTGTGTGATCTTCCTTGTACAGATCTTACATAGTTGTCTAATCTCTGTATAAAATAGATTGTTTACTTTTGCCACAGATAGATGAATATTATCAACGAAGAAGTTTCATTTAATTTTTCCAGTTTCTTTGGAGTTTTGGATTTTAGAGTTTGGAGTTTTTACAAAAAAATTATAAAAATGATATTCGAATGTATGACAACATTAAAATTAAATTTAATGAAAAATTTTGTAAAACCAGAAAATATTAATGTAAACACAAATAATAAAAACAGTGAAAACTATTTACCATATTCTCAAATGTATTTTGGCATTTACTTTAAAAGATACTAACTTGAAAATGATATTTTTGAACAAGATGTAATGCAACTACGAAAAGTTATATGCAGCTATTATATTGAATTATGTGTTCAAATTGGAGAAAGGTTTAACCTTTCAAACGATGAACTAAAATTTTTCAAATATTTAAACCCGAAAAACGTCATTAATGGAACAATGCCATCAGTTTTAGGTCTCACAAAACATTTTTCACCAACTATAAATAACTCAGAACTAGAGTTAATTAATAATGAGTGGAGAAAATCAATTGGAGAAAATCAATTACTCCAAATTTTTAAAACTGATAACATTGTTTCACAATGGCTTTTGATAAAAAACTTAAAAGACGGAATGGACAATTTAATTTTTGAAAACATATCTTCTTATATGTTTGAGCTTTGTTGCTTACCGCATAGCAGAGCTGCTGCTGAACGCAAATTTTCAGATTTAAAAAATATAAAAATGAAAAAAGAAATAAATTAAAAACTACAACCGTTCACAACATTTTGGCTGCAAGGGAAATTTCAGTACATTTTCAGAATTTTAATCCTCCGGAAGCATTACTGAAATATGCTTCAAAATATAAATTTTCCGGCGGTCTATATAGCAAAAAATAATTTTAAGTTTTTCTAACTAATTTAATTATTGTGAATTGTGATATTTGAAACTGAAAGAACTGAATTATTGTTTATATAATTTTTTGTATTTTTTAATAAGTTATTGAATATAAGATTTACTACATAAAAATGGGTTTTAATTTCTACCACTTTTCTACCACCTTTTTGACATCATTTCTACCACTCTTTTACTTCTGCGAGGTCCCAACACTGATCTGGGTCTTTAAATTAATTGAAGTCACATTTATTCCTCAGTTGTCGGTTGATCTCTTCTGAATAATCCTTTATTTATTAAAACCGTGTTCTTTTGAAGGTTTTGTAGAGTGGTCATGTGAACACAGTCAAATCTGAATACAAATCAATCTACATAGGTGTTTTATTTATTGCAGCATATTTTGAATCCTTAATTTAAACAAATAAATAAATCACAAAAATCTGTGCTATTTTTGTAAGCAAATTGATGTGATTGTAAGTTTTAGGGGTAAACCCACTTTAGAAGCCCACAAAAATGGCTTTTTGGGATTTTAGGAATGCAACAAAATAAATTTGAGATTACAGAAACGAGATTTTCTGAAAAATATCAGTTACTGCATACAATAATTTTTAAATGCGATTTATTTTACAATGACGGATGTGCAGTATTTTTGCAACGCCTTTTTTTAAAAATTTAACGGTTATACTAACAGCTCCTGTAATATTGTTATGAATTTTGAGGACTTTTGGGACGAATTGATCTTTGGCCCAATGACGCAGGGGACAAAAATTATGCGTACTTTTAAAATATATTGGAAACTTCAAATCAGTCAGTCGGATTCATGAGTTTGAAGTTTTACTTACAGAAAATCATAAATAATTTTGCAACACCTTTAGGGTACCACTTCAAATTAAAAAAAAAACGATTTTTCCAAAAGTTCAAGGTTGGCTTAACCATTTAACAAATGTTGTTTAAAATTTTTTCCTTAGAAATATTTTGTCCTTCTTTCTTAGAATATGTTTACTGATTATGAAAAGAAAAGATCTAAGCAAGTCAAAGTTGTTTGGCAATAAGAGGTATTATTTTGAATGGCTGCGTTTAATCTCAGACAGATAGGGTACCCGGATGCCTTGTTGATAGTGTTTTACGTGTGCAGGAACAGCTGATTCAAATCAGTTGGGATGTCAAAAAATCCAAAGAATCGAAAGATATCCAAGAATTTTAACATATGGTTGAATTTGAAAGAACCCGATCATAAATTTCAAACTAGTATGTTTTTCGGTAAATATCCAGTAAATTATTAAATTTATCCATTGAAATTGTAAAACAATAATAATAATTTTTATCTCGAAATCTAAATGTTTGTATGCTTTTTGTCAATAGCTGAAATTTGTTTTTATTTTCTGTGAGCTATCTCAATTTTAGGTATCCAAATCTTAAAAAGTGACAGCTGCCCACATATAATATACAGTTGTTTTTCTGCGTTCAATCTGGAGTTGGATAAGCTGGATTTTAAGATACCTTATTGAACATGTCATTGATGTCACTTTTTAAGATATAACATTTACGCTATTACTATAATGAAAAATAAAGTCAAATCTTTTTTTAACTTGGCATGGTAATTCTTTTTATAAACAATTTATTCGTAGTTATAATTTCCGCCTTAAGCCTTGTTTTTTTAGCGTAAGATTTTTAATAAGCCAAAGTTAAATCAAACATTTTAGCTTAGTACTTGGCTTACTAAACAGATCAGTCACTATGAATTTCTTATAAATTAATCCTGGGAGTCTCCAACTGCAACAACTGTAGCAAACACGTTGTGCAATTTTTGATAATTAAAACACGCCAACATCTTTTACATTAGAAATTAATTCTGTTGTAAAACAAAACACCCTTTAAAATTATATATTAATTTTATTTCAAATTCTTATAAAATAGTATTTATCTTGATTTCATTTTTTCGTTTATAAAAATGTTTTACAAATATTTTCTTAAATTAATTTATAATTAAATAATTCAACTTTAAAATTATTAGAAACTTTCAAAATTATCTACTTATTTTTTTTTATTCTTAAAAATTAAATTATGACTCTTTCATTGATTTCGTCTCAAATACTGTATTTTATGAACTTCATACACAAAAATCAAAAACATAATCTATTATATAATATCTATTAGATTAAAATCTAAAATCATTCACATTCTTACACAAAAAACAATATAAAAAAAATACAATAATTATAATATTTAACTTAGGTATTTTAAATGAACATAACTATGTTTTATGTATATGTCTCAAAGTATTCCACATTTTTTCAATACAAGTTTCTTTTTGGATGATTTTTTTGCTGGCCTTAGAATTATTGTTCCATTAGATTTTGTAAAAGTTGGACTTAAGGGACCTTTTAAAAGAAATTCAACATTTTAAATGTAGGTTTTTTTTTTTAAATTGCATTTTTGAACTTACTTATCTGTGGTTGGCCAATAGGCAGAACTGTATTGTAGGATTGTGTCATTTGTTGATGACATTTTGTCGCCAAATATCGAAATACTGACGCCACATTGACATCTTCTTTGACGGAGGTTCTTATCAGTCGACAGCCAAGATTTCTTGCTACAGTTTCTACTTCATCACTTTATAAAATCAAATCAAATATTAGAAAATTAAAATTGTTTCCAAAATAAACTTACGCAGTAACTATTGCCTGATCCATAAGATCAATTTTATTTTGGACTATAACTGTGGGAATTTCATTGCACTCGTTCTCTACCTAGAAGAAAAATATTAAAAAGCTTATTTTAATAAAGGGTCTTCGAATAAAAGGGTTTATTTTCACAATTTTTGTTAAATTTATTATAAATTCAAAAAAGTATCAAAGAGTCAAGAATTTTTATTTTTTAAAATTGCGTACTGTGATTGCAAAAGTTTCACCATTTTTATAGTGAATTTTAACAATTTCAAAGGGATTGTCATATCATTTTTAGTAATGGCGTAGTTTTTCCTTGTCAACTGTCAAAAGATGACAGCTGCAAAAGTGACAGCTGCAAAAGTGACAGCTGCCCAACTAGCAGGCTATTCAAAATTAATCCTATTATAGGAAAATTCTTTCACAAACTAAAACAGAGAACATATTTTCCAAACTAAAATTAAAACTACAAAATTAGCACGCATACGCCCAAGTGCCCTTAAAATACTTTTAAGAGTTTTAAGTTACTTATCTTTGCAAAGGTTTCAAATTAAGGTCTAAGTGCAATTGTTATTTTAAAATTGCATTCAAATTTGTATAGATTTTTAAAAATTATAAAAAAATGATATTTTAAAATTGCATTTAAATTTGTATGAATTTTTAAAAATTATAAAAAATACTTTAAAAAGGTAAAAACCTTTGCTTACCAGATAACGGGTTGTGAGTCTTTCAATTTCTATCACTGACTGAAGCCTTAATGTTAAGATTTGTTTTTGTGAATTTATACAGTCCAAATTTGTTGGATATGGGAAATTTGTTCTTTGTAATTTTAAAGACAACTAATTAAGAATCACCAATTATTAAAAAAAAATTAATGAAGCTACAAGTTTGTAATCTCAACTTGTCTGGCTCATATGTATCTTAGTTTAATGAACGTACACGAACAATTATAATGAGACACTGGCTAGCCGGCTGACGCATGACGATGAGGACATATCGCCGACGACGCGGCTTGACACAAAAAAGTGTTAATAAGGAAAAATGTACGGCTATATCATTAGTGCATCTCAAATTGCATGTTCAATTTGTGTTTCTCCCACCGGCGCATTCAAAACAGTACCTATTGGAAACCGCTGACGCAGAAGCATTAGCAGAAGCTTAAACCTTCAGCACTTCAATCAATTCAAACAAACTTACATAACAAACTCTTATATGTAATTCTATCCTCAGTAAAGGCCTAAGAGCATCATATATACACACGGTGCGATGCAGGGTGCAGCATTTAAATTCAAATTACCTTCATTTTCCAATCCTTTAAGGCTTCGAACGACGTTCGATCTGTTGTACTGAACGTCAGCACACACGCTTGCGCACCACGGTAATAGGCTTTGGTAATAGCATCGAATTCCTCCTGGCCGGCTGTGTCCCACAGCATTATTCTGACATCTTCACCATCAATTCTGTATAGAATACGTAAGTGGAATTAGGCGTACGTTATTAGGTCCAAAGATACAAAGGCCTAAGATTTTTAAGCCTTTTTGTGGACATATACATATAGGTAATGTAGGTGCATAGATATATACTCACTCGATTTGTCTCTCAAGGAAATCAACACCAATTGTTTTCTTGTAGTCCTTTGTGTAGATTCCCTTGCAGTAGCGTTGTATCATTGAACTCTTTCCAACGCCACCATTCCCCACAATTACAACCTGAAATGAAAACAGACATAGTTGAATTAAAGTTGATTTTGTTGTTGTTGTTGTTGTTGCTATTGATTGGAATTTTATTTGATCGTGCTGCGGGTTTGCGAGCAGAGCACAATCAAAGGAATGTCTACCTCCACTTAAGCGAAAAGAAATTGCTTTTGTTTCTTTATTACTATTTTTGTTATATTACATCAAGTTCAATGGCCATTTAAATATAGAGATGCTATAAAATTAGCCATAATTTTGTGCATAGTCTTATAGTCGAACTTGTTGTTTTGATCTTTAGATTAAGTGTAACGGAGGTAGATTACGCCTGTTTGCAAACAAAAAGTTTCTCTGATTTCATTTTAATCGCATGTATACAAAAAACTCAAACCAACTAAGTGAAGACACGTGCCAAGCTCATTTGAAAAAGTGGCTAAAGTCTGCCATAAGGCCTGGCCATTTGAAAATTAAAAAAAAAATCTTCGATTAACATCTTAAGGGTCCAGTTAATACTACGTTTCCACCGGGCACTAAACCGAGATTTAGCTAGATTTGTCACAAATCTCCTTGAAATCTCGAAGATTAACCATAAAAATTTTAATCTCCTCAAATGAAGATTTCAAATAAAACTCATTAAAATCTACTTGGAAACATTAGTTTGTCAAATCAAACAAACTTTTTTTTCGGAGAATAATTGTTGAACCGACCCATTTAAACGCCAATTTCGTTTATTGACAGATGGAAATGTCAACAAAAACTATCTGTCTCACTTCCATATGATTCAAATTCAAAACAATAAACAACTTTCAAGAAATCACAGACGAAATAAAATGTAAGTAAACAAAAATAATAAATATATACAAGAATATAATAAAACTAATTACTTACAGATAATGAGTGAGCAAATACATATTTTTTTTCTTTTCGAAAGGAGAATAATTTGAAGTTTGGTTGTTATGACATTAACCAAACGTCAAATTAATCTCCTTTTCTTTGGTGGAAACACCTCATGATTTATTTTAAATCTCGGATTATTTGTTGGTGGTAACGTAAGGCTTTCAATAGTTTTATTATTGAAACCAATCCCTAGAATTTTTTTTGACAGACCTATCATTGAAATCAAGCAATTTAAAATTAAAAAATACCTGTTAATTGAGAGCGATTTTGTCTTTGGAAAAATAAAGTTGAACTTAAACAAGAGTTCTCTGGATTAAATAAAGTATGAATGTAACGTCTGCCTAACTTAGTCCTGTCTTAGGCTTGTTCAAAAAGTTAGGTTTGTGATAGAACAAACGCATATAAATTGCAGACAATATGCTCATTAACGTTATAAATGACATCAGCGTTGCGGAATTTGTGCGTCAATGTGCTTTTGACTGCGAAGAACGCGGGAAAAAATACAAAATATAAAGGGCGAAAAATTCAGTTCTGGAAAAAAATTAAAAACAATCATTATTGAGGACGGGCGGTGGTCTTTTAAATTAAGAAAGTTAATACTTTCAATTCTTTTAAAGTTTTGAATGGCCAAAATTTCTCGCGGCGGCCATTTATGATGTTTGTCTGACGTTTATAAACATTCAGTGACTGCTTAAAATGGTATATTAACAGGGCTGTTAACGTTCTACGGAATCGAGGTGTTCATTAGGCGCTTTTATTTTTAGGCTCAAAGCAGAGCACTGACCAGAGCATAAGCACGTTGAGTACGCTTTGGGCAGAGTTTGATTAGAACTTTCCGATTTATTTATAAAACACGCTGGAGAACTGAACTGTCAATAGTTTTAGAGTTGTTCCAAATCGGCCCATAAAAAGTTCATTATAATCTCACGATAGCAAACACCATTCAAATTAAACGCCTGACCATGATGCCGTCAGCCCACAAACCGCACCAAACAGTCATTTTTTGTGGGTGCATTGGTTTTTCGACAGTCACTCTTGGATTATCATTCTCCCAAATGTATTAATTCTGCATATTGACGTGAGTCAATTGGACCTTATAAGGGTGTGAATGCAATTATCCGATTGTATACACATTTGGACGATTACATTGGCCAAAAAAATCACGAACTGCAAAATATGCATTTTGATTTGAAGGCCAATTTTTATAATAAGCCTTTCCATGGTTCAAATTGAATTAGTCTGAAACGGAGAAATGTCAAATGTTAAATGAAATGCAGAAAAAAAACTTGACGTTTAGGTGTGGTTCACATTCAATATCGGTCCTTAAAATTTAACCACCCTTTACTAACGCCGATTTATGAGGTTTATAAAAACAGCATATTTTTAAAGTAGAAATAACTCCAACTCGTTAACTTCATTTAAATCGATTTTAAAATCGGAACAAAATGTTCAACGATGAAAACCAATGAGCCCTAATAATTCCTCTTCCAAACTTTTATTACAGCATAGCACTTCAAATCTTCAAAAAAACACCCGAGCAAAGTCGTTCTTCTCTTTATAAAGATTAATCTCATACAAAAGACAAGTAACGAGCTGACTTAAACATCAATTAAGATTTCCCACAAAAAATACAAACACTCCTCTTGACTTACTTTGATTGCAATTTCAATATCCTCTTCTCGCATGCTGCTCGTCCCACTGGCGCTGCTGCTGCAGTAACCTCTGTCGTAAACAGGTTGAAGTCTCATTCAAATTCTTAGATGTTTACCTTTTCTGAAGTATATGTTTGCAAAACACAGTTTTGTCTTCTAGCCAAAGATGGTAGATATTTGTTTCCGGATGCAGATGATGAAGATCCTCTCTCTGAATCTGACTCCGACTTTGACTTTGACTTTGTGATGCTCAAGGTGTCTTAATGTCAGATTCAAATCAAAAGAGGTATGTCTCAGCACAAGTGTGTGGAAAGATCTTAACTCTCTGTTCGATGGGTGAATCCTGAAAATAGAAATTTTTCTTTTATGAATTCATTGGACATAAATAATTTTTTTTTAATAAAAATATTTGTTTAGTGATTTTTGATTGATGAAGATAAAAAATATACATTTAAAGAAAGTCTGAACTTAAGACCTTACACGATGAAAAAGAAAAACATAATTTGGATTTAAAAAATAATACTTCAAACAAGTTGATGCGATTTCAGTTTTATTTTGTTTTTGCATTGCAAATCATCACTTCCAACAACATGCCTAGGCTCATTTTTACTCTCCAATCGAGGAAACAACTATTTTCTTGCGTGTTAGATTAAAACAAAAAGCCAAGAATTGTAGAGATAGAGATGTCTTCCTTTTGAGTGGATTAAAGTGTCATTAATTAGAAAATTGTAGTGCATTACTAATGGGAACTGTGCGTGATACATTGAAGTGCGGCACTCTAATTAATTAGTATCGTATTCTACCAATTGTATAGCAAGGGCTTAGATCTATCTTTCAACTTCTTGTTATTCTACATGGCTGCACATTTTATGTAAAATTGCAAAGATGATAAAAGTAATACATT
This sequence comes from Eupeodes luniger, assembly GCA_951509635.1. Classification (NCBI taxonomy): domain Eukaryota; kingdom Metazoa; phylum Arthropoda; class Insecta; order Diptera; family Syrphidae; genus Eupeodes; species Eupeodes luniger. The sequence continues at coordinate 109,335,072 of OX608075.1, forward strand.
GCAAATAAAGTGATCTTCTTTAAAAATAAAAAAAAACTGTAATTTTATTTTCTAGATCATTTTTAGATAAGTTGTCTAATTAAAAAAGGTTTCTCAATTCAGATTTCGATCAAATTTTATAATAACCAAGATGGACGCATATCCATATGCATTTACATATGTATATGTATATCGCACAAGGAACGCTACCATTGACATTTTGTATGATCTATTTGACAGTACGAATGACTGTCACTTATACAACGTGAATTATTCACCAAAACCAAGAAATAAGATTCGAAGAGTGTTTTCATTATGGAGGTTCCATTTCATAGCTTAAATACAATCCAAACTTTTTGCAGAGTTATTAAAAATTGGGATTTTTTACATTGTGTTACAAAAATTATCTTTTTTTTAGTTTGTTTAGAGATTCCAGCAGTAAAAAAGCAAAAGTTGTTTAATCAGTTCTAAAGTAGTGGAATTCTCGATTTGATTTATCTACCTAGGCTCCGCTATGAACACAGAAAACAACCCCATTGCTCAGATTAAACGAAGAATTACTCTTGCTAACCGCTGCTTCTTTGGGCTAAAAATGAAATTGACTAGCAGAGCCCTCTCACGAGCGACCAAAGTGTCGATATATAAGACAGAAACATGGACTATAAAAAAAGCGGATGAAAGCGCCTTGGGTCGTTTCGAGAGAAAAACTATTCGCGTGATCTACGACCCCGTATGCACAGAAAGTGAGTGGAGGAGAAGATGGACACACGACTGTAGCGCCCCTTAAGTAAGTAAGTAAGTTTGATAAGTGGTCGATTAAAATATAGGTTTCAAATGGAAATTCCGGATTTTGATCAAATTTTTAAGATATTTATATACATAAGTCACTAATAACCAAGATGGAAGCATAAAATAGATGTAAGAAAATATTTCAAAAATATTTTAGACATTAAATGTGGAAGTTGTTTTTTAATAAGAGACTTTATTGTGAATAGGTCATTATTTGAATAGCTGTCAATTTTGCAGTTGTCATCATTTGCCAAGTATAGCAAAAATTACGCCATTGCTTAAATGGAATAATACACACTTTAAAGCAATATTCACATGAGCACGACCAACGAATGAACGAATATTCGTCGAGTTTGACATTTCTTTCACATGAGAGTTTTTAATTCGTCGCGAATGAAGTTTGACATTCACCACAGAAACCAAAACAAGAATGATTTTTCGTTGCGAGTGTGGAACGCGAATAAAGTTTGACAGTTCGCATCAACTAAAATTTTGTTCGCGACGAATAAATTTGTTTTCTTAAATTTATCAATATATGATATTGAAAAGTAAAAGTATGCATCATAAATCAAATAGAAACTACATTGCTATCGTTTTGTTAAGATTTTGTGTGGAAATATGTCTTTAAACGTATATAAACTCACATTTTGTAATTCATTCGTCGTTCGTTGGTCGCGCTCATGTGAATGCTGCTTAACGACGCATTCAAGTTAATAAAATTCAATTTAAACAAAATGGTGGACATTTTGCAGTCACAGTTCGCAAAACTAAGGCAGTTTTGAGTCGTCATAAAGTACACTTTCAGCATACAATTGTGAAACTGTTGGACAAATTTGACAAAAAATGTATGTGTAAGAAATCAAGAATATAATCTTCAAAACCTTTTTCGTTGGAATTCGTAAACATGCGAATTAGTCATAAAACATGTCATGTACAAAAATGGCTCTGCGTGGTGGCAATTTGGCCGATATCGTTTTGGATCATTACTTTGATTTCTGTTAAAAAATAAACGTTTTTTAATATCAAAATTAAAGCTATAATTGCAAAAATTCATAAATGTATGTACATATGTAGCTGATTTTGCTTTATTGAAGCAAAACAAATTTTACTGACGAGAAATAAAACAAACACTAGTGATCCATTGTCAAAGAATAAATCGACTTTTTGATTGAAATTGAATTTCACCAATGGAAAAACCGCATCAATTGAGATTGATTTGAGATTCATAATAACTCAAGTTTTGTGTTCAATGGACTGAAAACATAATTAAAATGATCTTAGATAGGTATTGAAAAACTAAGTTTTATAGACAGATATGTATAAATGGCAAGGAATGTAAGATCCGCAACCAAATTCTATGCTAATTGATCACATTTAAAAATAATGCCAAATAACGACTGTTGAAACCTGATGTCACTTTATTAACTCAAAAGTCAATACTTATCGGTAAATTTATATTTCGTTGTCGAAGAATTAACCATGTTGGCTAACAAGTTTGCATCCTTCATGAACGCAGCTACATTGAAAAGATATCGATTTTAACCAAAGCTACAAATCATTTCCAGTATCAAAGATACAAGTTAAGTCACAACTCGAAAGCCGTTATGTCATTTGATTTATTTTTCAATCATCAACTACACAGTTATGAATGAAAGTCAATGACGACAAACTATGCAATTGAATGTCTTTGCCCGATCGACCTTGTCTTCCATTCAAGTTAATATACAAAACAAAATCCAAGAGTGAGGTCCATTTCGATTTCTTTGCGGTAATCGCTAGCTCGTACTCGTATTCTCTATGCATCCACAGGCTTCAGGCACACATCTCAAGAACAGACTGCATTCTAAGGTGTGCGCAGGCTCTTTGCGCATTTGTATCTTTCATTCTTTGGGCAGTTATAAGATTTGTCTTGGTATCTTGGGTCTCTTGCTTTCTATTCTTGGGTCTATCCTTTCGTAGCTATCCAATCAATGAAAGCAAAAAGAGAACGAACATGACTTCCATTCCATGTTTCTTTTCTTATGCGCGCATTTTCTGTTCCATTTAAGTTGGTTATTAAGTTACAAAAATGTGAAATAAATTTCCACAAAAGACTGCGTCTGGCTATGGCTTTGGCTATGGCTCGCTAAAATCCAGCATCAAACATCAATTTATATAGCATTGCAAATTCAATGTTGAACGCGTGTTGAGCGTTGAGCCGTAGTTTTGAAAGACAGAAGAGAATCCAAACATTTCCATTGGTTTATATACATACATCTATACAATTCTAGTCCAGAGGTTCAGTGAACTCGCTTGCACTTGGAATGAAAAGTATCTAGATTCTAGAGTGTATATATGTACGTATGTATGTATACTGAAGTATCTGAATTCTTTTCTATGGTGCTCTTCTATGATCAAGAAACGTCTAAACGACCATACTACCGTCATTCAGTTTCAGGGAGTTGCAGCTTCCTAGAGACTAGCTAGAGACATGGCTTAAAGAATATCTATTTTATCAAAACAGATGGCAGTTTGATGGTATCTTTTCTTTTGGTTGGTTTGGGAAGTGCTCCACCTGTGGGCTATATAATTAATTGCAATAAAACTTTGGGTGTTGTTACATAAAATGTTTTGAATTTTAAATTGATGTTGCAAAAATAGTTTCATAAAGTAAAAGATTACATGTATACATATGTACATATGTTCATAGGTGGAATTAGAAGTTTTTATTTCTTTTTGGAGTAACTAATAAAAGGAGCATTAAGTGCATATTATCTGACAGGTTATATTAGGTTGCTTTTTATTGAGGATATCAGAAACATAAAAGTTTGAGTCCATCGTTTTCCATTATTCTGCGGGAAAATTCTGAACAAGATCTTATGCAATTAATAACTTCATATTTTAGCACAACCAAAAAATTCAAATCAATTAAAAAAGAAATAGAAATAGAATTGAAAAGTTCTTAACTTCCATAAATTATGCTTATTTTGCAAAGAAGTTTCTTAGCACTTTTGGGTATGAGTATGAAAGCAGCCAAAATATGAGTATCGAATCAAACCTCTGAGAAAAAGTGAACATTTTTAAATCACTAATTTATTGACTCTGATTTGTATTTTGCAGCCTGCAGGTTAAATATTGAAAGGAGATTGTACTCTACTTGAAGTATATCTATCTAAAGATAAATTTTCCAATAAGAGGGATCTTTTTGAATAACCTGCTAATTGGACACCTTTTAACATTTGAGCCATTACTAAAAACAAAACGGAACACACTTCAACAACGGCATTGAAATTGTTAAAACTTATTACCAAAGTGGTCAAAGTTTGTAAAACTCTAACACATTTTTGGACCGTATGTGAAGTAACCATAGCCGCCGTAGCTGTCATTTGGCTGAAATCATTTTCCATTGTTAAGGGCATACCTTCGTCTTTACAAGAAAATAAACATCCATTAATTTCTCTTAAAAATACTTGTAATAAATATGTACATATGTATGTATGTACATCATTTTGGAAAACTCTCTATTAAGTCATCTCGTATTTCCCAAACAATAAGTCATAATTTGTATTCACTATTAATAGGGCTATTTCCTGTTTTCCTGTTCAAAAATCCTGACAAGCTTATTGTATTTTTTTCGTAAGAAATGAAACGAATCGTTTGACAGATTTGTTTTTCAATTGTACAATTCTAATGACAGATTTTTGTCAAGAAAAATTTCCGGTGGATTTCAATCACACATTTTTTTTGTCAATAACAGATATTTTCAAAGACATATAAGCGACGTGTGAAACAAAAATTCAATGAAATCAATCAGGAAACATTTTCTTATGGATATTTGACTGTTTTTTGTTTTGACTAGAAATGCAAATAGTGTCAGAATCACAAAAAAAAATTTGTTAAGCTAAAAATTTATTTTTTTTTATTTTCCGGAATGAAATTCATTTTCCTGACTTGTGTATGTCCAAAAGTGATTTTGTTTCAATTTCACATTATTCCAATGGAATAGATAGATAGATAGATAGATAGATAAGTTCTTTATTTTTTTTCAATTTTCTTATAAGTACAATATTTCATAACAAAAGATATACAAAGCATGGCTTTATAAGCCGTCTGCCGGAAAAAAAAAACTAATTAAATACAAAAAATACAATATTTGAGTAAAAAGAGAGAATATTTCATATACAATAAGTTTTATAGTTAAAAATATGTAAATATAAATATTAAAGAAAAAAAATTTGTTTAAATTATTATTTTCATAATGTGACTTTCAGTTTAGTCAAAACAAAAAAGAAAAAAGAATCTGAAACATATGGAGTAATGTTCATCATTAAAGTATATTTTGTTATATATATAATATAGAAAAGCAATAACAGTTATATGTTCACTAAAAAGTGTGACTTTTAGTTTAGTCAAAACAAAAAAATTAGAGAATCACTTTAACATCTTGTTACAACTCAAAACAAATTCAAACACTCGTTTCGATAATTTCTTGCATGTGAGACATAGCGTATAAGAGGCTTCCAGCCACGATCTCCGTTTAGTACACCCACACATTCCTCTTGGGAAAGAAAACTAGAATATAAGTAGAGCCTTCGGATTTCCTGTAATATTGGACAAAGTGCTAAAAAATGGAAAACATCTTCGTTTTGACCAAGGTTGCAAAGGGAACACACAGGGTTTAAGTCTGTTCTATGTGGTCTATAATTCAAATCGAGCATTTCCGTTCTGATCTTGAAGATCAAGCTCATTTCAGAAACTGTAAACTCTTCTCTAAAATAGTTTCCTTCACCAAGTTTCAAATTAAGTTGCCTGTATATATTCCTGGATGTTGATGCAGTCCCTCGCGCAACACAAAGCCTATACATCGAGTCATCTATAACAGAGATACATTCATATAATGCATTTTTTAATGCTTCCACATTTTCCATTGGCAATGATATTGAAAAGTTATGTGCTACAGCAAGATCATACCAGTTTTTGACCGGACTATATCCACAACTAAAACAAATTTTAAGGACTCTTTTTTGCAAGTTTTGGTCGGACCGCTTCATAACTTTGATCATAAAATCGGCGTTAGCCTTTAAGTTTTTCAAGAAAATTTGAGGTAAGCCTGACTCTAGGTGGATAGCATAATTAGGAGTGTTGATAGGTAATCTAAAAATTCGCTTGAAAAAATACCTCTGTATATTTTCCATTTCCTCCAACTGTTCGAAACCATATACTTCATTACCATAGCAAAAACAAGTATTCACGGTCGCATTGAAAACTTTGAATTTTGAAGTTGGATCTACGAGTTTATTTGCGAAGAACTGGGACCACATTGTATTTATTGCAATTTTTGCAGCGGTTGTTTTTTCTTTTATAAAGGTTTGAATGTTAAGATTATATGTCATTGTATACCCAAGATACTTAAATTCATTTACGACCTCAATTATCTCACCATCTAAAGTCCAATTCCGCCCATAGCCAATTGATCTATTTCGAGATCTGAAAACCATTATTTTGGATTTGGTGGTATTTATTCTAAGATTCCATAGATCACAAAACTGTTTTAGCTTGTTAATTTGGAGCTGTAGAGTAAGTGGACTGTCTGATAAAATCACTAGATCGTCAGCATAAAGCAAGACTTTAAGAGTAATATCCCCGAACTGAACTCCCCCAGGTAAACTGTTTTCGACATCGTTCATATACAGTGCAAACATGATAGGGCTTAAAACACATCCTTGAGGGACACCTGCTTCACAACTAAATTCTCTAGATACTTTTCTACCATTCTGAACAGATGCCGTCATGTTTTCGAGAATTTTTTCGTAAACTCTGATAAATTTAGTAGATAGGCCAATTGCTGAGAGCTTATAAAGTAAGGACCTTCTATTAATAGTGTCAAAAGCCGCTTTTAAATCAACGAAAAAAGCATATAAGTTCTTTTTTTTATCAATAAAACGCCTAGCAGTGGTGCTGAGTACAAAAATTTGATCAATAGCTGAAAGGTTGGTTCGAAAACCAGCTTGAAAGCAACTAATCATATTATTATCTTCTACCCAGGTCGTAAGTCTAGTATAGAGTATTTGTGTAAATACTTTTCTTAATGAGTTAAGCACAGCAATTCCTCTATAGTTCTCCGGCAAATCACGGTTACCTTTTTTAAAAATGGCTGTAATTCGGGACAGACGAAAATTTTCAGGGACTATCTCTTCAATGAATATTCTATTTAAAAGTTCTAACAGATATTCCAAAAACTCAGGAGTAGCATGTTTATAAAACTCTACTGGGATCCCATCAGATCCAGATGCTTTGTTATTTTTCATTTTTTTTAAAACAGCTACTAGTTCAACCATTGTGAGATTGGAATCCAGTTCCGGAATAATGACATTGGGGAATGCAAAGCTCATTGTGTTTAGGTTAGGGTCAGGCAAAAGTAGAGTTTCAAAATAATTTGCAAGTAGATTTTCATCAATTGTGAACAATACCCTCCTATTCCGCCCACTCAACACTTGTACTGTCTTCCAAAAAGATTTCGAGTCCTTGCATTCAACGATCTTAGAAGCCGTGTTTTTTAAATAAAGTTCTTTTTTTAGATTGCATAACCTTTTGTATTCTTGGTTTGATTGTAAATACAGTGATTTAAAAACAGCGCTATTTGTTTTTCTATATAGTTTTAAGAAAGCAAAAGATTTTCTCCTACTTTTTTTGCATTCTTCGTCGTACCATACAGACTGAAAGGTATTTCTACGTTGGGAAGAAAGTTCTGCAGACTGTCTAATCACTGAAGAAACTGTGTTAGTTATAGAGTCTATAGAGTCAGATGTCACACTTGGCATCGTAACTAGCTGATGGTTAAGATTAATTTTATATCTATTTGCATGTCTTTCATTCCATTTTAATTTATCATTGCCGGTTGTTTGTGGATTTACTAATAGATTTTCTAATCTGCAAAAGACAATTATAGGGAGATGAGACGAATAATTAGCTGGATATGTCTCGAAGTCATCAATTATACTTAGCCATTCACCTTTAATAAGACAGTAGTCTATTACAGAGCAACCCTGAGCAGACACGAAAGTAAAGTTTCCGTTTGAGTCACTTTGAGATGTTCCATTTAAAACAAAAAAACCAAAGTCTTCAATCAATTCTAATAAAAGTTTCCCATTTTGATTCAGATAATTGTCAAAAGATTTTCTTTCACTAGAAAAGTGGAAGTTATTTAAGACCGAGTTCTGAAAGTCACTTATACGACCATTTAAATCTCCGATAATCATCATATTTTCATGATTGTAGATAGTTAAAAAGTTATAAAGCGCGTTATAGTTTATGCTCCATTCATTATAATTTAAATAAATAGGTAGAATTTGAAAATGTTTTGTATCATAAGTGATGTCAATAACTATATAATTCTCGCAGATTTTATATTTAATAATATTATCAAAGCCAGTATTTTTTATGCCACACATTATACCACCACTAGCTCTACCAACTCTATTGTTTCTAGTTGCTGGTATACTTTTTATATTATAATTTTTAAAATACTTAAGAAACTGTAATTCTTTTCCTTCTTCTAAAAAAGTTTCTAATAAAATAAAAATATCATATTAATTCAATTAATTCAAAAAATTCAGGCATTATAAGTTTGTTTTTTAAACCAGTAATGTTGTAGCAAAAAATATTTAATTTAGAATTATTAGAGAAAAAACTATTAGTTTGGCAGACGGCAACACTATCCTAACTATAGCTGGTACCAGCACCTCCTTCATTATAAACGTTCTGACATCTAGGTGTCCCATGTGTCGCAAAGTTGCTAGATTTCTGTCTCGAGTTGACGTTTACGTTGTTTATGTCGTTTATGTCAAAGAAACATACTGCATCCTCTCCAAAATTAGTTTTAATATATTCGAGTTCTCTATTTGTTTTTATCTTTAAGCCGCGGAAAGTATTGTATACAAAAGTGTAATTGTCTATTTGCATTTTTGCTCCCTTTACGAAAATTTTGATGTTCGAGTTTTTTGCATTAAGCTTGCTTTTTACATCATATAGATGTTTTCTTTTGTTGCGATACATTAGTGATTGTTCTCGATGAACAAAAATTCCGGTGTTTTTAAGTTTTGGGGCTGCAACCATGATTTTGTTGACAGTGTCGGTGTTATGAAACTTCAGAACCATTGTAGTTTTTTTTGTTTCGCGGTTAGTGAATTCTTGTGAATTTTGTATATTCAAATCCGTATTTTCGTTGAGACCAAGAAGGCCTAGACAAGTTTGTGTTGCATAATTAAGCTTGTTTGCCGTCTTGTCTGAAGGAAAATGCATGACAACAGTATTTTCATTTGTTCTTTGTGCCACCATTTCGAGCTGTCTCTCCAGGGTCTCGCAATAGCTTTCAAGGACAGAAAGCCGTTCAGTTAAAAGAGTGTTTTGTGCTCGAAGAAGCTGTATGTCTTTTGAGACAGCTGCGACGTCTTCTTTCGTCGCAATGTTTTTAAGATGTTCGGACAAACATTGGTTAACAATAGATTTTAGTTCTTCAGCATTTATCATCTTTAAGTTGGTTACGGTTTTCTTGCTATTAGGTGTTTTTATTGGAGATACCTCCGTTGATTTTCTCTTTGGTTGCATATAGCGGTCCAGTTACAAGGGAAAAAAGTGCCGGTCTTCTGGGTTGGATTTAAAAGGACTTAAATTAATCCTACCTTTGTTTGTTTTTATATTTTGTTTTAACTTTTGGATGCACAACAAGCTTATAAATACACCAGAGTAGTTTTGACTTTTATAAATACGATTTAATACACATTTATTGTATTATTCTGGAATAATTACGCCAGAAATGGCAGACATATGTTTTAATGACAGAATTTTCCAATGGTCTTTATAAAAAACCTGTCAAAAAAGTTCCAATGATTGATTTCAATGGTAGAAACCAATGATAGCTAAAAACTGACTTTTTTTTAAATCAATCTGGAAAATTGAAATCAATCTGATAAAGTTTTTGAATGGGTGTTTGAATGTGTTTCATTTTGATTGGAAATGAAAATTATGTAATGATCGATCTAAAATCATCAAAAGAATTTTTTTTGAGAATTTTGAGCCATTTTTCGTTATAAATGTATTTTTCTATTTTCTGGAAGGAAATTAATTTCCCCGAACAGCTGATTCTTTTATGTCTATTGTCCAAAATTGAAACAAATCGTTCCACTGATTTGTTTTTTAGATAATTCCAATGACAAATTTGTGTCAGAATAAAAATGTTCAGGGTTTTTTGATGACGGACATTTTCAATGTTCGCTATGGGGCTGACTATTAATACCAGTAAAAATTGAAACGGAAGATATCTAAAATGTTTTAATGATGAGCGTTTATAGCAAAAACACTCTATATGAAGATATAAATCCTTCGTACGTATCACCCTTCAAAACCCATTTGTTTACATTGTTGTATTTGTAATGTGGAAGAATTCAACGAGTAAAATTGACGTGTTTTCACGCATACATTCACACATTTCCTGAGTTTTTAGGGGAAATTTCATAAATTAGAGGAGAAATTGCACGCACACTAAGAAGTACTTTATGAGGGCAGTTTCCGGTTTAGCTTGTAGGCAAAGCAATATGGCTACCGAGGATTTATATCTTTACTAGAGTGTTTTTGGTTTATAGCAATCAGTAAATTTACGTCACTAAAATAGAGGTATTAAATAATCATGAACTTCGCACCTCCTTTTTGCTGTTGATTTTATAATACACTTTCTTAGGGGCCGGTTATAGCTATCAGTAAAATCCATCAGTAAAATTTTTGTTTTTAGTTTTTAAATATATTACAGATTTATTTATAGCAAAAGATTGATACAATAAGAAGAATCCTATATTCAAGTATTCTTTTCAAAAAAAAACAATGCATTTAAAGTTTTATTTAATTTATAAATCCATTTTAATTTTTTTAATGATGAAATTTCATTTTACTGACAGCTAACTGCCAAAAGCCAAAAAAAATTCCATTTCGTTTTACTGTTGGTATTCCAATTTTTTACTGTTCCGATCACATCATTAAAAATTTTACTGATGAAAGCAACAGTAAAAAAATTGTCTGAGGCGCGAAGCCTCAAAGTGACATTTAATTTAATGACGCAAATTTACTGATTGCTATAAACGCTCATCAGTAAAACATTTCAGATTCCTCCTGTTTCAAATTTTACTGATATATTTTACTGATAGCTATAACCGGCCCCTTAACTGACACCATCGGAACAGTTAATAATTGGAACACCATCAGTAAAGAGCTAATTATAGCTATCATTGGTTTACATCATTGATACCAATCGTTGCGATTTTTTGGCTGGTGGTTTATAGCTATCAATACAAAACTCTGTCATTGAAAAAAATTGCCTGGTTGATACTGACAGAAATCTGTCATTGGAATTATGTGAAATTGGAACACAAATCAGTGGCACGATTTGTTTCACTTTTTAACATAAAAGTATTTATTTTTCTCTAAAAATGTATTTCTCTATTTTCAGGACGGAAATTCATTTTCCTGAACAGCTGATACTTTTATGTTCAGAAGTAAAACGAATCGTTTCACTGATTTGTGTTCCAATTTCACACAATTCCAATGACAGATTTCTGCCAGTAAAAATGTTTCGGTGGATTTTAATTAGGAATTTTTTTCCAATGACAGACATTTTTAATGATAGCTATAAACAACCTGTTTTCCAATGTTTGTGTTTGTAATAACCTATATTTTCCAACAATAAATAATAAACACAATTACTTCATAGACAAAATAAAACTAAAACTTATTTATTATTTCTTCAATAACAATCTTTCACTATGACTACACAGTATATTTATTTATTAAATGCGTTGCAACCTTAATCGATATGATACAGTGTATCTTCTATTGACAAGGTCGCCACAGTGTTCAATGATGAAAACCAATGAAAGCTATAACTGGCGCCTAAAGGAGATTATATCTTATCAAAGAATGGATCAAACCATCCCACTGAATTTGTATTTCAATTTTACATAAATCAAATGACAGATTTCTTAAAAAAAAAATGTGCAGTGGATTTCAATGACGGAAATGTTTAATAGTTGTTTTAAACGACCTGTTAAAGCAATTCCAATGATTGCTTTCAATGACGAAAACCAATGATAGCTATAACTCTCCCCTAAAAGATATTCTATTTTCTCAACAAAAAAAATTGCTCAAATCGTTCCACTGATTTGTGTTTTAAAATTCCGATGACAGATTTTTGTCAAAAAAAATGTCTGATTGGATTTCGATCGGGATATAAATTTCCAATAATCACCATTACCAACCCCTTAACGAAAATTCCAATGATTGGTTTCAAAAATCAAAACCAATCAAAGTTTCTACTGGAGACTTAAGCTAATATTAACTGTTTTTCACATCAGACACAGTACATTTTTCGTTAACAACTATTATAAACTGATAGATAAGATGATGATGTTTTGACAGTTTTGGCAGTTTTGACACTAATGCGATTTTAAATGGGTAAATTCAGATTTCCGTAAAAAATTTTGTTCGTGACGCATAAAGAACGATTGAAATTGTTTCTTTTTTTGTTTGTATTACTGTTATTTCGTGTACGTGTTAACAAGTGTGTAATAGCTGCCAAATTTCCAGACAAATATTTTTTTTATAATTTTATTAGTATATGTTCAAAAAGGGGCAAATCTACCGAAAAATTTAGACCCACAAATTTTATCTTAAATTAGAGATAAATCAATTTATTTTGCAAAAACAGGGGAAATTAGTGTTTTGACAGATCTAGACCAAGAATAAATTAATTTATTTTACCCATGAAAAACCCTAAAAGTGCACAAAAATGTTTACTTTAACAAATTCTCTAGTTTCTCACAATAAAAGACATTTTGTTTCCTTCATTATGCTGTCACGTTACAAGTTATATAAGTTGACAAAAATTTATTTGCACCAGTTTATGAAGTTTTTTGAAAATTCATCATAAAAATCTTTTTAAAAAAATCAGTTCTGTGATGTCATGGATTATGTTGACGAACTTCATTAAATTCATTGCCATGTATGAACAACAAAAATCACAGAAGGAAGCATACAAAAGTCAAATTCATTACGAGAGAGTCAACTTCTAGGTCATATAGCTGATTTCAAAAGTACTTGTAACTTGCATATACAAGAAGTTTTTGCATCCTAATTCACTATACTTAACATTGATAAAAAAAAAATATTGAAGATACTTGATCATTAACGATGTACAGAAGTAAAATTTCACTTTTAGCATAATAAATCAGTCAAATGTCTATCTGCAACTACTTTAAACAAGCTATTTAAAGAAAGTACAAAATTTCACCGAACATCAGATAATAATGTTTTTTCTCAAAATTAATCTTTTTTTTCTCAGTCTTTTTTTTAAACAGAATTGATGAATAAATAAACTCGTCAAATTATTTAACAATAAAAAAAATTAAATCTTTAAGATTGTGGAAAAAAAAATCTTACAAATTCCTTCGAGCCGGATTTGAACCAGCGACCTATGGATTTCAACTGATTTTATGAGGCAAACATGTTCGAATCGCTTTTACACTTTCCGAGCACATCATATCATTATTTACTTCTACAGTCCACCGCTCTACCAACTGAGCTATCGAAGGCGTTGCGGCTAGCTTTGCCAATTCTTTATACAAACCTTCAAAATTGCAACTCGTACTAGTATGATGACTAAACTTGGGGTTGTGGGGGCTTGAGGCCATCCATATCTATCTGCATCTATTTTTAGGAAGTAGGTACCTATCTATAAAAATGTTTTTGCAATATGAATAAGTTCCTTAGATTGACGTTAAATTATACTGTACGTCATATCGTTTATAGGTTGGAGGTGTTGTGATTTTGTTTATGCTGGAGGGGAAAACAAATTAAATTTGCGTGGTGATGGATTAAATTATTTTGTCATATTTGTTTTTGCACTGTTTCTGTCAGTATCTCGTTGCCGCGCACTTCAACTTCAAAATCAACTTATTGCAGTCTTGTCGATTTGTAGCTCTAAGAGTGTATCAGTGGCTTGAGCTTAGCGTTCATTTTGTACGCCCCCCTCTCCACCTTTCCACCATCTCCATTGCCCATCGCTCGGTTGAACAAAGCGAAAGTAAATAAAGTTATTTGTTGGGCTTTCAATGTCCGATGACGGGGCATAGTTTTGATTGAGAAATGACTGGAACTATGCAATAAATTAAGACTTTATCTAAATGGAGGTATGCAGTTATGCATATTGTGTCATGTGGGATGAAAGTAAGGTACATAGTTTTTAACAAAACCGATGAGATATTTACTTTGTTCTCTTGTGGATGTGCATGGTTAAATGAGAATTTTTATATATAAAGGGTGTTTTTTTAGAGGTATAGAACTTTCGAGAAGAATAAAACAGAAGATTTTTTAAATTGACAGGAAATTTCATACATCGGTAAGCTAATGTTCTAACATTATAATTTGAATACGACTTTTGGCATACAAACGCCACGGCTGCTGGAATGTAGTCTAATCTGGAGGTCTAATTTTGATGACTGTTTTAAACATTTGTTTTTTTTATAATTAGCGCACACTCAAAATGATTTTTGTTACCCTATGTATGACAGCACACAGTGTAAGTATTAGTAAAGAGAGAAAGGGTTGTATATGCTCATTAGGAAAGACACAGTGTATAGCATTTCACATTCGCTTAGTACGGCTAGAGAACGAATCTCTTTACATGACGATGCAACCGAAGTAAAAAAGGGTGAGAAAAGAAACTTTACGACGGTGTTAAAGGAGGCCAATTCACATGTCCGGAACATGAAACTATGAGGTTACTACAATAAACCAATTGTGGTATAAGTTGTGTGACATGTTGCACCGTCTTGTTCTAACCATAGCACCTGCACATCATGTATGCCTTCATCATGATGTGCAGGTGTCATGATAGCTGATAAAATAGCCGGCAGTTAAAATAGTGTTGACAACTTTAAGGTTCTATACCCCTAAAGAAACACCCGTTATTTTCTTTTTGAATGGTTTGAGCAGCGACTCGATGCAAATGGGAATAAATAAATGAGAAAATTAAAATGCCAAATAAACCATACGACTAGGTTGTCGATAGGATTTTTAAAGATCTTGAATTTTTTTTTCTACTTGACCTTAAAAATTGTACAAACAAATATTTACACAAACCAAATATGTATAGAGAAAATAGGTGTGACAGCAAAACCTGCGGGTAATAGGGTTTTTTAAGATACCAGCAAAGTATTACAGCCAGAGGGTCAATTGTAGCTCGTTTATAAAAAGGTGGGGCAGTTTGTCATCAATTTATTTCTATTAACTCTGCCTCTTAATTATTTGTTGTTTGTTTTTCGACTGGCACTATGTTTTTTTTTTTAACGAAATTAATTAATTTTGTAATTATTTTGCAGATTTGCTTGAAGATTACATTTCTAAGGTAAATAAACCCAATCAAGTTGCTAGGTTAACCTCATATCTAAGTATTCAAAACAAATAATTTTAAATATGTGGTTCAAGTAGAAACTGGATAATTAACACCGTAACTGTTCAAAAATATATGTGGCAACCCTAAACAGTGAAGAAATATACAGATTTATAATACAAGAGAGCATACTTTAAGAAACACCGATAAACTAATTATTTGTGTACCATTTTTAATTTCCTAAAAAAAAAATGTTCCACATACGCCATAGTAACCCAAATCAATACAAAGACATAAAATGAATCAATTTATTCACTTTATGCTAAACTTTTAATTTGTTAAGAAGGAATATTCATTTAGAACTTTTAAACCAACCTGCTTTTGACGTCTACGTGTTATAATTCGATTTAAATTTGGCAATTAAGTTAGTTCCATCATTCAATTTCCATATAAAATACAAAAATAGATCCTATTTTACATAAATCTATATTCTCATTTATGTACATACATATTATAAAGGTAATTAAAAAACATTCATAATCCTTTATATTTTGTTTTGTCATCTTTAACGTCAATAAGTATCATCGACAAAGACATATACTGTCACTCGCAAGTATAATGCATAATATTTAACTTATTATGAATTCAGGTCGAGCCTGACATTTCCATTCATAAATCATCATCTCTAAGACGTCTACAAATAATATTAGTTAAGTTTTACGTCAAGTTTAAACTGCGCACCACGCACGCACAGTATATTGTTTGGTGCGTAGGACAAATTAATCACAGGTTCGTAGTTCGAGGGGAGGTGATAATAAAAAATAATGAGTTAGGGCCCAGTTAGGCGCCAGTTGTAGCTATCATTGAAATCGATCCGGAAAAATTTTTGAATAGATATTTGACGGTGTTTCCCTTTGATTAGAAATGAAAATTTTATACTGATCGATCGGAAATCACTCAAAGAATTTTGTTTAAGAAAAAAATGTAATTACACATTTATTTTTCTCTAAAAATGTATTTTTTTATTTTCCGGACGGAAATTAATTTTCCTGAACAGCTGATACTTTTATGTTCAAAAGTGAAACAAATTGTTCCACTGATTTGTGTTCCAATTTCACACAATTCCAATGATAGATTTCTGTTAGTAAACATTTTTCGGTGGATTTCAATCAGGAAATTTTTTTCAATGACATACATTTTTAATGATAGCTATAAACGACCTGCCAAAAAAAATCCAATGTTTGTTTTCAATGATGAAAACCAATGATAGCTATAACTCGCGCGTTTTAGCTATCATTGAAACCGATCGAACGGAAATCACACAAAGAATTTTTGTGAGAAAAAAAGGGTAATTGCGTATTTATTTTTCTCTGAAAATGTATTTTTCTATTTTCCGCACGGAAATTCATTTTCCTGAACAGCTGATACTTTTATGTTCAAAAGTGAAACAAATTGTTCCACTGATTTGTGTTCCAATTTCACACAATTCCAATGATAGATTTCTGTCAGTAAACATTTTTCGGTGGATTTCAATCAGGAAATTTTTTTCAATGACATACATTTTTAATGATAGCTATAAACGACCTGCCAAAAAAATCCAATGTTTGTTTTCAATGATGAAAACCAATGATAGCTATAACTGGCGCCTTATAGCTATCATTGAAATCGATCCGGAAAAAAATTTGAATCGATATTTTACGGTGTTTCCCTTTAATTAGAAATGAAAATTATATACTGATCGATCGGAAATTACACAAAGAATTTTTGTGAGAAAAAAAGGGTAAATGCGTATTTATTTTTTTCTATTTTCCGCACGGAAATTCATTTTCCTGAACAGCTGATACTTTTATGTCCAAAAGTGAAACGAATCGTTCCACTGATTTGTGTTCCAATTTCACACAATTTCGATGACAGATTTATATCACTAAATATTTTTCGGTGGATTTCAATCAGGAAATTTTTTTCAATGACAGAAATTTGTATAGATAGCTATGAACGACCTGTCAAAAAAATTCCAATGTTCGTTTTCAATTATGAAAGCCAATGATAGCTATAACTGGCTCTTTATCTAGTAAGAGAAATTAATGAATGTTTTGTTCATTGTAAAAAGGAAAAAATTCCATTAATAATGGAAACGATGACAGCCAAAAGATTTAAAAAAAAAACGAATAAAGGTATAAAATGACAAGTTCTCGTTTGGCAATTGAGATGACATCTTCGAGAAAAACATTTAGATTCAAAATTCTGATTGTTTTTTTGTGCTTACGGCACGTGGCACCATCTTGTAGTATTTGAACAATTTCAATGCATTTTTCAAGCGAATTGGCACATAGAGTCACGGCACCTGGCAGTCAGTAAGTGAACCTTCATGGGAAATAGTTTGTTTTTCGATTTGACGTTTAGTGAGAAAATTAAAAATTGTGATTTGTTCAAAAATTGTAACCAAATCACAAGAAAACAACGACAAACACCTACATAGAAAAAAGAAAGAAAGTGTTTTGTACGACAAAATAAACAAAAATCTATGTTAAAATGTCAGTACACGCACTGGGTTCCAGGTGGAGTAAGAAGCCACTTACCAGGTGCCATTAGTTTTTAGTTATCAAATGTCAAAAGATGTCAGCTTCATAAGTGAAAACTTCACAAATGACAACTGACCAATTATCAAACAAACAAACTGTATTAGATCTGTTTGATTACTTTTTTTACTGCATAAAAGCCCATAAAGTATCAGATTCTGAAGATGAGGAAAAGATTCTTTTAAAAAGTCATTAATCAACGAAAAAGTAAAGGAACACTCTTATTATGTTCTTTTGCACTGAATTTGTGTACTTTTATATAATTTTAGTATTAATTTTGAACTTTAACTGAATAAAGAATCAGAGAAATTCATAACAGAAATTCAACAATAAAAAAGATAAAGTTTATTATAACTTAGAAAAACTTCAATAAAACTAACTAAATAAATTTTAACTTAATATGTTTTATATGGATTTTAATTTAAAACAAATAATAAGAACTTAATATACGTCATATAGTGTACTCAATTAATATCTTTGATCTCTTTAAGTATTGTAGCCTTGCTCAAAAATGAAGAGTTACTCACTTTATATGAAATCCCTTCTGAAGTGATGATTCTAGCTATGGCCCTGGTGTGCAAACGCAATTTTCAAATGTTGTTCTTTTTCAAACATACAAACACCATGCCATTTGAATTTTCGTCTTGGTTGATGACATAAAGTTATTTATAATTTTGTTATTTAACTAAGACTTCAGAGTTCAAACAACCTTAAAGAAAAAAATCTTTAAAAAATACCACAGTTCATGAGCTCACAAGAAACATGAATTCCGTTTAAATAAATTGCACAGATCATGCAAAACTTGATATGTGTTCCATTGTTTCTTCATACGTATGCAAATTCAAATCCAGAGCATGAACACTGAACACTGAACACCGAACACCGAACACAACACAATCTATCATTATCTCGAGTCCCAGCTTAGGTGAAACAATGGGATTTTGTCACAATGGCCATTGGGTCTACGACATCAACGACAAATGATTACAACTGATGGTGCTGGGTGAATCTTCTCTGCCACCATGGCACCTCTCTATCCCTTGCACCAAAAGAGTTTCATATAAAATCCAGAGATTCATTATGTCGCCTTAGTTAATTAATTACACGCGAACGTGATATGTAGCTGATGCTGATGCCGATGGCATCTCTCACAGATCAGCCACCTTGTAGTCGAAATGCAAACTTATTGCAAAAGCCTAACTATTGCATGATGGTGTAGGCGTAATTACTTTGTGGAAAAAGTAGAGGAAGGCCCTGTGATAAAATGGAGCTAGCAACTGATGGTGGATATAACGCCATCTCCATAACGACAACGTCTTGTTTTGAATACTACACTGTTGCTCAAAGATGGATGCCAGAATCTGGGATGCTTGATGCAGAGAAGACGATGATATAAATGACGAAGATGAAGATCGTTTTCTTTTACCTAACTGTTGCATATAGAGATGGCCATCAACTTCTCTGCTTTTGCCAGATTGTACATGTACCTGCAATATTTATACGGTTTGATAGATCAGTCTCAATCTCAATGTACAAAGAAGGTGCATACATACGTATATGATGATGAAGCTTCGTTTAACGCTCAAACCTGGAGCTGAGCTATACAATGGGTATATGTTGCAATTCAATTGTGTATCTTCTAGGTGTTCCGTTTTTTGTTTCTTCCTATTCTTCTAGTCTTATATTTTTGTTCCCATCCATGATGGTTTCTTATTTAACTTGGTAAATCAATGCAAAAAAATAGCTCCGGGGACAATCATCCCATGCTCTATCCGACCTACTTAGGTGGGATGTTTTGAGAAAGAAAAAAATAAGATGGATACCTACCTATAGCTTTAAAGTCATTATTTATTCAGTTTGCATCATCAGTAGATATAAACAAGTAGCTGGAGGTTGCAATATACTCGTATATATATACAAGTTGAATGCTTAAGATCACTGGAGAAAATATTCCTAATCGGTATCTTAAAAGAGATTTATTATGTGAACTTTGCTATATTGAGTATAATGTGCTCAATTTAGATACTATACTATGTAAGTTTTGGTGTTCTGAGAATTTGGTTGAAAACTTTTCAAAAAGAAAGGCAAAGAAAATTTTAAAGAAAGACTCATAGCAATAAATTTGGTCTTGGAAGCTTAAGACTTTCAAGTATAGTTACTTCAATATAGCTAAATTTGGAGTCAACATTTTAACAGAGTTTTATTTTGTCTTCAAAAATTAGTATTTCAGATCTCAAATACAGGGTCATACAAAAGGGTGCATCAGGAAGATTAACATTAAGCGATACCTTTAAGATGGTTTTTAATCAGTTTTTGACACATTAAGAGTAGGTATCTTGATTCGAGTTGTAAATTTTGATTTTTAATGCGTCTAGAGTTCTGGGACTATACAGAGAGCCAAATCGCATAATATTAGTGGCCGAAAGAGATGTTGCCAAAACTTTAAACTACGCAACCAGGAAATTTCTAGCGCAATAAACCCATAATTGGTCGAGTAGTTTGTCGTAATGCATAATTTTGATGGAATGATTCTCAATCACCGGCCAAAAAATCGATCAATTTTTACGAACAAATTATGAAGACCATAATCATCACTCACCACTTAAAAGTAAGTTCTAATTATTTCAACTCTTTGTTCTATTGCTGACTAATCCACTAAAGTAAACACACACTCATAAACTAATAATATGATACTTCAAATGACAGCTGCGTTTGACAGGTGTCAAATGTTAACTCTACCAACTTGGCCACGAAATGAATGATGCCATATTTAACAGATCAGCAATGATTCTCTTTAATTTTATTTGTTTAGCAACTATTTTATAATCGTCTTTTTTGTTTGTTCTAAAACTAAAAACAAGAGGAATAAGAAAATTGACAAAAATCCTGAACTTTAAACACTTAGAGGCCAAGATTTTTGAATTCTACGATTTTAAGGCTACTGAATTAAATACATTTTGAAACTTGAACCATGTATATGAAGAGCTAATAAGTCTTTGTTTTATCTTACAACAATTTTGACTTCGAAGCTTAAATATTTCTCTGCTTTTTGTGAAGCGCTGAAATTTGTTTTTATTTTTTGACAGCTATCTCAATACAGCTATCCAACTCGTTAAACAAGGTATCTAAAAATCCACCTATCCAAGATACCCTATCCAACACGAGATTGAACGCATCCATTCATTCAACTAATAATATGACACTTCAAATGACAGCTACGTTTAACAGGTGTCAAATGCTAACGCTACCATATTGGCCACGAAATGAATGATATCATATTTAACAGATCAGCGATGTTTTTCTTCAATTTTATTCTTTTAGCCACTATTTTATAATCTTGGTCTTTTTTGTTTGTTCTAAAACTAAAAACAAGAGGAATAAGAAGATTGACAAAAATCCTGAACTTTAAACACTTAAAGGCCAAGATTTTTGAATTCAATTATATTCTACGATTGTAAGGTTACTGAATTAAATACATTTTGAAACTTGAATCGTGTATGAAGAACTAATAAGTCTTTTCAAAAATTAGGTAAAATAAGGTTTTTTTTTAAATATGGATTAATAGTAAAGTTCCTAGCGTTTGACATAAGATATAAACCTGTTCGTGAATTAAAAAGAATAAAGTACCTTCTATTTACTATTTATAGACACCGAAAAAGGACTTCCTAACTATGCGGTACATCTTAATTTTGACTTTATAGGTTTATGATGGAAAGGTCCTAAATAATTTTCAACCTCCATTTCCATATGTTACATTGTCAAAACCCCGGAAATCGCAATTTGTTTATTTTGTTTTTCAAATTTAAAAATGAGCATTACAAAGAATAGTGTAGTTTTCTAAATATCATCATTGGAAATTAAGAAATCACTTGACTATTACGTAAAGTATGTCGTTTGTAAAATGCTTAATTTCAAATATCTATCTTGTCAAACAGCTCAAATTTCTCCACCAGTTTCACTATTGCCGGTCTTGACCTTCATGACGTGACAACCCAAAGAACTTTAATTTTGCGAATAGTGACTGGGAAATGTTCAATACTTTTTGTAGTAAATTTTTAAACTATTTCAATACGTTGTTCCATTTTTAGTAATTTATTAGTTTTTATTTGTCAAATATCAAAAAACTAAAGCTTCAAAATTGACATTCAAATTGAAATCTCTTATTGGGAAACCCTTTTTTACATAAAAATTAACAAATCCATGTGAAAAAGAAGGGGTTTAAACGAAGGGATACAATTTTTATAATCACTTTTAAACATTAAGCCTCAATAATTTAAGAAAACCATTTAAAAAAAGCTCCATTAGTACTTTTATATGGGATAACCGTTCTTAGTCCCATTTTTACTAACAGAACTAAATTGTGTCATGGCTTTCGATATGTCACACCTCTTTCTCGGTTAGCTAACCTATTTAAAAGAATAATAAAACCAAATCGTTGATGTTTTATAAACTTTCTATTGTCCTAACCTATTTAACCACTTAAACATTTCTTATGTATAATGTCATCTCAATCTCATTTAAATGTCATCAATCATAAAAATAACACTGTAATTTTGTTTTCTAACTTTGACTTTACCCATATTCATTCGATTTTGCCCTCAATAGCTTAGGTACATGCGAGAGTACACCTTTTTAAGGAGGTCTCCTATAAACATCAAAGTTAGTATAGATCTTTATGCAGATAAACATCTAGTCCACTAGACATCCAATGACCAGAACCACAACACACAGTACAATCGTACATCCATAGATTCCATTGAAATTATTTTTCTTTTGCACGCATTGAATGAATAATCATAATTTGCCGACCATTGCAATTGCAACTTTATTCTAACAAACATACAATAATCGAAAGTCTTATTCGAAGTTCCAAGTCCAACCAACCTAACCAAACCAACCAAGCCAACCACCGACCGACCGACGGACGCGGACGTATGGATTTCACCGCATCAAGTTGGCACGAATGGTTGGTTAAACATAAACATGGCATGCCGTTCACACCTTTTGCTGACGCTATAAGCCAAAGCAAACATATTATAGGCTGGAGACTTGGACTCCACATGAGACTTAACTTATTCATTGGACTTTAATGCCATACGCGCATTTGGTTTTTTATTTTGTTTTTATTAATAAGATTGTTTTTATCTTGTGGTTAATGTGAATAACTGAACAGATTTAAATGGACTTTTTTCTACAAACGGGTCTGACTCTGTTCGATTTCATTTTTTCTTTATAGAAATACGCTCATATGATAGCTGCCTGCATTATGTTATTGCATTTATGAATTCCAAATAAATAATTTGATGTAAAGCGAGTAAAAAATAAAAACTCTCACTAACTGATGGGGTTTGTAGTGTCCATTTTGATTTTAGTGGTTTGACAGCGATTGAAAGTGAATTTAAATTTAAATAGAATTTGACAGCTCGCTGACAAGAGGAGTTGTTTGTTTTTTCTACTGTGGCACTCGCTGAATCAAAAAAAAACAAAATGGATTCCATATTAAGAACTAATGCAGTATGCACATACATACATATGTGTATAAAAATATCACTTTGTTAACTCAAAATATTTATAATGGTATTTACGTAACGTAGTAAGTTAACAAATTGTGTAGTTTATAATAAGTTTACACAAAAGATTGCGTGAACACCTTTTAAATTCATTTTGTTAAATGCAGTGGGTGCATAAAAATTCAACCAGCTTTGTGATCGCAAAATTGAACTACAAAGCTAGCCAATCCGAAACTGACAAATTATTGACAAATGCAAATATATACAATAGGAAACATTTGTGGTTTGAGAACTTTGAATATTTAATTTTATTGTTAAATTAAATGAAATCAAACACAAGATATAATATGAGAGATTTATATTGAACGATTTATTTAATTTTGAATTATTGAGTCTTTACCGAGTTGTTGATTGTTAAACGTCAAAATCAGAGTGCACTAATATTGTAGCTGAAAATTTTACACTATGTTGGGATGGGAGATTTCAACTCATTTTGTAGTTGCATTTAGCCAATTAGATTACCTTGACTACGTAACCAAGTGAATGCTCCCAGTGTAATTGAATCAGCTGTTTGTTAAACGTCAAATATTAAACATCAAAAATAGTTTTTTTTACGCTCACAAAAATTATTTCGTTATTTTCTAAACTCGTACAAAATTTTAAAAAGCTAATATTCGAATATGCCGAAAATAAGCAACAACAAACGTCACCATGAAGTTTGGTTAATACTACGTTTCCACCGGGCACTAAACCGAGATTTAGCTAGATTTGTCACAAATCTCCTTGAAATCTCGAAGATTTACCATACAAATTTTAATCTCCTCAAATGAAGATTTCAAATAAAACTCATTGAAATCTACTTGGAAACATTAGTTTGTCAAATCAAACAAACTTTTTTTCGGAGAATAATTGTTGAACCGACCCATTTAAACGCTAATTTCGTTTATTGACAGATGGAAATGTCAACAAAAAATATCTGTCTCACTTCCATATGACTCAAATTCAAAACAATAAACAACTTTCAAGAAATCACAGTTCACTTATACTTACAGATGATGAGTGAACAAATACATATTTTTTTCTTTTCGAAAGGAGAATAATTTTAAGTTTGGTTGTTATGACATAAACCAAACGTCAAATTAATCTCCTTTTCTTTGGTGGAAACACTTCATGGTCATGATTTATTTTAAATGGGCCTTACTAATAATCAAACGCTAATGTCGACTATTAGTTAACTGGAAGGTTAAAACAAAGTGCTGAGCTTTAATAAAATGCTACCAATAAACAATTTAACCCTCTCACTAACTAGTCTCAAGATTTTCCTTGAATCTATTACAAAATCTACTACAAATAAGAACAAAAATTGCTTGAACTGTCAAAGAAGGCAGGCTGTTAAGCTTGCTGTCGATTATGTGACCTAGGGGTCTTACACATGAAACTAAGAGCTCCTTCATTTCACGTGTCCAGTTGCTGGCTCGTTTTCTTTTTATTTGTGTATTCATAGTAAACATACATATATATAATTTTCTTGAAACAAATTTCTTTTTCGCTGCACAAATTTCAGAACCACAGGCACAAAATACAAAACAAAATAAAGTAGAAACTGTCAAAGTTCAGTATTGCTGTGTTCTTTTTAACATCAAGTATTTTAGTACTTGTATTATATTCTAGTACGACAATTGATTTGAAGTGTCGAAGTGACTTTTAAATCAAATTTTAATTTTTAACACCATCTTTTTCACAAGGAAATATATTTCTTAAATATATAAAACGGAATTAACAAATTAGCCACGTATTTAAAGTAAAATCAACGAACGTAATACTATAACGCGCTTCATTTTTACTTTAAGCCTAGAACGCAGATCGTGCTAAATTTAAGCTCCCATACAAAATTCTTTACCTACATTTTTGAGATAATTTTGTATGAAAGCTATAATTTAGCGTGATCTGCGTACTAGGCTTTAGAACAAAAATCTGAAAGTGGCATAACCTTATTTTGAAAAGTTGGCTTATTTTGTCTCTTATATTTTTGTCTTAGGGAAATACATTATTTTAAACATAGATTTATATTCTTGAATATCTAATTTTTGCAAAAAAAAAATATAACTTTACTATTTTCAAAGCTTATGTGCTTGTTTTAGTCGATTCAAACCCAATTACAAAAAGTGGGATACACCACTTTTGCATTCACAGCCTCAAATATACCTTTACCAATGGAAATCGACCAGATAACTTGAGATAAGATTTAAGTATTAAATACAAATTTACGTACCATAAAACAGCACTTAGGCAACACTTTTTTTTAATGCTCGACTTTAAACATGGATTTCCGTGTATTAAATTTTGACGTTTTGCTAACGCCTAAACTGGATATTAAATTCGTTATTGGTATGTGAATTTTCTAAAGTCTGGAGATTTTCTTTTAACCTTAACACTAAATTTGATTATTAGTAAGGCCCAATCACTTGCCTTAAATCTCGGATTATTTGTTGGTGGAAACGTACTATAAGTTTACCAGAATAATTGGAGAATTTAATCCAAGCTCAACTTGACGTTTTTCTTAACTTCATCATTCATCAATCATTTACTAAAAAGTAGTAATTCGCATGACTGTTCATATTTTACTGATTTTCGAAAAGCTAATTTTCAGCAACTTCCTGAACATCTATCTACTTGTAGTATTTAAAATATACGAATTTTAAATGACGTTTTTTTTGCAGTTTTATGCTTTTACAATGTATTGGAATCCTACATAAGGAATATTGTTCCTCTCAAAATATCCAAATATTCCAGTTTTTGTCATCCATGGTATACGAAAGACCTTAAAATGCTTAGAAACAAGACAAACAGGGATTGGAAAATTCTTATAAAAAGTATGTCAGCTGAAGATCGTAAAGTATATGTTACCCTCTTTGAGTAGTTTAAATCTCTCTCCAATTCTAACAGAAATCTGATGGCTTCCCAGTAAATTTTACTTATAATAAAGATAACTTAGTTAGTACTCCGAAAATTTGTAACGCGTTTGCTAACAACTTTCAGCAATCTTTCATTACTTGGTATTACTTAAAGATGATTAAACCTCTAGTCCAGTTGGAATTCCTCCAATTGTCTTAAAAAAAATGTAAGTCAGTAGTGGCATCTCCAATCATATGGAAGAAGGCATTTATTAAACCAGTCTTTAAAAAAGGGTAAAAAAAGTCTGATATTAGTAATTGAAGACTAATCTCTTAACTGTCCTGTGTTCCAAAACTTTTTGAACAATTTGTTTGTGATAATTTAAATTTCAACTACCAGAATATTATATATGTTATCAACAACATGGTTTTATGCGAAAACGTTCAAAAATTAATAATGTACTTGCATTTATGCATAATAGCTGAAATACTTTAGAACTCGGTCAAGAGCTAGACTGTATTTACACTGATTATTCTAAAGCTTTTGACCAACTCCCTCATGATATAATCACATTTAAGCTTAAAACAACGGGGTTTCCTCCTCAGTTTATCACATTGATTTTATCTTATCTTCAAAATAGATCTTATCAAGTTAAATTCAAAAGTTCTTTCTCTTACCCTTCCATTGGCAACTCAGGAGTTCCTCAGGGTAGTCTTTTAGGACCTTTACTCTTTATCTTAGTTATTAATGATGTACCCCTTTATAAATGATACAGTAAAATTTTAATCTATGCGGATGATATGAAAATCTTCAAAAACATAAAATCTATAAACTGTCGATTACAACTCCAAGAGGATATTAACAATTTTGTTATTTTGTGCAAAGAGAATGTGCTAAATCTTAACCCAATTAAATGTTATGCAATGACTTTCTCTAAAAAACGTACTTCTATTTTGATTGATTACAAAATATCCCAGCACTCTATACCTACATCGCGTTCATAATTTTAAAGAACTTGAAGTTCTTTTTAATTCTAATCTTGTTTTCACGGAGCATATTAATTTGATTGTTAGTAAAGCAAACTCTATGTTAGGATTTCTAAAACGTTGGTCTAAAGAATTTCAGGAAACCTATGTTACTCTCACTCTTTATAACACTTTAGTTCGCCCCCATCTTGAATACTCATCCCAGGCATGGACTCTTTTTATGAGATTCACAAGAATAGGATATAATCTGTTCAATACAACTTCATGAGTTTCGCCTTAAGAGGGCTTCTTCAAATTCAGCCTATATCACAAAGGAGGGTTAATAATGATATTGTCTTTATTCATCAACTTTTAACTGGTGTAGTTAATGCACCTGATTTTATTAATTTGTATAAATCATTAGTACTTACATATATATATACTCAAATACTTATGAATCTAAAAAACTTATTAGTTAAGCTTCTGAAGTAAATATTACAGTACGGTAAAAGTATCCTAGAATAAAAGTAACATTTATTTATGGCTATAAAAACCCAGTAACGAACTTGATTTAATCGCATTATATCATATCTGTAGTTGCTTGAAGATATTATACGAGTTTTTATTTACAATATATACATAAATGCAGGAATATAAAATATTTTCTTTCACAAATTGTCAGGAAAATCTTGATTCTGATTTTGATGTGTGTACGATTACATGACCATTATTATATCCATAGAAGAACATGTTTCTGTATACCATCTTAGATGATGAACCTCAAAGATTTGGCATCTATCTTGAATTGAGTAACAAACTAGTTTTATTCGCAACCATAACAGATGATTATTCTATATTATAGCCATATGGAGATCAAAAAGATACTTATTAGAAAAACTTGGAAAACTAGTTAGTCAAAAACAAAATAATAATACTGAAGCGAAATGTAAACAGTACTTAAAAAAAAAAAAAACATTTTGTTAAGTAATATCGCGAATTTATTAAATTAAAAACCAAAGCTAAATCCATGTTTTTTTATTCAAAAACAAACAAAATATCGATGTATAAATTTTAGTAAGTAATCATTTATCATCAATAGATATTTTAAAATAGTGCTAAATCATAAGTGGCAATAATAATTTAAATTTTTAATTTATACCTGTCAAATACCAAATAAAAAAAAAAAAACAAAATAGATAAACATAATTCTCATTTATTATTAATTTGCATAAGTTGCCTAATCTAACACTCATAATGCTTTAAAATAAAAAACCGATCAATATTGTGAGAGCATTGCAAATTTCATTGTCAATATTATTAAAATAAAAATCTACTGTCAATATGTTTACATCATTATAAGAACGGGAGCACTGACCTTTTGGCTAGCAAAAAATATAAAACAAAAATAAATAAATCATTAAATCAATAAGATGAATGAATATCTGATTATTTTTATCCAAAAGCAAAAACCAATCTTGCACAATAAAAATCTACAAGAAAATGTTTCAGTATATTGACCTCAGAAGACGTTAAATCTTAACTATTTTAAACTTGTTGTTATGAAGTTTTAATTAAGTTTTAATGAACGCTCTACTTTTTTCCTCGGCGTAAATTTATTATTTTTAAAATGAATATTTTGGTTTTAATTAAATAAATAGGCCTAAAAGTGGTCTGTTAATAACAGTTAACAGACTAATGTAAGGTATTTATGTAGGTATAATGTATAATGTTATATTTATTCAAGTTTAGGAAAGAAGTGAGTGACATTTAAGAGCTTTTACATTAAGAAAGTTTATAAAAATAATGTAATATATGTATGTTAATGTAACTCCTAATATTGATAAAAAACAGTAAAGTCAGATAATGTAATTGTTCAAGAATTCAAAGCATAAATTGTTCAGTTTTAGAACAACAAACAACAATAACAAAACAGGGATGTCGTTTTAAAAAGTTAGAGAACTTTAATGAAGTCTTTCGTGTATGGAAATATTGTACATAATTCTAAAATTATGGGCGTATTTATATTAAATCCCTAAAACAACTTTCATCGAGTTAGAAAAAATGTAGTGTATAAAGTTTTAAAAAGACTCGAAGAAACCTCTTATTTTCAACAATACATAACCTTTATAATTTGACGTTTATAGAATTATTTCAATATGCCAGTAAGTATATATGAAAACAACTACTCAGAAATTATAATTTGAAAACACTCAGAATGTTTGTTGTAAAGGGTGGTTAGATTTAAAGGGCTGATGTTGAATGTGAGCCACACCGAAACGTCAAGTTTTTGTCTGCATTTCATTTGACATTTTTCAATTTCAGGCTAATTTAATTTGAACCATGGAAAGGTACACAATCGAACAATGCGTTAAAGTTATTTAGGGTTATTATGAAAATGGGTGTTCAAATCAAAATGCATATCGTGGACTTCGTGATTTTTTCGGTTAATTTAATCGTCCAAATGTGCGTAAAATCGCAAATCGTCAGAATGGTGGCCAGAAATGGCAACAGTGGATGATCAATTTTTGAGATCAATTTTTGAAGAAAATCATCTTCAGCAATGAGGAACATTTTTATCTCAGTGGACTCGTCAATAAGCAGACTTGCCGCATTTGGGCAAATGATAATCCATCCAAGAGTGATTGTCGAACACCAATGTACCCATACAGGTTGACTGTTTGGTGCGGTTTTTGGGCTGGAGGCAAATTCAGCCCGTATTGTTTCCAAAATGAGACTGTTCAGGCAGTTACTATGAATGATGTTGGCTATGGCGAGATGAAAACGAACTGTTTATGGCCCAAATTGGACGATTCAACAGGATGGTGCCTGGACTTCTATTTTTGTTTTTTTTTTTGAAAAAAGGTGTACAGCAACAATTCAAGAGCTAATTTGGCACATTAACATTATAAAACCTCAATTATACCGCAGGGTCATCGAAAATCTGGACCATCGGATGGAGGTTAGCCGCCGCGCCGAGGTCGTGGCTGCCATTAAGTCGATATTTTATTCCATGCGTATTTGAACATATCATTAACATCGGCCTTTAAAATGTAATCACCCTCATTTATTACTTTTAAATTTTGCACCAAAGTTCCTTGAGGTTAACGAGAAATATGCAGAGAGTTTGAAAACACAGCCACAATGTCAAACAAATTTATATATTTCATCTTTACAAGTGAAAAATTTATTTCCAAAAAGTGAAAGTGGTTTTATTTTGATATTTTAAAAAAACGTAAATTTTTTAAGTGAAATCAATCGATGTTTATTGTAAAGAGTAATCTAAAAGCCACCGCTCCTAGCGTTTCAGCACCATATTTTTTTTGACCAATTCGTTTTTGCCTAGTTTGTGATAACTTCATGAATTCCATCTTTAAGGCCTTTAATTGAGAAGCTTTTAAGGTTTTAAATACACAAGTTCTCAATTGCTAATTTAATCACCTCTTACATTTTTAGTTATAAAATAAATTAGGTGGCGCAACAGCCCGTTGAGAACTAGGGCCTAGTGACTTACAACTCTCAACCATTCCTGTGTTTTAGTAATGTTGTCATAGTAATAGCGTAGTATTTACTTGTCAAATGTCAAAAGATGACAGCTTTAAAAGTGACATCTCCCCAAACTATGATTCATAAGCAAACATTGACTTACAGAGGCTATTTTACTTTATATAAAACTAAAGTTGTTTAAATTGTTCCATATTTGATTTATAACGGGAATTCCAGATTTGTACAAAAGTAGTATACTCATACTTCGACTGCCCTGTTATAAATAAACTCTGTTTGATTTTTCTGTGAAATACTTAACTATTTAACTTAATTTAAATTAACTCTTTTTTAGAGTGTTATGCGGTTATTTTAATGAAGATAAAATGTGGTCGTTAGAAAATTCTTTTATACTAAAATGATTGGGGTTGAGGTGAATGCATTACGTGATTAGATTAGAATGATAGTGGTAAATAAGGTTTTTTCAAAAGCTTGGAGTATTTATTTCTTTAATAATACCTACATACGTCTATGTGTGTCCAATGTAAACAAATAATTAAATATGTCCTAAAACTGCAAATACAGCATTTTAATACAAACTTAACCAAATACTTGTCTTCGTATCTCTCAAAATTATTTTCAACATGACAAGGTCAAACCGGTAAGCCTTACAGACTTAGGTAAATACCTAACTCCTATGATGGCTTTTTTTAATCTAAAGCGAACTCAAAATCTTAAACCATAAGAAAACAAAAGTCCCATAACATTCAGTCGTGCATTTAATTTCAAAAATTTCTTGGTTTAAATTAAATTTTCCAAAGATATGCTTTCTCTTGGAAATAAATTTATTGAGTTAAAACATCCAATAAGTTACGATGTGTCATATGGTTCATCATATGAACGTTCATAAAAAAAGGTCAACTTAATTTCCATATTTAATCCTCAAAATGTTTATTTTAACCTTTGTCATAAATTATGGATGTTCATTCAGAAGATGTAAGGTGTGTCGAGTCGATATTATATAAAAGTGAGGTTTTCTATATCTTCTATATCATATTATGTAGTCAGAAAAACCGGTTAAATAAAAAAACGGTTTTATTTCAAAATGACACTACAAATATTTTAATTTATGAGAAAATATAAAAGAAAAATTCGTAAAATACTTTTAGTGAAAAAATATAAGTTTGAACTTTATGATGTTAGTAAAAAGTTGAATAGTTTTGGAATTTTTCTTGTATATTAATAAGGTTCTTGATGGATTTGAACTAATAGAATTTTTTTTAAATTTCATGTGTTGTTCCCCACTTGCATATTATTTGATATTTATACCATTTAAACAGACCACGTTGTGGATGCATCTTGATTGCAAGAAATATTTTTGTTTATGAATTTGGTATATTTACGAAATCTTTTATGTGTTTACTAGATGGGCCGTTTTCTAGTCTATTAAAAGTCCAATTAAATTTGAATATAAAAGTGAGTATACGCCCGTGTACATTTCACACTGTGGCGCTCTTCTTCTTCTTTCTGTGTGTCTCTATCTCTTTAGTTTTACTTCTTTTGAATATATTTGTAATAAAAATTCTCATCATTAGGTTTGAACTTTGACATTAGGTGTGAAAAACAATGTCATTCGAATGGTTGCGACCGGTCGTTTCGGGAATATTTTTAGCATGCGATTCTTTTCAGGCGCTATCTTGACTATAACTTGATTAATGTTGATTTCTAATGCATTTGTAGTTTTATTATTATTTGCCTAGATGCGGTCCTTAGCGTAATCAGACAGACAAATATATAACTTGGTCAAATTTACTTTGTGGAAAATTGACGTCATCAAAAAGTTACATTAAGCGCCTAAGAACCTTCTCAAGCAATACAGCCAAAATTGGTCGTGTTGTGTAATCTGTCCCATCTTGTTGAAATCATAATTATGTCGTCCAAGTCATGATCTTTAATCGCCGCGCCACCACCTCCCAAAAAAAAGGTTAAATTGATACGAACGCCGGGAAATCGATAAATTTGAATTATCAGCAACTGTCAATTATGACGACCATTATAATGCACGAAATGTAACTGCGTTTGTCTCACCACTTTTGCCGTAAGTTTTGATAATTTGAACTCGCTGGTCTATTGCTAACCGATTCACCGAAGTAAATGGCATACATTTAACATAAATGGCATACATTTAACATGACAGCTGAGTTTGACAGGTGTCAAATGTAGACTCAAAAACTTCAAACCACGAAATGGCTGACCATATATAAGTATGTGGACTAAGTGAAACACTGAAAAATTTATATTTAAATTCGAGAGGTCATTTTCGACCCACAGGGCCTAGTGACTTACAACTCTCAACCATTACTGAGTGCGAAGAATTTTGTCAGGGATTGAGGGGACCTACAATTTTAAGCCGAATCCAAACGTATAATTTGAGAAAGCACTTTTAATGACAAAAATTACTCTTGCAGGATTTGTCAATTATTCGCAAGAGGCAGTATCCGTGAAAGAAACTTTAGATGACAGGATTGAACCCAAGACCTCTTACATGACAGTCATCCGCACTAACTATAATGTCACGGGTATTACATCTGTAACTGCATTTATGAAAAACTTTCGGTAACTGCAAGTGATAGGTTGATTTTTTTGTTGCTATTTTCTTTTTGGCAACACTGCTTTTGACAGCTCACGTACTTTTCGTCTTTTGTGTTACTGCCAAACATCTGTACTTTGGTCTATAATTTAAAAATGAATGGTCTTACAAATGAACAACTCTTGTAAATTATTGAATTTTATTATAAAAATTCAAGTTCTGTTAAGAAAGTTCATTGCGCTCTTCTTTCATTTTATGGTCGGTTTAATCGACCTACTAAGCCCCGGTCCACAAACACGATATTTTGACACTGCGGAACAGCAATAGTTTAGAGTACACATGCGGATTTTTCTCGAAGAAATCAATCCGCAGTTTGCGTATGACTTTGGCGCAGCGGTCTCGCATAAACCTGCGACTGTTCTTTCCCGCAAGAATTACGCGCGTGTGAACCGGGGCTAAGACGTCTATTTCGCACCAAATTTTAGACATTAGGCATTAAATTACAAAAACGCTTACGTAGAGTGCGACCTGTGAAAAACGACGCAGCTGTATCGGACAGTGTATGTGATGATCGTGAATTATTGATTCGGTACCGTTCTCACCAATAAAACCACCGTTAATGCTGGTGCAAGAATTGAAGCTGAACAACCTAATACAACGCCAAATTTTTGGGGAATAAAAAGCACCACAGATTGATCTACTAAATATATTTCAAAATTGTTGCTGTACACTTAAACTAACTCTACAACTAAAACTTAAATTTAACAGACTTAGAACTGATGAAGATGATATTGATTAATTAATAATTCCAACTATAAAACAAAATTGCAAATATCATCTTTGATTGGTGAGTGTTTGAGAGTTTATTAAAAAGTCCTAGGATCCTATTAGCTTTCTTAACTATGTATTTGTATGCATATGTATGTACTTTAAATTAAAACTCATGGTTTTACACTTGTCAACATTTAAAACGAGACGATATTTTGTACACTATCCAATAAATATTAAGAAGTCTTCACGCAAAAGTTAAAAGACATACATAAGTTGATTTTATACTTTTGAATAGCTTAATGTGATCAGCATATGTATATAAGGACGGAAGAATTTCTTACTATCGAAACTAAGTTATTTATAAATAAAATTGGACCTAAATTACTTCCCTGAGGGACGCCAACATTTACAACAATTGATCCGAATCCAATTTAAGAAGTTGTTGTTAAAACCTTGATTGTTTAGCTTTAAAATTAATGTATTGTGATTTGTAACACAACTTGTCAAAGGCTTTATTAAAATCAGTAAAAACACAACCGACTTCTCAACGTTTTTCAAAAACACCTGAACAAAAGGAAGTTGAATAAATCAATAACTTTAGATCTGTTTTTCACAAAACCATGCTGATTATCACATATAATTGAAGTACAATGGCTTTCCTGTTATTGTATATACAATAGACCTGAACAGAACAGCTTCGGTATCACAGATAATCTAGCTATAGGTCTGTAGTTCACTGCATCATTTTTGGACCTTTCTGGTGCACAGGTATAATGAATGCACTTTTCCAGATATTAGGAAAAAGCGAACTATTTAAGGAATCATTGAAGAGAACATTATAAGGGATATGATAAATAAGCAACACATTTTTTTAAGATGGAGGATGGTACACCATTAGGGTCTGGACTAAAATACTCATCCAATTTCTTGACACTCTGTGCAACAGTATCTTTGTTTATTTTAAAGTTAATTGAATCCAAGTGAGAAAAATTTACTTCATCAGAAGAAGAATAAAAACTTTTGTCATGGTTTGAATCTATGAAAGCTTCTTTGAAGAAGTTTGCAAACATGTTTGTGATAACCTTAAGCTCATGACTAGTTGACTATGAATTTGACAAAGAGTTTGAGTAGCCACTAGTTTTCTTTTTTACAATTTACGAATTTCCAGAAACTATGTATTAGATTAAAGGTCACTTTCTATTTTAGAAACATAACTTTCATATAAAGAATAAGAATACTCTGTTAAGTTAAGCGCATTACAATTTTATTTAAAATTTATAATAATAAACCTTCAGAACTTTCAAAAAAAATATTAACCTTGACTTGCCTACGTCGCCTCGCATACAGTCTACTTATCTACCAATCGGAAGTTATTATAAAATAATTTGGGTTTCTTTCTTAATTACAATTTGGTTGTTGAGCCTTCCTTGAAATATAAACAAAAATAATAATTTTAGGCTCAATTAAATTTAGGTATTAGAATTCATTGAAAGCCATTATTCCATTTATAAAGGAAATGTTTTATCCAAATAATTCTGTTTTTACGATAGCACACAGTTAGCATACGTTGATTTTTATTGAAGAAGATAGTCATTAAGACTTTAAAAAAAAACACTTCTTGAATTACTTGAAATTAGAATTGCAAAATCTTAATGAAGTACCTAAACAAAAATTATGCGAATTTATTGTTCAATTGTTTTATTGAATTAATTTTAAAAACTTGCCATATGTATAAAGCTATACGTTTCTTAAATATGTATCTGCTAAGCAGGGAAATAGTTTGTAAGTAATCAATAAAATAAACTGATTTAAGACCATCTCCTTCACCAATTAATAACACTAGTATCTATGTATGTATATTTCTATAGACGAATTAGGGGTTTGATGACCTTAAAGAATAATTAACCTACAGTCACTTCTTAAAATCTTTTAAAAAGAATTCCAGCTATACAAATAAGCTTGTCTGGTATAGCTTTACTTAATTTTGTATATATTTCATCTAATTAAAAAATATATGCATTTTTAATAAATCTTTTTTTTTTTCTATTTAAAGACATATTGTACCTTTCTCTCTTTTTCCATTTTTTACTTTTGTTCTATTTTCAAATTTATGGATGAAAAAAATGTAAAAAAATAAAATAGAACCTGCTCGAGTCGTCTTTTTACTTGAAAGATGCTCGAATTTCAATCTTTTTGGTGCTAACTGGTCTTAATTGTTTAACTATGATATTTTAATGAGCTTAAAGTTATAAAAATAAATACAAAATATAGGAGAAAAGATTTTTACATGAGAGATTTTGAATTTTGTGTTATTTTAATTTCCAAATATTCATAAAATCGTAATTAACATTTCTTAGCTACAAAAAGATCTTTTCTATACACAGTAAAATGGAAACTAAGAAAATAACTTGTTTTTTGAAATTTTTATAAATATGTAAGGTTATCAGCTGTTCTTGTTGTGTTAAAGCACCAAGCACTAAATTAATAACTTTTACTAAGAATAAAACGAAACCAAGAGCTTAATTAGATTATAATCATATTTTTTCAAATTTGAATTAATAACATTGATTTCATTATCACAAATAAAAAATCGAAAAAGTAAGAAACGAATCACACCGTAATGAATCAACCAAAAACATACATAAATAATTGTCAAACCAAATTATTGACTTAACATTTCAATGTCACAGATCCCACGAGTTTTAACTTTTTTGTTTTCAACTTATAACAGGCACAACATTTTAGTGTGCGTAGGAGGATCGAATCCTATTGATTCTGATTTCATTCGGTTTAGAAAAGGGCATTCGAACATGTCTAAAAAACAGTGACAGTTGGTAAAATTAAACAAAGCAAACACGCTAAAACGGACTAATTTTTTGGAATTCCATTCACCAGTCTAATAAGATTAATACTACGTTTCCACCGGGTACTAAACCGAGATTTAGCTAGATTTGTCACAAATCTCCTTGAAATCTCGAAGATTTACCATACAAATTTTAATCTCCTCAAATGAAGATTTCAAATAAAACTCATTGAAATCTACTTGGAAACATTAGTTTGTCAAATCAAACAAACTTTTTTTTCGGAGAATAATTGTTGAACCGACCCATTTAAACGCCAATTTCGTTTATTGACAGATGGAAATGTCAACAAAAACTATCTGTCTCACTTCCATATGACTCAAATTCAAAACAATAAACAACTTTCAAGAAATCACAGACGAAATAAAATGTAAGTATACAAAAATAATAAATATGTACAAGAATATAATAAAACTAATTACTTACAGATGATGAGTGAACAAATACATATTTTTTTTCTTTTCGAAAGGAGAATAATTTGAAGTTTGGTTGTTATGACATAAACCAAACGTCAAATTAATCTCCTTTTCTTTGGTGGAAACACCTCATGATTTATTTTAAATCACTTGCCTTAAATCTCGGATTATTTGTTGGTGGAAACGTACTATTAACAAGTAAATTGCTAACTCCCTTTTATTAAAAAAAAAAGGGCATTCGAACATGTCTAAACAGTGACAGTTGGTAAAATTAAACAAAGCAAACACGCTTAAACGGACCCATTTATTGGAATTCCCTACTGTAGACCGGACCATTCCATCCACCAGTCTAAATAAGATTAATTGTACAGATGTCATATGGATTTAGAAAATTGCTAAAAGTTAAAGTACCCATTATGTGGTTTTAACTTTAGCAAAATGTTAATTGATAGTAATTTGTTAAAATCGTATAAAATTAGCTAAATCAGCATTATATGTAGCTTAGTAAATTGCTAAAAATGGATTTAACAATTGACAATATTATATCGCTTGGAATTATTGCGTTTGAAATAATTTATAAATATATTTTAGTTATTCAACAATTTATTTATTTGTATTCCTCTTTTTTACAGAATAAAAAATGATTTACACATCCGATCGCAAAATTTCTGCGTGTAGTCAAAAATGTAAGAATAAAACACATTTAATTTGATGTTATAGCCAAGTTTTAGCTTTATTATGAAGATAAGGGTATTCTGTTATGTTTTAAAAATGATTTCGGACAAGTGACCAACGCACGATCTTAGAATCTAGGCCACATGCCCACAACACTGACAGCTGTCAAAAGATCGACTCCGAAAAAAGGATTGCAAGTTTAAAAAACCACACGTCTAAAAAAAACCCGATATTTTTGGGTGGGGATTTTTTGTATTATATTATGTCTGGGATAATATCTGTGTTTAAAAGGTAAAAGCTCTTAGGTCTATTGTTATAGTTTTTTAGAAAGCGGATTTTTAACTTGCAATCTTTGTTTAAAACAAATTAAGAATTATACATAAATACAATTATTTAAATAGTAAAATTAAATTTTGATAAGTGGAGTATTTAATACATTTATTAATGTTTTTTTTGTTTTTTAAGTGCTTTTACCAAAACAATAGTTTACAAATTTTCATGTACTCAGTATCCTTAAATGTTCTTAGGCCAGTTTAACATGTTTTTTTTTGTATTCTTTTTTTATATACCAAATATGTTAAAATATCTTGAGTCAATATAAGAAATGTTATTGCAGAAAAAGTGTTGTGGTAAAATATTTTAAGTTGGCATAAGGGATGTACTTCTTTTTTTTATATTGAGAGAGCACTTAAGGGGTTACGAATACCCTTATAATGATTAAACACAGTGCGAACAATTAGGAAGAGAGCACAGGATAAGAAAGGAGATGTTGATGAGCCTGGCAAAGCGTTCCACATTCATGTAGTGCGACTAAAAAAAGAATCCCTTTACTTAACAGTACGTCCAAAGTTGGGCTCAAGGGTAAACTGATGAGCATTCCTAGAAGTACGAGTATTGCGGTTGAATTGTTTAAGGGGAGGAAATAAATTGGCTATTTCACTAAAGCATTGTTTGGTGCAAATATCGATAAAACAATGATAGGCATGAAACCTTGTGGCGCGTGGTGTTCAAGAGAAGAAAATTTCACAGTAATAGAACGATCAGATGGTTTGTGATGCACATACCTGGAACTGAGAGGTTTGGCATTGGCATTGGGGGAGGTTTACGCTTTTGGGACAGTTGGCAGCATTGAGTTTTCGAAGAATTAATTTTAGTTTTTATTAATATCAAACTAAAAACAACTTATGATATTTTACCTAAAAAGTGTCTGCCTATTATCTGATAAATAAAATAAATTTGTACATAAGACGAATCATCCTCTACTTAAGTTGTTTGTTTGCAAAGGACTGCGAATTAAACATAGCTGTTTTACAAAAGGTTAATAACTAAAACCACTTATATTTATTAATAACTTCTGGACTTCAATTTAGTTCTTAATTTATAGTAGTACAAACTTAATTTTTTTCGGCCAGATAAGATTAAGAACACTTTTGTTTGTTGACTTTTTGTAGCGCTCTTAACAAAGTACCGCCAAGTCTGAAAATCCGAACAAATTGTCTACTTTCTCGGACTTTTTTTTTGTTCAGTAATTTTTTTTAGGTTGTCATTTATTTTTAAGTTTTTGAAGAGTACTACAAAAAAGGTTATAAGCTTTGTTGTTTTTTTTTCGAAGTATGACCAATTTTGTATGTAATCTTCCTTAACTGATAAAAGTTAAGAGAGACTAATGTAATAAGTAATAAGTTTTTAAAGTTTTTTTTTTTGGATCCCGTCAAACTCCTTAGTTACTTTGATTAACAAATAAAATTAATTTAGTAAATTTTACATTACTTATTAAACTTCTTTTTATTTTTTTCTTAATTTTTTGAAAAATATTACAACCAAATATGAAGACTCTTCAGCAGCTTCCCCAACAGTATGTTAATGCACGAATAAATTTTACTAAATAAATTCAACTGATAAATTGTTGTAATAAGGCTGTTAAGAGACTGTGTTCCAGCATGTATCATTTTTTTTCGTTCACAACTCTTATAAAATTATATAATAAATTTGCTACTTCGAAATGAAACACCATTTAAAAGAAAAAACATAAAACAGCACTCACCTGTTCTCATATGTATATGCAGATAAAAAAGCCACAGGTGAATATATTTTCAATTGGATGATTATATGCTAGAATTAAGTAGAGAATGATCTTCCTTTTATATCTGAGTATCTAATGGACATAGAATTATTATATTCTTGCCAGTAACCACTCTCAAGGAAGGAAGGGTTTTTTAATTCAACACTTTATAAAAATCAAACACAAAAGAAAGAACTAAAACAACAACACCAAATACAAATAAAAAAAAAAAAGAAAAACAATCTTAATCACTTCTCTCTTAGACTTAGATATTTTTTATTATTTTATAACTTCTTCCTTTTATAGACATTTCTTGTATCTTCTTAATTTTTCAAATATGTTATGTACACATGCTACACTCTCACGAAACATGGCATACACAAGAATAATAATAAAAATATATTAATCCAACTATTTTTATATTTAATTTTCTCTTTTTTTTCAGTTGTTTTAGATGGAAGTGTATGTTGGTTGATGGATAGATACGAGCAGATAAACTATAATGAAGAAAAAATAATAAAACCAAAAGCTAATGGCTATGACGAAGACGACGACGACGATGACGATGACGATCAAATACGATCTTTGCCTTCCTCACTGATGATCTTCATCATTGAAAATCTTCCAGAAGCGAGTTTTCTTTGGCAGAGTTTTCACTTTTTCGATGAAAATTTTTTCGAAAAATTGTTGGAGAAACTAGTATATTGAACCCCGTATTCAGATACAAATTATTTAAATTTTTATATTTTATAAAATCATTTCAATCGAACTCACTAAAGCCTCTCTTATTATTACTCCATAGAACCGACCGACGATGGCAAAGTTTAAACTGAACTGAGACTTGGTAATTTTCATCTCTCCCAGTCGAACCCCGGCCTTAAAAATGAAAATCAACAAGAAAACAACTCAGAAAAGAAGTAGAAGAAGAGGAAGAGGAAGAAGAAAGAAAGAAATAATTTTTAGATACACCAATCTTTTCATACGAGTACACATGAATTTTCTTACTCTGACTCTGTTCTCTGCTCAGGTGTATCTTGTACATAGGTAACCAATCTACCTGTTGTTTTGTTTTGTGTTAAAGTTTGAACCTCAGCTCTTTTGATTTTTGAGTTTCTATTTACCAATGCGTTCTTATAAGTTCTTTGTGCATGTGAATCTTTTAATAGTTCGTTTGGTTTTGTTTTGTTTTTAATTTTTGGTTCGGTTTGCAGTTGCATGTAAGATGTAACTTACTATAGTAACATTTTTGTTGATAGCTAAGGTATGTTGTGTTAAACTAGTAGCTTGTGACAAAAACAATAACAACAACATTTGACTACTTCAAAAGACTCCATTCTGCTCAATGTGATCATCATTCCTTAGTCTGCACTGTTAGATACTCTTTAAACTTTACTTGGAACATACATAGATAGGTACTAGTACGAGTACGAGGTAGGTATAACTTAACTTGTGGGAATGGAATCAGCTAAGTGTGACCATAGAGGACATGAGCATTCGTTTATGGTTGCTCGTCTTTCTATAGATGGATAAATGTTGTGAATTTGTTATTCGAGTCGAAATTGTTAGGGTGCATGCATGATGGATGTTGCATGGTGTGGTTGTTGGGATTGTTGGGATTGAGGTATAGTGAGAGACTACCATGTTCAACCTCATCATTTAATTATGGGGTGTTGCTAAAAGATCTTACGTAAAATGTCATAGATATCTTTACATGCTTACGTATAATGTACCTATGCATTGCATACCCTACCCTATAAATATATTGTATAGGTACATATATATGAAGTTAAAATTTTATAATGTGTCTTGTAAGGATATGAGAACAAGTGTTGGGAATTTGAAGCATTTTAATTGCAAAAATTTGTTCTTATTATACATCTTGCAAAAAGTGATAGATTTCCTTATTTCGTTTAACACGTCATACGATACTTAGGTGAAACAATGATGTACATAATTGTATCAAATTGTTAATTGACGTATTTATGTATGTATAAGATAATATGCTTGAAGAATCATCTATACTAATATTATAAATGCGAAAGTAACTCTGTCTGTCTGTCTGTTACTCAATCACGCCTAAACTACTGAACCAATTTTCATGAAATTTGGTATGGAGATATTTTGATACCCGAGAAAGGACATAGGCTACTTTTTACCCCGGGAAAATGACGCATTCCCATGGGAAAATTCAGGTGGGCCGATCGCTTTTACGCCTAAACTACTGAACAGATTTAAATGAAATTTGGTAAGGAGATAGTTTGAGACTAAAGAAAGGACATGAGTTACTTTTGACCTCGGGAAAACAACGCATTCCCATGGGAAAAATTACTTTCCGGGGAATCTGATCGCTTTCACTCCTAAA
The DNA here is from genome assembly GCA_951509635.1 of Eupeodes luniger. NCBI lineage: Eukaryota > Metazoa > Arthropoda > Insecta > Diptera > Syrphidae > Eupeodes > Eupeodes luniger. Next base: position 109,377,419 of record OX608075.1, read on the forward strand.
TTACCAAATATTTGAATAATATTTGGATAAAATTGGTATAACGGGAAAACAACGCATTCCCAACCCTTCTCATGAATTGAGATTGAAGGTTGGTGTTCCAGTCCTTTTAATGAGAAATCTTGACGCATCAAAGTTATGTAATGGTACACGGCTACAGATTACTCACCTAGGACGAAATAGTATAAAAGCTATAATCATGACTGGAAAGCAAAAGGAAAAATATTTTAGTTCCCCGCATTCCGATAATTCCAACCGATTTGCCGTTTCAGTTTAAAAGAGTGCAGTTTCCTCTGAAAGCAGCATTTGCAATAACAATAAATAAAGCTCGGGGGCAAACGCTGATAGTTGCAGGTGTAAATTTGGAAAAAAAACTGTTTTTCCCAGGGATAATTATATGTAGCGTGCTCACAAGTCTCAAACCCACAAAATCTTTACGTTCTGGCCAAGGAAGGACAAACAAAAAACGTCGTACATAAAAATGTTTTGCAGTAACCTATCTTCTTCTTAAAATGTTTTAACCCTAACCTAACCTTACCTATGACAATCACACTTAGTACGGCCTCATCCCATCTGAGCACAATTCAAACATACGTACAAAAAAGTACAGCTCAGGTTTTTTCATACTACTACCCAAAAAAAACTATCTTATGCGGACGAAGTCGCGGGTAAAAGCTAGTAGGGATATAAGCTATAGTCGCTAGAAACTTCCACATTCGATTTTAACAAGAATATTTTGTACAGCAGTGAAGCTCATTTTTGGTTGAATGTGTACGTTAATAAGTGAAATTTCCGTATTTGCATTGATCATAATCTACAAGCCATTGTCGAGACGCCTCACCGGCCGTTACATCCTCAAAAATTTGCTGTTTAGAGTGCTCTATATATGGGCAGTGTGCTTTTCAAAAATAAAGCCGGCAATATTTTTACAATCAATGGGGAACGTTATAGAGCCATGGTTAATGACTTCTTAGTGTTTAATTGGAGGATGTTGGTTGATACAGCCAACGAAGCAATCAATTTATTGAAGGAAATTTTTGGTGAACCAGCGACAGTGAAATAAAGAAATAAAGACTGAACCGTCCATGATTAGCCCCTCAATATTATAAAGGGTGGTTAAATTTGAAGGGCCGATGTTGATATCGAACTAAATGTTATCCAAATGGCTGCCTTGACCTCAGCGGTACAATTCTATAAGATGGTCCAAATTTTCGATGACGTTGAGGTATAATTTAGGTTCTATGCCGCAAATTTGCCGAATTATCTCATTCTTTAGCTCTTGAATTGTTGCTAGCTTATCGATGTACACTTTTTCTTTCAAGTAACTCCATAGCCAGAAGTCCAACCCGGTCAAATTAAATGATCTTGGCGGCCAATTGACAACGCCACCACGTGAGAGAACACAGCCATTGAATTTCTCGCACAAATGTGCCATTGTTGCGTTAGCTTTGTGGCAAGTGACACCGTCCTGTTGAAACCACCTATCTTTAACCACATCTATATCTTCCAATTCGGGCCATAAAAAGTTCGTTATCATCTCACAATAGCGAACACCATTCACAGTAACTGCCTGACCAGCCTCATTTTGGAAAAAATACGACCCGATGATGCCGCCAGCCCATAAACCGCCCGCCAGTCAAACCAAACAGTAACTCTTTGTGGGTTTTTCGACAATCACTCTTGGATCATCCATCGCCTGCATTAAGGCAATTGTGCTTATTGAAAAAACCGCTGAGGTGAAGATGATTTTCTTTAAAAATTGATCATCCTCTGTTGCCATTTCTTGCCACCATTCTGACCATTGACGACGCTTGGTCAAGAGGCTTTAGTTCTTATTGCACCTTATAAGCGTGTAAATGCATGTCTTTATGCATAATGTTCATCAACGATGAGTTGAGGTTGACCTTCAGACACGCTATCGAGCACAGACGGTACAGAGCACACGGTTTGGTCAAATTTTTGCAGTTTTTCCGATTCCACGCTTTTCCCTTTGGACGATTAAATTTACCGAAAAAATCACAAAGTGCAAGTTATGCATTTTGATTTGAACGTCTATTTTCATAATAAGGCTCAATAACTTTAAAGCGTTTCCGGATTTTGTATCTTTCCATGTCAAATGAAATGCAGAAAATAACTTGACATTTAGATGTATCGGCCTTAAAATGTATACACCCTTTAGAATACAAACAAAATTATTGGGTCATTATGACTAAAAGACTACAGAAGCTGTTACTATGGTAAGTAGCAAATCGTTATATGGTTTTCGACTTAGAGTTATTTTTGTACAATCCTTTTTAGAACCTACAAAAATATATAAATAGAGAAATAAGTCTTCTAGAATATAGAGCGACTAATTACAGACGTTTTAGTCTTTAATTCTATTAAATGCATTGGAAGGGGAGGTATGAAACTTAAAATAAATAAATTAGGTGGCCCAACAGTCCATTGAGAACTATAGTGACTAGTGGCTTACAATTCTCAACCATCCTTATGTGCGAGTAATGTTGTCAGGGATAGAGGGGACCTACAGTTTTAAAGCCGATTCCGAACGGCTAATTTGAGAAAGCCCCTTTCATGACAGGAATTACTCTTGGATAATTTGTTAATTCCTCGCAAGAGGCAGTAACCGGGAAAAAACCTTTAGATGGCATAGGCAGGGATCGAACCCAAGACCTCTGGCATGACAGTCCAACGCACTAACTATCATGCCACGGATACTATCTTTGGTAAAATAGCTTAAGTATATTAATTGTAGGGTTTTTTAAAAGATAAAACAATTTAAGTAAATATCAATAAAAAAAGTAAAAACGCTTATGTCAACTTAAGATATTTTACGACAAAACTTTTTCTGAATTTATATTTCTTGTATTGACTCAAGATGTCATACCATATTTGGTAAATATAAAAAGGAATATAAATAAAAACACAATAACGGTTAAACCAACCTAAGAATACTTAGGATACTTAGTAAACGAAAAACTGTGAAAGTTATTTTGTTAAAAGCGCTTAAGTGGTATTTTTCAGCCGTGGCCGGGGGTAGCGTTCGAAAATTGAGTGAAACACCAAAAAATCCCGATTACAAAAATGAAAATGTGTTTTTAAGACGTTTTTTCTTTTAGCCTTCTGCTTGCCAGACGCATTTTTAGCTTTTTCAAATGCATTTTTCAACTCAAGACCCCTATAATGTTTTTCCTATAAGGTATTACCAAAAGAATGATGTACCAAAACATCAAGAATTTGTTTGCACATTATAAAAATAACCGGCCTTAAAATAAATAAAGCACGATTTGAGTTGTTTTAAAAAAAATGCAAACCAACTTCGGAAGAAAAATTGTAAAAACAAACATTAAAAGTTTGTTAAAAGTTTTAAATATTTCTGTTAAACCTTAAGTAAATTATATGCTTAAATATTGTTTCTGCTGGTTTTGAAGGAAGTTTATTGCAACATAAAAATCGTTTCAAATTTGGAAAAATTCGGCACATAGCTAAATACATACATAAAGCTTTCCCCATTTCACTGTGGCTGTACAATGGAGGATAACATTGTAAAACTGAAATGGTTTAACAGAATTGCGACCCCGAAAACCACCTTTTAAAACTTTGTAAACGAAAATGAACGCAAAATGAATTTTCAAAAAAACTAGATTTTTTAACATTTCTTCTAACTAGACCATATTTAAATTTCGCTTTTCTAACTCAACTGGAACTAGGAGAAGCTGGAAACTGGTTAATTAGCTTTTAGGTATTCAATTTAAACACTTCTTTCGATGAGCTTTGTTAATTTTTCTTAAAAGACAAAACTTATTTCCCTTGTAAATTTATCTTTATTCGGTTAGATTAAATAGAAAACACATCGTTTTATTTTATTTTGTAAACCTACTACCTACAATATACATAAGACATAATTTGTTGTAAACAATACAATCTCTAAACTACTTATAAGTCTTTCTTGTTTTTGATAATTCTAATACTCATTTTTATGTTTATATATAGTATTTTGTTATTTAAATATTTTATTTGTTTTTTTTTTGTCAAAGTTCCATAGATTCAACAATATAAGCTTTTGTTTACGAATAAATAATAGACAACAATGATATTCGATTGATAGTTTTACAGTAAAAGGTAAGCGTTAAATTGACATATTTTTGTTTTGTTTAATTTTGTTAACGAATTTTAGAACAAAAAAAAAATATGTATGTATTTTTTTTTTTTGGATTTTACGTTTTTGTTTTTAAGCTTAAGAAGCATATGTATGTATTTAGTTAGAATATTATTTTTATTATAGTTAAAGCGTTTTGATAATGTTAAAATTTAAAATTAAGTGTATTCACTATAAAAGCAAATAATAATTTATTATTTTTTGTAATTTAAATTTACCATATTTATTTAATTTTTTAATTTTTAAATCATTTAGATTTTATTTACAGCTTTTATGTATTTGTATGCTGAACGATATGATTAACTGAGAACTTCATCTATCTAAATGTAAGACATTTGGTTTTTAAAAGAGTTATCTTATTTCTTTATAATTAAAGCATATAATATAAGAACAACTTTTCTTCGTCTTTGCATAAACGAGTTCATATTTAAATATTTTATTAATTATTTTTAAAAATATTAATTTTAATAGTCTTGTATAGTAATATATATGTTTGTTTGCATTTGTTTGTACGTTAATCAATCACAGATTTTCAAATATGAATTTTTTAATTTGTTTAAATAAATTAAAGTATATTTTTTTAGTTAATTGTTATTTTAAATCGGTGAGCGATATAGTACTTACAAGATATATTTTTGTTTGTTTTTTTTTTTTTTTTTTTTTTTAATTAATTCACTAAATTGTTTTTATTTTCACGTGATATTAAATGGAGCTATCATATTTCTCTTCTTCATGTTTTATTTTTAAATTAAGGATTAGTAAAATTAAATTTGATATAAGCAAATTTTCTTTGCATTCGAGTCACTGGAAATATTATTTCACAAAATAGTAAGAACAAAAATAAATGCAAATGAATAGAAAGTAATTTTTCAATTGTATTCTGTTGTGATTATTCGGAACACGTTGTTTTGGTGGTAAGATCATTAGGTAACTAAATTTGCTCGAAATTCCAGAAACAATTTAATCTTATTTTATGTTTCCTATAATATTCAATTAAATCCTGTGATTTCAAGTAAAATGATGAGTGGGTTTAAAAAAACATACTCAATTTCAATAGAATCAAATAATGTGTAAAAAAAATGTTGTAGAAATTCAGAATTTGATGTTTTCAAAATCAGTCAAGGAGTAAAAAAATAAACTTACTTCTTTGATGCATATTTATAATTTCAAAAACAATTGGCAAAATATTTTATTGAAAATTGAAATAACAACAAAATGAAAATTTTTAACAGTAAACAAATTAAAACAGACATTAATATTAAAATAATTTTAAAATACAAATAAAATTTAGCTTTAAGCTTGTTTTTTTTTTATAAATCTTCTCAAAGCTGAACATATACAATTTGGTTTTTTATTGAGCATTTGTATTGCAGCACTCATAAAAAAGTAACTGACTGACTAAAAACATAAGCGCTTTGAAAACTAAAACACTTTACTATGATATGTTAGGCAGCTAAGACTTGTTACAAGTTTCAAACTTCATTATTCTGATGGCGTTGTAAGACATTGTTAATCTTTAGCTTGAGTGGTGAAAAATCAATTTTTTTAAATCTAGGTAAGGAAGTGAACTTCTTCACATTGCTGAGATCATTGTTAGTTGAATTGGTTTTGCCTTTGGAGCATTTTTCAATGTATTTATTGTTGGGAGTGATTCTAGCGAGAGTGGCATACTTTTGATAGATCCTAGAAGCACTCTCCGATCCTTGCATGCAATTATTCTTCAAATCCGATTCGTTTTTGGTGTCATCAAATCGAAAATCGATGTTTTGCAAGGCAGCCAAATTGAGAATCCTTTGTGATTGACTGTGTGCTAATTGATGTTCGCCCACTTCGTCGACTTGTCTCGTAACGGTATAGACATTTTCGGAGATTTTACGGGCCATTAGCGGCGATGATGATGACTTTTTTGTTGGACTTCTATGATTGTTGTCCACTTCCTCTGTAACAGCGGTAGAACGCAAGCGCTGATCGATGATTTTCTGCGGTGATGATATGTAGAGATTTTCGCGGCGTATAACTTTGATGTTCGCCAAGTGGCGGAAATTACTTGAATTTGCTGTTTTTTCGGCAATCGATGGACTGCGACGTCTCGTTTTGGCTGTGTCACAACTATTTGGATAATAAGATGGAATTTTATCATCAATGCTTATCACCGATTTACGCGGCGTCTGATAGTAACTTTCATCGAGATTAACAGCTCTTTTTTCTCCAGATGTAGGCAGACTTATTCCTATATTCTCATAGAGGTTTGATTTATTTAGAGAAGAAGAATTGGCCATATTTTCATAGATGGCACTTTCATTGTGTGATTGTTGATGTTCATCCACTTTGTTGTCATCTTGTTGATCATGATCATCATCATTTTCCTTATCACTATCCGAGGATTGTTCTTTGAGTATAGGCGCCATGGCACAGTAACCCGAATTGTCATCAATAAGAACCTGTTGTTGGTTAGTTTTGATATTTAAATTTGAACCAACCAAATTAACACTCGATGTATTGCATGAAAAATTAAAATTCGGTTGAATCTGTTCGGATATATTCAAGCTGTCCAAAGACTCACGCTTTAATGGAGATTCTTCTTTGTTCGTTGTGATCTCTATAGAAGAATCATCAAGATTTTCCAATGGTAACAATTCTGATGACAATGAAATATTTTCATCTAGATTCGATAGATCTTCGAAAACATTGAGTTTAGATAGATCTGGACTTGAAAAACTATTGCGTTTATTAGCCATTGCTTTTTTGCGTCCCATTGACGATGCAGTGTATTGTTTGTGACGCAGATGACTGTTAGGTGTGTTTGCGTAGTATTGTTGAGGAGGCTGCTCTTTGTCCGGACTGCCTCTTATAAGATCTTCAGTAGTACTTACCTGACCTTCGCTAACACTTTCAGAACGTTTCGAGCGTCCGAATATGTTTTCCAGAACGTTTTTGTATTTTTTCTTTTTAGCCATTTCCGATTCGGGATTTGTATTTGATCGAGGGATGCCAATGTCTTGCTCAAAAGTGTTGATACGTTTACGTGGTGGGAGTGGTGGTGCGGGTTCAAGGGCCTCCTCGCTTAAAATAAAAAAAGAAAATTGGATTTTTATTTTAAAGCATGTTTTTTTAATATCCTTTATAATTGATAGATAAATTGATAGCTACTATCAAAAGGTTGTCAGAGGAATGTGAAATTAGGCAAAGCTGTATACTCTCTCCAAAACGTTTTCAATGCAAGCAGCTTTGTCGAATGAAAATGGGAGAACTTAATAGAATCTGCAATCTTTGCTCAACAATCTGGACAAAGTCGATGATGTGTCATGGATCCTAATCAAATGACAACAAAAGTGAAAGAGAAACATAAAAGCAGAACTCGTGGGTATAAAGGTCAACTTGGAAAAAATTGAAGGGATGAGTTCAACTCACAAATAATTTTTCTTATCAAAATGTCAGCTGTTTCTTTGAAAAACTTAAGCCCAATGTTGAATATCTTTTACCTAACTTAAAGCAAACGACAAATAAACGCTGGTTAACTAACGAGCTAGGTCTCCGGAAGTTATTCCTATAAGCGATTGGAAATGAGGATTAATAGATTGCTCAGTGGTGTGCAAACTTATAAAAATTTAAAAACTTTATGATTACTAAAAAGCATTGGTCAACCAAATATCACGAATAAATCGTTTCTTTAGAGTTGAGGGGCCTAAACCATATTTATTTGTTGCTTATGCGCTCTAATACAAGATCCAAGTTTTTTTGTCTACATTCATTTTTTGAATAGAATAGAATTACCCTAGTATTTGTTTTGTGGACACACACATTTGAACCCTGGGATTAAGGATATGTCGACAAAGGGATTAAGGATATGTCGACAAAGATTGGAATTAGAGCAAACATCAAATGCGATAGTCTGTTATTAAAATAACTGTATTGGTCGTGATTGATGAACTGGATAGACTTCAAAATAAATAGATGATTTAAGTTCTTCTTTGTTTATTTTTTTAAATTTATTTAAGCACTCTTAAAGTGTACAAAATAAAACTAACTGTCCATCATATAAATAATTAATTTAAGATGCGACGTTTTTGGCAAATTCTTTTTTATTTCTTTTATTATAATATTTAAATTAGCTTATTTAAGTCAGGCGAAAGGCAATACCCAATTCAAGAAAGAAAATTTGAGTGCCAATGTTAAAAATGAAGAATTTAATGTTATGTTATAGGGATCTATGGCTGCAAGTGAAATGGAAGCCTTTAAATTCATTGACACAATTATGAACAAATGAAATTTCTGGAAATTCTTAACAGACAAAATAAATTTACCAACAACATTTTTACTTCAACAAAATAACGATCCTTAAGAAGCATGTTTTTTTTGTGAAGGAATGGTTGCTTTATAATTCAAGAAAACAGCTTAAGACCCCAACTCAGTCACCGGACCTCTATACCATTTATGGGAACATATCAAGTGAATGCAACAGAAGTGCAGTAAATCAATTGAAAGCGAAGGTCACTGAAATTAAATTGGATGAATTATACCCCCATCTGTCACAAAAAAAAAAACTTGAACCTATGCCTTGGCAATAACAGGCTGTAATAATGGCTAAAGGTGACCTTACCAAATAATAATCTTATAATTTAACAACACTTTCAACATTTCTCTTAAATTTGATCTATTTTTACTATTTATAAGAAAACCGTTTATTGGAATATTTTCCAAAAATATATTTGTTTGGTATCACGTTACAATATATAATACAAAATTTAATTCAAGTCTATAGCATTATTGGTTCGTGAGATATTTCGGGTTAACCAAAATGTTCACCTTTTTTTTTAAATTGCCATGGTAAAAAAACCACCCACGCAATTTTTTTGAGAGTCCTTTCTGCATCTTTCTGCATTATTATCTGTATAACAACATTTATTTGAAGTCGATATCTCTACTATTTCTTGAGCTAGGGACGACGAAAAAACGTCGATAACGTACGTACACACGCACACACAGGCATACATATCTCTAAAAATCTTTTATTTAGACTCTAGGGACCTTGAAACGTCGAGAAATGTCAAAATTTTCAATTCGACAAATCGGACCGATTACAATAACTTTCTATGGGAAGTTAAAAATGTCACCGATAAAGAGTGGGAAAAAGTTGGACAAATTTGTAATTGTTCTGGTAAGTTTTTATTTATTTAATCTTTAATTACAAATAGTGTTTTTTGTTTAAAAGATGGTACTGACATACGACAATCTTGCCAAAATCCATCTGGAAATCTGAGAATGGCATTTTTCCAACTTATCGCTCAGCGACGTGTCGTTTAGTAAATGGCCACCCATCGCTCAGATCGGTCGCTCAGCGACTCGTCGCTCGGTCGCTCAGTCGCTCGTCGCTCATTGCGCGGCCGGACCCTAAAGCATCTTGCACATGAGCAAAGAACTGCGAACTGCGAACTGTGGATGTTCGCATATTTTGACTTTTCTTTCACATGAGCTTTTATTTCTATTCGCAGGTAGCGACGAATTGTCAACCCTTTTCTCCATATTTTCCTCAGCCATCATCTTTCACACAAAAACAAAACAAGCGCGAACAATTTATTCGTTGCAGTGTGGATGGTATGTGGAACGCGAATAGAGTTTGACAGTTCGCAGCAACCACACTGCGATTCGTTACTACCAAATTGTTTTTACAAAATTCTCTTGTTTTAGAGAACAAAATGCAAATTTTATTATCCTAATATTAGTGTCAATTGGTTTCTTATAATTTAAATGTGTTTTTGTGTGGAATTGACTTTTTGAAATGTGTAAAATCACGTTTGTTCGTCCATTCGCAGTTCGCAGTTCGTTGCTCATGTGCAAGGCACTTAAGAGTACGCTTAATTTTGTGCCATGTATTTGTATTTGAAGAATATTTGAGTTATTGTTATTCTGTTTTGCTTATTATTTTTACAGTTTTGTCTTTTGTTTATATAACAGAAAATTTCATATAAAACACAATTGAAAACAAATCACTTAAAACATTGCATTTTAATCATTCAAAAATCCAAAACAGATTTTTCTTGTTGGTGTACCCTCAATTTTGAGAGTAACTTTACATCTTTTAAAAGATGATTTAAGTGTTAAGTTGCTTAACGATGTCGTAGCACCAGATACGCTAGTTTTTATTTGTTTATTTTGTGTTTATTTCTTTAAGAATAAAAAAAAAAAGAACGCATCATCAATTTCATGCGTATGGAAACATATACTAAACTTCAACTTGCCTGCTTAAATAATTGGAATTCAATCGTCTTTATACCCTCCTTGGATGTGAAGACCGGAATTCTTTGAACTGTCACTATGCAAATTTTCTAAATAACACACTCCAAAAAATGTATACCGACAATGATCGTTTCCATCGAAAACGACCTCAAAACCAAAAACAGACATTCATATTCCCCGACCCGAACGGTTCAAAAACTGTAACAGCACATAATGGCGATCTTAAACGCATCAATTTTTTCCACAGAAGCTCTATCGCTCTCTGAATCCTTAAAATATGATTTAAACACAAAAGGTCACTGAGTCGTATGCACACACAGCCGCTCGATCTCGATCACCCATGCTATCATGAACCTAAAAAACAGCCCTGCAGCAATTACGAGTCTTAGAGATATTGTTTTCAATATAAAATTATGTGGGTTCTTGCTCACATAGGCATTATGGGTAACGAAGTCACGAACGATTTTGTTCAACACGTTTAGTGAGTCGGATCTCTTAAGAACGAAAAATCAGAAATCAAAACCATCCAGAGGTAGATGTGGTTGACCTATACTCATCACTACCCTTGTAGCAATAAAAACAAAACACAACCTATATAGGTACCCAATTGTCACACAGAAGGAAATAATTACCAATTTTAGGCCACACTTCTCTGACTCATCAACATCTTCTGAAAAATGAAAAACCTCCGATACGCCCCACTTGCAATGAAACAATAAACATCACACACCCTCTAGCCCATATAAACCATCTTTTATATAACAATAATCACAACATTTACAAACTACTTACAAACTTTAGTTCACAAAATCTAGAAACCAATTTTAAAACTTAACTTGAAATTGAACCGAAAGCCTATTCAGCCTGTGCTCTCTAAAATCTGGTACTAACCCAGCAATTAAAGATTACTATGTAAGTTTTTATAAATAAATAAAATAAAACATTTCGTTTTTGTTGGAATTGGAATTTGCAAAGTATATTTCGTAGTAATTTTTGGTAGCTTATTTTAGCTAATTCCCATTCCCATTGTTAAGGATACGTACGTTGCTACACTCCATTTTACCTAATAATTTTTGTAGTTCTAGGTTGACCATATATTTGTGTCCTTTCTTTATCAAATAAAATAGAACTGTCCGGACGCTGAACCTTATTGAGTCATAGGGAGGTATACCAAATTATCATTTAGGAGAGGATTTGCCGTTCCTCTCAAGTTTGTCTGCACAGGTAGTGTGCTTATCCTATTTGTGTTGATAAATTAAGCTTATAACTTAATCATGTACAGCACATACGTATGTATATAATCATGTGATGAGAATACATCTATAAAAATTTTGTTTCTTTGAACTTTTAAGTAACTCCCTAGCTCCTACTTCTGACTCATGGAAACAAAGATTTAAAAATCTTACCTTATTGCCTTGCATTCGATAGCTGTCGGTTTCATTTCTTCATATATACCAGATGCTACAGATCCCCGAGGTTGAGGTACAATTTTGTCAAATCCATCAGGTATTTCTTCATAAATTCCCGACATTCCAGAAACACGTCTTGACCAATTTATACTAAAAATAAAACGAAATTTAATTAAGTTTACCCACAATTGAAAACAAAAAAAACAAACAAACATGCATACCTATCAGCATCTGGAATTTTAGGCAATGGACCTAATATTGCTTGTAAATTCTGTTTACCCGATTTGCTAGTTGAAGTACCTTCAAGGCGGCCTCGACTCGAACGCCGTGTTTCTAAAAATACTTAAAACAACAAAACAAGATATAAGTACCATCAAATATTTAATAAACAATTGAAAAAAATTTGTATAACTTACTCTGTCGGTGAAGTTCGAGGTTCTTTATAGATTTCTTCATCCATTTCATGTGACGGCGGCAACTAGACTCTGAGTCAACAGCAAAATAAATGAAACACCTCTTTCGGTTTTGCAGCCAAAAAATACCATACGAATGCTGTTTGGTCCTTGACGATGCCAAACTGATAGTAATTCCAGGAATATTAATTGACACACTTAGATTGGCAGCCTCTTCTTCCACATTACGTATAAAAGTGATGCGTAAGAAACAAGGAAGACACTTAATTGCTTCGATTTTAACAAGACATTTCATCCATGACTGTAAGTAAGAACAAAGATTTTTTAACAAACAAAAATGCATTAAAAAGGAAAACTGCGTTAAACGAAAAGAAACATCATCAAAAACGAAACTGATGAAGCTCAGACAAAACAAAAAAAAAAACAAAATTAAGAGTGAATTCCAAATAATGTTCCAAGTATGGCTCACGAAATGTGTGATCTGAATTAACAATAAGCCCCTAGATTTTGTTTTATATACGCCTTGGCTTGCGTCAAGTAGCTACTATCGAGCTCACAAATTGTGATTGTTATTTTTTTATTGCTTACCTTAAATTTGAGGGCTTCGGACTTCTTATCATGGATGTCTATCTTGACGTCCATAAACATCGAGATCTCATTACTCTCCATTTTTTAGAAGGAGGCTGTTTTTCTTTTTGCGAGGGGGACGGATATTTAATTTTTTTAATTGGTTTTTGTAATATTTCGGAATTGGTGTAAAATATCCTTATGGATGTCAATACAGGACCGAGTTTAGGTTTTTGTTTAAATCTTCATTGTTAACTAAAAGTCACAAAGAGTATTCTAAGGATTTCAAGATTGTATTGTGGGTTGGATTAACACGAAATTATTTTAGGATCAGGATTCAGGAAAAATAGTTATTAAACAAAAATCAAGAACCACACCACACCCGATAAAAATGCTGCTTCTTCTACGAGAAGATGAAAAATATATATTTTTTTCTGCAGGCAGATTTTTTGACATGCTCAGTGAGTGCAACAAGAAATATCCTTCTGGGAAAAGGGATATTTTCACGATTTACGATTTTACGAGTCGAGACTGCTGGTGCCGCTTAAGGCTTAAAACCAATAAAATACATTTAATTGTTAAATTTCATGAAAATCAAATGAAAGTTCTTGTGTTTTGTTTAAAAATGTCATTCAATTTTACACTAAGATTAACTAAATAAAAATAGCAGTAAATAGCAAAGCGAACATATGATAAGCGAAATCAACCTTGAACCTAGCGCAAATATCCACATTTAACATTTTCCAACAAGGCAACAATCTCCCCAACATAAGGATAGGATAAGGATTTTGAAAAATAAAAACTGTTGATTGTTGAACTAAACTAACGAGTGTATTATTGCCAGGTTTTAATATTTTTGTTTATTTAAAAATATTGACTGCGTTCAACACTGAAAATGGGTGTTAATTTTTGCAAACTGCGCTAATAGGTGTGTTTGGTATTATATTTCTTTATACTCCCAGATTACAGATTTAGGAACTGTTCCACAACATGAATGTTAAGCAGACAGAATTTACATTTTAGCCTTTTTACGCCAAACCCAAAAGAGAGTTTTCGGTAAAAAGTTTTCGAAAACCCGAAAATGGGTCACACAAATACTTAAACCTTTTCGTTTGACATTTCAATTTTTGCGACTGTAATCGATTTGTAAGTAAAAGTAAAGTAGTCCTTCCATTATTATGCATTCTGACTAATTGAAATTTATTTTAATACATAAAATGAAGATTTTGTTGAACTTATTTTCATTATCACAACTATCTATCATTAGAAAAAATAGTCGTTTTATTTTGTAAATGCTGGAACTTCGAAAGAAACGAAAAGCTTTAATTGATGCAATTAAAAATTATAATTGATAAAGAAAATGTTGAAAAAAGGTAAGCTCGAGTGAAAATGGATTTATTACAAGAGACATTTCCTGGCCGCGTAATTTCTCGTCTTTGGCGATACCAACTAGCTACCAAGATCATGCGATTTGACACTGCTAGACTTTTTTTGTAGGGCTACCATGTTTATACAGATAAACCTTAACTTCTTGAGCAAAGTTCAACATTTGTCAAGTTATGTCTGAGATACCAACCAATATGTATCAAAAAGTGGTCGAAAATTACCTCAAAAGAATAGATGCTTGCAACAATTCGCGTGGTGGTTATTTGAATGATGTAGTGTTTCATACATAATGTCAAAAAGAAATATCATGAAAACAAATATTTTATATGTTTTATTTACGTTTACTTTTGAAACCGCAAATTGAATAATCCTGTACATTGTTATACTACATTGATTCACAACAAAATCAAGGTTTATTTAAATTCAAACCTCTGAAGTTATGGACAAAAATTGAAAATATCAAAGTGAAATATTTCTTTTGACACAGCCATCAGCTGTTTTGTTTACATTAAATTGAGTGCTGAATGTTTTAAAAGTTTTTTTTTTGTTTAGTTCATCTTTGAATTGCTACTAGTTTTCGGCATGTTTTATATAAAACTGGTTAATTACGAAAACTTGTGGCTTACGAATAATGTATGGGAATACTTGAGTTTTCGAAGTAGGTTTTCAGCCAAAACCGACAATTCCGTGAAAACCGGGTTTTGGGTTTGGTGTGAAAAGCCTATTAAACAGACACATGAGTGCTTAACAATAATGGGCCAGTTTATATTAATACGAATTCTGAGAATTTTCTAATACGGATTAATAAAGCAGGAAAATAAAATATAAACACAAGTCACTATTCATTCTCTTTTTATCCTTTTTGAATTTTGTGACAGAGAATTCTTGAAAAATGGGATCACACAATGTGATTTTAATGTCAAATATTCCTTACCTTTGCAAGACTTTCTGTGGTATGTAGCTCGAGATAAAATTTAGCTGCTATACAAAATTCTCTCCAAAACTTAGTCAAGCTAAAAATTATTTTAGCGAACTAATAAATTGCTTGGTACATTTATTTCGAGCTAAGTTTAGACAGATGTCAAAACTTAAAACCATTTATGCTTTAAAATCAAAACAATTGCACTTAACATTTATGGTTTATTATTTCCTTACAATATTATGGTAATTTTTCCAAATTTTTAAGGTCCGCTCTAAATTTGATGATTGGCAGGGCCCAAAAACGTGAATTAAACTTTAGAGCGTACTACCCTTTAGCGGAAACATGGAGACATTCCTAAAACTTAAATTTTGTATTTTGTTTTTTTTTGTCTATTTTTATAATATAATATGGAATATAAATCGACTAGCAGTCCAAATCTAATATGTCCTTGCCTTTGAAAATTAATGCGTTGAGCCATAAGTAACATTGTGTCAAAAATAACAGAAGAAAAAATGTGCCCAAATGTTCAGACTATGCTATCAAATTGTGATAAGCAATACTCTTGATAGACAAAATTATTCATGTAGAAACAAATTCAACAAAAACGCACTTCAACAATAAATTGAAATTATAAACATTCACAACAAAAATCATGGACATTTTTAATTCACAGTTTACAGTTTTGGAAGATAAGATTCCAGACCGTGTTTGGGGCCACAAGGAAAATAAGGTGTTAGCCTATGAACAACAATCGATTGAAGACCTTAAAAGATGAAATTCGTGAAGTTGTCAAAAATATACAACTGCAAATTACATACTGATAATGGAAAATATACTTACCAGCCATGTGACTCCTGTTCAAAATGAAATAACCTTCCATGAAAAAATACTCGTTTTTTCAATATCAAAATGAAAGCCCTTATTGGAAACCCTTCTTATTTCAACACCCTGTATAGTACTCTGAATGCATTCAATAATCATATGTTTTATAACAAAGTTTTTTTTATGTCAAAAATTTAAAAATCAAAATCAAATCGAAAAAAAGAGCTGGGGTGGAATCGCGTAAGGCGATAGTTGACTATCAAATTTTTGATAATCAAATTGACTATCGTTTTCATTCCGTCTGTGTAAGATGATTCAACTCAATTCAATTCGATTGAACAATTTCAGATTCAAATTGTCAAAATTCATTGTTGCCTTGGTGAAATTTTAAATTGATTCCTATAAAATATCTAAATAAAAGTATGAAATTGGCTCTGTTTGAATAAAATTCTTATTTCTCTTGCTTTTTTCGAATTTCATTAGCTTTGTCGGTCACAGGAATGTGTTTTTGTAACTAAAAAAGGTAACTGAAAAAATTGTCCATTCGTTTTTTGTAAGCGTCTGGTAGCTCTACTCAGAAACGACATGTTTGTAGGAAAACGACTATCAAATTTTTCTAGCGACAGCTTTTTAGGTATCAATTTGACTATCACCTTACACAGATCAAATTCGATTATTTTGACTGTCAACAATCAACAATCACCTTAGCCGATTCCACCCCTGTTTAATGTTTATCCAAATAAATACAGAGTAGTTAGCTTAGCCGACGAGATTAGAAATATCAAATTCTATCATAATGGTTGAAATTACTCACGTACCCAATGAACTAACACCTCTTTTCTGTGTAATTCCTCTTGTTTTCGTTTTCCTATGGACCTTAATAATCGGTGACTTTAAGGTATGTATGTAAATTATTTGTTTAATTATCAACTCCAACTTTAATGGTTTAATATTTTAAAATATATTTTATTAAGAACTTCAAAGGCAGCCGGAATTCCTGTACAACATATACAGCTAAGGATCCAGTCAATTGCTACCAGGATTTTGTTCAGCAAAAAGAAAAATAGTATGTTACCAACTAAGAGAGTGCTTTATGTTTATATTATTCATTTTGTACATTAATAAAATAACAATAAAGTATATAAGATGAATCTTCTATTGATTGATTAAACAACTGATAATTAATTGTTAGTCATATTATAAACGTTCATTCTTTAGTATGTTTCCAGTTGGGCTTATTTAAGCTTCAAGTGGTAACTATCGGGCACTAATCTCGTTCACCCGTACAATGCCTGCGAAACTTTTAGGAACGAGTGTTGGATTGCACAAGAGTCAAGGCAATACTGCACGAATTCAATAAAGTGAATCAACGATGGCGATATGGAAGACTGAGACCTTTCTTAAGCCTATCTGACATATTTAGAGTTTAGGTAATTAAGGATTTCTAGTATTAGAAGCCAGGGTATTTGAAAGGAGAAGATGCATTCTAATGCTATGAAAGGTGTGTGTTTAGCCATAGAGCTAACATTCCTACTACCTACCTACAATAATGACTGATTGTAAACGAGATGCTTTAACCTAAAATCAAAAAATTATAGGCACCAGGTGAAACAAAAATGAAAGTACCTTCCATTTGTTTTTATTCCTTCTTTACATTAAAAGAGGCTAAATGCAAAATGTTGTTTGATTTTTTTCTTTATTTACAAGTACAAATTCATTTAGAAATCAAAATTGCTGTTCCATGATCTTTGGCGAAAGATTGAATACTTCTCCATTTACCAGTTTCCGGGTTATATTCCTCGATAATATGTTTATAGTCCCCCTCAGCCATATCGACCAAAATTAATAATCGATTCCTCCATGAAATACACTGAATATATTGCTGATACAATCCCGAAGGTGAAATCTCTGTCCAAGAATCGGTTTGAAAATCATATCGTTCAATCATCGTACAAATACCATTTTTTGTAAAGCCGCCGACTGCATATAGCAATCCTTTAACCACGCATAATCCCACTCCAATGCGTGCCTCTGAAGGTGGGTTAAGTTCAGCCCATGTATTGGTCTGCGGATCATAGAACTCAAATGTTGTGTGCTCGAAGTCACTGTTGCTCCCAAAGGCGTACAACAGCCCATTGAAAGCAACCACGCCTGGCTGACTCCGTTCCATTAGCATCGGGGCAACTTCCTCCCATTTTTTCCAACAATTGAGATCAAACTTCTCAACGGAACATAGGTTAATGGTGCCATTGTGACCTCCAACAGCATACAGCTGGCCATTCAACTCAACCATTCCAAATGAAAAGCGGCACTCTTTCATTTTCGGGAGGTTACTCCACTGTTTCGTAGTCAATTTGAAGCGTTGAACGCAGCTCACCTCTGTATTATTCTGATCTACAGTGCATGCTAAATAAACTTCTCCCTCTATATGGATGCCATTAGTATACCAACCGCATTGTTCGTTTATAGGCCATTCCTGGCTATTCCAATTGCCGGTTATAGGATCGAGAACATCGGCAATAAGAGGTACTTCTTCTTCAGTACCTCCCTTAAGTAGAATTACTTCGCCCCTTTGGTTCCTTGGTTTGCAGAGAGCTTCCTCAAAGAGCGATGATCGGTTTGCTGGTGACATATGCCACTTCAATGCCTTCATTATAACAGCTTGACACTCAGGCCCCGGGAGGGCATCACTAACTTCTGTCACAATAAACTCAGGGGTCAGAAGTGGAAAGCGTAAATGCAATAACAACTCAAGGCAATGGGATTCCCGGCCCGGCTTGTCATGTGCAATCCAACGCATTATTCCATGAAACACTTCCTCCTCCGACCCTACACACAGATCATCTCCCTTCAAGAGTTGTCTTAAATATTCTACATCCAATTCCAAAAATTCTTCTTCCTCAATTATTTGACCAAAATTTTGGGCTGCGTACATCATAGCCCTTTCAAAGAGTTCATTATAATTATTTTTCTTGCAAGTGGCAGCTAAGGACAAGCAATTTGATGTTTCTATTGATTCGGACAGATACTGGGAGCATTCTGCTTCGATATTGCTTAGCTTGAGAAAACTTGATGCGCGCATAATGTCGTGGATAGTCTCACTCGAAATCTCGATTGTCGCTGTGTATATAAAATTCAATAAGATTTTTAATATTTCACCGTTTACACCAGGAATGACGAAGTCGGTGACTTCGGGATCTTGCAAAATCTCAAGGAAGTATTCACTTGCCGCTGACAGTATTATTCGATGAGCTGAAATACGAAAATCATCCAAACCAGCTATCAAGTCCACATCGCAAAATCTTTGATCATCGAAGAAAGTTTTCATTTTGCTGAAAGTTTCTTTGCGATTTTCACATTTAACTGTTGCTGTTTTCTGGCTAAGCGATGGATTTAGATCAAGCGTAGGCATTTTTCTATTTTGCTTAAGAAATTATAAAACAAAATAATTTCAGCTATTGCTATACTTTTTTAGTAAATAACAAATTGAATAAATCCAACGATTTCAATACAATTTTTATTTGTTTTTTAGATGGAAATGTTTTGTGGTTTCGGTTGCTCAAATTTTGTTGTTTAACTTGTTTTTGAAAATTTTATTTCAAATACGTTTCAGGTTGAAGTATTAATTTGGTTTTGCAAATTATTTTAGAGTGGTATTGCGAGTTTACATTTGGCTGGTTCGAACCAGGAGCATATCGCTCACACTCATACAATAAAAATATCCCTTATTGAAGACAATATTTATGGTTTTTTTGTATGTCCTTCCTTGAAATTCAAGACCTTCCTTGTAATTTCAAAATCTTCCATGATATTTCAAGACCTCCTCAAAAATTACAAGAACTCAATTGACATGTCTTAAAACCTCCAGTCTTCCCTTGAAATTTCAAAACTTCGATTGGAATCTTTCCTTGAAATTTCAAAAGACTCTTAGGCTAGGCGCGCACATGCAACTTTTAGTTTCTAAACTGTTTGGTTTCTAAACTGAGCACTATAGACTTATATGAGAGTCCGCGCACATGCAGAAACCATTCTGTCGCCCATTCGAGCAACTTTTTAGTTTGTGTTTTGACACAAACTAGACAATCACCTCGAACCCCTTAGTTTGTGTCACAAGGAATTATATTTAACTGCGCGGACATTCAACTAAATCGTTGAATAATTTTCTGTAAGTGCAAGAGAGAGAAAAATTTAGTCAAGGTGAATAAATGTTTTCTGTGTATTGGTTTATTTCGTTGATTATTTTCGGAGTTGCTTATGTGCGCGATGTTTGGGCAACTAACGATCGAACTATTTGGTTTCGAAAAAGTTGCATGTGCGCGCCTTGCCTTAAACTCCCTTGGAATTTCAAAACTTGCCTTGAAATCTTCAGCTCTTTTTAATATTTCAAAACCTGCCTGCAAATCTCCAGACTTCCCTTGGAATTTCAAAACCTCCCATGGAAGCAAAAGGCCTCCCTTGATATTTCAAAACCTCCCTTGAAATTTCTAGACCTTTCTTGATATTTTAATACTTCCCTTATAATTTGAAAACCTCCCTTGAAATTTCTAGACCTTTCTTGATATTTTAATACCTACTTCCCTTATAATTTCAAAACTTCCTTGAAATAATTAGACCATCCTTAATATTTTAATACCTCCTTTGGAATTTTAAGAACCCCTTTGATATATAAAGACCCCCCTTAAAATTTCAAAACCTCACTCTATATTTCAAGAACTCCCTTAGAATTTTAAAACCTCCCTTGGAACTTAAAAACCTGCCTTGAAATTTCCAGACCTGCCTTAGAATTTTAAAACCTGACTTGAAAACTAGCTAGATATTAAACGCATCAAAAAAAGGGCAAATACTGAAGAATCTGAATCTCATTAATAAACATCTACCTTGTGTTGTTGTAGACAATTTATTTGTTTGCACCTAAAACGCGTTAATTCAAAAGCTATAAAAGCTCCAGTAAAAGAAATTGATAATTTGACATGAGTTTAGCGCTCTACAAGAGCTGCCAACCTGTGACGATTTGAATTTTCTTTTAAACTATTTGTACGAAGAACATACTCAGCGAAAGTGAGATCTAAAAAAACTGAAAGAGACACCATAAAATGTTTAAAACACTGAGTAAAAGCCTAAAATTGTAGCTGTACTTCTATACAAATTGGTTAAATAGAGATTTTTTTAATAAAAATGGTTTAAAGCAGCATTCACATGAGCGCGACCAACGAACGACGAATGAATTACAAAATGTGAGTGTATATACGTTTGAAGACATATTTCCACACAAATTCTTAACAAAACGATAGCAATATAGTTTTTATTTGATTTATGATGCATACTTTTACTTTTCAATATCATATATTAATAAATTTGAGAAAACAAATTTATTCGTCGCGAAAAAAATTGTAGTTGATACGAACTGTCAAACTTTATTCGCGTTCCACATTATCCACACTCGCAACGAATAAAAAAATCGCGCGTACTTAACCTAAAAAAATCATTCTTGTTTTGGTTTCGGTGGTGAATGTCAAACTTCATTCGCGACGAATTAAAAACTCTCATGTGAAAGAAATGTCAAAATCGACGAATTTTTGCGATTCGTTGGTCGTTGGTCGTGCTCATGTGAATAATGCTTAAATCATGAAAATCATGAAAAATAAATGTAAACCAGCAAGAGTGTTCATTTATGCGTTTCGCCCCGGTGTGATGGTTGGGCTCATCAGAATTCAGAAGATGACCATCACACCTTGTCTTGACGCAAATTTCTCGAATTAATCGAGATACCATATAATCCGAGCTACATAAAGCAACTGCGAATTATATGGTTGCTACAAGTCTTCAGAGAAGATAAATTGTAGCATTATGTTTATTGCCGTGCTATAGGCTTCTTTGAAAAAGAAATATTTGACTGTAAACAGTAATAGGTTTTTTCCTTGAACACTGGTTTTTTTTAATAAAAATGGTTTAAATCATGAAAATCATGAAAGGTTCGATGGTCATCTTCTGATGAGCCCAACCATCACACCGGGGGCGAAACGCATAAATGAACACTCTTGCTGGTTTACATTTATTTTTCATGATTTTGATGATTTAAACCATTTTTATTAAAAAAACCAGTGTTCAAGGAAAAAACCTATTGACTGTTTACAGTCAAATATTTCTTTTTTAAATAGAGATGCCTATGTGCTGTGCGCGTTGAATAAGTTTTACAAATAACGTAGCTGGCAAGCCTAGTCTTAACTTAGGTTAAACTAATAAAGAACAAATGCTCCACTAGTGCTTCTGTTCTGTTCTTCTGTTAACCAGTTTGAATTGTAGATTCTGTAACCTTTTGTAATGACAAAACAAATTGTGAAAGGACGAGGACCATGACCACGACCACCACGACGACGCATAACTTCATGTTTTTGTTTTCTTGTATGACGTCATAAATAAAGCTTTATTGAGGTGTTTTTTTTTTTCAAACTTGTTATGCATTATTTATAAGTTTGTTTTGCTGGGTTTTTTGGTTAGTAATCTTTTCACAATCGCTGTTAATACCTTTTAATCGAGAACTCAAGAAATTATTAAATAATTTGCAATTTGTACTTTCATTTTGTAAATAGTTGAACAAGGGAACAACAGTTGCAATTACAATGGCACCTATCTTCTCACCCACAATCTCTTTAAGCAACGGGCAGAAAATGCCAGTTCTTGGCCTCGGTACGTGGCGCTCTTATGAATCAGAAGCGGAAAAAGCCTGCAAAGAGGCCCTGGATTGTGGCTATCGACACATCGACACTGCTTTCGTTTACGAAAACGAAGCTGAAGTTGGACGAGCTGTTAAGTCTAAAATTGCCGAAGGGCTAATTCGTCGAGAGGACGTGTTTGTCGTCACAAAGCTGGGTGGCATTCACCATGAACCCAAGTTGGTGCTGCACGCATGTCAGCTGAGTTTGAACAATTTAGATCTAGGCTACATCGACCTATACCTGTTACACTTTCCAGTGGGTCAAGTTTACAATGGCGATGGCAATGTTCATGGAAGTGGTGAACTATCGGACGTCGACTATCTAGATACTTGGAAGGAAATGGAAAAGCTTGTCGAAATGGGTTTGGTACGTGGTATTGGCTTGTCTAATTTTAATAGTCAACAAATTGATCGAGTGTTGAAGAACTGCCGCATCAAGCCATTGGTCAATCAAGTCGAATGTCATCCTGGATTCAATCAAAAACAACTCATTGAATTCTGCCGTCAGAGAGACATAGTGGTGACAGCGTACTGCCCATTAGCACGACCAAAACCAGACCTAAAGTGGCCACCATTTATTTATGATGCCACTTCCGAGGCCATGGCCAGAAAATACAACAAAACACCCGCTCAAATTTGCTTGAGATATTTGATTGATATAGGAGTAGTGCCTATTCCAAAGTCAATAAGCAAAAATAGAATCGAAGAGAATTTTAAAGTCTTTGATTTTAAGCTAAGCGACGAGGATATTAAAATCATGGACCAATATAATACCAACGAGCGGATGATACCGTTCTCGGGTATGAGGAATCATCAGTATTTTCCATTTAATATTGACTTTTAAATTAATTTTATAAACTCTCTAAAACTTAAGTGAATGTACCTAACTGTAAATAAAAAAAGGTCTTTTTCACACTATCGTAGTCTTTGTTTTATAGATATACATTTTGATCTATTGGCCTGATATTCATTACCTTGATATTTGTTATCAAAAAGCAATATGATGTAATTTATTTTGAAGCTATTTCCTTTGTGATCTATTTCCTGTCAGTTAGTAATAGCAAATATTTTAGCAATTTGAATTTTGAACTATTAAAATAACTATGAACTCTTGACGAGAGTAGAGATACCACTTTTCACTCAGAATTGAAAAAGAATGTTTATCTGATTAATGGCCTAGGATAAGGCTAACTATTATTTTAAAAAGAGGCAAGTAACATATTTTTTGAAATTATCTTTTATTGGTGTAAGGTGCAAGACAATGCCATTTCTGCTAGCCCATCCATAAATGTTACAATTTAGCTACATACATTATGTATATATTATGTAGGTATGTAAATATTTAAATTGAACTTCTAAATTTTGTCTTCGGTCAGGATATCAGCAGATTTATTGTATTTTACATGTACATACATAATTTGCCCGGTCTTAATTTATAAACCCTATTCTTCTGAACGTTCATGTGAAAAGCTATATTCTACTATCCGCCGGATTTCTTTACGCCCATATTATTGAGTTTGTTTAAATCTACCGGTTTGGAACCTACTGATTAAATTAGATTAGGTTGATTTTATTTAAACATATATTTTAACAATAATTTGGTTCATACAATCAATATGATGCATGGCGTTGCTGTCTGCCTGATCGACAACTAACATTATAGCATTATACGTATGTATATTAAAAAAAAAAAGTGCAGTGTAAGATTAAAACACTTCATTTAAAATTTGATAAATTTTCGTACATCGTCCAACAAAATTAAAAACATCCTCGCGTTCCTTTAAATTGCACGATTACATATAATCGGTAAGTTGTCGCGGTGAGGAATGTATGTAGTTCAGATTATGGAGTTCTTCTCTTAGCCGGAACATGTAAGAAATTTGTACGATAGTATATTAGTCGTGGAAGTAGTTTCTTTCCCGGAGATCGTAGTTTATAGTCTTCTGTAAATCGTACGGTGCAGTGAACTTTTGGCTTGCTCCGAGTATTGTTCTCTCGAGGCTTTATCCAGACGAGTTATTAAGCGATATAAAGTTGGTTTCCATGAGGTAAGATTACTATAGTTTAGGTCAACATCCAACTGCTCGGCTAGATTGTTTAAAGAACTACTTTCTTTGAAAGACGATAACTTGGCATATCGATGCTTTGAGGATGTAATCGACCTTCAGCTTGAGTGTTTTTATGAATAAAGGCAATAAACCCGTTTATAACATGATCATGTAGTTTGGCGTACTCGAAGGAAGATGGAAAATCCGTTTTATGTAAAATCTGAGCAGTTTTTCCACTTGTTCATATTTCCGACCTCCCCGCGCCGCATTAAACATAACTTAATTCAAAAACCCTGGAATTTACTGGTATGCGTAATTTCCTTATTATTAAAGCATTGCTTCCATGCTACTGGCTGGGCGAAATTAGCTCGTAAATTATTGTTTGTATACAAAAACCTCTTGAAGCGTTTTGTTTAAGGTTTAAGATTAAATAAAATAAAGTTATTTTCATATTTTAGGAAGCAGATCGTAGTAGTTCACAGTTAATAATGGTCATATTTTTTCAAAAATATTAGAGGCTCTAATTTTTTCAGTATCAGGAAAACAATACTGAGGTTTCATTGGGCAGGTTCAGCCGACATAAGGGACTTGAAAGTAAGGCAAGTTTCTTGCATCTGATTGGCCAGCTGCCAAAAAATTGCCTTCCAATTAAGGCAACTTTATTGGAAAGTTGACTGGAAAGTTAGGCAAGAAAAATCTCCCTTACTATCAAGTCAAGTCAACTTATGTCAAAATGACAATTGATCATGTTTTTTAATTCAAGTAAAAGCTGAACTTTATTACTCAATGATGTATTTATTTTCTGTACAACTTCATTTAATGCTTTCTGTAAAAAAGTTCCTTGTAAATTTGGAAAAGAAATAAGCAATATTTCTTAAAAATACATAATACAAATCATGATGGACTTGTAGCTTGCCTGAGGAGTGTTTTGTAGAAAATAATGATTTTGGTAATTTTTGTACTATGAACTTGAAGTAGAGGTTTGTGAGGTAAAGTTCTGAATTTTAATTTCATGACACTTGAAAAACTAACTAGTTGCCTTGGTCAAAATTTACGTTCAAAGAATGAAGTTGACTGCAAATGAAGTCCCTTATGTTGTCTGAACCCGCCCATTCATCGGGCATGTTTTCTTCAGACCATATTTTATAGATAAGTTTGTTCATGCTCCAAACAAGCTCGGTATTTAAGCTGAAGTCTTACAAATCCGGTGGAGCAGGGATTTGAAAGACTTTAATTGTACTCTTTAATTTGTCTAAATCGCAGATGGGATTGTTGGCTTTCGTCGTTTATATTGAATAAATCATCCTGTCTGACAGCGTAATGCAGTTCGTCGGTGCCCTTATACAGTCTGCAGAAGTGGTCTTTCCATATCCTTAGCATTGACTGCGGTACTACTATTATGTTTTCACTTTCGTCTTTGCAGCCTTCGGATCGAGGTTTATGCACTTGTGAATTTCGTTTCGCCTGTGCAAAAACTTTTGTACTTCATTTCTGCTTCTGAACCTTGCAAGTCGCAACATCTTCGACCACTGGCTTCTTATGCTCTCTTTTTCCTACTGAAAATTCGATATCCTCTCTCCTCTTCTGCTCACAGAGCTCATGAACAGCTATCGTTTTTCCGGCAGCTCTGGGTGCCTGTTGTTTGGCTGCATTTGATGTTGAGGCGTGGAAAACGCGTACCATCACAATTTGCCCCGCAGCAAGTGTTGTGGTGAAGTCTAGCAAGGTTCTTCAAATCAGGTAAGATCGAATTTGAAAAATGATTACATTTGTTTTCAGTGTTTCAAAATCGATTGACTTGAAAATTCTCCAAACTAATCAATTCAACTAAATAGAAGCTTCAACCAGTCCCTAAAGATGATATTTCTATCAAGTCAAATTTGTTTTATTTTACTATTTTTAATTTCATTTTGAGTGAAAGTAAAATGCAGAACCTTTCTATCTTATTACTTTAATTGAGTTTTTGAGTAATTAAATAATCTTTCGATTTTTATTAAACACCAATATTTTGCAACCATTCATAATTAGTATTTGTAATTTTAGTGTACAATTTTTGTTTTTGAACTAAATTAAGGGAACGGAGTTTTGCTTTAGTCTAGCACGTCCAGTAGTTTGTTTTGAGCAGTGTTATTTATGTAGTATCCACATTCCACAAAGAGCTTTTGTCAGTTAATTTAAAAATAAATAAAAATACTAATATATATTTGCTTTAAATGTAAAGATAAAAACTTTTATATTTTGATTCAAATAAATACATTTAAAAAAAAACTTGCTTTTTTCAAGAATAACAAAGTAAAAATTCCTAAAAACGAATTTTACAATCCACTCAAGAAACCTGTACAGCGGTGCAAATGTTTCTTCCACAAAAATAAAAATTAAAAATAACAAAAGAGCGTCAATTTTCTCATCAACTGTCACAAATGTCATTTTATATATGGCCGCGAATAAAAATCCTCTTCACTTCACCGTCGGTGTATATCTGTTTATTGTTTTGTTTTAATTTTTCTTTAGAGTTTTAATCAAATAACTGCATTTAATAAGTGAGAAAAATGTTCCACACATTCGATTAAATTAATTTAAGTGTCCCCGAGTGTTTTTTTCAGTGAAAAGTGCACCCAAATACGGAAGCGGAAGCTAAAGCATCACAATAATCACAATTAACAAAAGCAATTTCCAATCCCAATCTGCATTCACCGCGCCAGAATGTCTACAAATGATTTTATAGATGATTTTATCGAAGAATACAAGAACCAACCATGTTTATGGAAAGCCAATTCAACAAACTATAAAAATCGCACCCGTCGCCAAGAGGCTTACATGAAACTGATAGAAGTGGCGTCCAAACACGGCGAACTCTACAACATCGAACGTACCAAGCAGAAGATCAACAATTTGCGGTGTGCTTTTCGACACCAACTAAAAAAGTACACCGAATGCAAGAACAATAAATCGGGCAAGGAGGAATCGTACTGTCCGAAGCGGCGATACTTCGAGAGTTTGATGTTTCTGATGGAGGAGGAGAAACCTGCGAATCGTATAAAGTTGGCTGAGAAACTTAAGGAAATGAAAATGACGAAAGTCATAACGCGAAAGGCGAGTCCACCTGTGTTTAAGAACAAGTTGCCAGTTATCAAGCCCGAGCAGATGGACATAACAATCGAGACTATAGACACATCAAATGGGGGAGAGGAGCAGCATCAAGCGGAGGAAGAGATCATCGAACTGGACCAGGACGAGACTCAACAACAACAAATAGAGCACGAGGACTTACAGCAACAAGAGGAGTCTCAGAATTGCCACTCCGAAGACATATCAGTGGCCGAGGAATCTGTGAAGGAGTCTGGGGGAGTCGTCTATCACACGGATGTGCAACATAGTGACGAGGAGGAAGAGGGATATAAAATAATTTGGCCGGTCAATCAATCGTCCAAGCCGATAGAAACCATTCAAACCAATTATATCCGCATGGCCCCTCCCCATTCGACACCTTCAACGCCTCCTGCACAGTCCCATAATACGACACCTATAATAACGTCAGTCAGCAGCTCCGCTCCCACGGCACCGATGACAACGACAATAATTCATCATGATCTCTCAAATTCAGTTCACAACTCCTCGGCCCACACTCACTCCCAGACTCAAACTCAGATTGCACTTCCCTCGTCAATTACAATCCAACCTGTTCCGAAGCAGGGAAGCGAAACTTCGGAAGCAGGTGGTTTAAGTTGTGTAGGCGGTGTAGGTACTGTAGGCGGTGTAGGCGGCGGTGGTGGTGGTGGTAGTGGGGGCAATCAACACTCTGCGATCCGACGGAGAACGATCTCGATTTGTTCAAACAAATCTCAATCTCAACTTAGTACCAACGCCACCGACAGCTATGAAGTTGCTCAAGATCCTTCTCCTCCGGCGTCAAAGAAGGTTAAAATCGATTGCACGTCCAGTGATTTTGAGAAACTGCTCACGCTGGCGTGCAGCAAAATGAATGCCCCCGAAACTCAGCCCGAGGACAACTTTTCGATGTTTGGAAAAATTGTGGCGCACAAGGTGCGCAACATGGAACCCCAACAAGCGATGTACGCTGAGAAGATCATCCATGACATACTCTTCGAAGGCCAAATGAAACAGCTCAAGTATCCCTATCCGGCACCGTATGGTATGAGCGGCGCTCCAATGCCTGTCGTGTCTCGCTCCAACATCTATCCCCTTAGACACAGTGGTTCAAGCAGTCAGGCGACAACTATTGTTGCTACGAGTAGTCAGCAGCAACAGCAGCCACAAACGTTTGTCATATCATCGGTAGACTGCCATGGAGCCCCAACGGAAATCCATGCAACAAGTTCGGCTCATCAGTCACATTACTCACCACAAGGTGGGCACTACACGACCACAACGACTATCAACGAAGAGGTCGAAGATTAGTTGTAAATTCTCTCGAAAACATTCGTCCGTGCGTGAAAAAGAATGGTCTATATCCCCCTCCTACCAACAACAACACCGCCCCCGCCCCCACACACACACATAAATACTATAATAAAAATTTGCATACAAAATATTTTTTAAGGAAATTGCGAAATCAAACGAAGATTTAAATATTACTTATTAATTACTTAGCATCCGTATCCGTATATTATTATTTTTCCAAATCAACATTTTTTGACAGATTTTGTTTAACATACATACATACCTTTAAGCATACAAAATCATATTTCCTAAACTATAAATACAAACCAGACCCGACATTTTATTGTAACAAAAATATATACCAACAAAATTAATTAAAATTAGGAACCTAAAAAAGAAAAACAAAAAATAAATTGTAGTTGCTAAAATACAAATTAAAAACAAAAATATATATTATTATCGTTTAGCTATTAGAAATGGATAAACAAAATAATAATAAATGATTATTTTTTATTTAAACGATGTATCGTAAAGACATTAAAATAAAAATCTCTTAAGCTGTAAATGGTTTTGGGTGTTATTTTTTCTTCTACTGCTATACTGAATTGTTGTTCCATAGGTTTTATGAAAAACTGGTTTTACTAACCATTTGAACTAGAAGGCAAATCAAGAAGTGGCCCTACGGCCTTATAGTACTTATTTATTTCTATTAAAGTTTTGCTGCTATAAAAAAGTAACTAGGTAAAAATATAAAAAAGAGGCTGGGATGCGACCCATTCTGATAACTTCCTATTGGCGCCCTTATGCATAAATATTTGTTTGAAAGCCAAATTGCCATTTCAAAAAGTATGCAGTCAAAATTGAGGTTGGGTTGTTTGGGGTCAAGATATTCGAACAGTTAAATGAACTAAGCTGTAGGTTTTTATTTTTTATAAAAAAAACTTCAAGTTGAATATTTTAAAAAAAATTACTGAATATTGCTGGAAAGTCAGGGAATTTCAAATGCGGTAAGGGACATATTTTTTCATAATGATTAAATTAAATATGTAGTTGAATTCCGCCCACACTTTTGCACTAAGAACATGGAGCAAATTTATAGTCAGATAAAGAACACTAAAATTATTTGAGTGTAGAAACTAAAGTAAAATTTAGTTTTTTGATATTTATAGTCGAAATTAAACCCAATTTATCGTTACTGGTTACTCGTTAAAATATTTAATACCGACCAAAGAACCTTTTATATTTTAATATGCGGTTTAATTGTGTCAAACTATCTTCAGTTGTGTGAATAATTTACTCAAGTAATTTTTTTGAAGAATTTAACATTTTGAGCTTTTTCGTAAACCAAAAACTTGAAAAGAACGGGCAAATCCTTTTACAGGACTGCATGAAGACGACTTTTACTATCGATACAGATTTTAAAGAACCTCAATCAGATTCTGATTATAGCCTTTGACAAAACGTGGCCCTCTCATATCTTTATTTATTTCTAAATCGGTTAAGTTACACAGTTAGATATAATATTTTATAAACTAGTGATATGTATGTAAGTATGATATTAACAAAACAAATATGGAAATTTATTTGGATTGTTAGCAAGTCAGAAATCAACGAGCCAGGCACAATTTCAGCTTGCCGTCTAACAACTATTTAACTATCTCATTCAAAAATTCATGTAAACAAATCCTTAATGGGGTTTTCCATGGGCAAAACAATTTATTGATTAAAAGGTGTTAAAAGTCTTGTCGCAATCGTGAAGGAGGTGTTGTCATATTGAAAGCTGTCAGTTATTAGATTAGATTAAATTCTTTATTTCGATAATAAAATTACATTAATTTAAAGCTAAGAATATAAGGACATTGCGTTGTTGTCGCCTGCCTGATAGACATTTCATTTAAAAATAGTTTAACATTATGAAAGTTTTTTTTTATTTTGATTTGTTTTTAGTACCTATGTATAAGAAAATAAAAACTGTATTTTTTAGTGGGTTTTCTTAACAATTTTCAAACATGAGAGATAAATAATTTATTAACTTGAATATTTATAAAAAAGAAGATAAATAAAACAATTTTGAATGATTTTATAATCTTTAAAGATACATACATATGTATGTATACAATTTTGACATGATTTGAAACACAAAAAATATGAGTTTAAATATGTAGCTCTATTTTTTTTTCGTTTTTTACATTCTCAGTGATTTGAGACTCAAAACATAAATTTTGCAGTGAATTGAAACAATAAATCTTTAAAATAAACTTTCCCGTTTTAAAAAAAAAAAATTTAGTAGATGAAAACAAGTTCAATTTTGCCATGATTTGAAACACAAAAAATATTAAATTCTCAATCGCCATAACTGGATACGTGACCGCTCAAAAGCTACTTCTATAAGCTAAAGCATGTTTGCAAAATTTAAACAGATTCGCCCAACCACTCAGCCCATTTAGAATGTCAATAAGTTGGTCCATAGACAAAAAACTCACTTGTAAATATAACCGTGCGTCGTATTTCTTGTAATATTGGACAAACTGCTATAAAATGATTTATATCCTCCACATGTCTTCTATTGCAGAGAGTGCAAATTTGTGAGAGGTCCGATCTATGGGGGACAAAGTTGAGATTAAGGATCTCGACTCTAGCTTTAAAAATGGTGCCGATAGCTTCCGGAGTAATTTCTTTACAAAAATAGTTTGAAGTTGATGACAATTGATGGTTTAAGCGCTTGTATATGTTTCTGCTTGCCGATGAGGATGCACTTTGCAGGTGTTATAAATAAAGTTTTTCATCAATTTTCCTCTACATTATTTTCCCTTAAGGAGAGTACTATATCAACTCCTGCAGCAAGCGCGTTCCATTCTCTGAAGGGAGATGCATTTGTTCGGAGCAGTCTTATCAAGATCGTCTTATGAAGCCCATTTTCTCTTTTCATAACCTTAGCTAAATAGTCGGAATGCCGTTTCAGATTCTGAATATGGGCAGGTTCAGCCGACATAAGGGACTTGAAAGTAAGGCAAGTTTCTTGCATCTGATTGGCCAGCTGCCAAAAAATTGCCTTCCAATTAAGGCAACTTTATTGGAAAGTTGACTGGAAAGTTAGGCAAGAAAAATCTCCCTAACTATCAAGTCAAGTCAACTTTATGTCAAAATGACAATTGATCATGTTTTTTAATTCAACTAAAAGCTTAACTTTATTACTCAATGATTTATTTATTTTCTGCACAACTTCATTTAATGCTTTCTGTTAAAAGGTTCCTTGTAAATATGGAAAAGAAATAAGTAATATTCCTTTAAAATACAAAATACAAATCATGATGGACTTGTAGCTTGCCTGAGGTGTGTTTTGTAGAAAATAATGATTTTGGTAGTTTTTGTACTATGAACTTGAAGTAGAGGTTTGTGAAGTAAAGTTCTGAATTTTAAATTCATGACACTTGAAAAACTAACTAGTTGCCTTGGTCAAAATTTACGTTCATAGAATGAAGTTGACTGCAAATGAAGTCCCTTATGTTGCCTGAACCTGCCCTATGTCACTTATTATTGAACAGTTAAGTTTGAGGTATTTACACATCAACAATTACTGCAGCTGGGTATAAGGGAATCTTGGAAAGAAATTTTCCTAAATACTAATCTACTTAACATTTTTTGACCTACCTATAAACTTGGCCTAGCAAATTCTTTTTTTTAACATCTTAAGGGAGTAGTAGGTAAGCACCAACAGATTGCACATTGCACAATACATACCAATATTTGGAAAAAATGTTAAAAGTATTTTTAAAAATGTTGAAGCGGAGTGTATACCTATTTCTTCATCTGAAATACAGTAGGCTCCGTGAAATCTTACCTTACTTGGACGAAAACTACAGCACACACGACAAAATGTGGGCTACTATTCTTAATTTTTTTTGTAATTGTGTGATCTTCTTTTTGCGTAGGATTGTCATGCCAGAGGTCTTGGGTTTAATCCCAATCTGTGGCTACGAATTGACAAATCCTTTCAAAGTATTTCTTGTAACAAAAAGTGCTTTCTTAAATTAGCCGCTCGGATTCGGATAAAAAGTGTAGGTCCCTGACATTAATCGCCCACAGTATTAGTTGCCAGTTGTATGTAAGTCACTAGGTCCTGGTTTTCTTCGAGCTGTTGCTCTACCTGATTTTGTGTGTATGATCTTCTTTGTAACGATACAAACCGTATATTCTATAAACAGTATGAATGTTGTCTTTCTGTTCTTTTCATAACTTACCAGGCTTGAATATTTGTTTGTATTTCTTATAAGTTATAACATTAAAACAACAAAATTTTGTTCTTTTAAAATCAAAGTGTGTTTTATATATTTTGTTTTTATAACTTTCAAATAAAATGGATTCTTTTAAATATATATATATATACTCGTATAATACATTATAATTCCCTCTTAGTTTAAAATGTAATAATACAATAATTATTATTATGCATGTT
This sequence comes from Eupeodes luniger, assembly GCA_951509635.1. Classification (NCBI taxonomy): domain Eukaryota; kingdom Metazoa; phylum Arthropoda; class Insecta; order Diptera; family Syrphidae; genus Eupeodes; species Eupeodes luniger. Next base: position 109,410,951 of record OX608075.1, read on the forward strand.
TAGAACATATTTTTAAAATGGCATTCATCCAGTGTACATACTCTCTACTGCAAATGACAAAATTATGATTTCGACTGTTTAACAGTTGATTTTTCTTTTGTTTTTTTTTTACACAGAATTTTCTTATACAACATCTCCAAATTGAATATAATATATATATCTGTATGTTTTCATTTAAAATACAACAATAACATAATTAATTTGCATCATTTGATCTGAATTTTTTTTATAATCATAAGAGGTATGATTGTACAAATGTATTGCAGATAAAATATACTACAAAGGTATACAATCAATAAATAACAAAAACAAAAACGAAACTTAAAATAAAGTTACACATATTACATTTTTATAATCTATCTAAAAGTGCTTTACAGAGAGTATCAAAAACTATCTCTGATGAAATAGAAAATTTAAAAACATCGAATCAACTTTTGTAGTCACATATGAGGAGTTCAGAATAAAAATATTCCTATCCAATTCCATTATCTTCAATTTAAGTGAGTTGTGAATTCGTTCTAGTGAAATTCTCGAAAAAAGGAGATGCAAGGAAAAATTGATATTTTATGTTTCTTCAAGAACAAATAACTTTGTTTTCTGAAAGCTTTAAGATATTTTTGTTCTGAACCCCTTACATATTTGTACATAATTTAATTATTTATAACATTTATTTGTTTTATAAATTTTGTAATAAGTGAAAGGTTTGTACACTTGTGAAACAATATTGGGTAAAACCTTTTTTTTTTGTACAGAGTTATATGGTTTATTTTTTCTAAAATTGTTTGTACTCTTTATAATACATTTAATAACAAATTATTTATTTCTGTTTGATATTTTATTTTAACGTGTATGACTTTTATGTGGTTGATATTTTTAATTCAAAATTTTATCCATCTTCGATAATTGGGAAAATGTGAATAATGCCGAAACCGTGCTTTTGTGAACTACGGTTGGTTTTTATTTCAACTATAAATATAAATTTAATGGAAAGTGACAACATTTTTGGCGTTTCCGATTTTCGAAGATAACAAAAGTTTTATGACGAAATTTTGTTCACGATAGCTTTGAAAGTTTTCACAAAATCAATTTTTCTAAAGGGTTTTTTAACAAAAAGACTTGAATGTACATACGTTAACAGTTAAGGTGAAGTACGAGATTCCATTAATTTATGTACAACAAACTAATGTTTCTATCATCTAGGTTGCCATCAAAACATGAAAAACTCTTTAAAGTTTATAAATACATATTGAAAAACTGTACATATAAATAGGAAAAGTAGGTTTTTTTTTAAATTCAAGCGTTTTTGTTTTAAGAAGAACGCATTTTGCCAACTTATAAGTTATAAACGGTTGGAAGATCTTCCAACATTTTTCGCAAAAAATCGGAAGGTTCAGAAGATATAAGGCAACTTGACTTGTTTCGAGCATCTGATTGACCAGCTTCTAAAAAATTGCCTTCCAATTAAGGCAACTTTATTGGAAAGCTGAGTGGAAAGTTAGGCAAGAGGCAAGAAAAATATCCCTAAATATTAAATCAATTCCAATTGTGTCAAAATGACAGCTAATCATAATTTTTCATTCAACTGAAAGCTCAACTTTATTACTCTTTAATTAATTTATTTTCTACTCCATTCCATTTAATGTTTTGCGTAAATTGGCTCCTTGTCAAATTGGAAAAGGAATAAGTAATATCTAAAGTACAAAATACAGGTCGAGATGGAATTGTAGCTTGGCTGACGAGTGATTTGTAGACAATTATGGTTTTGGTAGTTTTTGCACGATCAACTGAAGATAGAGAGGTTAGTGAAGTTAAGTTCTGAGTTTGAAGTTTATGACACTTGATAAGCTTGACTGCAAATGGAGTACATGTGTCGTTTGAACATGCCCCATTTTAACCAATTTTCAATCAACCAGTAAACACACAATTTTATCTGTCAAATGTGATAGAAAATATTGTCAGACAATCGTTGGAAAATATTCTATTAAAAAAATTGGCCGACATCTTGCAATCGTTTGCACTCGTCTAAACATACAATTGCTTGTATTCTTGAATAATTGGACGATTGTCCACTAATTGGACAAAAAGGGTAAATCTGCCGAAAATCCAGATCTTCAGATTTGATCTAAATCAAAAGTAAATCAATTTATTTTTCCCCATGGAATGCAAAAACAAGGGAAATTTGTGTTTTGACAGATCTAGTTAAAAAATAAATTGATTTATTTTACCCATGGAAAACCCCATCAGCTTTAGTTGTGGCGAAGATTGATAGCCTTGAAATTACTCTTTTATATTTCTAGAGCTAGTTGAGCTGACAAAAAAATGTAAGTGGTATATAATGAAGGAAAGTTATTTCAATATCTTTTTTTTTTTCATGTGGAATTACAGCATGAAAATTAATCAGATCTTTTCACACAAATATTCTTCAAAAATTTCAATTTTACATGTGCTAATTTTTGTGATATTGACAACAAAGGTTAACTACTTTAAAAAAAAAATATAAATAAATTGATTGATCGGTTATCGATGGCAACCCTTAAAATAGATTGAATACAAATTATAGATATAACAAAAAATATCAAATGATTAAGAAAATAGTTGAAATTTTTAAAAAATCTTACAGGTTGATTCTAGTGTCTATGATACAAAAGAAATGTTGTTTTTAATTAATTTACAAACATGAATAGTTTTTTTTTGTTGTTGTTGTTCAGGTTTACATTGGTACAATTGTTTGATTAATATACATACATAAATATTTATTTTTTGTTCTTTTTTAGAATTTTTATTTCATTTAAGTAATTTTTATTAATTTTATTATTCAATATAATTAATTAATATAATATACACAACATAGTAATACATTGCAACAGTTCTTTATTATATAACATTACATACAATTAAGTTAAAATGAGTTAATAATATAATTATGAAATATTATGTTATTATGTTATGTTATTGATAAACTGGATACATTGTAAAAATTATTGCCACCAATAAAATATTATTATTTTTATTTTTTTAGGAATTATGTATATCTTAAGTCTGAAGGTCGAGAATAAGGTTTTTTTCAGGAAGTGCGATTAAGATTAAGAAGAATGTTAATAAAAATTTAAGTAAAAATGAGTAGGAACAACAAAAATAGGAAAATTTAACTTAGGAACATGTTGGTGAATTATAAAAAGGCAACAAAGTAAGAAAAAAAAGGTTTTTTATTATGGTTTAAAATGTTAAGAAGATTAATTATTAATATTATTAAAAAAGCCTTAGAGAATACAAATTAAAAGTCACGTAAATTGAAAATAAACTAGAAAAGAACTTAAATTATTCTACAGTCCCCAAAAAATTCGGTATAAGTTTTCAAAATTCATTTATCTGGCTACTTAAAATATTGTTAAGTTATTTTTATTTTTTACAGTTTGTTTTTCTGACTGTTTTTCGGTCTGTTTAATTTTTGTTTATGAACTGGACAGGACAGGACTTTCGACTATATAAGAAGGAAAATCGCAGAAATTTAAAATAATGTAACAGACTTCTTTGAGTATAGGGCATTTTTCCCCAAGACCTCAAATTTATACTACCCAATTTAAGTACCTCTTTTTTAAAGAGTTAACTTGGTATATATGTATATATTCTGAGCTCAAATTTGAATCACTACTTAAACGTATTAGATCTAATTTTTGAACTTAAGTTGTTATTACAACCAGAAGTGACTTAGGGTTACTTAAGAAGAGAATAAAGATCATTATTGAAATATTTTTACACAAAACATTTAAAAAAATAGGATTTTGTTAAGAAAAGTGTCTTGGATTTCTTTTGCACAAACTAAATAGATGTCACGGAAGTCACTTACTCGTAACTCAGACATTTAAAGAATGTCACTTTGATCTACTCGGTTCTCAACTAACCAAATGGCGCATAATCTATACCAAGTAAGTCAATACCAGATACCAGATAGAAAAGTAGAATAACTATGTACGTGCTACATTCTTCGTATTTAAATTGATCTCCATTGATCTTGTGGAAATACTTTTCATAATTACTTTTCATTTATTTCAAAATAAACCTCTTTTAATTTAATGTTCAAGTCAAACATTTTATTTCTAGAAAAACGAAAAAACTGAATTCTTGCTGAAATGTTTCTTGGAATAAATAAAAAAAAATATACATAATTGATTTAACTTAAATTAAAAAAGTTTAATTTTAGTTAAGCTTAAAATTTATATTGCCATAATTTTTAGTCTGGAGACCAATAAAATTCAAATTTACAAATTATATTGGCACTACTCATAGTATACAGTTTTTTAAAATTAAATCAAAAACAAATCGCACTCCCTTGCCAAAAAATAAAAAAAAAATTATATTATAAATATCTTAACAACTTACCAATTAAACAATTATACGTTAATAAGTGGACTTTTGAAAGCCTATACCGTGGAAGAATTTTATTTCATTTATATTATTCAGCAACTATTATGCAACAACCTGGACGAGCACAAGATGAGCGTGTCGTAGATACAACATAAAGGCGCTTACAGTTGACTATTTTGCACTTGGTCACCGATGGCACTGATAACTGGCAAAATTGGTCTTTGCTTAGACAAATCTATGCTATTTCCCGAGTGTAATGAATCACTTGCATCACAGGTTGTGTCTATGGAATCGTTGGTCATATCGCTGTCATTATTGAAATTGCCATTGGTTAGAATTGTTTGCATTGGAACCATTTCGGCGGTGGAGGTAGTGGCTGATGAAGCGGTTATATTGCTCAAGCTACTGCTGGAATCGAAATGTTTGCCAGCCTTGATATTCGGACCGGGACTCTTGTCAAACGAATCGACAGTCGTTGAGTCCTGAGAAACTTGAATAACCGAGCTACGATTAACATGTTGTTTATCTTTGCGAATTGGAGGTTTGGGTACTTCCTTTGGTTCGGCATTGATATTGCCATTTCTATGCAAAGCACCCTTACCCTCCTTATCTTTGTCTTTGTCCTTGTCTTTTTCCTTCTCCTTTTCTTTTTCTTTATCCTTGTCCTTGTCTTTGTCTTTGGATTTTTTGAAGCCTGCAATTAGAGCTTTGTGAGCTTGAGCCTTGATGCCTTCTTTGCTGGTTCGTATAATCGAATTTCGACTGCTAATGGGTTGCTGTACTGTGTCGCCACCACCGCCGCCGCCGCTCTCTTCGGTAATGCTCGACAAAGCTGGTGGCTGATTTTGTGTTTGCGACTGCAACAGATGTGGATCATCACCCTGGATTGGTATGTCGTCTGGAATAGTTTTTTTGTTTTTATTTTCAAAAAAGAATTGCGAGAGATTATTGTCGAAATAATAAATATTCAATTGTTTGCTTTGTTTTAAGAAAAATAATTTTGAAACGCGTTTTGGGTGAAATTAAGCGCGCACAGAGCAACTTTGCATAGGTATTTAAGAAAATAGTTCTTAATTTTAAAAATAAATTAATTAAATTTTGATATAAGCTTTTAAATTGGTATAACAAGTTTTTGCTTTTATTTATTAGAGGAAAAACAAATTATTGTAACGTGTCATTATGTTTTTTTTAAAAAAAGGAACAATATTGTGAACTATTGAAAGATTAAAAAATAAATATTTTGGAGCTTTTTTTTAAGAAAATTTAGATAAAATGGTTGATAAAAAAAATCATGCTTAGCATTTGCAAAATGTTTAAGCTTAACTTAAGCTGGTTAAATTGGTTTCAAACTAAGAAGATAAGATCATGAAAAGAGGCATCCCATGGGGGTTTGATTTTGCATTTCGATTCATTTGTATCTAGATATAGCGTTTCAAGCATGATCAAAAAATAAAAACCATTTAGTGAAACAATTCTTCAAAAAGCAAAACATAAAAATATTTTTTGGAAAAGTAGCCTAGAAACAAACATGGATAATATGGTGTATCGAATATAAAATATACTCACTCATTTTATTTGGATAACTTAAAAAATATCAAACTTATGGGGCTATATAAAGAAGGTAAGTTTACCTTAAAAACAGATAGGCTTGCAATCGGGATGGGTGAGCGGAGAGACTTGTTGAAGGAGGCCCGAACCGTTTATCGATCCCGATGATGATGGTGATTACGAGTATAAAGGAGATATACGAGGGGCGTTCAATATATTTTCAGTGCAAGGTGGGTGCCACGAATGCTCACATCGCTTCAGAGAAAAGTGAGAATCACATGCTGTAGAGAACTTTTGGAGATGTGTAGTGAGAACGCTGACGGTGTTATGGATGGAATTGTTATTGGGGACGAAACTTGACTTTACCACTATGACACTAAGACCCTGAAAGCAATCAAGAGCCCATGCAGTTGCATAAAAAAGGAACAGACCCCTCGAAGAAGTTCAAAGTCACTCCGGAAGCTCATGGCCACAGTTTTTTGGGACTCAAAGGAATATTGAGTACAAAAAAAAAGGTGAAACCATCAACGCCACATTCTATGCTTCCACTTTGAATAATTTGCGGAAGGAAATTAAGAAAAAGACGGGTAAACTTGCAACGTGTGTGTTGCTTCTTCACGACAAAGCTCCTGTTCACATGGCGCGAAGCTGCTGTTATAGATTGTGGTTTTGAAGAAATCCAATTCCAGACCTTGCTCCTAGCGATTATTTTCTGTTTGCGAATTTGAAAAAATATCTTTGTGGAAAAAGATTTCCTGATAATGAAGAACTCAATTGGGCAATAAATGGGTATTTTGCAGAAAAAGGGGAAACTTATTTGTTAGAAGTTTTAAAAAAGCTTATCTCAAGATGTGATGAATGCATTGATGTTAGGGGAGATTTTATTGAAAAATAAAAACAATTTAAATTGAATTCGCATTTTCCTTCATATCGATACCGGGAATATATTGAAACTACTCGTAAAACCTTCTCCTTTATTTAATAAATTAAATCAATATTATTAGTTTAGTGTTTTGTATAAACAGTGATGGAAAAAATAATAGAAACGGTTTTCAACTGCGGCTTATGTTGCTATTTAATGTAAATAGCGAAGTTTATGAAAAATTAAAAACAATTCTTTTAACTCTCTTCTAACGAAAAAGTACCATTTTATAATTTATTAGAAACATTTAAAGAAATATTTGCTCAAATTTGCTCGCCCTAGACAAAATAACTTAAACAAATTGAAAATGGTATTGTTGTTTTTAGGAGAGTTATTTAACCGTTTAATTTGTTTTTAATTTTTTTAATTTTTAAAACAAAGAAACTCAACTTAGAACATAACAATTTCAATCTTGTTTTTGGCAATGGAGTTTCTGATCTTTCGTTTACTCCATAAATGTTCCATTATGTTAAAATCAAAAAAAAAATGTATGGACTCTTAATTCAGTACTTTTTCCAACTTTTAGAAGTGCTGTAGGTCATTATTTTTGGGATTTTCCATGGGTAAATTTAGATTTCCTTCAAAAATTGATCATTTTCGTGGCACATGGAATACGATTGGAATTGTTTTTTTTTGTCATTGGTCGCATTCACAAAGCTAGTGGCTACGTAGTCAAGGGATTCTGATTGGCTAAATCTTACTACAAAAGTAGTTGAAATTTCCCCTCCGACGTAGTGTAAAATTTTCGGCTACAAAGGGCAGGTTCAGCCGACATAAGGGACTTCAAAGTAAGGCAAGTTTCTAGCATCTGATTGGCCAGCTATCACAAAATTGCCTTCCAATTAAGGCAACTTTATTGGAAAGTTGAATGGAAAATTTGTCAAGAAAAATCTCCCTAACTATCAAGTCAAGTCAACTTATGTCAAAATGACAATTGATCATGTTTTTTAATTCAACTAAAAGCTGAACTTTATTACTCAATGATTTATTTATTTTCTGCACAACTTCATTTAATGCTTTCTGTGAAAAGATTCCTTGTAAATTTGGAAAAGAAATAAGTAATATTTCTTTAATATACAAAATACAAATCTTGATGGACTTGTAGCTTGCCTGAGGAGTGTTTTGTAGAAAATAATGATTTTGGTAATTTTTGTACTATGAACTTGAAGTAGAGGTTTGTGAAGTAAAGTTCTAAATTTTAATTTCATAACACTTGAAAAACTAACTAGTTGCCTTGGTCAAAATTTACGTTCAAAGAATGAAGTTGACTGCAAATGAAGCCCCTTATGTTGTCTGAACCTGCCCAAAGTTAGTGCACACTGCACACTGGTTTTGACGTTTCACAATCAGCTGCTCGGTAAGGACACAAGAATTCAAAATGAAATTAATCGTTTAGTATTTAAATACATATAAAAATCACTCATATTATATCTTATATTCGGTTTTATTAAATTTGAAAACAAAACAAACTATTTAATGTACTGAAAACACAAATGTTTCCTATATTATATATTTGCATTTGTCATTTATTTGACAGTTCCGGATTGACTAGCTTTGTAGTGAAGTTTTGCATTCACAAATCTAGTTGAATTTCGACTACGTAGCCACTAGCTTTATGAATGCGCCCATTGTGTTTGTGAACGCGTTAACGAGGGCGGTAGAACTGTCAAATTCCCAGCTAAATATTTTTAAAAAGTTGTATTAGTATTGGTGCAAAGAGGGGTAAATCTAACGAAAAATCCAGATCTGTAGATTTGATCTTAAATCAAAAATAAATCAATTTTTATTTTAACCCACGGAATGCAAAAACAGGGGAAATTTGTGTTTTGACAGATGTTAATCATCAAGAATAAATTGATTTATTTTCCCATGGAAAACCCCATTATGTGAACTCTCATCTTATTAAATTTTATTCTTCGGCAGAAAAGACATCACTACCGAGATAATTAATCAAAATTGGCACAACTTCAGGAGCTAAAAGTGATCATAGTGCAAAATGTGTTCTGTGTATATTTGGGATCGAGCTCAGAGTCCTCGTCGTCTGAAATTATGTTTTCATTAAATATAAACAAATTTCTTTTTTCGGAACCTGTGATATTTTTTAGATTGCAAAAATTATCTTTTTCTGGATATTTTGCTTGCTTAAATCAAGAATTTTTTTGATTTTTGCCAGAAAACTTTGCCTTTTGATTATTCTCATCATCATCATCACCCTGGATTGGTATGTCGTCTGGAATAGTTTTTTTGTTTTTATTTTCAAAAAAGAATTGCGAGAGATTATTGTCGAAATAATAAATATTCAATTGTTTGCTTTGTTTTAAGAAAAATAATTTTGAAACGCGTTTTGGGTGAAATTAAGCGCGCACAGAGCAACTTTGCATAGGTATTTAAGAAAATAGTTCTTAATTTTAAAAATAAATTAATTAAATTTTGATATAAGCTTTTAAATTGGTATAACAAGTTTTTGCTTTTATTTATTAGAGGAAAAACAAATTATTGTAACGTGTCATTATGTTTTTTTTAAAAAAAGGAACAATATTGTGAACTATTGAAAGATTAAAAAATAAATATTTTGGAGCTTTTTTTTAAGAAAATTTAGATAAAATGGTTGATAAAAAAAATCATGCTTAGCATTTGCAAAATGTTTAAGCTTAACTTAAGCTGGTTAAATTGGTTTCAAACTAAGAAGATAAGATCATGAAAAGAGGCATCCCATGGGGGTTTGATTTTGCATTTCGATTCATTTGTATCTAGATATAGCGTTTCAAGCATGATCAAAAAATAAAAACCATTTAGTGAAACAATTCTTCAAAAAGCAAAACATAAAAATATTTTTTGGAAAAGTAGCCTAGAAACAAACATGGATAATATGGTGTATCGAATATAAAATATACTCACTCATTTTATTTGGATAACTTAAAAAATATCAAACTTATGGGGCTATATAAAGAAGGTAAGTTTACCTTAAAAACAGATAGGCTTGCAATCGGGATGGGTGAGCGGAGAGACTTGTTGAAGGAGGCCCGAACCGTTTATCGATCCCGATGATGATGGTGATTACGAGTATAAAGGAGATATACGAGGGGCGTTCAATATATTTTCAGTGCAAGGTGGGTGCCACGAATGCTCACATCGCTTCAGAGAAAAGTGAGAATCACATGCTGTAGAGAACTTTTGGAGATGTGTAGTGAGAACGCTGACGGTGTTATGGATGGAATTGTTATTGGGGACGAAACTTGACTTTACCACTATGACACTAAGACCCTGAAAGCAATCAAGAGCCCATGCAGTTGCATAAAAAAGGAACAGACCCCTCGAAGAAGTTCAAAGTCACTCCGGAAGCTCATGGCCACAGTTTTTTGGGACTCAAAGGAATATTGAGTACAAAAAAAAAGGTGAAACCATCAACGCCACATTCTATGCTTCCACTTTGAATAATTTGCGGAAGGAAATTAAGAAAAAGACGGGTAAACTTGCAACGTGTGTGTTGCTTCTTCACGACAAAGCTCCTGTTCACATGGCGCGAAGCTGCTGTTATAGATTGTGGTTTTGAAGAAATCCAATTCCAGACCTTGCTCCTAGCGATTATTTTCTGTTTGCGAATTTGAAAAAATATCTTTGTGGAAAAAGATTTCCTGATAATGAAGAACTCAATTGGGCAATAAATGGGTATTTTGCAGAAAAAGGGGAAACTTATTTGTTAGAAGTTTTAAAAAAGCTTATCTCAAGATGTGATGAATGCATTGATGTTAGGGGAGATTTTATTGAAAAATAAAAACAATTTAAATTGAATTCGCATTTTCCTTCATATCGATACCGGGAATATATTGAAACTACTCGTAAAACCTTCTCCTTTATTTAATAAATTAAATCAATATTATTAGTTTAGTGTTTTGTATAAACAGTGATGGAAAAAATAATAGAAACGGTTTTCAACTGCGGCTTATGTTGCTATTTAATGTAAATAGCGAAGTTTATGAAAAATTAAAAACAATTCTTTTAACTCTCTTCTAACGAAAAAGTACCATTTTATAATTTATTAGAAACATTTAAAGAAATATTTGCTCAAATTTGCTCGCCCTAGACAAAATAACTTAAACAAATTGAAAATGGTATTGTTGTTTTTAGGAGAGTTATTTAACCGTTTAATTTGTTTTTAATTTTTTTAATTTTTAAAACAAAGAAACTCAACTTAGAACATAACAATTTCAATCTTGTTTTTGGCAATGGAGTTTCTGATCTTTCGTTTACTCCATAAATGTTCCATTATGTTAAAATCAAAAAAAAAATGTATGGACTCTTAATTCAGTACTTTTTCCAACTTTTAGAAGTGCTGTAGGTCATTATTTTTGGGATTTTCCATGGGTAAATTTAGATTTCCTTCAAAAATTGATCATTTTCGTGGCACATGGAATACGATTGGAATTGTTTTTTTTTGTCATTGGTCGCATTCACAAAGCTAGTGGCTACGTAGTCAAGGGATTCTGATTGGCTAAATCTTACTACAAAAGTAGTTGAAATTTCCCCTCCGACGTAGTGTAAAATTTTCGGCTACAAAGGGCAGGTTCAGCCGACATAAGGGACTTCAAAGTAAGGCAAGTTTCTAGCATCTGATTGGCCAGCTATCACAAAATTGCCTTCCAATTAAGGCAACTTTATTGGAAAGTTGAATGGAAAATTTGTCAAGAAAAATCTCCCTAACTATCAAGTCAAGTCAACTTATGTCAAAATGACAATTGATCATGTTTTTTAATTCAACTAAAAGCTGAACTTTATTACTCAATGATTTATTTATTTTCTGCACAACTTCATTTAATGCTTTCTGTGAAAAGATTCCTTGTAAATTTGGAAAAGAAATAAGTAATATTTCTTTAATATACAAAATACAAATCTTGATGGACTTGTAGCTTGCCTGAGGAGTGTTTTGTAGAAAATAATGATTTTGGTAATTTTTGTACTATGAACTTGAAGTAGAGGTTTGTGAAGTAAAGTTCTAAATTTTAATTTCATAACACTTGAAAAACTAACTAGTTGCCTTGGTCAAAATTTACGTTCAAAGAATGAAGTTGACTGCAAATGAAGCCCCTTATGTTGTCTGAACCTGCCCAAAGTTAGTGCACACTGCACACTGGTTTTGACGTTTCACAATCAGCTGCTCGGTAAGGACACAAGAATTCAAAATGAAATTAATCGTTTAGTATTTAAATACATATAAAAATCACTCATATTATATCTTATATTCGGTTTTATTAAATTTGAAAACAAAACAAACTATTTAATGTACTGAAAACACAAATGTTTCCTATATTATATATTTGCATTTGTCATTTATTTGACAGTTCCGGATTGACTAGCTTTGTAGTGAAGTTTTGCATTCACAAATCTAGTTGAATTTCGACTACGTAGCCACTAGCTTTATGAATGCGCCCATTGTGTTTGTGAACGCGTTAACGAGGGCGGTAGAACTGTCAAATTCCCAGCTAAATATTTTTAAAAAGTTGTATTAGTATTGGTGCAAAGAGGGGTAAATCTAACGAAAAATCCAGATCTGTAGATTTGATCTTAAATCAAAAATAAATCAATTTTTATTTTAACCCACGGAATGCAAAAACAGGGGAAATTTGTGTTTTGACAGATGTTAATCATCAAGAATAAATTGATTTATTTTCCCATGGAAAACCCCATTATGTGAACTCTCATCTTATCAAATTTTATTCTTCGGCAGAAAAGACATCACTACCGAGATAATTAATCAAAATTGGCACAACTTCAGGAGCTAAAAGTGATCATAGTGCAAAATGTGTTCTGTGTATATTTGGGATCGAGCTCAGAGTCCTCGTCGTCTGAAATTATGTTTTCATTAAATACTAGCCGACCCGTGCTCGCGTTGCTTCGCAAATTGTAACCACGAACATTTTTTGAATATTAGTATTAGCATATGAAAAAATTTCTCAATGGGACTGAGCATATTTTCTACAAAAATATTAATTTTAGTTTATATGTATATATGGTTTCGCTTTTATATAATAGTATAGATTTGCGGTAAAAAAAAAAAAACAAATTTGTTTTTTTAATGTTCTCATACATCTATAGGTATGCGTGTGTAAATATCCATAGACACACTTTTTTATTCATCTGCTCATGTTCAGTGCAGTGCAACTGACTTCACCTACCCACATTTGTGTGCTCTTTTTATCGACGTCATTGTAAGTACCTTCTTCGAGTTATTTGTAAGGAAAATTTTAACTAAATTTCAGTTTTATTGTTCGAGGAAGTGATACAAAATTGGTAATTCAAGCTATTATAATAGAACTTTTTTTATTTTTAAATTGGAAGAATTATAATCTATTCACTTCCTCGAACCAAAAAAATAAAAAAGAGGCTGGGATGCGACCCACACTGATAACTTCCCATCCCGTCTGTCGATTTGTCTTGCTTAAAAGTTTGTGTAGGTATGTATCAATTTTTACCAAATTTGCGTACTATTTTTTGTAGATTTTATTTTATTGAATATCGAAAATAATATTTTCTGTGAAATAAAATAAGTTTGAAGCCAATATTTTTAATTTTTGAAAAGCTATTTGAGTCGAAAGTAAATTTTTACCAAGTTTTAGAATTATTGTTTTTTTTAAGGTTTTTAATTTTTTGTAAAAAAAACTGTCTATTCAATTTTTCTCAAAATATGTCCCAACGTTGATAACAATATTTTTTATAAGTAAAAATAAGTTTGAAAATATTATCTCAAATTTTTGAAAAGATATTTGAGTCGAAAATCAATTTTTGCCAACTTTTGTTAATTTTTTTTAGGTTTTTAATTTTTTGTAAAAAACTGTCTATTCGATTTTTTTCAAAATTTTACTGAATGTTAACAACAATATTTTTTGAAAGATAAAAGTAGTTTAAAGCCAATATCTCAAAGTTATGAAAAGATATTTGTGTCGAAAGTCAATTTTTACCAAGTTTTATTAATTTTTTTTAGGGTTTCTTAAAATTTTATCAGATGACAAAAACATCATTCTTCGCTGTACAAAATTGTTTTGGAAATAAGATCATATTTTAGTCGTAAAATTTTCGAGGTGACACATTTTTTTTTCAGTTTTTTGATTTATAAAAAAAAAAAGTTAATTGGATTTTTTCCCTAAAATGTACTTGTTTTGTATCACGTTACAATGTATAATATAAAATTTAATTCAAGTCTCTAGCGTCACTGGTTCATGAGATATTTAGGGTTAACCAAAATGTTCACCTTTTTTTTAAAATGCTATGGTAAAAAAACCACCCACGGAATTTTCTTGAGAGCCCTTTCTGCATCTTTCTGCCTTATTATCTGTATAACAAAATTTATTTGAAGTCGATATCTCTTCTGGTTCTTGAGCTATGGACGACGAAAAAAACGTCGCAAACGTACGGATGTACAAACGTACACGTACGGACGTACGTACACACGCACGCACAGACATCTTTCTAAAAATCTTTTATTTCGACTCTAGGGACCTTGAAACGTCGAGAAATGTCAAAATTTTCAATTTGACAAATCGGACCCATTACAATAACTTCCTATGAGAAGTTAAAAAGATCTAATTTTTCTTTAGATAAATCGGCATTTCATGTGCACGGCACTGCAGTTAATTAAATCTCCATAGTAACTTAAAAAAAAGAGCCCACAGCCACACTGCTCAGCGATGTGACGATAGAATTAGAGAAACAAAAAAATAATGTGTGTGTGTAGGTTAGTTGATGAACCATACAAATGCAATACAGAAAAGTTGAATATGTAGGTAGCTAGGTAAGAGAAAAAACGTAACTATTAAATGGAACACATATTGAGAGAAAAAGAGCATAGGAAGAAAAGAAAATTAAAAATGTTGGAATGATAATGAAATGAAACAAAGCAGCGACCTCGCGATTGTGATGGAATCTAATTTCCTGGATAAAATAAATTCAAAAAGTTTATAATTTTATAATTTGTTTTTATTTATTTCTCAGGTTGTATGTTTAACTTAGAAGTGATTTTAGGCTTAAAATTTGCGCAACAATATTGACTTTATGAAGCAATGCTAATCTTTGTCGATTATTGTATAGTTTTAAAGATATGAGTGGTTGTATAAGTCAACTAATGAAAAAAAATGGACAAAAAATGTAAAATTAATAATATTTAAGTTTGACAAATAATTAATGAAAAAAAAATTAAAGCCATAAATAATCTCATAACAATATAGAAAATAATAAAATATATTTCAAATAAATCGGTTGACTACTTTCTGAGATCATGCGTTACAAACTTTAAAATGGTTTCGCTTTTATATAATAGTATAGATAAACAAATTTCTTTTTTCGGAACCTGTGATATTTTTTAGATTGCAAAAATTATCTTTTTCTGGATATTTTGCTTGCTTAAATCAAGAATTTTTTTGATTTTTGCCAGAAAACTTTGCCTTTTGATTATTCTACTTGAAAACAGTACATTCATTTAAATTTTTAAATCACAAGAAAACCGAAATGGCAGTTTATCAAAATGCTGCATAATGGAAGGCCTGTGGAAATTTGTTTCAACACTCAAAACCTGTACAATTCTCTCCGTTCTATCTGTATCTTTTCTTAAGTTCCTTTTTAATTTATTACCATTCAAAACTAATGAAATCTAATAAAAAATAAATTCTAAAAATTATTATTAAGAATCAAAACAATTCGATTATTTTTTCTCAAAACGAAACTGGATAAAATAAATGTTTACCCTAATTAAATTATTATAAAACCTGCAAAGAAGCAATTTCTATTATTTTGTACATCACTACATGTAAGAGTTTCAAATTGGAACCAAGAAATCGGAAGCTTTGACTGCCTTGACAATTGACTCATTGAATTGTTTTCGATTTAATTGAACCAAACCATTGACAAAGTACGCACTGATTCTTTTTTGAATAAATCACAAGAATTTACTATAATGTTTTTGAATTAATGCATGAAATGAAAACGTTGTGAAAAAAGACATTTATTTGATTATGATTTTCGCCTAGTTTCGGGGACATAACTTTAACAAAAAGATAAGTTAAAAAATATTTTTTAAAAATCAAAATTCATTAAAAACTTTGAATCCCTAAGGCACACTAAAATAAATTAAAACCTGTCGCTTTGATCAATTCTAAAGTTTGATTTGCCGTCAATGTTGTCAAAAGTAAAAGGTATTCGGACCTATCACATGCCCCATCTGAGGTGAATGGCAATTTAATTCAATGGAATTCAAGATCAGTGATATCAATTTTCACGACCTCTAAGTTTCATGAAAAAATAGTTTGTTTGGAAAGAAGATGAAAAAACTTCTCCGACGGGCCTGTGATGAGTCCGATGCATTTTTTTAGGTGTGTTTATTCAAGACCTTTATGTAATTGGAATTCGATATCCATAACTAACGAACGTATTTATTTAAATTTGGAATACATATTTTATAACATTAATTATCATCATTATATTTTATGATTGTGAAGATCCTTATAATTAAAAATTACCTTTCCATTGTTGTTAGTTAGTTTTTTTTTTCATAAACAGAAAATTAAACCCAAATTTTGAAAATACCAACCTGTCATTCAAAAATATCTAGAAGCCTTACAAAAAACAAAAGAAATCAGCAATTGTATGCAATTTTGCAATAAATTAATTATAACAGAAATGACAATTTAGCTTCACTACATTAACAAATAATCTAGCAAAAACTCATTTTATAATATAAAATTAACAATAAAATGTTGATAAAAATAAAATTAAATAAATAAAAGAACCCAATTCAAGCCCAGCTCCAATAAAATATAAAATTTGTATATATGTCAATGAAATTTGTGGATGTGGTGCACATTTTCAAAAGTCATTTTATCAAAAAAAAAAAAAGAAATAACAAAAACATAACCAATTCATTAAATATTAAAAGTTTAGAAAAAAAAAGAGAGAAAAACAAATATTTATATAAAATGTATTTAATTTTAAATATTTACCCATCCAGTCTTAGATTGTGCTGAGAAGTTAACCCATTTTTGCTTATAATGGAATCAATTCAATAGTTCAATGTTTTTTTTTTTTTGTTTGGTTTGGTTTGATTTGTTGTATTTTTCGTGTTTAGAGGTAAGTTTAATGTAAATAATTATGTAGGTATATTAATTTAAATAACTTCTTAACATGCGTTTAATATTTAATTATTTAATAATTACTAAATCAAAAAGAGTATATAAATATGTATGTAAATATAAGTTAACTTTGTTATTTTGTACAGCTTTTGTTTAAAAAGGGATAAGTTTTGGAATTGGATTTTAAAAGTTGATTATTTTTAATATTTTATTTTTGGTTATTCTGATTGGACTGATTTCCCAACTGCTTTAGTAAAGAAAGTGTGTATATTATTTTAAACTTAGAATTCTTAAATTTTGTTTTTAGTTTGAAATACTGATTAGTTTATGTGAGTGAGTGCATTTATATGTAGGTAGGCATGTATTGCTATGTTTTGTATGTATGTTTTTTTTTTTCTTTTAATTGTTTGTTTTATAAACTTTTTCTTTGCATATGAGAATAAAAATAATTAATTTTAACAATGGTTATATAATATTTACTCTTCGTATAAACAATAAACTCTTATGGCCTTAATCTTATTTACATAATAACATAAAAGATTTTTTTTATTTTTGATTGCTTCGTTTAATTCGATTTTCTTCTAATTTGTACGATTTTTTATTTAAAATTTTATTTATCTACTAATTGATTTTCGATATTAAATGAGTAATTTATATTCAATTTGGAATGTCAATTTGGAATAAGGTTATATCTAATCTGAACGATTTAATATTTATAAATGCTGGTAAATACCCGGCGAATCATCAACACCTTTACTTTTGAACCGAATGAAATAAATAATGTAGATTTATCTATAAATCTGAACTCAATTGGTTTAAGTCCACAAAACATACCTACAGCTATAGCCTAAATAATAAGGACATTTCTTAATTTAAAGTTTAATGGTTTCACTCAAATGAGGCTAACACCTCCAAATGCATATAAAAGTAATGTTCAAACTTGGAGGATAAAGCATAATACTTAAGGTTAACTTCTCCTGTGTGACTAGGTTTGCAATATTCGTTTTGGATGGAATAATAATTTGGAAAAAGTCGTATATTTTTAATCACTATAGAATGTTGTCTATAGAATTATGCCTCTTAGATGAAATTTTCACCAGGAGCGTAGTGTTACAGAAGCTCTGATTTCAAAGGAACAAAATTTATAGTACAAGAGCTGACATTAAATTTTGGTATTTTTTTATATACATATTTAAAAATTTAGTAAAAATCGCCAGACGTCTAACTTTTAACTTTCCTTCGTCAGACTTCCTCAAAATGGGGGAACAAATACTTTTTTTTATTTCTATATATCTAGTTATGGCATAAATTCTGTTACAAAACTTCAAGACCTTGTTCCTTAAGACATCCATTCGATATAAAATGGTTACATTATTTTTCTAAATATTTACATTAGCAAGCAATAATTAAATGCCAATTTGGTTTCAGTTTCGCTTTTAATTTAATGGAGCGATGCACTTAGGTAAAGTACATAGATAAAGTATACGCTCTGACTTAATTTTCTTGTTTTAAAATCCACTGGGAACCGCAATAATTTTAGGGAATCGGATTCTCTACCAGTTTGTTATGTTTTATAGAATAGGTTACAGCCCAAAAAGTAGTCGTTCATGCGCTGTACAAATTTGTGTGCTTATGAAAGCAGTATGAGAACTAACACGACTAAAACCAAAAGTACCCTAGGGCCAACATAGTAGGTCTTAGAGAAGCTTAAGATTGGCTCTCGGAGACTCCATGCTTTAGATTAAGATTATTTTAAGATTAAGATTATTTTTTGTAGTCAGAATTGGTGGACCTGAAAGACTTCTCACATACATTTTATAATTCTTAAGATAGAGCTAACTGAATAGGTGTCAAAAATATCAATAGAAACATTGCGTGCCACTATAAGTCGATGGCCACAAAGTTTAAGAACTGACATTAAAGCTGAGATCGTCATTTTAAGTGAAACTACTTTTTTAATTGAACTAATATTATGGCAAACAAAGTTAAACAACAATAAATACAAAATATAACATAGTTCTTGTCTTTGGTGTCTTATACTTCTAACAGAACTTATGGCATGACTATGCATATAACCGAAATGTGGGACAATAAAATGTCAGTAAACCTAAGTCCTAGAAATTGTATTTACAGCTTTCCTACCGCCATAGAGCGTTAGATGAAATAGCACTTTTTTTTTTTGAGGCGGGTGGCAAGGAAAAAGCTAAAAGTGAGGCGTGAGACTTATATTTCCGTAATCTGGTGATTTGTACTGATATTTTGGCATGAACAACTTTGCTATCAGCTCTTAGGATATAATATTAGGCGTAATGTCAGATTGACGGATGCAGAATCGTTTTGTGGGACAAGAATCTCCGTACAAACATAAGCTGTCAAAAACATATGTTGTCAATTGTAGTTTTTGATGTGAATTTATTATTTTTTTCTATTGATAATTCTTTGTTACTTTTGGAAAAAAAAACTATTAAAATTGATAACAAACAAGAACAAGTTTTGCGTCAAATTTTAAGTAGTTCATTAGATAAAATAAGAAATGAAAAAAGGAATGAGGAGCATGAAAAGATTTTGATGGAACTCCTAATAAGCGATGATAGTGAGGATTATTTAAATTACGCGCCACACCAGACAAATGACAACTGAACAGCTGTTTTGGGTGAGCAAGCAAATTGAGAAATGAATCCATGAATTTTTTGTCTCAGAAATCTCCGCAAAAAATCTCAGTGCTCAGCTGAGATTTTTTGTCTCACTTAAAAAATAGTTGAGCGCTCGGAGCGCTCAGTTGATGGTACACGCCTATTTCTTAGTATTATTCTCACAACTGGACCAGAATTTCATGGAGAACCGTTTCATTTACCGCAAGATTAAAGAGAATAGACATAAACCTCCTAACAAAACTCATTCCTGGAGAATTTTCACTTAAATGTGGAGCTCAAAACTTAAGGAATGTTAATATCCATTACTAAATATCAACTATAATCGATAAATAAATAAAACTAATTGACACTTTCTGTCAAAATGCATTTTTTAAAATGGGCAGATTCAGGCAACATAAGGGACTTCATTTGCAGTCAACTGCATACTTTTAACTTAAATTTTGACCAAGGCAACTAGTTAGTTTTTCAAGTATCATAAATTTCAAACTCAGAACTTTACTTTACTAACCTCTACCTTCAGCTGATCGTGCAAAAACTACCAAAACATTATTTTTTACAAAACACTCCTCAGACAAATTACAAGTTCAACACGATTTGTATATTGTATTGTAAAGAAATATTACTTATATAAATATTAGGTACTCAAAACATCAAATGGAATTTTGCAGACAATAAATAAATTACAAAGTAGTAAAGTTCAGTTTTCAGTTGAATGTAAAACATGGTCAATTGTCATTTTGACATAAGTTGACTTCACTTGAAATTTAGGGAGATTTTTCCTGAATAACTTTCCAGTCAACTTTCCAATAAAGTTGCCTTAATTGGAAGGAAATTTTTTTTTGGCAGCTGGCCAATCAGATACCAGAAACTTGCCTTACTTTCAAGTCCCTTATGTCGGCTGAACCTGCCCAATTTTAAATTAAGTGTTCCTATTTTTTGCCTTTACTTTTTATGAAGCGTGCCGCAAATAAACTCCAAAATTGTTGACAACAAATTTTAATTTTTAAAAATCACATATTAATAAACATTAAAACAATATTTAAAATTTTCGATTAGTTTCTTTAAAAAAAATTAAATCCGTTCCTATTATTCTGGGCATAGCTGTACATATTTATTCTTATACTAGCTACAGATTTGGAAATTTATTCAAAATATTATTTATCAAACTTTCTTCTAAAATAAAATGCGTACCAGAGAATGTTTTTTTTTTTTTTGTTTAAATAATAAAATCATTAATAAAATAATTCTAACCTAATCATTATTTAAAAGTTTGCTTATTCAAAACAAAATGATTATATTAAATATAAAATTATAAAAAATGTAATAACACATAAAAACAAGCCAAGTTAGCTTTGCCAAACTTGTACCAATATGAAGATTAGTTTATTTTACATCAATACGGTTGTAAGAATTTTAGCCAGCTTTAAATAGCCACCCACTTTAAGATCAAATTTAACAATTAATTCATTTTTATATATTTACGTATACCTTCTTTATAAGACAATTTTTAATTTTCAAATTAAAATCTACTTATTAATTGACTCCAAACAAATTTAAATGCATTTTGCAATGAGTTTTTCACATTCTCAGATTAGATAGAACCTTTATGATTACATAGATTTTATTTTAATTGATGAAGTTCTGATTTTAAAAGGCAAATCATAATCAAGATTTCCTTCGTTTTATTTATTTTGTTTTTTTCTTTTTGTAAAAATGAATGCTCAAATAAATATCAATAAAACAATAATAATAAATTATAGTCAATTAAAGCTAGCTTCACATTCAATTCCTTAGGCGGCACAAAGCATCAATTTAATTTTGTTTTAATAGATATTGAATAAAAAAAAAAAACAACACGCAACAGGAATTACAATAATTACAATTAAAATACGAAACCGATCTCGACAAGAGCGTGAATAAGTGATATTACATAAAAATAAAATGTAACAAACAAATTGTGTACATACTGACAAAAATTTCAACTTCACCTTAAATTTTTTGTTAATACTATTGGCGCGTGTTTTGTAACTGTTTTTGTTTTGATTTTTAAAGATTTATAATTTTGTATTCGTATAACTACTATTTATTTATGATCGTATAACCAGATGCTGTTTGTATAATATGTATACTGGCCGGTCGACCGTTTGATAGCAAAGCATCTTTCTCATCAGCCGAATCGCATGCATCCTCAAGTTGGCTTATCAATCGAGCACCCGCACTTGATCTTAGTTCGGGCGATTGTTTGGCAGGCGATGAGGACTTTTTACGGCGAATTGCCGCTACCACTGATGAATTGGTAAAGCTGTTTAAAATCTCTTCGGTTGATTTCGTCGAGAGTTGGGATTTTCGTATTTTTGGCGATGCATTTGGCGATGAATTCTTTGATGATGATACAGATTTTTTCGGTGAGTCAGGTTCTTCTTCAATGCTCGATGTCTTACTGCCAGGACTGTATTTCCAGCCCCACGTTTTCCATCGCAATGGATTTATAAGGCTGCCATCACCACCGCTGCTATTA
This sequence comes from Eupeodes luniger, assembly GCA_951509635.1. Classification (NCBI taxonomy): domain Eukaryota; kingdom Metazoa; phylum Arthropoda; class Insecta; order Diptera; family Syrphidae; genus Eupeodes; species Eupeodes luniger. The sequence goes on from OX608075.1 coordinate 109,433,073, forward strand.
TTGCTATTATTATTAGTCTTCTTCGAGCCGTCTCCTCGATTTTGTTGGTTTGTCATGGTGGTGGGATCAGTGTTGCCGTCTATTTGCATCATTGCATCGGGATTGTTGTTGTCCAATGTGCGATACTGGTCATTGGTATTGGGCTGATGGGGCAAACTAGCCAGAAACTCCATGTCCAAATCGTCTAACAAAATTTTCGACACACAACACAATATACACATGGAGATTTTATTATGCAATAAATATAGTGATTCTTTTAATTTTAATTTAATGTTTTTGTTTTTAAAACAGATAAGATTAAAAGACAGAATACTTAAAAATACAGTAAGTATTATATTTATTAAATAAAACAAATTGGAAAGAAGGGTTGTTTATTTTTTTTTTTCTTTTGGGGGGTTGGTGTGGTGTGAGGGTTGGTGAAGACAGAAGAAACAAAATTTGGTACAAACAACAGTGAATAATTAAAAGTTTTGCTTTTCTTTCTGTTTTTTTTTTCACAGAATAAAATTATTCGTAAAATGAGGGAGAAGTATCAATAAAAATATAGTAGGTTTGTATAAATTAATTAATATTGAATTATGTACATTACATTTTTACTAATACAATTTCTTCTGTTCTTATGTACTAACGTTTCTAGAATTTTAGTTTTTGATAGTTTTTATTTTTTTTTTATTATTTATGGTCAAGAAGTCGTTATAAATTGTTTTATATATATAAAGTGAAAGCAGTTAGGATATTAGATTTAACGGTTTGTTTGTGAGATTAGAAGACACAAAAATCATAAAACAATATAATAATATATTTGGTGTGCTTTTTTCAAATGATATATAAACTTAACGATAATGAAATAACATGCAACTAATGAAAAATAATAATATTTAAGCATCTATTTAAATTGGAAGGGGAATTTTGCAACATGCTATTTATATAAAACTTATTTTGTTTTATATACACTAAGTACACTAAATTTATACTATTTTCTAGATGTTTTCTATATTTTTCATTGATCAACAAAAATACGAACAAAACAAAAAACAAAATAAAAGGGTAAATGATATATTTTCAATGTGAGAATAAAAGCTAGAAGGAGGGGAGGTCAAGAGAATTGGTTTTTGTTTGTCTGATTAGAAACAATAGAAACTAATATTTTTATATAATATATTATATATATATCTAGTGCTCTGAACCTAGTATTCGAATCTTTTCTTTTTTTCTTTTAGATAAAAACAATTATAATTATTTTTTTTATTACATATTCATATCATAATTTGAAAAAAAAAAAATAGTAATATTGATTTTAGAATAATCAACTAAAGTATAAATTTTGCGATAGGAATTAAAACTATAGAACTCACCTGGAAGTTTCTTCGTACGAAATGATGCATTTGTGATCATTGATTTTGATACTATAGGCGCTGCATTTGTTGAGGGTGTTAATGCCACGCTTAGTCCCATTGGGCCATCGCTCGGTTGGCCTGGAAAATTGTTATTCATTTTTGAGTATAATTTTTTGAATTGTTTTGAAACTATGATTTTTTTTCTCTGAAACTATGTAAGTGGCAGTGTCTGAAAAAAGGGACCCCTAGTGTGTCAAATATTGGGTTTTGACTATAAAGAGTGTATTTTAGTTCCTAAAAGTGTGTAGAATGAGTTAAATTTGTGTATACTAAAAGGTAGATACATTTTAAGGGCCGATGTTGAATATGAACCACACCCAAATGTCAAGAAAAGCCGTCCACCTCAACTCGTCGTTGATGAACATTATGCATAAAGACTTGAATTTACGCGCTTACAAGGTACAATTGACTTAAGAACTAAAGTATCATGACCATTTCAATCGTCGTCAATAATCAGAATGTTGACAAGAAATGACAATAGTAGATGATCACTTTTCGAAGAAAATCATTTTCAGTGATGACACACATTTTCACCTCAGTGTATTCGTCAGTATGCACAATTGCCACATTTGCACGAATGATAATCCAAGAGTGATTGTGACTGTCGAAATATCAATGCACGTAAAAAGGTACTGTTTGGTGCGGTTTATGGGCTGGGGACATCATCGGGTCTATTTTTTTCCAAAATGAGGCCGTTCAGGCAGTTACTGTAAAAGGTGTTCGCTTTCGTGAGATGATAACTAACTTTTTATGGACCAAATTAGAAGATATGGATGTGGAGGATATGTGGTTTTAACAGGAAGGTGCCACTTGCCACACAGCTAACGAAACAATGGCTCTTTTGCGCGACAAATTCAATGGCCGTGTTATCTCACGTGGTGCCGATGTTAATTGGCTGTAAAGATTATGTGATTTGACACATTGGACTTCTTCTTTTGGAGTTATTTGAAATAAAAAGTGTACGTCGATAAATAAGGAACAATTCAAGAGCTAAATAATGAGAAAATTTAGAACATTAACCGCAAAGAACCTCAATTATGCCTCAGCGTCGTCGAAAATTTGGAACATCGGATGGATGTGTGCCGATATTTTGTTTCATACATAATTGAACCATACAAATACTATCATAATATCATAATAAAAAGAAATGACAATTATTTCCAAAAAAAAATGTGTTTTATTCAAAATCAACATCGGTCCCTAAAAATTTAATGCACTACACGCATTACAAGAACATCATCTAACAACAACAATCAATAATGTAAAGCTTTTGAAATTCGTGAACGAGAGTCGCAGACTTGATGCATACGAAAGCCTTTACATACATAGAGATGACTCAGCGTTGAATGCAGATTTGGGGAATATAGAGTCTTATTTGTTTACTTTGTAATGTTATTGTTATTGTAAAAAATTCTTTCTTTCTTTCTTTTTTATTAGCTTTTTCATAATTTCTCTTTCGTAAAAGCTTTTCTGTTCAAAATTATGTAAATGTATTGTTTTTATTTATTTATTTTTGACATTCATCTATACGATTGTGCAATTTAATTTTTGTAGCAGCTTCCCCCCCAGTCGTGTTGCTGATGATGGCTAGTAGACTAGCCGAAATGCATTCAATAAAGCTCAATTCACAATAATTTTTTAAAATAAATTTAATTTTTTGTTTTCCTTTAATAAAAATTGTTTATTTTGAGTAAAGAAGTTGTTGAATTAAAACTTGTAATTTCAATATAACGGTGTTTTTACTTTTTATATGAAGATAAAAAGGACTAGATGTGGATTGAAATTCAATTCATTCTATGTTCCCTTAAATGGACACTGCCTTAACCGGATGCAGACAGGTTATAGACCTCATTTTAGTAAATTTAATTCTCTTAAGCGAACAAAAAATTGTTCAGAAAACGCTTCATGTTGATTATATAAAGAAATATAAAGATAAAAGAAATATAAAGATAAAAGAACAAACTTTACACAGATAACTAAGCAATTGCAATGGTAAAGTGTATGACGCTGCAGAAGCACAAGTTTAAAACATCTTTAACATCGGCAGCACTTCTGAAAATGACGAAGTTTCAGAGGTATTATCGCATAAAATAACAATCCTTTCATGCGGTAAAAAGGAAACACAGATCTGTTTTGATAGCTCAGTTTTCTATTGTGAACTTAAAAACAAGTGGTGTAGAAAAAACATAAGCTAAATATTTAGTTGTATTTTTAAATCTCAAGAGCACTTTTCTCAAAATTTAATTTTAGCGCACTGGGCTCCTTTTTTCGGAACTGCCACATACAAGTTATAAACACTTTATTTAAAAATGACCTTGTTCTTTTTCTTAGCATAATGCATGTTTTTGCTACACAGTTTTACCAATCACATGCATTTTTTAACTATTGCAATAGTTTAACTTGAATATTAAGTTTATTATAACACTTCTTTGCAGTAACACTGTCAAATTTAATACACCAGCTGATCCAAAGTAGAAATCCTTCAATAGTAGTAAAAGCATATTTAAAAACCAAATAACAAACCTACTTAAAAAAAAAATAATTTAAAAGAGATTGGAGTTTACTAGTAAAAAGATGTTTGACATTTCATCGCCCCGCGACAACTATTATCCAGTCCTGGCTGAGGTGATCTGCCCACCATTGCCTAACGAGGTTAATTTCTGTAACAATTGTAACATTAACTGCGTGCAGTTTATGATTGTTGCATCTGCGAAATCATATTTTTATTTTATGTATATTTGTTAAGTTTGCAGAGGGACTGGTAAATATTATGTACACATGTTTTTATGATAGAGTTTCTACTAGCATGGTACTTCAATGAAAACTATTTATGAGACTCTTACAAATCTTTGAAAACATTTATATCGATTAGAATTATATGTATGTGACCTATTTTTGCTACACACTTAACGTAAACATATAAATGTAAACACATATTTTTAGTTCAGCATAAGTTAGAGACGTTTTTTTTTTTGAAGTTCAACATTAATTTATTTTTTAACTCACCTGATGGATTTGCATGTAATGAATTCTTAACAGCACTTGTGACCAAAACAACATCAGAATACATTTCAAATAATCCTCTATTATGTATATCCTCTAGAGTTTGTATAGCAATTGTACCAAATCCATTGAACATTGCAAAATAAATTGCATGTACCAATTCAACAAGGAAATTAGATGATAATGGAATTCGCGGTGGGGGTCTCGGCACAAGCACATTTGTTGGATCTGATCCATATGAGGTTCGATGGGCATGGCCGGGTTTAGTGAATCCCTGATTGACAATTTGTGATGCCATTCGGCATAAATGCAGCAAAGTATTTTTCTGTGTTAAGCTTAAGTGATGGTTGTAGGAGAATAACAAAGCGGTCATCACTTTCATTCGACTTTGGGCGTTGATTGATTCGATTTGTGAGAAAGGTCCCCATTTTATTTCTCGATTACAATTCTCTTCCCATCGTCGCAGATCTGTTAGGGGAAGATTTTTTTCCTTAAAATGAAAAAAAAAAATAAATAAATAAATGATGTTTAGTTTATTTATAATAATTATTTTTTTAAGTAGAAAAACTTACTTCATGATAAATTGATGCATGTGCCAGTAATGGCAATCGGAATGAAACTACTTTTGGAGTGCCATCTTCAGCGGTTATTTCAGAATTATATATGCAAATGAGAAGTGTTTCAACACTCCGACAGCCTTTCTTGTCGCCCATTGCGACTGAGTTGAGATATACGTAAATAAGAACGGGAACAAATTGCATTGGGAATTTTTTCAGTCCATCTTCATTTGATCGATAAAAACTCAGGAATTGGTTACAAATTCCATGAATTAACTGTGAAATAAATATAGGAAAACTAAATTAGATGAGCTAATGTAATTTTGCATTTTGTACTGGTCAATCCTCTTAAAAAAAAGTCAGTCAGCTTCAAATTTCTAATTCTATTTCGTTATAAATATGTACCTAAAGCTTTGTATTGCATATCGGTTTTTTAATGTTTTAAAAGAATTTTTTTTTTTTTAATTTATTCCAAATTTGATTGTAACCTTTTGTATAATCGACTTACACCTTCTCCTCTTAGTTTATTTCTTTTATAAACTTGAGAACTTAAAATGCTTGTTGGTTCATCGATATGCACATTTTGGTTTCAAACCATCGGACATTCTGAACTCATCAGTAGACCACCTGATGGCAAGTAATAGATTCAACCAGCTTACTTTATCTCTAGATTTGCTCATCCCGGTTTCGAATACCAAGTCGGCATGTATTGCCCTCAACTTGGTCACTCCAGCGGAGATAAGATGTGCCTTCGGAGCTTCGATGATCATTCGCTCAACATGCCCGAGCCATCTTAACCGTTCAAGACGCAGTTTACTGCTCCTTTGCTTTTTCTAAAATGTCGAAGTCATATTCATATCCAAAATACTGTGTGGATTTTTGAAAGATGGTGCCATTCGTATTGGCCGTATAATTACGCACCACTATATCAAGAACAACAATTAAGTAGTGTCGTAATCTTTTGATGGTTTCGAAGGTTTTTATTGAATTTCTCCCAATTTTGACGGTGCAGCGAGCATTCTACAACGTCATTCTGATAAAGCGTATCAGCTTGGCAGGGATACCAATGGTTCTTCCCTGTTGACAATGTCATAGGCTGCTTTGAAATCGATTAAGAGGTGATGTGTATCGATGTTGTATTATTGGACGCTCTCCAGGATTTGGCGTAAATTGAAGATTTGGTCGATAATAGATTTTCCAGTCACACTGGTAAGATTCAATTAGTCTGTAAATGGCTCAGGCGTTCGCTCAATACGTTTAACAGGATTTCGAACACGATATTTTAAAGACTAATACTTCTGTATTTGGTGCAGAGAAGGCGATCACCTTTTTTATGAATCGGGCAAGAGGTGCTCAAGTGTCCGGTAAAAAATGTGTGCTACAAGTTGTTGTACCCTTTTTACCAGATCATTTTCGGCGTGCTTGATCCTAACCAAGGAATTTAAATCTCATAAATCTTATCTTTCAGAACAATATACAAAATAAGTCCTAAAAATATCAAAACTATAAAATTTTGAAGCTGAACTATTTAATTTAAATTAAATTTAATTCACTAGAAAGTAGACATTCTATAAAAAGTTCTAAGGGTGGAAGTAAGCCTTGAAACACTCGCTTTTGTCTTAAATGCAATTTTAATTTAATAAGCGATATACAAAACTTTATACGCCCACTTTAAAAAAAAAAAAACTTCTCAATCATTAAGGATAAAAACAGAAAATATTAAAACTCAAACATCATAACTCACCTCTGGATACTTAAGCCTTTCATTGAATATTGTATATATTGCTTCGGCGATTTCTTGGTTATTTTCGTGCAAACTTGCAAACGATTGCATCTCAGATGGCTGCAGGCTTTCATATTCAGCCAACCAATCTTGAACTATTGCTTCTGCCATGTTGCACTTTTAAATATCACGATGATCTACTGTAATAAAATAGAAAAATTAACATTGACATATAAAAATTCCTTATCATTCAGTAAGAAACCGAAGAGAAAAAGAAAAAACTACACGGGGTGAGGTAATCATTCAAAAACACAATGCAAACTGAAAATGAAAACTATGATGATACATCAGAGTAAACTTGAACAGACATAGTTTCTTTGATTAATTGGTGAATTTTTTTTAGGAAGTCCGGAAAATCCGACTTCTTCACCCCGAAATTGACCTTTTGCACTCATTTTTATAATTGAATTGAGAGATACTAGTTTTTTTTTGCTTTAATTTAGCCTTGAAATAGGGCCTCGGCGCTGGTTGGTTGGCCTTTTCCTATCGGTTTTGTATATAGTGAAGTGCACTCAGTCGAGTTGTTCCTTATTTTTCACTGAAACTTTTCGAGGTGTTGGGGGAAGATAGTTTAAATTTTATTCCAATCAGTTTGCACTTTGAATGTTGTTTAACTAATTGGAATTGATTTAAATTACTAGCGATATCTTTAAATTGCATAATTAACAAAACTTTATCAGACTTCGGATACATACCATACAAAATAAAATTAATGTTGATGTTTTGACGTAACTTCTTTGACTGAAAGCTGGAGTGCAAAATTGATTTTGGCTGGAGTTCAGAAATGAGACTTTGAGGGATGTGTTCGTAAGGTAGGAAAATGCCCAAGTCACACGAAGGTGATATTGACAACGAACTCAGAGCGGCAGAAAAGGATTCATTTTTAATAGCCCGATATTTGGACATCTGTTATTTTTAAAGCTTTAATCTTTTTACGTTTGACAATCCATAATAAAACGATACATGGTTCGACAATTCATTAAAAAAATAGAGCAATGAAACAATCACATTTTTTTTAGAACAGTTATAAAAGTAAGTAATCAAAATTGAGCTCCAAGATCTTGTGATATAATACTTTCAGATATCACGTAAAAAGTTAGTTCCATTTAAATGATCCACAAAATATTCAAGACGTAAAAACCGAACTTCGTGAAGTTATCAAAGAAATAAACCAGAAATGTGTGAATTGGTCATGAAAATTGCATGCCTCGATCTTTACAATGAAAAACATCCACTAATTTCTTTTTAAAAATATTGTTTTTTTTTGTATAACAATTGAAGCCTCTTATTTAAAAACCTTATATACAAATATTAAGCAATAAAAAGTATATTCAGGAAACTTAAGTTGCTAGTAATCTAATTCCTTCGGGAACATTCTTCCATTAGAACTGGGTCTAAGAGCAAGTCAAAGAGTAGGATAAGCAATTTTGACAAAGCAACCGGCACATAAAATATAGAAAAATACTTGTTCATCTGACATTCAGGGCCTGCGCTGACAAGTTTCAGCTACTTTAAGTACGTCTGAGTGTTTCTGGTTAAATACCAGCATTGAGTATTTATACATAGAGAAATCAAGATAGTTTCAATCTTTCCTCACAAGATGTCACTCGCATGTCCATAACAAAAAATATTGAATTGCACTCAAAATGAACAAAAAACGCTCAAGTAAAAAAGAAAAAAGGTTTGAGAGACTTTACGATACTCAAGTTTTGTTTGCCTCATTGCCCGGTCTTTATCATAAGGAAGAAAAAGAAGTAGTTTTGCGCAGATACACAATATTATTGAAATTCACATTTGAATTATTAAACTTCTTTATTTTCAATTCTACGGAAAAAAGTATGTTAGCATAAAATGTAGATAATTTAATTTTCTACCGAAAAAATGAAAAATAAAATCGTAAATCTAACGGGTTTGAAGATTTCGAAGAAGCCCTTTTCCACCCCTTTTTTCAAGATGGCGGCCAAATGAGGGGGCTTTCAACCCCACTGAACCCCCCTACACATCAAAAGAAAAAAATCGTGTCCTCCCCAAAATGCAAGGTTCGGCCAAAACTTTATAACATTTCAATGGACCTAGTTTTGAATTCAAATATGTATTGAAGGTATTTGATAAAACCATAAAAAAGGCACTTAAAAAAAGGAAAACTTAGACTTATCTATTTATGAAAACAATAGCAATAGCAGTATGAATTAATGAAAAATAAGAATTTCTGATCTAATTTTATGATATATATGTACATAGTAATAAAACTAATACATTGTCAAAAAAATAACATAATTTGAAGCAGTGTTCACATTATAGGTTAATTTCACCCATTTACAAATAAAATTAATCCTTTCGTTTATAAAATTGACACTTTTCCTAAGCAATTAATAATTTATAAATATGAGTATATAATAATTAATAATTATATTTAAAAAAAAACATCAAATAATATTGATTAACGATAAAAAACAGAAAATTAATTTGATTTGCTTGTTTGCAAAAGCATGAATTTAATTAAGACACAATTATAGTCTTACAGCATAATTCAATAATTTGAAGTTAAAAAAAAACAAAAACTATACCTAACTGTTTCTATATGAAAAAGAAAACTGTTAAAATTGGTTAAATTTATAAGTAGGTACTTAAATTACTTATTTCAATAAATTTATAAATACTTTTTTAATCTGGATGCTTTTTCAGGATATTTTTTGCTTTTTCCAAGTTGTTTATTTTTTAATTTTAAGTTTTTTTTTCTTTTATTAGTTCGAGTATTTGCTGTCAGAACTTTGGTTTTAATACGCAAATCTTTAAGTGCGTTATTAAAATTTTTTATCGATGTTCTTATTAAAAATCTTACAATAAATTTTAATATTCCATCCTTGTGGTCGCTGCAGAATTCAAATAATGTTTTGTTTTTAGAAATAGCATCTATCATTAAAACACTTATGTTCCTTTTGAACTTGAAACACTTATAATATTTTCGAAAAATTGAAATTATATAGTTTAAATCGTTCTCAAAATTATCTGAAGGTGTTGTTAAACTATAATTTTTGTAGGATCTTAAGTTTATTAATGTAGCAGTTTTTTTCTCGTAATTTTCCTGTTCTTTAAAATAATGACTACAAGTAGAACACTTATTGTTCGACGACAGTTTCATAGCTAACCAACCAGCTACATAGGCATTAGTGCAATTTTGCAAATCAGGGTGCTTTACGGTTTTTTCCTCGTTAATGATTTCAAATATGTCCTTTAATCCATTTTCTTCATCCTCCAAAATCTGGTTTTCTAAAGTTTCAAAGCTAATATCTTCTTCTAGATATCCAAATTTTGTTGTAGATTTCTTGTTAACGGATGAAGACGAAGAATGTTCGAGTAAATTAATTGAATTAGAACATTCATAACCACTTAAAGAAGATGATTTCAAGTTTTGAAAACATATCCATTTCAGGTTTCGACATACCCGTGCGGACGAAGGATTTTTTTCATATGAACCGCGATTATTTCTTATCATGGAAATTGTATTTTCCAACGGATCTTGGTTTAAATGCGAAGTAATTAAATAATTTTGCTCTGAATCCAGTGAAATGTTATCCCACAGATCTAGTATACCATTAATTGTTTGTTGAAGTCCTACAAAACAAAATGGGACTTTCATTCTTCCTTCCGAAGTCCAAGAAGCAATATTTTTGGAAAAATCCTTCAGATTTTTTAAAATTTCCGGTTGGTCGTTAGCAATGGCATTTTTATCAGGATTTGATGAGTATTTGCTAACACTGTTTAAGTTGTCAAATAATTTATTTACAGAAGATATGAAGTTAGCAGTGGCCAGAGCTATAGGTTTTTCTGCCTCTGTAAAAAAATCATTTGCAATAGCTGCAAAAATTCCCATTGCTACTCTATTACTAAAAACCTGAGTGGCTAGTTTAACTGAAAGCTTTTCGAAAGAGTTTGGCTTGAGGTGCTGTCTTGAAAGTTTGTTAAATATATGGATAGTGCCACCATCGAAATCAAAAATTTTTTCCAAAATTTTCCAAGATACTCTTTCGGGAACTAAAATATCTGCTTTAAGCAATGTATTTCTAATACTTTTAATTAGGTGTGGGACATCATGCAGAAGAAAAGTCTTATTACCATCTACCTCATACAGTCCTAAGTAACTTGTAAGCATTTCGATTGTTGCTTCCCTGATCTGTTGTTACGGCACATACTTCATATCCTAAAGATGTTACTTTGGAAATGCAATGTTGGATTATTTTACTCAAATCTAAACCAGAAATGTTTCCAATATATAGACCAATGGCTTGCTTCCAGTTTGAATTTAAACCACGTAACATAACGATTAAAGCATGCGAAGCAACTACACCTGATCTGCCAAGATGACCATGATCAACAAATCCATAGATAACGTCTTCTGAAGTGCTATATTCTAATTCAGGTTTAATGGCCATTTCATCTAGTAGTAAGATACACTTTCGGTCCAACTTGGAAAGAGACGAGCATTTTGAATTAAGCAAATTAAGAACACTATCTACTATTCCAGGCGAAAATTCGATATTCATGTGCCATCTTTGAATTGTGGATACAGCAGGTAAAGTAAATCCGATTTCAAGCAAGTACTTATACAGAACGGGCGATTTGTAAAAAAATTTCAGAAATAAATCCCTCTCTTCATTACCCCATTTTGAGTTGGGTTTATGAAGTAACTGACAAGAAATAAATGTCCTGACTGGGTCGCTTTTATTTCTGAAAAGTTCGTTTATTTTCCTTTCAGCTAAGTCATTTATGGTATCTTCTTTGCGTTTTTTTGGGGATCTATAAATAATATTTGTGAGGTTTGCCCTTTTTGAAAAACTGGTGGATGGAATCAAGGAAGAGTCATTTTCTGAAAATGGAAAATGCTCTTCTATTATTTCGACGTCTTTAGAGATAATTTTAAAAGAATTATTGCGCAATATGTTACAGTAAACTTTTATCTCTGGACCTGGAGGAGAGCGATTTCCTTCCAAAGACAAGTAGTCGTCATCTATAAACGGAGAAATGTAGGAATTAACAGATTCTTTAACACCAGAAAATGAAGGATAATTTTTTCCTATTTTTCCTATTAACGAATCTGTTAATTCCGGTAAGCAAGAAGTGTTTGCATCATTTTGAGATTGAATATTTTTTTTTCTGGCATAAGTTGGCCTGGCAATATTGATAGATGTCTCTAAAAGCTTCTTACAAATATCGTCCATGAAATGACCATTGCAGGAACAAGATCCAAGGAAAGGAAGGGGGAACGAATTCGGAAGCAAACATTTTTTGGTCCCTTTAATAGTAATTTGTGATGCTAGAAAATGTTTTTCGCAAAATTTAACTACACCTTTAGCATTTGAGTTTTGTAAAGATACATTTCCAGAATGCTTTATCCAAACCAATCTCGCACTACTGTAAGGTAATCCAAAAAAAGATATAGAGCACCCTGGCTTATATATATTAAAACAGTTCCAATAAGAACATGGAATGGAACTCATTTTATGTATCGGGTTAATTAATTCCTCAATTAAATAAGTAGGTAGGTACCTACATAAATATTTCCTGAAAACACTACCAAAACTGCATAAGTATGTCTGAACACTTCCAAGGTTATTTATTTGCGTACTGTAGTGACTCAGACCTCTGAGACTAACAACAAAACAACTGAACTAAAAACAAACCAACCAAAATAAATACAGACAAAATTCAACTTGAGCGATCCGCTTCCGCATATGCATAATTTTCTGAAAAAGAAAAACATTTACAAAAATCCACGTACGTCCATACTCTTCCAAGGATATTTGCCGACTAAAAGACTAAACTAAATGAAAATGAAAACTAAATGAGTGAATGAACAAGATAAGTAAAGAACTTAACTCAAGAAAGACAGACCAAAATGAAAACAAACAAATCAACTCCACAAAACAAAATACTCAATCCGCTTCCGCATCCCCTAGCAAGTTAGCACCTACTGGCTTTGTATACACATTTTATCTACAAAGGCTCTACTACTGTTCATGCTCACTGCTCGCTGCTCAACGCATATTCATCGGGAATTTGTGTCTGGTTATAAACCAAAATAATAATAATAATGCTTGAAAAATACTCAAGTACTCAATTTGACACAACGGGACATAACACATAACGACATAACACAGTCCAACAATAAGTTGGACTCTCTCCTTTCCTCTTTTTTTTTAGTTTGTATTTTGTGCTTTATTGCCATTGTTCACTCAAGAATATTTTTGCTCAAGAAATTAAAACTGAGACGATTGCAACGCTCCATGCGAGGTAAGTTTGAAACTTACTTTTCAAAAAGATGATTCCTCTATGTATAAATACTCAATGATACCAGCAACTTTCTTGAACTGTTCATTCACAATTTCTTTTCAAAAGCCTAATTCCGTAAGTTAAAGTTTTGCCTATTTACACAAAAATTCGTGGAGAATCCACATTTTACGATTCCCTGCAAGAAGCAGAAACGGTACATTTGAGGTCACAAATTTCGATATTAGCGATTTCGAATTTGTACCCCAGTGCATGGCATTCCTTTCAATTTAAATTATATTGAACATCTCGAATTTAAAGAAAAAATCTGATATCTATAACCCTGAGGCTCCACAAGAGTAAAATCCAATCCAACTTCTCTTCCGCAATCTCATCCGAAATCCAGTGTTTTTTTTGACTGGGCATATTATGTCTTGCCATGAGCAACCTCAAATGTCACATTTGACACAACGGTTAATCTTTAATTACATTTACTTACTTTATATGTGGGTATGACCGCACTCGACGACAGTTGAAAAGAAATGAAATTTTAATAAAAAAAACTGTAGAAAATGGACGCTCACCACTACATACAACACAAACGTCAATTTGATGACAAGATTTTTATCCGCTCGAAAAATCCAAACTGCGATGACCGGATCATGGACTGGATGTTGGATTGTTGGTCTCTATTGGATTATCTGATGACAGGCCGATAATCTTGTCATTGGAAATGCTTAATGGAGACCCCAGGTAAGTATAAAATGATGAATAATGAATTGAAAATTACCTATGAAGAGCAACTTAGTTTAATTAAATTATTTATTTTTATTTTTGTTCGAATACTGTGGTTGAACGTAGCCAATAAGAAAATTTAATTTCCAAACACTTCCTTTCAGAATGACGTTTTTCTATTGTCATTTTTGACACTTACCAACTGTCACTGTCACTGTCCTTGCTCAGTCGTAACAAGATTCATTTTTTTTAGAAAATTAAAATCTTTTTTCCAAAAATGTCGGCCCTAATCCGATTGAATAATCGTGCTGTCTTGCGAAACATCATTGCCCAAACGCGTTCCATCAAAACATCTCCAAAAAACCGTGAAACGGCTGCTGCTTCGCCAACTTTAAATCAAGCCAAAGAAGACACAACCACCAAGAACAAAAATTGGGTTAGCTGGGGATTCGATCACCACGATGAAGCAACCGATCGCAGCTCAACCAAAGCTTCGTTCTTCTTCTCTGTAACATTGTGCATTGTTTGGGGAACATTCTTTTGGGCCTACTCACCAGACAGCAGATATCGTGATTGGGCGCAACGTGAGGGATTCCTCGAGTTGCGTCGTCGCGAGAAAGCTGGACTGGATTTGATAAGTCCTAATTACATTGATCCCAGTGCTATGAATCTGCCATCGGACGAGGAGTTGGGAAATACTGAAATCATTATTTAAACGAAAAAAATGCCTTTACTTCGTGAACAAACCGACCTTTGTGGTCGGCCTTCCGATTAATGTATTTCCCTCAGCTTGGTAGTAAATGTTATGTAATTGGATTTTAATTTTAACGAAAAAGCCGAAATAAAAACACTGTTGAAAAGAATGTATTGCTGGATTTGTAAATAAAAAGTGCAGCTTATGGTACATAAACGAATTAGATTGAATTTTATTTAAGAATAACATTTAATTAAAAAAATATATAGAACCACTAATTGGGTTGATGTGAAAAATATTTACATTTTTAGATAAATAAATACTCGGCGATATCACAGGCGAACGCCGGATGAAATTCGTATTACGAATGCTAATAAAAAAGTGTCATAGCACTCATCCAAACAAAAATATATGTCTCAAAATCGTGAAAAACGGAGTCTCTAGTCTCGTACTCAGTGTCAATATTTTTGTTACCACTGAAGCTGATATAGTTTTTTTACCATTCGTAGTACAAATCTTCTCCGACGGGTCCTGTTATAAAGCCGATTAATGCACAGATTTTGCTTGATGGTAAAAGTAGATTGGACTGGAAAAAGATAACTATTAGCTTAAACACAATTTGTATTATGAACTTCCTATTGCAATGATAAGATAAACACTTCCGTTGATCTTAAGAAATCTATGCAGTGGCCTACACAAGAAAAAAGGATCTGAGTTCTTCATTTTCGATTTTGTTTATATTAGGTCTACAAAATCTGAACTAGAAACGTATTAAAATACTTAAAAGACGTCGCCTTTGATATAAAATTTATTAGGATCGTACTTTGAATGAAATGCCAATTACACTGGTCAACAAAATTAAGTTCTTTTATTTCTGCCAAACAAACTTTAAAATACTTTTGCGATGTATTTTGCTGTCTCGAGTCCCGAATTCACCATATACATACGAGTATTTTCCTTTTCACTTCAGGCGTATGAAATATAACCCTGTACAAATGTAAAAAAAAGTATAACACAACATAATTCTTAGCAAAAAAATGAATGTGGATTTTGAAAACTACAAAAAGATAAAGATTTTCTAGATACAGAGAAAATCATTTTATTCAGCTCACTTAGTTTACACATTAGTTATGAGATGATTTATGAGTCTTCATTAGACTATGAAGTTTTAAAAAACCTTGATTGTTATACTTTTATGGTTATCAAAAATACATTTAGAGTTGATTTTCAGTGCCGATTGCAAACTCAGGTTTTAGCTTTATGCTCGAAAATAAAAATAACCATTTTTAACATTATTTTTAAATATATTTGAAAAAATTGATGTGATAAGAACAACAAATTATTTACTTTTATGCCGTTTTACGTTTTTCTGTTAAAAGCCATTTTAGCATTAAAGCTTCAGTGTTCCTTAAAGGTTTGTGTAGGACTGAATATTAATGCGAGGGACTATAGATTTGGAAAAAAACAACGAATTTTATGAGAAAAAACTACTTCATAAATGTACATAGCGTCAAAAATCTTAATGTAAGTTTTTTTTTTAAATTTATCTTAAAATCCTACCGTAATAAATTTATTTTGAAGCCGGATTTGAACTAAGGCCATTAAAAAAGTGAGGAAAAGTAAAATGTAATTGTCTTTGTCAGTTACAAAACCTTTTTGTCAAACCTTTCATCAAAGCGAAAGAGTAAACATTTTGAGAAAATAGTCAAAGTGTTAAACCACGTAACAGATAATTATCGTTCAGATAAATTAATAATAAGAGACTGTTATAACAAAAAAACCTGCCAAAGCTTTATTTTTTTGGGCAATTTAGTTTTAATTGACTTATTCAGCCTTATCACGAATTCCCTCGGAATCGGAAACTTTTACGAATCCCGCAAAAAAAACTATTACCAAATACGTTCGTAGTGGAAAATCTCACATTGCTCAAATAGCCAAAAACTTGATGATTTTCATTCAATGGTGCATAGAATATGCCGTGTACCTCTATCGATTGAGAATTATATTAAAGAATATCAACAAATATTACAAAAAACCAATGTAAATGGGTATGACAAATCTATAATTGAACATTTGTCACCGGATGTCACCAACAAACGTATATATGTCTTTGACAAAGCTGAGATGAAAATTGTTTAAACTAACAACAAATTTAAATTCCTCTTGGGTTCAACCAAAAACCACATAAATAGACCACCTAATCGATGCAGTGGAATTAATAAAATCTCTTGCTCCAACTGTGACAAAAAATGTATTGGACAACCGAAGAGAGCGGTTGTTACAAGATTTAACTAACATCTTAGATCAATTAAAAAGAAAAAGGTAGAGGAAGCAATTGTAGCCCATATTTATGATCCAAATAATGAAGATCCACACAACATTACATCATTTGATATAAATTGCCGACTAATTAAAAAAGTAAACAAACCTCATAAACTGGACGCATACGAATCAATACGAATTTTAACTCGAATTTAATGAGTTTAGAACCTGGACCAATTGACTCTCTTTTGTTCAATGTGATTAAGAAATAAAAGAAATATTTAAACTATTTTAATATACATTTTTGTACTACCTAATCTCCTTGTACTAAGTATCTTTAATTTTGTGATTAACTTTCGCCCTCTGATGGTTCCACAGCTGAGTACCAAAATGCATTCATGTAAAATATAATTTTAAAATACATAGTTTAAAAGTTGTTTTATTTTTTGTAACGATTTTTTTTGCGGTCAATAAGGTTTTTTTATAACTTACAACTAATATTCTGAATAAATTTAAATATGGGATTTTAGTACTGTATGTGAAATGAAGTAAAGAGGATTTTAAAATTTATTTTTAAACTTGCGATTTTTAATATTTTCATAAAAAATAAGATTTAGTTTAAACTTTATAATTTAGTCTCTCATTTTAAATAATTAATCGACCATTCGATCCAAAACGAATTTTTGGAGAATCCAAAATTCCGTACTTAATTTCAAATTTAAATTTAATCTTTAAACAGAGCAACATCTTATTTGCCAAACTTTTGTCTTTTTGGAATACACTTAAAAGTAGGAGTCGGAAAATGTGTATATATTTTGAGTAAAAGTTCGATTTGCTTTTCAGAACGTTATGTTAGCTCCAACTTATTTGTTGATATTTCTATTTAATTGCTGTAATAGAGAGAATATGGTAAGAAGTTATTTCATTTCATTAAAAGCTGCATAAAAGTTTATTTTATTTTCCTTCTTTTCATAGTGTTTTGTTTTGCTTTTTAAAGTGCTGCGTTTTTACCCTTAACGTTTATCCTTTTAAATGTATTTTAAAATTAAAATCAAATTTTTTCAGTATCTAATAAAAATAATTGTTGAAGAAGTGAGGAAAATCTAACGAAACGAAGATAACATTAAATAAGAAAGTGACCATAAAAGCTTATTTTACCATCAAATTAAAATTGATTTCGTTATTATATGAATTTTATTGTATGCACCTTTTTGCTTAAGAAGGCGGAATAGTTGATCTTTCCTGTAAATAAAGGAAAGTTCTTAAGCGAATTATAGATCTCAAATACAGAAACTAAATTGTTGAAAAAAGGTCGGTTAACGTTGTAAACACTATTTTAAAAGTTCAATAAATTATTAATTCAATTCCAATTTTAAATTGGATCCTCTCTAGAATGTTTGCTTAGCCGATTTGGTCTATACAAAATTTTATAAAAGTTATGTTTTTTTTTTCTTATAGTACAAACAATGGAAAAACCAAGATAAGATAAGGTGAGAGGTCATGAAAAACGCTGCGCTTTAAATTTAATACATAGAAAAAGTTCAAATTCAATCTAAATATGGTTTCAAATCATTATAAAATTGTATAGACTAAAAATTTAACTAGAAAGTTATGTACTATGTAATTTAATTTTATAACAAAATTGTGATGTTAGAAGTAAGAAAACATTTTTTAAAACTACCTACACAAGTTCTTTCACAACTCAACAAAATGATGCTTTATCAGCTTCATTCGGTTCCTATCTCTCATATCTACATAAACATAACAAATAAACAATCACAGAAAGCAAATAGTACATCTTGGGTACGTACAATAACATAGCATAATACTAAAATAAATAAGAAAACCCAGTTCACAGATAAGCAAATTTATTTACATACATATATTTTGAGAGTGAATAGGTTGGCCTTTGAAAGAGTTTCCATTTTATTAAAAAGGAAACGTAAAAACACAGATTTGAGAGTGCATGAATAAATTGAAGTGAATTTCGCAAAAAAGAAAGAAAATAGATCTGCTCATTTACCATAAATTTACTCCTTGATTTTCTCTGCTTACAAAAATCAAATCGAAAACACTTAGGGCCTAAAATAACAGGAATTTTCAATTAGAGAATACCCTCGGCCTCAATATTTATAAATGTCCATTCTAAATGATGTTCAGCTAAATATGTAGAAGTAAAAAACAAAAACAAAATTATTTCAAAGCAAAACATGAAGAAAAATCATAAAAAGAAATTTTCCTCTAGCATAACAAATTTATTAATATTGCATCTATATATAATGTTTGTTTTGATTCTTTCTTTTTGTTTGTTTGTTATTCGCTTGTTTTATTATTTAAGTAATATAGTCTTTAGTTTAGTTTATACATATTATATTATATATTATACATTATAACATTTGTTTTTGTTTGTTTATTTTCGAA
The DNA here is from genome assembly GCA_951509635.1 of Eupeodes luniger. NCBI lineage: Eukaryota > Metazoa > Arthropoda > Insecta > Diptera > Syrphidae > Eupeodes > Eupeodes luniger. Next base: position 109,452,192 of record OX608075.1, read on the forward strand.
TTATTTAAAATTTATTATACTTTGTAATGAAGGAAAATAAATTGGATATTAATTTACCAAGCTTAAGCTGGGATATGGGACTTAACGATGTATTTTTGTTTTCTATTCGGTCCCTTGTCTCGATCCATTTTTCGAATAATAATCATTCTATAATTCATTTTTATTTAGATTTGTTTTTGGATGTTGCCGTTATTTTAAAATACATTGAACCACGTTCAACAAAATAAAAAGAAAAACAAAATACAATCTACCTACAACCGGGTCGATATAGAATTAAGATTATAAAACTCAATTGGAAACTGGTGGATATCCTGAAGTTGGTTGCACGTTCAAGCCCTCGAGCGCCTGTGTGGGTATGGTTGTGTTAACGGTAAGTGGTGGCATACCTGGTAATGAAATTGGAGTGACCACTGATGTTTGCTGTACCTGAGGGTAGGATGCAAATGTCTGCATGTAGGGTAAGCTAACGTTCGAAGAATTAGTTTGATAACTGGTTGGTGGTTGACTTGGGACAGGGTAGTTGTTTGGATTATAGAACTGCGGTTGCTATAATGGAAAATTATAAGCCAAAATTGGTGTGGAAATCTATTGTAATATTACTTGTTGAGATGCAATAAATGGGCCTGAAGCTGATGGTGCAGTTGGTTCGTTATATTGTCCGGTCATATTTCCAATCGATGCTGGTGGAGGTAGATTCGAAAAAGGTGACTGCTGGGCGAACATCGGAATTTGACTTGGTGGTGGAACTGATGATGGAGCTGGAATATTTTTAAAGAAAATTTAATTTTTTCTTCAAACTATTAAACTAAATTAAAACTCACCACCAATGGGATACTGATCTGGAGATTTTTGTAGAACTTGTTGAGGTTGCATTTGTGGTGGAAATTGTGCTGCATTCGCATCGCTCGGCTGCTGAAAGAATGTGCTAACACCGCCTGCAACTTCGGGCATAACTGCACTCACACCAGATGATGGTGGTGGTGGTGGTTGCGAAACATTTTCGTGAACTCCAGCAGTTCCTTCGCTTGCTTTTGGTAACTCCGCATTAGGTACTGTAGTGGTCGAGGTTGACGACGTTGGTGTTATTTGAAGATTCGCCAAATTGCTAATATCGCTTGGAGCTGTTGTTGCCACCGCTGCTGACGTTTGTGCATTAGCATTAGTCGGCGGCAAGGTAAATGCATTTGTTAGTGGCGGTATGTATGGGAAACTGGGATTAACCGAAGTCGCCTGAGACACTGCAGGCATTGGTTCTGTTGGCCTAGCAGCCTGCAATGCCACATTAGTATTGACATTAGCGTCGGGAGTTGGTAATTTTAATGCTGATTTGGTTTCATTCGACACAGCTTGAATAGGAATACGATGGAGGTAGCCAAAGCCTATGCCACAACCCAAACTGCCATCACCGCCCCACTTCGAGTTCGGTTTCAAAGATACCTCACGACAGGCGTCGTCTTCAACGTTGTACACATAGATTTTCAGAATTTGATTTTCGTGTGTCTCGATCATGGTAAAGAGGTCGTCGGTCTCGTGACGAATTGCATCAGCACCTATTATGTAGTCTGTGAAGGCTCTCAAACCAGCAGCTTCGGCTGGCGACGATGGATGCACTTCCAGGACATGCCAAACATTTTCATTCGCACCTTCGAAAGAACAAAATCGAATACTCACACCCAAAAGACCTTGTCCACCCCACGAAGTGCTTGGGGTAATGGAAATATCGCGCACGGTTTGGGTTTTGCTGCTGTAAACTGTCATTTTAGTTACTTTGTCTAGGTTTTGCTTGAGAAGTTCTTTTAGGGTGTCATTATCCTGATCTAAACGAGTGTTTCCGATTGCTACTATAAAATCAAAAAAAGCTTCCAGACCAGCTTTTTGTCCCGGTGAGTTGTCTTGAACCTGGAGCAAGAAAAAAAAAAGTTTATAGAAAAATTGTTATTGATAATTTTGGGACATTTTTAAGGTATTCGCTTTACCCTTAGGACATGATAGCCTTCGGTACCACCTCCGGGAACTTCTACACTATGTCCGGCACCCATTATTTGTTTATATTTTAAAGTTTTTATACAATTATTTATTAAGAGAATACAAAAAATACGTGGCACTAATTACAAAAATTGAAAATTTCTTAGCAAAGTGTATGAGAATGACATTTGCCTCGACAAAAATGACATTTTAGAATAGGGATGACGTTGAATCGGCATTGAATGGTTTCATTTCTACAAGTGTACAGTAAGAACAGAAAATATGATCTCCTACTTTGTATGGTACTTACACTAACTTCTTTTAAATTGGTCATACACTAACAAGAAATGTGAGTTGTTGGATTTATAATTTTTTTAGAATTCCAGTTTGATCAATCGAGTAATTTTGTCATCGTCCGAATCAACAATTTGAAGTCAAAGTGCCTGTTTTATTTGATCAGCTTAACAATTTAATATTTATATGTATTTCATTTTTTTAAATTATATAATAAGGGGTTTTTAAACATCCTTAATTTTTGGTAGCTGTCACTTTTGAAGCTATCATCTTTTAATATTTGAAGAGTAAAAACTAAGCCATTACGAAAAATGAAACTATGCACGTTTCGACAACGCTTTGAAATTGTTGAAAATAACTAAAACTAGGTGGCACAACAATCCATTAAGAACTAGGGCATAGTGACTTACAACTCTCAACCATTCCTGTGTGTGAGCAATGTTGCCAGAGATGGAGGGGACCTACAGTTTTAAGCCGTACTGCTAATTTGAGAAAGCACTTACCATGACAAGAATTACTGTTTGAGGATTTGTCAATTCCTCGCAAGAGGCAGTACCCGTGAAACAAACTTTAGATAGCACAGGCAGGGATTGAACCCAAGACCTCTGGCCTGACAATAAAACGCAACATCACGCCACGTGTACTACGTGTTGAAATTCAATATAAAAATGGCACTATGTGCCACAAAAGGAAAAATTCAATTTTCTAAGAAAAGTTCTCCGACCGTAATATTTCTTTTAGAAGTGATTACATTTGTCCATTAAGATCTACCCATGCTCCACTATCGATTAAAGATGGAATTCGTAAAGCTATCAAGCACATACAGCCGCAAATTTGTGAATAGGTCATGGAAAAATCCATGAGGAGAAAATGGCGCTGCAATTTCACTGATACCCTTTAATTTTAATGACATATCTTTCTCTTTGCAATGAAATAAGCGTGCAATGATTTCTCTTGATAATATTCTGAAGCTCTTTTTTGAGAAAACAAGAATTCTATAAATCTTTTTTCTTTAATTGTAAAAACGCTGTACACGATTTGAAATTAATGTTGTCTATCCTGTAGCAAAATTCTGCCAGCGTATGTTTTTCTGTGTTCACATCAAACTTTGCTATTGTGTCAATTTTGTTGACAATAAACATATAAACTGTCATACAAACTGTTTTGAGGGTGAATAAAAAGTTTTAGATCATTTATGGATCAAAAGTTTAAATCATTCCTGTTTGCGGGTGTTCTAAACAAAATAAACAACAGAATCTTTATTATTAGTGTACACCATTTCTTATCAGAAAATTTAGTACACAAAAATAGAAAAGAGTAAACCAAACATCAAACAAAATACATTCTTTCCTTTTCTATACTCCATCATTTTTTTGTAAATCAAAATATATTACTTTCTCTCTCCCACCAACAACAAAGGCTCAATTGGCGCACTTACCAAACATCCAGCCATCTCAATCTACGATCCACTTCACGAAACGGCAAAATGAAATAAACAAAATAAAATACAATCGTTGTCCTCGTCGTTGCCGTCGGAAATTGGAATCGCTCATTGTTGCTGTCAAAAAATTTATTATGTGATTTTTCTTCGTGCGTACTTTTCATCGTTGCGTTGCGTTGTGCGTGTTAATTTATTTGTTACGAATTTTTTAATCATAAAGGAAATAAATAATTTTATTTTTCTCAATTGGAAACGTCGTTCAAGATAAATAAAATCGGCTCGCCTGGGGGCAGCCTTTTATTTTGTGTGTGTGTATTTAAGCGGAGTAGTGAGTAAAATCAGGATTTGATTATCACAACTTCAACTTCGTCTTAGCACAGAATAAAAAGTAGTCCTTCATTCTGCAGAATGGCCGAGCAAAACGAAAAATTACTACAAGAACTTTTGCGTCTTAATGGGAATAATAAATGCGCCGATTGTGGAAGCAAACGTAAGTGTTGTTATAGTTGGGCTTTTCCTAGAGATAACTTTATGCAAAATTATGGTTAGCAAAACTAATTAATTAATTTGTCGAAATTCAGTATTTTTATTATTTTTCTTCTGATATTGACAAAGCACACCTAGGGGCGGGTTTTGGTTCGCTCCCAGTTCGTATTCGTATCTATTTGTCGACATCATCCGACAATTTATAGGCTTACGCTTATGTAGGTTTGTTTTCGAATGTGATGTTGATGTGCATAGCGCCAGGGGCTGGGACATGGGACAGGGGTTTTGCTCGAGCGGTTGTTTTTGTTGCTGTTGCTGATGTTATTTATTTACCCCAAAAGCTTCCCTCCGTGAATGCCTAGTTCTTAAGATCACATCGAAACGCAAACGCCACCCTGCCGCCTGTCGCCTGCCACAAAAATTAATGTCTTGGCACAAAAACAAACTAAATTAAATTGAAATTCTCTTCTCGCCTCGGTTGACGGAGATGTTTTTGTTGTGCTTTCATTCAATTTACAAGGTAAACTTTATTTTGATTTTACTACACAGTGTGGTGTGTATAGTGTATAGTGTATAGTGTAAAGTGTACCTACCTACCTATTTCTTTCTTGATTCGTGTATTTTTGTTTGGATTGCCTTTTACAATTTTACAAATGTTCATTCATAAATTTCCGTGGTAGTGGCATTGGCAGAAAACTTTAATCAATCATCTGTGCGAGGGAAACAGTCTAATGGTGCATGGTCAGAGGAAAAAAGAGAAATAACTATACGTTAAACGAACGAAAAAGGCTTAACAAAATACTAGAGTAGAGATAGAGTACAACTTAACTTGGTGCAACTTTATGATAGGTATGATGTTGATGATTATGTGGATGAGCAATGTGAAGAGAAGAGAAGAGAAGAGGATAGGATAGGCGAGAGGCGGTTAGAAAAGAAGAAAAATAAAATATATTAAAAATAAAGTTTTGCCATACAGATTTTGTTTTTATTTTGTCAATGCTATGTAGGTCGAATGTAGCCGCCCTCGTGGGATTGCTTAAAGTGTAACACACTGCGCTTGATTCTGGGTATCGAATGACTTGACTATGACAAATAATAACTGCAGAAGTGCAGAATGAATACCAAAAGGTTAATGCACTTTTCTCTTATAGTATTATATAGATAGGTTAGGTAGTTACCTACCCACATAGATAATGTTGTGATGTTTTTGGCATATTTCATTGAAATATATACTTACTCTGTTTGCTATTTAAGAATGGAATTCTTGAAATGTGTATTTGAAGATTTTATAGACGTTTGATTGATTTAAGCATTGAAACATATGAAATTATATTTAATTTTTATATTATTGAGACCAAATTTTATGGTTTACCCCAACCATGAAATTGTTATACCTACCAGCACAAAAATTATGGTTTTTACTTTTAAGGGGTGGGCCAAAAACCATTTTGTTTTCAATAATTCAATAAAATAATAAAATAAAGACAATTAATTTTGTATCCGTGCAGGTATTACCTATGACTTTATTAAGAGAAAATATTGTCCTCCAATCAAATTCCATTACACACATATGTAGGTACTAAGTTTAGATTCTACTAATTCTATATAATTCTAATGTCAAGCATGTGCTATTATACGCTTGTAAAACCTTAAACGTCTCGGCTACCATCTCGAAAAAAAGTTGCAGGCTTTTGTACATATATTGCTCTCTACGCCATAACCCACATTCCGCTGTAGGCAGGATGATCTATTCAACATAGACGACGAAATCCACAATCACGTCTTTCCAACTAAGACGAAATAAAGATAGCCATATCTAAGCTGAAGGTTTGAATGCCGAGCTTTTCAAACCAGCTGGCGATTATTTGGTTAGGAGCATGCACCAACTTAACTGTAAGATATGGTCGGAAGAAAGCATGCCCGATGAATGGAACCTTAGTATTGTTTGCCCGATTCTGAAAAAAGGAGACCCTCTAAACTGCACTAACCATAGAGGCGTCAGTCTGCTTAACATCGCTTACAAAATCTTCTCTGCAGTAATATGTGAACGTCTAAAGCCCATCGTCAAGAGGCTGATAGGTCCTTATCAGTGTGGATTTAAACCAGGAAAGTCCACAGTCGATCAATTATTCAAATTACGCAGATCCTTGAAAAAAAACGAAGAATATCAATCGACAGAATTACTCAACCGCTGCTTCTTTGGGCTAAGAAAGCAATTGAGTAGTAAAGCCATTTTTCGAGTGACCAAAGTGGCGCTATATAAGACCCTCATCACCCCCGTCCTTCTGTTCGGTGCAGAAGCATGGACTATGACACAAGCGGATGAAAACACCTTGGGTCGTTTCGAGAGAAAAGTTCTTCGCGTGATCTATGCTCCCGTATGAATGGAAGGTGAGTGGAGTAGAAGATGAAAAGATGAACTGTACGGGCTATACAGCGACGTAGACTTAGTCAGAAGGATAAAAGTCCAACGACTGAGATGGCTGAGTCACGTAGAGCTCATGCAAACCAGTGCTCCGGCCTGGAAAGTCTTCCAATCTACACACACAGGACAGCGCAGTAGAGAAAGCCCATGGATCAGGTGGCGCGCACAAGTGGAAAGTGACCTCACCTAACTTGAAGTTCGCAACTGGAGACATCTAGCTAGTGACCGAGGTGGATGGAGAAGTTTGTTGGATGAGGTCCTAGTTCCCACAGGACTGTACCGAAACCTTAAGTAAGTAAGTAAGTATTCATGGCTTAGGACTGTAACTCTTGGATTGCTTGGATGGTATTGGCCTTAAATGCTTAAATTCCTAATTGTTAGCTTATCATCGATCCTTCTATTAGCTCATGGCAGTCAATTGACCGCTTTGACTACTGATAACATGATTTTGCCTTTAGAACACATAAGATCCGATTGTGGCTTTGCACATTAATTTGCATGTAACAGATGTCTTTAATTTCAGTTAAGAAAAAGTCGGTTATAATGGCTCTGTTCACACCGTTAAATCTTGTTCTGAGCCTCATTTTCAAAGAAAAATGGTCTAATGATGCCATCATTCCACACTATACACTAAACTGTCACTTTCTTCTGTGGATGTATTAGCTTCTCGACAACACCGTGTGGGTTTTCCAGGAACCAGATGCAGCAATTTTCATCTTCAGTCCAATTCAAGCTGTTATAATACCCAAACTGTGAACGGATAATGAAGCGAATGGTTGTTTGCTGTGGTTGTATTCCGAAAAAATAATCCGAAATCTTTGTGAAGAATTTTTCTCAGTCTAGTCTGTGGAGTGCTGAGCTGTTGAGATCCATGAGTCTCACACTTTTGACAACAATAACCATATTCTGTGCGAACCGCTTTTTGAAAAAAAAGCACCGTTTGGCCTACGCAGCACTTACTTTGTAAGAAAGCATTCAATATTTTCAGCCGTAGTTTCAGCATAAAACGACTCATTTAAATGAAGGAAAACAGGTGACAGTGTCAAAATAACCTATCATTTAAAAAGAAATCTTTAGATTGCTCAAATAAGTAAATGGGAAGCAGGTTCAGACAACTTAAGGAACTTCTTTAGCAATCAACTGCATTTGACCATGGAAACTAGTTAGTTTTTCACGTGTCATGAATTTTAAACTCAGAACTTTACTTCGCTAACCTCTTCATTCAAATACATTGTTGTCTACAAAACATTCCTCAGACGAGCTACAAGTCCACCACAATTGTATTTTGTATTGTAAGAAAATATAACTTATTTCTTTTCCAATTTGACAAGGAACCCTTTTACACAAAACATTTGATAGAATTGTGCAGAAAATAAATAAACGATAGAGTAATAAAGTTCAGCTTTCAGTTGAATGGAAAAACTTGATCAACTATCTTTTTGTAATAAGAAGACTTGACTTGACAGTTAGTGAGGTTTAAGTTGACTATCTTCAACTTTCAAATAAAGTTGTCTTTCAAATAAAGTTGTCTTAGGAAAGCTTGCCTTACCTTCAAGTCCCTTGTCTGAATTTAAAACAAACATTATATGTAGTTTACACGTGCGGCCCAAAGAAAGAAGTTCAACATCGGTTGCCTTAGCACATTGGAGAATGCCAGAGACTACAGTGAGCGCCTGAGCGAGCGACTCTCCGCCGCCGTCCTCCCAAATACTACAGACGTCAACACATTGTGGAATCAATATCGCGAAATAATAAAAAATTTAGCCGAGACCACCATAGGTTACCAGCCACCCCCGAAAAAGAACCCGTGGTATGATGATGAGTGCGTGATATTGAAAAGAGAGACGGAAAATGCACGTGTGCAGATGCTGCAACGGAAAACAAGAGCAGCAAGGGAAGAGTACCGCATGAAAAGGAGAAATGAGAAAAAGACCCTGTGAAGGAAGAAAAGAGCATCCGCAGTTTCTCAGCTCAAAGATCTAGAGGAGTCTCGGACCAAGAACAACACCCGACGTTTCTTTAAAAGGTCGAAGCAATTAGCTTCTGGTTTCAGAACCGGGACACAAGCTCTTCGAAACAGTGAAGGAAACCTAGTCACCGAAGCACAGGGAATTGTAGATGTTTTCAAGCAGCACTTCCAACAGCTGCTGAATTCGCAAAATGTCGAGCAAGATAATGACGAAAGAGAAGCAAGACCAGTCAATGAAGACCCAGTCTCAGCCCCCAGCAGAGAAGAGGTAGAAAGAGCCATCCAAAAGCTAAAAAATAACAAGTCCGCCGGGTCGGATGGCATACCCGCGGAACTCTTTAAACATGGAGGAGGTGTTTTGATGAACCGCATGCACCAGGTCATCACCAAAGTGTGGGAGGAAGAATGCATGCCCACTGACTGGTCGATAAGCTCCATATGCCCCATCTACAAAAAAGGCGATCCGATGTTATGCAAAAACTACCGTGGTATATCCCTGCTTAATGTTGCATACGAAATCCTATCCAACGTACTGTGTGAGCGTCTTAAACCTTTCTGCAACACAATAATCGGCACGTACCAGTGTGGCCTTAGGCCAGGCAGAACAACGATAGACCAAATATTCACACTGAGGCAGATCCTGGAAAAGACCAACCAACCACCATCTTTTCATCGACTTTAAAGCTGCTTATGATAGCATCCACCGCGAAGAGCTTATGATAGCGATGTCTGAATTCGGGATCCCAAACAAACTGATCCAGCTGTGCCGCATGACGCTAAACAATACGCAGTGCAGTGTGCAAATGGGAAACAGCTCACCAGAGTTATTCCAAACTTGCGCAGGGTTTAGACAAGGAGATGCGTTGTCATGTGACTTCTTCAACATAGTCCTGGAGCAGATAGTACGTAAGGCAGGTGTGAGCACGGAGGGCACTATCTTCAACAAATCCACCCAGCTCCTAGGCTATGCGGACGACATAGACATAATCGGTCGATCCAAGAGAGCTGTGCTTGAGGCCTTCACAGCGATTGAAGAACAGGCGAAACTAGTTGGTCTTGAAGTGAATGAGGACAAAACAAAGTACATGTTATCAACAAACAAAGCAACATCTGTTCACCGTCTAGGACAAAACGTCACTGTTGGTAGCAACAATTTCGAGGTAGTTAAGGAGTTCACCTACCTTGGAACAAACATCAATCCCACGAACGACACCTTAGTGGAGATCCGAAGAAGAATTACCCTAGCGAACCGCTGCTGCTTCGGTTTGGCCAAACAACTGGGTTCAAAACTCCTCACTCAAAAGACAAAGTGTCTGCTATACAAAACTTTGATTTTACCAGTCCTACTCTACGGCGCCGAGTGCTGGACGATAAGTAAAAAAGGGGAATTGATACTGGGCACTTTCGAAAGAAAAATTCTTCGACGGATTTTTGGCCCCGTATGCGACGATGACGAATGGAGAAGAAGATACAACCGAGAACTGTATGAGCTGTACTAAGATGTGGATGTAGTCCAGAAGGCCAAGAAAAGACGACTACATTGGCTCGGCCACATCGAGCGAATGGACGACAACGCTCCAGCCAAGAAAGTCTTCTCATCCCAGCCCCCAGGTTCAAGACGACAAGGAAGACCGAACCTACGGTACAAGGACCAAGTGACTGCGGATGCCAGAGCGCTTGGTCTCGGTGACTGGAGAGTGCATGCGAGGGATCGTTCACGATGGAAGACTGCAGTATCTCAGGCTGAGACCCTTCATGGATTGTGAGCCGGATAAAGAAAGATATGTAGTTTATAGCCCTATTGAAACTTCAATATAAACACTTCATAATGACTTCAATTCAAGCTCAAGTATGGTCTGAATCATCAATCAATTATAGTTTTAAGCAAAACGTCTTGCCGCAACAATCTATGTACATAGTAAAATTTGTCTTCTAATATATATTTTTCTGCTCTTTGACAAGGAATTTTTTCAAAATTCTGTATAGATGTGAAATCTACATCTTGAATTGTTCACCGTTAAAAATGCAATTCGAAACATTCTTTAAAAAAAAAAAAACAAAACAAATGTACCTATAAATATCTTAAAACACACAACAAAACCAAAAATAAAACAATATTTTTCTTTGCGACCATCCTAAAATGCACACGTAATATGTTTACATTTAATTTTCAATAAATACATTAATGTGTGTTGTTGATAGGCCGTGTCGTCTTATGGTAAATGTTTTTAAAAAACAATAAAGAATAATTCAATTTGAATAGAAATAGAATGGGACTACTTATGGCGTATTTAGGTATTTTAATATAAAAATATTGTAATATATAGGGACGTATAAAAATGAAACAAATTGTTTTGTTGTTTTGGATTTTTAAAAAATCTACTTTCACATAACATTTTCCGGTGTTTTCCGACGACAACGTCGCGTCGTCGTCGTTCAAATAGAATTAAGGTCAATTGAGAATTTGTTTAGATTAAAAAAGCAAACAAAAATATTTAAATCTTCGTCAAGAAACAGACACGATGACGGCCCACGACACCAGACAACAAGAAAGATGAACGAGGACGTGTGAGATTGTTGTTGTTTATATCAAAAATTTGTTTCTCGTAGACAATTTTAAAGTTGATGTTGATACATATAGTTTCTTAGCAGACCAAATAAATTGCTTAAAGTCATAATAATATATTTAAATGTCTGCATACTCGTACATACATATAAAATTTTGGCGTAGGCGTTGAGAATTCTATTCAGTAGATAGTGTAAAACGTTCTTCATTCATCATGTTTAAAATTGCTATTTTTCAAATGGAAATGTGGAGCTAGCCCGATCAAAATGATTTCTTAAGGTGTATTTGGATAGAAAAGAACATTTATTTTTTGGAAATTTAGTGAACCAGCATTTTAAAACGAAGTTAAGTTCCAGGAAATAGTGAGTAAGTACAAATTTAAACTACACCCTCAAATGAAGTACCATTAAGTGGTATACTCATGGGTCCAGAATATCTGAGACAACTGGCACAGTAGTCTTTGGTCCTAGTACCAAACTCAAAGTATCGATAAGAGAACCCACTGGCGTCTTTCAGACAAAAGTTAGTCTTTTAAGACTAAGACAGATAGCCAAGCTGCTATTGCATGAGCTCCAAACGGGTATGGCAATGCTTGGGTAGACTGAATGAGCTAGGCTAGCACAACAATGTCTCACTGCATTGGGTTGCGGGGCATGTTAAAGTCCAGATCAATGAAGAATTAGATTCCCTAGCAAAAAGGGGACTAACGAAACTCTTAAGGGGGCCAGAGACCTTTTGATGAATAACATCAAAAACAAGATAAATTAGAGAAGAAAGCCAAACGATCAAAACTTTTGAATTAACTCTCAGGATAAGACAGGCCGAACTGCTTCTTGGGAACTAAAACCGTAATCGGTCCCAGTTTTGTAAAAATAATAATAATAGGACTAATCACAAGTCTTCTCAATGGTCACTGCAAGCTGAATAGACACCTCAACATCCTACAATTAAAGAGTAGCGTTATCTGTTAATCTTGCAATGAGTATGAAGAGATACCGCACCATATATACATATATTAGGTAAATGTAATGTCATCATTCACGTAGATAACTAGCACATAACCTTATATAAGAAAGGAATTATTACCTCTTTAAATACCCAAGTTCCATAAAGGAATTAATTTAGAGTTAGTACTGTAGAAAGAATTCTCATCCAGAGCCTTTATGGGGGCACAATAGATCCGAAAATCAGAGTGCATCAGTACCCCATTAATATTCATTTATTTTAACCAACAATTTAATACAATGCTCTATTTTTTAAGACTTGAAAAATTAAAAAAGAGAAGCTTACACTGCATAAGAAAATTGTTTTTGTATTTTTTTCTTTTAATTTAACATTTCAAAGGGTGGAAGTCCATTTTTTCATCAACTTTTAATATGAAAAGGTATTTATGAGGTCTTGGAGTCGCCACTCAACTATATCGATGCATTCCGAAACCTCCTTAAAGAAAGCTAGAGCTCTATTCAATAAAACTTTAAAAATATAATAAATTAAGTTAAACTTATAAACTGAATTTGATTGTATTCTTTTGTTGCTTCTTTTATAGATGTCGAATGGGCCTCATACAATATTGGCATATTTCTGTGTACCCGCTGTGCAGGCGTGCATAGGGCTATGGGTGCACATATTTCCAAAGTTAAACATTTAAAACTCGATAAATGGGAAGACAGTCAATTGGAACGAATGAAAGAAGTCGGCAATCAAAGAGCGAAATTAAAATACGAATATCGAGTACCACCCTGCTATCGACGTCCATGTGAAAACGATCCACAGTAAGTTAAGATTAAGAACAATTTAATGACTACTTTTTTAATGTATTTTTTGTTTGCAGAGTCTTAATAGAACAATGGATACGAGCTAAGTATGAACGTCTTGAATTTTCACAAAATGGTCGACCAAGTTACATATCCGGACATATGGAAGGTTTTTTAATGAAGCGTGGCAAAGAAGACAGTCGCTATCAGCCGCGCAAATTTATTCTTTCCGAATCCGATGACACCCTAAAGTATCATGTAAAAGAAAGCAAAGATCCCAAAGCTGTGCTTCGAATATCCGAGCTCAATGTTGCATTTGCCCCAAGAAAAACCGGTCATCAGAATTCATTGCAATTTACATATATGAAAGACGGTTCAACGAGGCATATTTATGTGTATCATGATGAACCAGAGGTCATAAACAACTGGTATATGGCAGTTCGATGTGCTAAACTACATCGTTTGCAAGTTGCATTTCCAAGTGCATCTGAAAACGAACTAACCCCCCTGCTAACAAGAGACTTTGCCAAAGAAGGTTGGCTATTAAAGACCGGTCCAAGACCCTCGGATGGCTATAAGAGACGATGGTTTACTTTGGATAATCGAAAACTAATGTATCATGATGATCCAATGGACGCGTATCCAAAGGGGGAAATTTTCCTAGGTCATAATTTGGATGGGTATAGCGTGAGGGTGGGTGTTCCGATCGGTGCTAAGGAGCAACGATATAGCTTTACATTGTTTACACCTGAGCGAACGTATAATATGTGCGCGTATAGCGATAAGGAACGAGAGGATTGGATGAATGTGATTCAAAATGTTCTAGAAAGACCACTGACGCCGCAAGATAGTTCAAGTAAGTTTATTATTCATAATTCAATTGATGGCAATTCAGTAGAAGATCCAAGGGGAAAAGGGTGTGGGTGATAACACCTAAACCATAAAGTTTATAGAGTTTCGTGTATAGATTTGTTAGTAATTATTCTACGATGGTTAGGTTAGGTTAAAGTGGCTGTCCATGATGGAAACGGACGTGCCAGTTTAATGCCCCATTGTGATACCACATGAATCTTGAGGCTTCTTCCTAAGCTCAATGGAACCAATTTTAGTCCCTTACGAAACGTGAGAGGCTGATTATGCTGATATGATTTAGATCGTTAAAGAAGAATTCTCCTAGGTAATTCTTGTGTTTTTGAGCTAGAGCAGGGCACGTACAGAGAAGGTGAAGAACTGTTTCCTCCTCTTCTTCATCCATACATCTTCTACGATAGTTTTTGAAAAAAATGGGTTTGTTCTTTTGATCTTATCAAAAACCACAAAAATTGTGTAAAGACACTACATGCGTTTCCAAAATTCAAACTATAGCAACCCAGTTATTTATATTTAATTATATCAACAAATTTTGTTCTCAAATAAATATTTAGATAACAGTTCATGGATGTGATGTTATATAATATGTTTCAGACTTGGAAAATAATGCGGTCTTTTGTGAATGCAGTCTTTAAAAATCATTTATTGGATTCAATTAAAAGATTGCATTCATTGATTTCATTTTGGGTCTTCAAATTATGCAATCACCATTCACTTGTAGTAAAAAGACTACAATTATTTTTCACTCCATTAATACCTTTAAAACCCTGATATGTTTTATGATTTGGAGCTTATGTTGGTTAGATATCCTGAAAAAAATACACAAATAAAGGGACCATTTTGGATTTTCTTTACAAAAACTGAAGTTGGCCTTTAATACAGTTTTTACTCTATTCCAATTTCCGAAATTCATCTTCAGATTTATAAAGTTTTTGGCGCCCAATAACAATTTTGGGGCTTTTGAAAGTGCTCTATTACCAAAATAGATACAAAATAAACTTTTAGTATCTTGAGAGGCCATAGCAGTTTAGAAAAATATTTGTTTTCCTTTTTTGGAAATATTCAAAATTATTCTCTGACAACTTAAAGGTTCGCTGTTCCAAGTTATATAAAATGTCCTATTTAGATATGAAAGCGAAATGAGAACTTTCCATTTAGCTTCAATGTATTTAGTTTATTTTTAATAAAATAAAAATGCATTTAAAATGCAATCATTTCGAAGGCAATAAAACAGACTTTTCATAACGAAATCATTTTGTAAGATATTGAAGTTTTTTTTTCCAAAATCTTAATTTATCGTACAAGAAATACCTTCAGAATCATGGTCGCCATAGAGAATATTTGTTTTTGGTCGCTCAGAAAACACTGCATATTTTTATTTCCTAATCATTTAATCTCTAAAAGAGTTTCACTCTAGCCTCATTTAGGTACTGATCTCCTCATAATATTTTTCTCCTTGAATTTGAACCTTCCGAAGCTGTTGTTTTTTTTCACATTTATGTCGATATTTTAACAAAAATTATGTATGTTATGTATGAATTGTTCTTCATTTCATTTTGTTGAATTCTTTTTGATCAAAATACGATTAAAACCTTCACGCAAGAAATACAAGTTTTCAGATTTTGAAAAAATTAGCCAGGATGGAATTTTTTAACATATTGTTCATCTAAGGAAAAAAAATCAATAACCGTGTCTTAATTTCGTCAAAACTTCAGATTTGAATGAGTCTTTCCTTGGTCATAGTCCAATACTAGGATAGTTAAGATATAACAATCTGTCAAATTGGAAGAAGAAGTCAAAAAAGTGTATTTTTGATCCCTTCGTCTTAAAGTTACAGGACATTTTGGTTCAATAAGGGTTTTTTGATTCTGTATATGTACGTGATATGTATCTTTTTTTAGTCGAACAAGTTCGAAAAGTTCGGTAACAAAAATTGTAGAGCTTAAAATTTTCTAAATTTTGCACCTCGAAAGTTTTTTTTACTGTAAATAACATTTCTCGCTCTTCAGTGCCAGCACCTTTAAATACAGAATAACCACATTTGTTCTATGTAAGCTATTGGGGGTTTTGGACATTTTTGTATTATTATATTTTTTACTACTAATACATTTAAGAAAATTGTTGACTTTTGAACACTAGGGAAATTATTGTTTTTGCATATGGATTAGTATTTTCAAGTACATTTAACCTGTTGTAATAATTGAAAACCGAAGCGAAAATGTGCAGTTGTAACAACAGCAACAATTTAAAATTCATAAAAACAATTTTACCAAAAATAAGTAATGGTTGTTAACACTTTGAGTATCCAGAAAACTTGAACAATAAAATTGGTTGTCCAAACTCCAAACTTATTTAGAGCAGATAAGTCCATTGTACCAAACAGTTAAAAGTTCCCTTTACATAAATTTGGCTTAAAAGTACCCGAAATTCATATAAGTTGTTGAATGTAAGCATGGGCGCTTGAATGGGGCATATTAAACAAAAAACAGTTGGAAAATACTTTCATGAATGTCATGAATAAGACGAGAGTTAAGCAAGAACTAAAACATATTTATTATGCAAATGACTTCAGTGTCTAATATTAATACTAATACTAATGTGTAGTAACATATTGGTATACTTATACATACTTATAGTCTAGGTACATATACATATATGTATGTGACAATGAATAAGGAATTTACCCAATATTCCAGTATTGTGATCTGGGGATCGGATCGTCTAGTTTCCATTTATGTAACTATTTTTGCATAAGACTAATTTTACACAAAGTTATAAATCAAAATCCTTGTTCAAGCTTTAAATAGCTGTATGTCGGTAAATACGCGTCCTAAAGCTATTAAAGTTGCCAACACTTGAACTCGTATATTTCGTGGCCTAGACCAACTAGAGGGCTGAAATAAAAAATTAAAGGAGCTTATAAAAATGTTGATGCTTCAAATGCATTTGATAAACAATTATCACATCTCGACCTGTGACGACAGTGGTCTAAAGTAGTGGAGTGCGTAGTGCACACGACTTCTAAGACTGAGCAAATCTGATATGCGTGGGTTCGAAACCTATGGTGTGCATAAAAAGTTTTTCAAATAAAATTGGATTAAAGCTCAGCACCACAAAAAAGGAGACTGATGAGTGCAAAAGTGGCAAAGCACGAAATAGCTATATCTCTAGCCAAAACAATGAGTGGTAGAACCTTTAAGTTGTTGTTGTTGTTCAAACATTCAATGAAATTGACGGAATAAGGAATGGTCAAGTCTAACAAGCTGACATTCTAGTAAGAATAGTACAATAAATAACAATAAAAATTGAAGCATTTATATACTAAAATTATGGTAAATGTGTGACAACCTCTTGAATAACAACCTGAATCCACCCTTTTAAGCAGGCTCTAATAAATAAATCAAAAGTTTTTTTTTTCAAGTGGTCTAATTTCGTTTGTTTGCTTTCTTTTGCAGTGTCTGCTCGATTAATACGAAAGCGAACTGGAACCCATGCGATGAGCATGTTCTCCGGCAGATAAAACCAAACTCGCCTATAAATAAACATAAATTAAAACTGAAGCTACCACTACCACTCAATAGCAATAGATTTCGCTTTTAAATAATAAATTATTTTGTATAAACAAATAAAAATACATTTTCAATATAAAAACAATTAATAAAATAAAATAATAAAGTTAAGGCCACTTCAACTACACCACTAATAATAATATAATAAAACATACCTACATTTATGTATAGATTATATACAAAAACAAAAGTTTGCATATTATACAAATTGATTAAAAATCGTGTTCGTTATATACCTATATACCTATATTATATAATAAATAAAATTATATGTATACAAACATTAATATTTATATTTAAAAACATAAAGCAGAAAAATAAACAATAGCGAAATATTATACATACATCTGTCCCAGGGCTAAGACGGATCATATTATACTATTAAACAAAGATTTAGAAAAAATAATAATAAATAAACAATTTGCAAAAACCCAAGAAATATAAACAAGAATAATATTATAATATGTTTGTTTCTTTCTGTGCTGGTTTGTTTTTTTTTTTTTCGTAATTGAAATGTTAAAAATTAAAATAAAAGAAAAACAGAAGAGCTTTTTCATTGTTATAAAAGATATTTTGTTGTTCCATGTTTGTTTAATGTTTTTTGTTTTATAATTATCTTGAATTTGTACATTAAAAAAGGAGCATATCAATTTAATTTAAACAAAATATTATGTTTTCATTAGAAAAAATAAAATAAAACAAAATAAAAAAATTACATTTAAGATTAGAGTAAACAAAATAAATGCATTATAAAACAAAACTATTGATACATTTATAGATAGCAAATACCTACAAAAACAGCACTTTACAGGAATATTTATACAATTTAAAACAACAAAATAATTAAATATAACATTTATAGCGTAAAATACCTTTGATACGTTAATGAGTGTGTTTTAAAAGTTGTTCAGCTGAATCGTTAGAAAATAAAAACGAAAGGCATACAAAATACACTGCCCTTAAAGTTAAAATACATTAAAAATACGATATATATTATTAATTATTCTTTTATTTTCATTTTGTGCAGAATTTTTGACTAGTAAAATATGTTTTAATTTTCTTATTCAGATTGTAAAGTACCTACCTACCTATTGTATTTTTTATTAAATAAACATCATTGCTGTTTTGTTTACATACCATTGAAATAATCTTTATATGTAATCTTTATTTAAAAAAAGATATACATGCCTATTACCGATGTCGTCTCGTTTTTTCGACGACTCTCGTATTCTCTGTCGTGTCGTTTTTTAAGTGGCATTCTATAACTTTTTCGACGCGACTATTTTGTAGCAGATTTTTAAACGATGAAGATGTATCAGAGATCTGTCAAACTGAAATCAAATTCTAAATCATTTCATTACTCGATATTCAACAAATGTGTTTTTATTAAATTATTACCAAATAAATACATTATTAAAATGATAAGTGTTGAAATGTATTACAACACAAGCAGCGATAGTGACAATGGTGAAGAAGGTAGAGAGCGAAATATTGCAAAGGCACAATTAATTGTACAAATTAGGACAGTGAAGCGCGGATACTGCATTTGTAGCCTGAATTTGCTTTGACTTATGTATGTACATATGTCCGGATGATGAAGACGTTGAAGTGGTTGGAAGCTGCGATACACCAATTGCATTTCCACTCGGGATTAACCATCTGTTTATATTTAAGTAGATTTGCAACAGCATCCTCAAACGCAGATAGGATGTGCAATTGGTTTGGCCCTCCTCCATTTCCTTTCACTTCTTTTTTGTTGTTCTGAACATTTTTTGTACTTTAAATTCAAAGTCAGCCCAAACCTGAAAAAGCCATCTCTTATTGGAGGACCTTTGCTGTTGAGTTTATCAGCTATTACATTCCAATCTTTTTTAAAATCGGCTTTGTTCATACATTTCAAAAATCCCCTAGCAAACTGCTCGTTGCTTTCCATCAGCTAGACAAGCGCCTCGAATTGGTTTTGCTTTGTTAATTTTAACCGAAAATGTGTAAAAATATTTATTTTTATATTTATCGCAAATAAAGTACTAATAAATTCCATAAAATAAATTATTTAACAAGGAAACTTACAGATTTGCGAACTTCGTCGTGAACAAATTTTCAAACGAGAGATACCGTCGTTTTTTCATTGTCGTCGTTTCTTTTTGTCTTACAGAATGCTGAATTTAGAGCGTTCAACACACTTGACGTTTACACACGACAACAAAACGAGTGACAAAAGCTGAAAACGACTTATGGAATGCAGATTGTGTCGTGTCGTATATTTTACTGTCGTTTACGACATCGGTAATAGGAGTGATAGTTCACCCACGATCCATTTATTGACGTCAATAGTCAAACAAATTCCATCCTTTAAACTGAAAAATTTAAGATTTTCCACAGGGACACAATGAACCGAGTAGTTGGATAAAATTCATATCCCACTTCAAACCAACATATATTTTTCTAAGATACTTGTAATTAATAGTTAACTTCATGAGGGTATTTAAATTTATTTCAATTGCAAGTGGAAAAAGATTATTAGATACAGCTAAAATGGTATTACCAATTTATATACTAAGGTGAACGAACTAAGTTTAATTTATTAACAATTAGTACTTTGGGTACATTCCGTTGGCATTAATGATTGCTTGCAATCTTCGGTCCATCGATTGTACTAGAGTTTGTGTGGTTTTACGCCATATTTAGTCCCAATTTGCATTATAATCTTTTTAAGGTCTGATTTTGAAGAAATCTTGTGTTTTCTAAATGCGCAAAACCTTTTGGTTTGCAGTTGGGGGTAGAGCATTAAAATACCTTTCTATTGATTTGTATCTCGATTGGTTGGGAAATAGTTTTGAAAATTCAAGGCAAGGCAAGGAAGCCCACGATTTTTTCGAAAAACTAAAAAAAAAATATTTTTTGAGATTTATGCATCAATTGAAAGGTGGGTCGATGTTCTGTATTTTAATGAAAACCGCATCTTATTTGGGGGCTTGGTTTAGGAAATAAACCAATCGAATGGTGGAAATTCTGTAACTTTACTTTTTCACAAATGTTTCCGAAACGAGAGCTCGCAGAACCTTTTGGTTTGCAGTTGGGGGTAGAGCATTGAAATACCTTTGATTTGTATCTCGATTGGATGGGAAATAGTTTTGAAAATACTACTTTTTCGGCAAGGGGTTAGTTAGCCCACGATTTTTTCGAAAAACTAAAAAAAATATTTTTTAAAATGTATGCATCAGTTGAAAGGCGGTTCGATGCTCTGTATTATGGTGAAACCCGCATCTTCTTTGGAGGCTTGGTTGAGGAAATAAACCAATCAAAAGATAATTTGTGATGGGCTGGGTCGAAATTCTGTAACTTTACTTTTTCACCAATGTTTCCGAAACGAGAGCTGTTGAGCGAATGGTACGCAACTTTACGGCCAATACAAATGGCATTATCTTTCAAAAATTAAATTGGATATGCAGATGAATTTGACATTAGGTGGTTTTTCGCTCTACGCTGATGTTATTTTAGATTTGTATCAACATTTATTACTGCATTTCATCTGCGTTTGTTGGATCGCAAGCCTGACTTCATGAACTTGTCTAATGAAGTTCTAAGTTAGGCAGACGTTTAAGAAAACGCTTATTATGGGAAAAACCAAACAAGCAGTTAGGGGTGCTGTTTTCAGTATCGAGTTTGAAGCGAGCATTGTCATGTCATTAATGAGGCATGGAAATGAGGTTCCAGATGTATATGCTTTCATCAAAGAGCGACGCTTTCCATCGCAGACTCGGTCGGACCATTGCTAGGTATAACTTCGTGGTGGCCTAAGAATTCATCTACTTGGGCACTCCTGTTAGCTCTACAAATGACATTAGTGATGAAATCAAGCGTAGAATAACTCTTTTCAATCAGTTTCTTTTTTCGACCAAATAAGCAGAAATAAAGCCCTGTCCCGGTCTTGCTTTTAAAAAATCCATATGTACCAAATTCGTTCATGCATGAATCCCACTTTGTGTATTTTTATAATTGATCTCTCAATCCATGTCCATCTTTCTATTTTCCCGCCAAAATAAAATAAAGACGTGCCAAGCACGTGTGACGGTAAAATTATGATAAACAAATTGTGCATTCATTATAAAAATACCTAACTCGCAAAATAAAAGACATCACATATTTTCATTGAAGTATATTTTTTTATTATTTAGTTTTTCAACAATTTCTTGTTACATTTTTAGTTAAACATCTTTTAACTGAATACTTTGTCTTCCTTCGTAGGTAAGATACACCAATCTGAAACAAATTAAATAAAAACTAATAAGTAATTTATCCATTAAATAATGTTAATTTATAAAAGATTTAATAAATTTTCAGAGTAAACATTCTCATCAACTTTGTGTATGACAGGGATAACTGTTACAAAAACATTCATCATTCGCTTAAATAAATATTTTGATATTACAAATTATTAAATTTCATTACCTTTGGCATTCTTGGGCATTATTTCTACCGGATACTGGGTTTTCCGGCGCCAAACATTGACCAGCAGCGTGGTTTTTGAAAAATGCTCTTGACTATGAAATAATCATTTTGAAGATTCTTTTCCTGAAGAAGAAAAACATTTATTTAGAAAATTGTTGAAATAATTTAAAGTAAAAAGAAGTTTTTAATTTTAATGGTTAAATCAGACGCAAAGTAATCCACAAAAATATTCGGTTATATGCTTGTCTACTTTAATATCATCATTAAATACTTCTTAGAAGTGTTGTTAATAAACTATGTCTGAATTTAACGCAAAGGGCTAGAAACAGTCATTAATTTACCTTTTATTTAAAATTTCCATTTGAACACGTGGTTTGACTTGAGTCATTCTGAAACAAAGAGAAAAAAAGTAAATTAGTTAAAATTATCTAAAGACATCCTCCCGGACATGTGGTGGCTTTAAATTTAATTTCAGAAATTATAGAACCAATCGTCACAATTATCGGACTGGGGCGGTATCAAACACATCATGAAAAATTATTTTAACTTTAACAAAGAATTCTCGAAACTTACCACCAGATTTTACAAGATAGCTTTCCAGCGACACCAATGGGCATCGAAACATGAAATGTTCCATCTAGAAAAGAAATTATAAAATATACGAGTTAATTAGTTGTTCTTAAGTTTATTAGCTAAGCAAGATAAAAAGAAAGAATCTTCAGATCTTAAAAAACCAATCGACATAAACGTTCAGACTGGGGCGGTAACTAATCATCATTGTAATGAAATATTTTGCATTAAGTGCCTTTTGATTTACTTTAATTACCTTTGTATATTATGTTAATTCAGTGTCGCAATGCTTTATTATTTTATTTTGTAAAATGTAAACCACGAGGGCTTTGGCAAGGAAAATGCACGATATTAAAATGAAGAACCTTTTTCCTCGGAGTTTAAAATTGAAGTGGCAGATCGAACATCAAGTTCGAAGGAAGTAGAAAAATTAAAATAAAATATGGCTTCATTTTGGCGCCATTTTATTTTGTATGTGCTGCCAGAAGTCAATTATAATAGTAAGGCCCCCATCACATTTAGTCAATATGATGAATTAGTTCAGGTATGAATTAACTGACTACGGTGGTCAGTATGAAACTCGTTTTCAAGTAAGCAACGTGTTTTTACTTTAATTTTTGATTTCATTCAATAAAAAAGAATGTTGTCACTCAGTCCCAACAACGTCGTGGGGAATTTCGACATGTGTTTTTTTTTATTTGATAGATTATGTGAAAATAAATAATGATAATCGCAATTTAAGAGCGAGGAAACATTTATTTCTATTTTAAATTAATTTTCATTAATAATTTAGTACTGTTCTATTGATACCCCTACCTAACTTTAAAAAAATCAGAAGAACACTCATGATGCGGTAGTGAAAAGTCACCTCGGTTCATATTCTCGAATATGCATAAATGCAGCTTTGATTAACTCGAATTTAAGAATGAAAACGCTTCACCAAACGGTTTATCAAAAATGTTGAATAGCTATCCAACCTGAAACACATTTATTTTTAAAGAAAAATTTCAAGCAGTGTATGTCGTAAGAAAAACAATTATCGTTATGCATTGTGCTGGTGAATGTGATATTTATTTACTTTTTTTGTGGACATCTTTTAAAAGTTCATATATTTCGCATCGTTAAAAATTAAAAAAAAGAAGTGATTTTTGACAAATGTGGGCGCTAATGGTTCAAATATTCATCAAACCATATATGTATATGAAAGATATTTGAGAATTTGAACCGCCCTTACACTGGAGAATATCACTAAGTTGCTAGCAACTTTATGTTGTTGCTTAGGTAATTTATTTAAAGACCAATAGATTGGGACCTGTCATTTACTCATCCAAGCCTTAATTCAAATTATTGTGATGCGAAAAGTGGAATAATAAGTCGGAAAAGCAAATCTTGACTTTAAATTGACGCTTCATAGCAAAAGCAAAATCAAATTTAAAAATTTCAAGAAAATATATAATGGAAACCACAAACAAAATAAATTAATAAGAAAAAAAAACACAAAAATTCTCATATTTACGCATTCTTTTTTTTGCCACACAGCGTAAATTTACCTCGTTGCATGAATACTCGTTCTTTATTTCTAACGGGTGATTTTTTAAGAGCTTGAGAACTTTTAAAAAAAAAAAACGCATAAAATTTGCAAATCTCATCGATTCTTTATTTGAAACGTTAGATTGGTCCATGACATTTACTTTTTGAGGATAATTTCATTTAAATGTTGACCGCGGCTGCGTCTTAGGTGGTCCATTCGGAAAGTCCAATTTTGGGTAACTTTTTCGAGCATTTCGGCCGGAATAGCCAATGATTCCACCAGCGTACAAACCACACCAAACAGTGCATTTTTCGGGATGCATGGGCAGTTCTTGAACGGCTTCTGGTTGCTTTTCACTCCAAATGCGGCAATTTTATTGCTTATTTACGTAGCCATTCAACCAGAAATGAGCCTCATCGCTGAACAAAATTTGTCGATAAAAAAGCGGATTTTCGGCCAACTTTTCTAGGGCCCATTCACTGATGATTTGCAAGCGTTGCTCGTTAGTAAGTCTATTCATGATGAAATGTCAAAGCATACTGAGCATCTTTCTCTTTGACACCATGTCTGAAATCCCACGTGATCTGTCAAATACTAATGCATGAAAATCCTAACCTATCAAAAATATCACCCATTAATTATGCAGTATACAGCTGTGTAATAAATATAATAATAATATAATATAAATGTCCAAATAGAAAGATTTATCTTTAATAAACTCAGAAAAGTCAATTCTCACAAATAATGTGACGTTTTACACCAAAATATTTAATGCAAAATTCAAATTTCACGAAGTAAAAAATAAAACAAAACATATCTATTGTTAAATGTTCACATTACTCATTTCAAAAAAGTTGAAGCGCGAAACTTATCTAGTGCGTGCAGACCTAATCGAAGTATTCGAGTCTCGTTTATTGCAAGGTGCTGCACTTTCACCTGATTAAAAATAAAAAGCTTTTTGTATGAAAAGAAGGATTCTCTTTTCTCAGTTGATTTTGATTCAATCATTGGCCGTCTTTTGTCAGAAAAAGTTATAATATAATTATTGAATTGTCATATAAACGGTAAAACATAATTGCCTATACGCCATTGGCCTTTGTTTAATCAATATTACTTTCTTTTTTTATCAGATTCTCTTTATACTCGGAAAAACAAAAAGTGAAAACTTTTTTTTAAACTACACTATGCTGAAGCTTGTTTTAGCTGTGTGCTGCCTTCTTGTGGTGGCAAATGCAGATTTTGTTCGAGTCAAACTTCACAAAGTCCAAACTGCACGCAATCATTTCCACGAAGTGGGCACTGATATCGAAAAACTAAACAATGTAGCTGGGCCAACACCGGAACCTCTATCCAATTACCTTGATGCGCAGTATTATGGTGTTATCAGCATTGGAAAGCCACCGCAAAGTTTCAAAGTTGTCTTCGATACTGGTTCTTCCAACCTCTGGGTGCCCTCGAAGAAGTGTTACTTCACCAATATCGCCTGTTTGACTCACAACAAATACGATGCCAAAAAGTCGTCTTCTTACATTAAGAACGGCACTGAATTTGCAATTCAATATGGATCGGGATCCTTGTCTGGGTATCTTTCAACCGACGATGTCAACATCGGAGGATTAGACATCAAGAAACAGACATTCGCTGAGGCACTTAGCGAACCTGGTCTGGTCTTTGTCGCAGCCAAATTCGATGGAATTCTCGGTTTAGGCTACAGTTCGATCTCAGTGGATGGTGTCGTTCCACCGTTCTATAATCTATTCAATCAGGGATTAGTGCAATCTCCGGTATTCTCATTCTATTTGAACAGGGATCCCAGTGCGTCAGAGGGAGGAGAGATCATCTTTGGAGGATCCGACCCCAAGCATTATAAGGGCGAATTTACCTACCTGCCCATCACCCGCAAGGCCTATTGGCAAATCCAAATGGACTCTGGATCAATTGGCAATGTGACTTTCTGCGAGAAGGGTTGTCAGGTAATCGCCGACACCGGCACCAGTCTTATTGCCGGTCCCACTTCCGAGACTGCAGTGATTAACAAGGCCATTGGTGGCACCGCATTGCCGGGTGGACAGTACTTTGTGAGCTGTGATCTTATTCCCAATTTGCCAGTTATCAAATTTGTTCTCGGCGGAAAGACATTCGAGCTCGAGGGCAAGGACTACATTCTGCGCATTGCTCAAATGGGCAAGACAATCTGCTTGTCTGGATTCATGGGAATTGACATTCCACCACCAAATGGACCCTTGTGGATTCTTGGAGATGTTTTCATTGGCAAATACTACACAGAGTTCGATATGGCCAACAATCGTGTTGGCTTCGCTGAAACAGTTTAAACAAAGAAGGGAGGTCTTTAAAAGTTATCATTTGTAGGTATTTTGCTATCAATCAGTCGAATGGCTATTTGAGTGCATAACACCAGATACAGATACTGTCATTCCAGTTGTGACTTATTTTTTTGCTTCATTTTGTGTTTGTTTTGAAAATAAATATTGAGATTGACCTATCTTAAAGGGTTATCGCGTTTCATTGTTTTTGCCCCCAGATCATTTTATAAAAGTTAAATGAAAATAAAATTGTTTGTATAATAAATCTAAGCTCTATATATTGCAACCATTGACAGGAATAGCTTATGAATTGAAGCTTTTGTTTATTTTATGAAATTAATCCGAAACAAAGAGAGAGTGAATCATACATAGAATGACGCATATCACACCGTCCTCCATCTCATAAAATGACAGTAGAGTAGATAACACTTATAACAACACTTAAAATTAAATATAAAATATAGCTTTAAAATATGTACCAACTTTTTTTGCTATCGATCTATTGCACTAAGGAATCGCGTGATTTGCGAAAAGAGAGTACGAAGCATAGCACCTGTTACAGAAGAATGAAAAGGTAGGTTGGTAAAAGGTTACCATTATGAGAAAGTTAGGCCTTGTCCGAAATGCGTTAAAATTTTCTACCACTAGTTAAATTTTGACGTTTGGTGATATTGCTCTCCGAACTGTATTAAACTAGGAAAGGTTAAATGGGATTTTTTGTTAGTTTTGAAGAAAGTGCCTACTGTTGAAAAATTAATTTATAAAAAGAACATACTTCAATA
Organism: Eupeodes luniger; assembly: GCA_951509635.1. NCBI lineage: Eukaryota > Metazoa > Arthropoda > Insecta > Diptera > Syrphidae > Eupeodes > Eupeodes luniger. The sequence continues at coordinate 109,479,190 of OX608075.1, forward strand.
ATATTTATCTTCCTAATTTGTATGCCTAATTTTTCCTGACTTCGCGTCAGCTTTTAAAGACTTTTTGCGGCTTTTCAAAGCATTCTCCCACTAATCTGTAATTTAACAGAAAATGAAACTACGGTTAATAAATACCTATTCACTTTTGAACAAACCTCCATCCATCATGCATTTTTTGATGTAAAAGATGATCGAGCTCGTTTCTTATTTTTACAAGGCTCGACTTTTCTCCTTCCGACCCTATAGAAAGAAGAACACAATAATTGTTTTTATTGAATTTGTTCAAAATTACATTTATGGGGTTTTCCATGGGTCAAATTAAATCAATTTATTCTTGATCTAGATCTATCAAAACATGAAATTCCCCTGTTTTTGCATTCGATGGGGCAAAATAAATTCATTCATTTTTGATTTAAGATCAAATCTGCAGATCTGGATTTATCGGCAGATTTACCACTCTTTGCACCAATACTAATACAACTTTTAAAAAATGTTTAGCTGTGGATTTAACTGCTTTACCGCACTCGTTAACACGGGGAGAGTACGATAGCTTTGGCGACAAAGTTTAATGACGGATTTGTATAGAACAGTTAAAAATAAGCATTTTTTACTATGGGAGGGGGTCTATCTCCCCCCGTTTAGGCGGTAGGGGCAATTTAAAAAACATGTACATTAAATGGAAAAAAATAATTACAAAATAACGGTAATACTTACAGTTAAGTATTATACCTTTTTTTAAAGCCAACACTTTTGTCTATTAGCTTGTTTTTAAATCAAGTCAAAACTATGCATAGTTTTTGAAAAAAATTGTTTTAAACTCAAAATTTGGTCAAAAAAAAAGTTAAAAATATGGTTTAAAGTGTAATTTTTTAAAAATTTTAGGTTATCTACTATTTTTTTTTTAGAATTCATTGCTCTTATTTGTTTTTGATCAAAAACTGAAAACTAGATGCCTTTATGTCTTCTAGTCCTTGAGAAAATTGAAAATTACCAAAACAAAATATTTGAATTAAATTACTTTTTCCTTGCTTAAGTATATTAACGTATAGTCTTATTTTGATAGTAATAATCGAATATGGATTAAGATATACCAAGGATAAATTAATTTTTCTTAAATCCAGCTTATTTAAATGCAAAAGAAACTTTGCATGCACCCCATCTTGCACCCACCGCACCTTTCACCCTCCCCACCTTGCACCCACTCCAAATCCTATAGTGTGCCCAAGCAGGGGGTTGCGGGGGGGGGCAGCATCCCCCCCTTACAGATGCCACTGTTGCATACACCCAAACTCGCGCTCACCTTACTGTTGCATACACCCAAACACGCATTACGCATACGCAAATACCATTATTGCTATCAAAATAAGACCACTCAAGCAAAAAATAATAATTAAATTAAAATAGTAGTTGTGGTTTTTTTCAATTTTCTCAAAAACTAAAAGACATAAAATCATCTAGTTTTCAGTTTTTGATCAAAAACAAATAAGAGCAATACATTTTGAAATAAAAACAATGGTAGATATTTTTGAAGTATTGAAAAATTACACTTTAAACCTTTTTTTTAACTTTTTTTACTCCAATTTTGAGTTTAAAATTAAATTTTTGAAAAACTACGCATAGTTTTGACTTGAATTAAAACTGGCTAATAAAACAGAATGTTGGCTTTAAAAAAAAGTATGATACTTAATTGTAAGTATTACCGTTATTTTAATAAATTTTTTTCATTTTAAATAACAATTTTTTTAAATTGCCCCTACCGCCTAAACGGGGGGAGATAGACCCCCCTCCCATAGTAAAAAATGCTTGTATTAAGCCCCTCTACCAAAAACCGTTATTATATCTTGTCGCCAAAGTTATCGTACTCGTGCCGTTAACACATACACGAAGTTACACTAAAAAAAGAACAATTTCAATCGTTATCCATGCGCCACGAAAAAAATCAGTTTTTGAAGAAAATCTAAATTTACCTATGGAAAACCCCATTAAAATATGGTTTTACAGAAGCTCTTGGTTTCCTTGTTTTTCGGCCCATTGTTGCATTTTTAAAAATAATTTCAAATTCAATTTTCTTTCTTCCTTGAAAAACGTCAAAACAGCTAATATTAAATTTAACCAAACGTCAAGTTTTAACCTACATTTTAAGCACAGTTCGGACACGGCCTTGTAAATAAAATTTATGCCGAACGTATTAAAATGGTATGTGAAAAGTTATATATTAGGTGGTAATAAGTCCAACGACTGAGGTGGCTGGGCCACGTAGAACGCATGCAAACCAATGTTCCGGCCCGGAAAGTCTTCGAATCCACGCCCACAGGACAGCGTAGTAGAGGAAGACCCCGGTTCAGGTGGCGCACACAAGTGGAAAATGGCCTCACCCAACTTGGAGTGCGCAACTGACGATATATAGCTAGGGACCGAGCTAGATGGAGAAGTTTTTTGGATGAGGCCCTTTTGCACACAGGACTGTAGAGCCACCTTAACTAAGTAATGGTAATAGCGTTTGAACCCCAACCTTATTATTTCGTCAACAATCTTTGGGATTTCTCTATTCTGAGAAATGTAAACAAAATTTCAAATTTCTTAAGTTTTTAACCGCACATCAAGGATGTGGAAAGCTTTACCCAACTGTGTCTTTCTCATACATTTTCATATTATACTACTGAAGGCCAGTGCGATGTGTACCGCTGCACACATCGCACTGGCTCTCCACTTTAAACCTTCTTAATTTTTCTAAACGCTTGCATCATGTTTAAACTTAAAACACGTTAAGGGTAGTAATAACCCCTTTAGTGAGTGCATATTATATATTAAAAATTAATCTCTATCAAATAAGTTAAAAAGGAAGAAAAGAAATACAAGTCTTATTTGGTCGCTAGGTAAGAAGAAATAATCAATTCCTTATAAAAAACGTTTGTATTTTCAACAAAATCATTGTGTGTAAAGGTTTAGAGGCAATCAAATTTATTGACGTTGTTTAATGTGTAAAAAAAATTGTATTAAGCTCAAGAATCAAGACGGGAGAGCAGCTTTAAAACTTTAGAGAATCTGAAAACAAATTTGGCAGATATTTATGAAGCGTTGGTCAAAACATCTGAAAAAGGGAGCTCTGTAATACATGATGCAATAAGTTTCATAAGACAATGGGCAGGTTAAGACGACATAAGGGACTTGAAAGTTAGGCAAGTTTCTAGTATCTGATTGGCCAGCTGCCAAAAAATTACCTTCCAATTAAGGCAACTTTAATTGGCTGCGTTCAATCTCGGACAGATAGGGTATCCGGATACCTTTTTGTTAGTGTTTTACGTGTAAAATAACAACTGATCAAAAACAGCTGATATGCCAAAAAAGGAATCCAAAGGTATCCAAGAATTTCTGGGGTATGTAGGTATCTGACAGAACAGCTGATTCAACACATGGTTGAATTTCAAGAAACTTGAAAATTGATTTCAGCTTTTTGTATTTGTTGGTAAACAAAAAGATACAAAATGTTAGCTGAAGTTGTATTTGAGGATGTTCTGTACATAATAGACGATGAAGAAGCTATTTGCCTCCGAATTTTAGAAGGTAATTATTATGTTTCATCTTACAACAATTTGACTTCGAAGCTTAAATGTTTCTCTGCTTTTTGTGAACAGCTGAAAGTTGTTTTTATTTTTTGACAGCTATCTCAATACAGCTATCCAACTCGTTCAACAAGGTATCTAAAAATCCACCTATCCAAGATACCCTACCCAACACGAGATTGAACGCAGCCATTTAGTTAGTCAGAAAAATCTCCACAACTATTAAATCAAGTCTACTTATGTCAAAATGACAGTTGATCACGCTTTTCATTCAACTGAAAGCTGAACTTTATTACTCTATGGTTTATTTATTTTCTGCACAATTCCATTTAATATGTTTTGTGTGGAAGGTTTCCTTGTCAAATTGAAAAAGAATTAAATAATATTTCCTAACAATACAAAATGCAACATTTACAAACAAAACTAAATATTGGAGGAAACAAAATTTACGTTAAAGAAATGCAGTTGACTGCAAATGAAGTCCCTTATGTTGTCTAAACCTGCCCAAGGTATTGGAAAAATATTATTGTCCTTAAGAGCCTTCAAACTGTTTGGCCTTCCCCAGCAAGAGGGAGGTATTTTATGTATATTCCTCCTGCTGCACCTTTTAAGGTAATTTTTGTTAGAAATATTTTTCTATTAAAATGTACATATAATTATGTGCGTATCCTTAATTTTTTCAGTATTAGTTCTAAATCTAGAAAATGTTTTCAGAACAGAATTAATGATTTTTTTTTTAAAGTAAGATAAAAAACGATAATTTCAAATGCAAACTATGTATGTAACTTTGTTTTATTTTACAAAAACAGCAATTACATATGTATATGAATAAATTCTTCGACTTTTCGGAAAAAAACTTCAATAAAAACAGAACAAAGTTTTCTCTTAAACAGCTTCTGCGAAGCCAACACGGTTTTTGCCTAAATCAAACTCAGTGTAGAATTTTCCAATGAAAACATCTCCAAGAATCCACATTGGTTCGCCTAGAGCATATTGATCCATTGCACTGAATCCTGTCATGCACGTTCCATTGGAAATGTTAATAATATAGTCCTTGCCTTCTAAACTAAAGGTTTTCCCACCCAGAACAAAGTGAGCTACAGGCAATTCGGAAATCGATTCACAATTTATAACGTATCCTCCACTTAATGTTGGGATTGCTCCTAGAACATTGGTGATAGCATCGATTTCAATTGTTGGCCCAGTAATTAGACTGGTTCCGGTATCAGCAATAGCTTGGCAACCATTTTCACAGAATTTCACATCACCAATTGATCCTGAGTCCATTTTGAACTGCCAATAGCCTTCTTCAGTTACTGGCAAATATGTAAATTGACCTTTGTAATGTTCCTTATCAGATCCTCCAAAAATAATTTCTCCTCCTTCTTCGCCATCAGGATTTCTGTTCAAATAAAATGAGAAAACTGGTTCTTTCACCAAGCCCTGTTCATAAAGATTATAAAATGGAGGAACAACGTCATTCTCAGCGATTGAACTATAACCCAAACCAAGGATTCCATCGAATTTGGCTGCAACAAATACACTGCCGGGTTCATTTATGGCTTCAGCAAATGTCTGTTGCTGGATTTCCATTCCTCCAATATTTACATTGTCAGTGGATAAAAAGCCAGACAAGGAACCAGTACCATAAGCAATAGCAAATGAAGTGCCATCTCGAGTGTAAGTGGACGACTTCCTTGAATTATACTTATTGTGTAACAGACACGCAAAATTTAAGTTGCTACACTTTTTCGAAGGAACCCAAAGGTTGGACGATCCCGTGTCAAATATAACTTTAAATGACTGTGGTGGAGTTCCAATGGTTATATCGCCAAAATACTGAGTATCAACATAATTGGTAAGTGGTTCTCGGTGAACACGGCCTGATGCTCCTCTAGTAGGGTGATTCAATTTACGGATCTCAAATTCTGTACCGACTTCAGCAAAATGTTTACGTACAGACTTGAATTTCTGAATTTTTACACGAAAAAGATCAGAAGAACTTCCGGCAACTATTAGGCAGGATAAAAGAACAATAAATTTCAACATTTTGGTTGTTTTTATCGAAATATCCTATAGTCCTATATTGTAAATAAAAATTGTTTATTAATGAAATTTGTTTACCCAAAACTATAAAACGTAACTTACCGTTAACAAGTAAAAAAAATTGAAAATCAACGTTTATTTTTCGCAATATGAATTGCAACTGAATTCGCTATTAGTAGCTGTGGCTATTTAAATGAAATTCGTTTAAAATAAGTTAAGATATTTAAATTGTAGCCTGTTTGATTTTACATCAAAATTATGCCCTTTGTACAAAATAATCTTTAAAGATAATATCATTATTGTTTTTGTTATTAAATCAAGAACATTATGGGAACTTTAAGATATGGTTTTGATTGATGATATTGTTTTTTGGTAAACCCAGACAATATGTCATGTTAATTCAAAATTTGACAATATCATAAAGAAGTTATTGGTGTTTTTTAGGTAATGCAAAAACTTTAAATAAAATGCTTGTTGAAGTCTGAAAACTGCTATCATTCCGTGAGACATTAAAAATAAATAAGAGAATAAAGAAATAGACTCACGGATTGAACATAAATACAATAATGTACATTTAACTGTAAACCACTGGATTTTGTCTATTTGAAAAAGATGCACTTTTCGAAGAGCGTTTATTATTTTAAAACAAATAAAACTTGAACTAATTCCAGCATCAACAAGTACTTTAAACTTTAAACAAATTTAACTTATCAAAAAACAAATTATGATGAGTGTATACTAAAGTAAAGTTTAAAATAGTCTTAACTGCAATTCTATTATAAAAAGCTATAGTATGAACTTTTTATAATGTTTTAATTTTTATACGTTTGTCAAAAAAAATTTAACTTTACTAAAATATGGTTTAACTTTATTACAGTGACAAAGTTAGTTTTTAGAATTTTTTCCACACGTGAATCTGGAAATTTCGATGGAACATCGAGAATGCATGATTTAAGTTATTAAATTTATGCCTGTTAAGTATTAAGTTAATTATAATTAAATAATTTTATCATGCTCAATTAATAAACTTTGCTTTTAAATAAACATGCAATTTATTTAAAGTGTGTTTTGTTAACAGTAAACTGGAAGCGAATTTAGATGAATTGTTATTTTTTTTAGTGAGATGTTTCTTAATCTTGGTCTTACTTGAGTTTAATTTAAAGCTCAAAGTGTCTTACCTCCCAATCAACGAGAGACTTAATATATCTGAAGCAAAATGAATAATTAATACAAAATAAGTTAGTAAAATGTGAAAATAAAAATTTAAATCACAAATAGAATAAACAAAATAAACCTAAGGAAGTTTAAAAATGTACAATAATTCCTATAATCAAAACCAATTAACAATTTTGTTTAGAAAAAAAAGGTATGTATATTATTAAAGTAAAAAATATAATATTATGAGTTCAGTGCCCTAGCAAAGACATTAATTCACTTCTATTGTAACCTTCGCTATAAGTAAGTAAATATTTATATATTTATATCATATAAAATTAGTTGTTTAGGTCAACAGGTAACAATATATTTTTTTCTCTTTAAAAAAGGGTAAAAATCTGAAATATTTTTAATATTATTGATAGAGTATATTTAATCATATGTACAGTATTGTACATACATACATCATGTGGAGCATAAAAATATGTATGTAAAGGGTGGTTAAATTTTAATTGCCGATGTTGAATGTAGATCACACCTAAACGTCAAGTTTTTTTGCATTTTATTTGACATTTCTCAATTTTAGACTAATCTAATTTGAACCATGGAAAGATACACAATCGAGCAACGCACTTCGTGATTTGTTCGGTCAATTTAATTGCCAAATGTGCGTACTATCGGAAAAATCGTGCAGAAATACAGCTCGTACATCGTACAGCTCGTACTGCAGAAAATATTGCTGCTGTTTGCGATAGTGGGGCTGAAGAGCCGTCCACCTCAACTAGTCGGCCTGTCCAAGAATTGCAACTCTCATGCTCGTCGTTAATGAACATTATGCATAAAGGCTTGCATTTACACGCTAACAAGGTAAAATGATTCAAGAACTAAAGCTTTTGACCATTCGGTGGCAAGAAATGTCAACAGTGGATGATTAATTTTCGAAGAAAATCACCTTCAGTGATGAGGCACATTTTTACTTCAGTGGATTCATCAATAAGCAGAGTTGCCGCTTTTTGGCGAATGATAATCCAAGAGTGATTGTCGAATAACCCACAAAGAGTGAATGTTTGGTGGGGTTTACGGGCTGGCATCATCGGGCCGTATTTTTTCAAAAAAGGCTGGTCAAGCCCTAATGGGAATATATAGATGTAGACGATAAGTGATGCTTCCAAGATCTACCACAAGTAACAATAATTCCTACCAGGATTCACTCATCAATTTTTATCTGAAATGACCAAATTTTTAAGCATTTTAAACAAAAAACGGACTCTTAAACTTAGTTATTTTTCTTTGTTTTGTTTTCAAATTGCACGACGATTTTCACATTGTGTATCCATTGGTCACTATGAGTCAACAACTGGACTAAGTGTGTCCTAACTCCATCCCAGACAGCCATTTAAACCTTTCCTTTTAACGGTTGATAGAATTTATCAATTTAAATCGCTATTGATACCATGCCATTGTGAATGCTTCAAATTTTTAAATGTGAATATGAGCTTCACATACATTTGTTCAATAAACACAATGAACACTTTTTGACAAAGATGAGGAGTTAAATGATCCTGTTTTTGTGGAAATGGCTATATTCCTGAAATAGCTGAAATGATGAATTTTAGATCGATTTATATTCTCCGCTCGTTTTCTGAAGTTCGTTCTGAAGGACCTAAGCTGTACAGAAATATTTTCCTACTTTGTATTAACTTCAATTTCCTTTTTATTTCTTAGCTCTTAGCTCTTACTAATTCATCGACTTCAAATTTGAGATTGAAAGAAAATTATTATTATCATTCAACCTAGATATTAAAAAATAGTCACAATGGGTAAAAAATATTGTTAATTGACAGTCACAATGGGCAGGTTCAGCCGACATAAGGGACTTAAAAGTAAGGGAAGTTTCTATTATCTGATTGGCAAGCTGCCAAAAAATTGCCTTCCAATTAAGGCAACTTTATTGGAAAGTTGACTGGAAAGTTAGTCAAGAAAAATCTGCCTAACTATCAAGTCAAGTCTACTTCTGTCAAAATGACAGTTGATCATGTTTTTTCATTCAACTGAAAGCTGAACTTTATTACTCTATGATTTATTTATTTTCTGCACAGTGCTTTCTGTAACAGGGTTCGTTGTCAATTTGTAAAAGAAATAAGTAATATTTCCTTACAAGACAAAATACAAATCGTGATGGACTTGTAACTTGCCTGAGGAGTGTTTTGTAGACAATAATGTTTTTAGCAATTTGTGTACTGTGAACTTAAAGTAGAGGTTTGTGAAGTAAAGTTTTGAATTTGAGATACATGACACTTGAAAAACTAACTAGTTGCCTTGGTCAAAATTTACGTTCAAAGAATGAAGTTGACTGCAAATGAAGTCCCTTATGTTGCCTGAACCTGCCCAATGTCATTTAATAAAATTGATCGAAAGATCAATTGATAGTTTATTTTTTGTTGAATATACAAAAAAGAACTACTTAATTTACAAACTTGTTTGGTATCCTGTCAACCAACACAATCTATTTTTAACAGAGCATAAACGACTTCATCCTGTGCATCAACATCATATCATCAATCATTTCCAAAACAATGATTATTGTAGCTTTTTAAAAAATTTAAGTTGTTTAAATTATCTTTGTAATGTTTAGTCTAGCAATTAAAGATCATTTATTTTTTCCAATAGTGATGAAAATTAATATTTAAATTCTTTAGTACACTGTCCGGAAGTAAAGAAAATATCCATATCAACTAAACATTACATTACATACTACGTTTCTTATTTATAACCCACATTTTAACCAATTTTCTATCAAAAGTTGTATCTGTCAAAAGTGACAGAAAAACAATTATCAGTCAATAACGGGTTAATTTTCTATCTAAAACTGTCCGACTTCTTGTAATCGTTTGTACTGTTCTAAACTCCCAATTTCTTGTATTTCCAATAATCCACTAATTGGAACATCATCTAATTTTTAAGTGGCAGAAAGTATTTGAGTAGAAAACAACAAGAGTTTACAGGATTTTAAAAGAATTTGAAAACTACGAAAATCGAAAGAAATAAGAAGTCACCACTAGGCAAAATAACTAAAAAGAAGCTATAAATGTAAGGTTGGAAAGGATTGGACGCATAAACAAATTTTACAAGATTGTCGTTATTACCTGCTTCATTCAAAGCTGTAAAAAAGCCTTTTCCACCAAAAACAAGCTGGCGAGATTAAAAATGGAGGAACGTACTCTTTTTGTACGAGTCCAAATTCAATTTCAAGGGTTCCGATGGTTTCCGTTGTGACCAGCCAAAGAGACTCTAAATCCACGTTACACCAAAGCTACTGTGAAACACGGAGGAGGTAACTTAATGATGTGGGGATGTTTTTCAAGGCATGCACTGGGACCAATTCACCAAATAGATGGTACAATGGATCGTTTTATGTACCGTGACATTTTGCAAAATGTAATGCGGTCACACGCTGAGGATCAGTTGCCTCTGAAATGGATATTTCAGCAGAACAACGACCCAAAGCACATGTATAATACGGTTAAGACGTGGTTTCAAGGAAACCGGATTAACGTGTTAAAATGGCCAGCACAGTCTCCAATTGTAAGAAATAATTGCAAAAAAAAATGATCTGTTTGATAAAACTAAATTGGTTTGGGAAAGTATCGCAATCAGCATAATAAGCAATTTAAAGTGATTTAAAACAGGGGTTTGCTACGAAATACTTGCAATATTTTAGTAAGTTTAAAAAAAATAAATGTATTTTTTAAAAGTTGCTTTTGTTTTGACCAGCCTAATATTGAACTAATTGCGCTATATTTAATGAACTATTACAAAAACAATTTTATTTTATTTTGCATAAGACACTGAAAATATTTGTTTAAATTTTAAAAACAAAAATATACAATAATTGAATTCTAAATTAGTTTTTTAATTATTTAATAATCGAGGCAATTAGTTGCTCTTGTTTTGGCCAACACTGTATAATTTGTTTTTACCAAATTAAAGAATTACAATGCAAATATTTAAAATTCTCGATAAAATGAAGCAATTGTTCAAATTATAAAAAAAGACAGCGAAACTGAAAACATCTAGCTAGGGACCAAGTTAGATGGAGAAGTTTGTTGGGTGAGGCCCTAGTTCACACAGGACTGTAGCGCCACCTTAAGTAAGTAAGTATTTCTCTTGGTTTGTCTGAGTCAAAGATGTTCATTTAACGCTTTTATTGAAAATTGTATCTTTCTTGTTTGTTCAATAAAGCTTTGGATAAATCGACAAACTAAACTTTAACTTATCTGTTTTCGTATACTTCCATTGCACCATTAAATTAATGAAGTACAATTCCTTAGTACTTGTAGTTGAAAATTTCAAGAAACAAGTACGGGCCAGTACGTGTATGCAACATTTTTAGTGTCTAAAGTACTTCAATTCCTTCTTTACTACTAAAGTAAATACGTCTCTTTTTAGATTAATTATTTCTTTTTCAATTTTGGTGTTCTTTAATTGCCATCCAATTCTTCATCGATTTCTAGAATCGTACAGTATGATATAACTGGGCTATGTTGAAAACTTAAAGCTCTGCATTTTTTGCAAGATTAAGAAATTAAAAATTATATTCTGAAAATGACCGTTAAATCAAATAGAAAACCGTTTCTTTTAAGATATATTCAAATGAATTTGATTTGATTACTCATCTCAAATCCGACAGAGATAGAGCTATAAAGAACACATCTAATCTGACACAGAATGCAGATACCATGTTGTTGTGAAATAATCTAAAAACACAACAAATGTTGAGTCATTCAAAATGCTTATGTATATCCAACAAATCGATTGCTAGCTGATTTCATAAATAATCGAAAATTATGGAATTTAATTTCACTTGACCGACTCAATTTTATTTCTTTTTAGATTTGCTTCACTATTTATTTTATTTTAATAAAAACATTGCTGGAGCATACTTGAATTATGAGATTCTGTCAGTAAAAGAAAAACCGAAAAATATTATTAAATACATAATAGAGTATTTTTGTGTGTGTTTTATTCAAAAGGTGAAACAAATTATAAATAGGCATCAATCTATCTAATACATTGTATAAAGTAAATAGTTTGCTTTCAATATTTTTCTCTTATTTACATAAATAAAATAATAATACAAAGGAAGTTCTCACAGTTTAGGCCATAACCATAAATAAACTGGCAAACCTATTTTCTCTTCAAACTCGGTTGTGCGGCATTTTCGTGTTCCTCATCTGACTCTGTCGACTCTCGGATCTTATGGCTCTGTTGGGCTGCTTCGGCTTGTGCTTTTTTAGTTGCGTCACAGGCTTCATTTACATACCTATTGAATACTTCGGGTTTGTCGGCATAGACGTGGTGTCCGGCACCGGAAACTACTTTTATGTCCACAGAACTATTGATCCTTTGGGATTTTATCAAAGGTCCAGACGAACTGTCCATCCAAGAGCGAGACCCGTAGATGAATGTTATGGGGATGTCTTCACGAATGTCCTTCAAACGTTTAACCATGGGATTCTTGGCCCATCCAAAGCCTTCCATCATCGAGTGGAATGCGCTCTCCCCACTGGGGGTTTGAGCATTACACTGGTGGATGTATTGTGCTAGGAGACTGGTTTCTTCCTCAACAGCCGAAGAGAACTTTCGCATGATGTCAGGGCGGGTTTTCTGGACTACCCACTGGCCAAATGGACCAGCAGCTCGAAGAGCCCAAAGGGGATTCAGCGGTGTGAGGACAAAGGCTATTGCCCGTACCCAAACGGGGATAGATTTCGCCGTAGTACTGTCTGGACTCGGTTGTTCGGGGAATCCCCACGGGTCGGCCAGCACAAGGTGCTTTACTCTATCGGGATAAGATAAGGCGTAGCTAGAGGCTATGTATCCACCCATCGAATGACCCAGCAGTATCATATTAGGAATATTCATTTCTCGCCGCCATTCCTCGACCGATTTAACAAATTGTTTTTCGCACACATAAGCATCAGTGGAAAACTGCGGCCTAGAGCTCCGGCCAAAGCCAAGTATGTCCATCGCATAAACGGGTCGTTGTTGGGCCAGTGCATCTAAATTCATTACCCAGAGAGCAATTCCAGCTCCCAAGCCATGAAGCATGACCAAAGGCACTTCTTTCGATTCGGTATTCATCTCGACTGTCCATACCTTATCGGATTCCCCAATGGCGGGCCCAATGTCTACATAAAATCCACGGTATGGCTTTTGGAGGAACGAGAGGATCCTCTTCTCGACGGCGCGTAACATGTTCGGTGAACTTTGTGTCCAATTAAAAACCCATCCCCAGAGCCACGAACCAACTCCTTTATGTTGTTTCTAAAAAATTCGTTGTTTCAAGAAATAGAACAAAAGATTTTAATTTCTCCAAGACTTCGATTTAATAGCAAATTGATTAAAATCTTAATTACAGAATAAGTTAATGCGTAGAGCAAGATTTTTCAACAAACCTCTATTACGTCCATATTAGCCTGACAGCTGCGATCTGTTGCTAATGTCATATTTTTGTGTGTGTGTCGTCAGAAAACTATCTATACTCTCAAAAACACCACAAAATTAAACTTTGGTTTTTTGATAAGCTTGATAAGACAAATGATATTAATAATGATTTGCGAGAATACTTGCTTAGCTTACTACTAACTAGCAAGAGCAAGTAATTTATTATACTAATGAAATGAAATGAACTAACATTTGTATTTGTTTGGTTTTAGAATTAAATCGATGACAACACAAAAATGAAAACAAAATTAATAAAAAGGGTTGTTGTCAGATTTGTGTTTTGTGTTGTTATCACGAAACGAAGTCGAAGCTCGTTTTAGGTGTGTTTGATTTCAAATTTATGGAAAGATCTTTTGGTAAATCTAATATGGTATTTTCGAAGCGGGACAGTTTACCTCCGCCGGTTTACCTCTGCCAGTTTACCACCGCCAGTTTACCTCTGCCAGTTTACCTCCGCCGGTTTACCTCTGCCAGTTTACCTCTGGACAGTTTACCACCGCCAGTTTACCTCTGGACAGTTTACCTCCAGAGCAGGTAAGGTAGTTTAAAATGTGATTTATTTTGCTCACAGGGTGCTTCTTAAGTAATGCAAAGGCTGCTTTTTCGCGTTACCAATCAAAAAACCCATTCATTACATCAACAAATTAATCAAAAAAGCTCAAATGTCTCTTTTTCTTCAATAGACAAAACGTCAAATTAACCATACAAATATTCATGAGTAAGAGTATTTAAAAATAAATAAACTCACGGCCGAGTGGCATTATAATATAAAACGCGAAAAAGCAGCCTTTGCATTACTTAAAAAGCACCCTGTGAGCAAAATATTTCAAACTACCTTACCTGCTCTGGAGGTAAACCGTCCAGAGGTAAACTGGCGGTGGTAAACTGTCCAGAGGTAAACTGGCAGAGGTAAACTGGCGGAGGTAAACTGGCAGAGGTAAACTGGCGGTGGTAAACTGGCAGAGGTAAACCGGCGGAGGTAAACAGTCACGTACCGTGGTATTTTATATTACGATTTTAAAAAGTGGCCTACTTGATCAGCATAGAAAATAATGCAGAAAAGTAGAAGGAGGCAGATATTATGTCAAAACCCGGAAGTTGGGAGAGAATGCAGCAGTGGTAACTCATGTTTACTTCCCATAAAATACTGTAACTTTTTGCAATTTCAGTTTTGTAGAAAGCCTTCACGAATGTGTAATTTAATAAATCAAAAAACTTACAAAATTTAAAAATAATAAGAAAATCGGAAAAAAATTTCGGACAACCAAAAAATATTACTTTAAAAGAAAAAACAAAAGAAAAAATTAATTAGGTGGCACTACGGGCCGTAGAAAACTAGGATCCAGGGACCTACTATTCTTAACCATTTCTCTGTGTGAGTCATGGAGGGGACCTACAGTTTGTATGCCAAATTCGAATGGCTTATTTGAGAAAGCACTTTCCATGACATGAAGTGGAGGATTTGTCAATTCCTTAAAATATAACATAGTAACAAAATTAAAAAATATAGAAGAAATGTACAGCTTTTGTTAGACTTGTTGCAGATGCTATAATAAAGATTAACATGTTTATCTTCACTATAATGTTGACTAGTGCGTTAATTAAATTTGCTATAATACAGAAACGAATGTATGTTGTATTTTGCTCTACCTCACAAACATTAATTTTATATGTAGCATCCCTTTTTTGCAGAAATCAAATGATATTTACATGAAATGATTTTTTATATTTTGTTTTAGTAGATTCAGGCTAGGCGCGCACATGCAACTTTTAGTTTCGAAACTGTATGGTTTCTAAACTAAGCATTATCTTTGTGTATGTATATATTTGAATAGTACTATCATGAAACACACAATTTTGTTACGAAAGGAGCCATGGGGGCGCTGCCTGTACGAAAATTAAGTGTGGAATCTAAGAACGACTAGAAGTATAAAAATATTGAAATAAATAAATAAAATAAATAACTCTAATGTAAACAAAAATCAGTCGTTGCCAACGCATTGACTCTCTGACGTTATAAAAAAAAATTTAACTTTCTGTGTCAACGCTCCGTCAAATTTTACAGCGTCAGTACTTAAAACGTTGACCATCACACGATTTGACAAAATAATGCTTATTTAAGCCAACGTTATTTTCATTTCGTTAAATTTTGTTAAACTAATGTATAAAACCAAAAAAGTAAAAAAAATATAAGCACCTACAATCCCCATCACCCTCATTTTGATTGTTTCAAAAAACGGACAAATGGCTAAAGATAGTGTTATAGCTTTTTGCGTTCTTAGGAAAAAGGGGATTGTATAAAAAATCCTTTTTAAGCAAAAAAAAAAAATTTAAATTAATGTCTCCTTCTAGACTTAAAATAAATAAATAAATAAATAAATTAGGTGGCGCAACAGTCCGTAGAGAACCAGGGCCTAGTGACTTACAACTCTCAACCATTCCTGTGTGCGAGTACTGTTGTCAGGGATGGAGGGGACCTACAGTTTTATGCCGAATCCGAACGGCTAATTTGAGAAAGCACTTTTTCATGACAAGCATTACTCTTGGAGAATTTGTCAATTCCTCGCAAGAGGCAGTAACCGTTTATTTTTTTTAAATTAAGGTGGCACAGGCAGGGATCGAACCCAAGACCTCTCGCATGACAGTCCAACGCACTAACCATCATGCCACGGGTACTCCTTCTAGACTTAACTTGATTTAATGAAAAAAATGATAGCTAAATTCAAAATTAAGATTTTCTCCAAAATTAAAATGAAATTTGTATTTATTTCAGATTTACAGACGTCCCTTGATATTTCCAGACCTCCCTTGAAATCTCCAGACCTCCCTTGATACCTCCCTTGATACCTCCAGAACTTCCTTTGATATTTTCAGACCTCCCTTGATATTTCAAGACCTCCCATGAAATCCATAGACCTTTCTTGATATTTCCATACCTCCCTTAATTTTTCTAAACCTAACTTGATATTTCCAGAACTCCCTTGATATTTCCAGAACTCCCTTGATTTTTCTAGACCTCCCTTGAAATCTCCAGACCTGCCTTTATTTTTTCAGACCTAACTTGATGTTTAAAGACCTCCCTTGATATTTCCAGACCTCCCTTGATTTTTCTAGACATTCCCTAATATTTCTAGACCTCCCCTGATTTTTCCCTTGAAATCTTTAGACCTTCCTAGACCTTAATATTTCAAGAGCTTTCTAGACCTCCCTACATCTCCCTTGATAGCTCAAGACCTTTCAAGACCTCTCTAGACCTTGACCTTTCAAGACATCAAGACCTTTCTAGACCTTAACCTTGACCTTTCAAGACCTCTAGACGTTGACCTTTCAAGACCTCAAGACCTTGACCTTTCAAGACCTCAAAACCTCAAGACCTTTCAAGACCTTGACCTTTCAAGACCTCTCTAGACCTTGACCTTTCAAGACCTCTAGACGTTGACCTTTCAAGACCTTAAGACCTTGACCTTTCTAGACCTTTTCAGACCTCTTGAGCTTGACCTTGCAAGACCTTGACCTTTCAAGACCTCTCTAGATCTTGACCTTTCAAGATCTCAATACCTTGACCTTTCAAGACCTCGACCTTTCAAGAACTCAACCCCTTGACCTTGAACTTTCAAGACCTCTAGTGTTTGACCTTTCAAGACCTCTAGAACTTGCCCTTTCAAGACCTTGACCTCTCTAGACCTTGACCTTTCAAGACCTCTAGACCTTGACCTTTCAAGACATCAAGACCTTGACCTTTCAAGACCTCAATACCTTTCTAGACCTTTCTGACCTCTTGAGCTTGACCTTGCAAGACCTTGACCTTTCAAGACCTCAATACCTTGACCTTTCAAGACCTCTCTAGACCTTGACCTTTCAAGACCTCAAGACCTTTCTAGCCCTTGACCTTTCAAGACCTCAAGACCTTTCTAGACCTTGACCTTTCAAGACCTCTAGACCTTGACCTTTCAAGACCTATAGAACTTGACCTTTCAAGACCTCAAGACCTTTCTAGACCTTTCAAGACCTTTTTAGACCTCTTGAGCTTGACCTTGCAAGACCTTGACCTTTCAAGACCTTGACATTCAAGACCTTGACCTTTCAAGACCTCTCTAGACCTTGACCTTTCAAGACCTCTCTAGACCTTGACCTTTCAAGACCTTTCTAGACCTTGATATTTCAAGACCTCAAGACCTTTCTAGACCTCCCTTGATTTTGTATGTAATACATTACATTCCACATGCAAAACATGTGGAACGATCTGTTTAGGAAGTCGATAAAAAGATGTCAGGCCGAGCGTTCCTCTTCATGATAAGTACTATTCAAATATATATACAAAGGCACTATAGACTTATATGAGAGTCCATTCGTTTTTGAGTTTGTGTTTTGACACAAACTAGACGATCACCTCGAACCAATTCCTTAGTTTGTGTCACAAGGAATTTTAGGTAACTGCGCGGACATTCAACTAAATCGTTTAATAATTGTCTGTAAGTGCAAGAGAGAGAAAAATTTAGTCAAGGTGAATAAATGTTTTCTGTGTATTGGTTTATTTCGTTGATTATTTTCGGAATTGCTTATGTGCGCGATGTTTGGGCAACTAACGATCGAACTATTTGGTTTCGAAAAAGTTGGATGTGCGCGCTTAGCCTCAATTACCAGTATAGGCTTGTCTGCATTTTGATAAATTTGCTTTGTTTTGCACTTTTAATTCTACAGAAAAGAAGATAACGGTACTTTTTCTTGAATAATTATGGAACACACGTTTCACATAGCTAAATGTACTCTCAATTTTCCGGAAAAAAAGTTCATTGTACATTTCTTCCAAAAAATAACATTAATGTCCAACGTTTCACTGTGGAAATCATCCTTAAGATTGCTTGAAAAATGTTCTTGTAATATAATTAAAAGGTAGATTTTTGTATACAGCTATTGCACAAATTTGTCTTTTATTAATTTTGCATGCTAAGTATTCAAAAAATACATTGTAAAAGGTTTTATAATCAGTTCGAGTTTCTGACAATTCTTAACAGACCTTATAGCACATTTTATAACAGATTTTGCATACCGAATACCAAAATTAAAATTAACATAAAAACATTTTTGACAGCTCATAGACGACTGAATAGCATTATAAACAATATCGTCAAATAAAATTCAATTGTCTAGATATCGTAGTGTGAAATCAGTTGGCTTAAAATATTTGTTTCTAAGCACTGAACTCTTCCCATGCTAATTCACTAAACACACTCCATCGCAGTGCTACCAACATAATTCTCAACTATAAAAGTCAGGCTGCTTTCATTCGAGTTGTCATTACTGTCATTTCGCTTAACAGATTCGGTTCGATATTACTGATCGTCCGTCATCAAATATTTTTCCTTTTATTTTTAAAATTTCCTTCACATCATCTTAAAATAAAAAGTGTAAAATCAATTTGAATTTATTAAATAAAGAATTTCCATGGCACTAGCATAAATTTCCATCTAATCATAACCAAGCAAACGATTTTACAGTATCAAACAAAATACAAGTTTTAGTTTCGGCAAAAAGAAAAGTTCCTCCAACCAGAACCGTGACAAAAGAAAACACCTTTCCAATAATTTAAAAAAAATAAAAGCTAATCCAACTGATTACCACCTTTATACAAATTAAAAACAAAATCTACAAATTCCAATTGAATTTTATTTCGTTCTAAAGTTTGTGATAAATCGTTGCAACTAAAAACCACGCAAATATGTCATCAAATCTCCGGCAAATCCCATTGACCTGCAGCGGCCATACCCGTCCAGTTGTTCACTTGGATTTCAGCGATGTCTGCGACAGTGGATATTTTTTAATATCAGCATGCAAAGGTAAGTTTCTATTGCTATTGCTATCTATTTGGGATTTAGATGAATTCAGATAGTTGTGTCCTTAAATGGATCTTTAGTTTAGTGTTCATCCGAAGGAGAGAGAACAAAACAAAAACAGATTATCATTGAGAATTCAGAATAAAATAAAATAAAATAATAAAAAAAGACAACGACGACGACAGCTTTGAACAAGGCCTTGACCCACATATAGAAAAAAAAACTAGTGTTCGTAAATGATTTGCGCTATTCGCGTAAATCGTGATTGGTCTTTGTGCTGCAAAGCGCTTTCTCGCAATCAAAACTTACACTATACACTCTTTGCACTTGAACAAATAATATAGAGTCTGATCCAAAGGCACAAAAACAAAAAAATACAAAAAGAAACATTGAAATCAGGTTGTGCTATTGTTTTTTGTATTTTTAAACTATGAAGAATAAAACTACCACATATTGAGGCATTCAGGAAAAGGAAACACCTTGACACTTCGATTAGGTTGTCCATTGCATTGCAGGAAAGGAACATGACCAGAAAGCGATGGGGGAACAAACAAAAGAGTACAACCCAGTGCAGCGAGTGAACCAGCGAAACTTTTTATGTTTTTATATTAATTTTCATTTTCACTACTAACTGAGAAGCTATAACCAGTTTTTCGTTGATTTTCTTTTGTAAAGTTGTTGAATTGCAAGTAGGTACATAGGTATACTATTCGATATATGTATATGTATATTTAAGTTTTAGGAAATCGCGTGAATTCGGCATTCTACCTGTAATGCGTTGCATACTAAGATTCAAGGTTAGAATGCAACGCGCTGCCAGGAGGTCATACATGTAATTTTTTTTTCTCTGTTCTTTCTTACATTTAAATTATAAATAATTCATCTAGATAGAGATTGCTTTTTTAATTCGATCATAATTCTTAGGTTTTTAAGTAAAAATGATGAAAACCAGGAAGCTCAGTGACCCAGTAATGAAACCGACATTTTTTAGTTATCTCTTGGAGCTGCTTGAGAGGTCTTTGTTTCCAAACAAATTTAAAGTAAAAGATAGCAAATTTGGGTTTTTGGAAGAGTAACATTTATAAGTCGGAATTTAAATACTTTTACTATAATAACAAAAATTTAAAACAAATTTAGTCCTTTTGGTGAAAATAAGAATTTAAGGTCTTATTATAAAGAACGAGCAACATCTCTTTTGGCAAACTTTTGCCCTCGCGATTTATAAATGAGTTCCTTAAAAACTTCTTTTTTCTACTCAACTTGAAAACTATAAATTAACTGCTACTTAGTAAACTTTTGGCAGCTATATTATTCATCGCTGAACTAATTGTAAAGAAAACAAGCAAGTGGATGAGCAAGTTAGAAAAGTTATTAACGTAACTCATTATAGTTTTCTCACAATTACTCGACACCATCAAACCGTCAAAAACAACGAACTTCTACATTATTAGTATTTTTACAAAATTGTTCTTACCATATAGCTATTCCATTTTTTTAAATTTGTAGGTTATTTTTTTTGCTAGGTATCATTTAAAAAAAAACTGCTTTTTAGAAAATATTTTCTTATTTTACTATGAAAATGCAATTTATCAAAACTTTTAGTCTATAAGGAAAGGCAAAGCTTTCTTTCGTTGCAAAGATTGTTAAACATCTAGTCCTTAAACGTATAGATTTAAATAAAAATTAAAAAATATTAGAAAATCTTAAAGCTATTATAGACCAAAATATTTATTTAAAAAACGGTGTAACCTTAAAAATTGAGTAACTTGCAACAGGAGTGGAACTTAAAACCGAATTAAAGAATGTGCATGTTTTCCCATTTTTTTAAATCATGTTTGAGGCTAAATAAATAATGCCAGCAATTATAACGGTGGTATCTGTTGTGTGAATGGTTAGTGCTTAAGACTGTCATACTAGAGGTCTCGGTTCAATCAACGTATACATACATATGCCACCTAACAAATTGTTCCTCGGATTTCGAAGTATTGAAAATTCCTCCAAGAGTAATTCTTGCTATAAAAAGTGCTTCTCAAATTATTTATTCCTATTTGGCATAAAACTTAAAGCACTCACCCCCATTCCTCACATTGCTCGCACAAGATTTGGAATAAAACTTTAAGCCCCCCACCCCCATTCCTCACATTGCACGTACATACACAGGAATGTTTAAGAACTGTAAGTCACCAGGCTCTGACTTAACAAATTTATTTTTAACTTCCCATAGGAAGTTATTGTAATGGGTCCGATTTGTCAAATTAAAAATTTTGACCTTTCTCGACGTTTCAAGGCCCCTAGAGTCGAAATAAAAGATTTCTAGAAAGATGTCTGTGCGTGCGTGTGTATGTACGTTCGTACGTTCGTACGTTCGCGACGTTTTTTCGTGGTCCATAGCGAAAGAACCAGTAGAGATATCGACTTCAAATACATTTTTTTATACAGATAATAATGCAGAAAGATGCAAAAAGGGCTCTCAAGAAAATTGCGTGGGTGGTTTTTTTTACCATAGCAGTTTAAAAAAAAGGTGAACATTTTGGTTAACCCTAAATATCTCACGAACCAATAACGATAGAGACTTGAATTAAATTTTATATTATATATTGTAATGTGATACCAAACAAGCATATTTTTGAAAAAAAAAAAATCCAATTAACGGTTTTTATAAATCAAAAAAAATATTTGTCACCTCAAAAATTTTACGAATAAAAAATGATTTTATCTCCAAAACAATTTTGTGCAATGAAGAATAACGTTTTTAACATCTGGTAAAATTTTGAGAAAAATCGAATTGACAGTTTTTTTTATAAAAAATAAAAACCTAAAAAAAACATTACTCAAAGTTGGTAAAAATTGAATTTCGACTTAAATATCTTTTCGAAAATTTAAGATTATGGCTTCCAACTTATTTTATCTTATAAGAAATATTTTTTTCAATATTTGGTTAAATTTTGAGAAAAATCGAATTGACTGTTGTTTTACATACATAAAATAAAAGCCTAAAACAAAAAATTAATAAAAGTTAGTAAAAATAGATTTTCGACTCAATTATCTTTTTTAAAATTAAAAATATTGGCTTCAAACTAATTTTACGCACAAAAAATATAATTTTTGACATTCAGTACATTTTTTATTAAAATCCAACAGTCAGTTTTTTCATAAAAAAAATAAAATCTACAAAAAAATAGTACGCAAATTTGGTAAAAAATGATGTTCGGTTCTCGATTTCTCGTGAAAAATAGAAGGTATTGACTTCAATTTCATTTCATTCGTCCAATTTGTATTTGTTTATATGTATAAGAAATAAAAACTTTTAAAAAATGCTACTAAAATTGGCAAAAATTGGTTATCGACTATAAATCTCGTTAAAAAATATAGATTTTGAAATCAAACTATTTCATCATATTATGCAAAACGTTGTTGGTGATTTTTAAATTTGTTAGAATAATTAAACTGATAACTTTTTTAACAAAAGACAAAAACCTGGAAACCTTTTAAGCGAGACAAATCGGAAGACGGGATGGCAAGTTATCAATGTGGGTCGCATCCCTTTTGATTTTGATTTAGTAATTACTGCGACTTTTTAAAGATTTGACCTTTCCTGTTGGGCTTTAAATATGTTTGATTCTCTATTATTATTATTATTTTCATAAGAGTTTAAAAAACTATTAAATGTAAATTAATAACAGAAGAGGCTTAAAATATTTAAATTTTATTAAAAAAAGAATCTAAGCACATTAGAAGTTGTCCTATTGGTTTTTTCCGTCACCATAATATAGAGATGTACAGATAGGAGTTTTGATTTATAATTTGCACACGCTAAAAAGATTATAATTACAAATATCATATTTAAACACAGTTTGAACTTAGGAAAATAGAGAAGCCTCTTAAAGATATAAAACATTTTGAGAAATTCCCTCAAAAAGTGGAGACTACACGAGTTGTGACTTCTTATTTAATGGTGATATATTTGTACATACAAATGTATGTATATTTAAATAAAAGAATATACGTTTTAATAGTTTGAAGATTCAAAAAAGAATGGAGATTTTATTTTATCAGTAATAAAAATAAATAAACAAATGATATGCTGATGAAAATCTAATTCTAAAGTATATAGAACAACCGTTTTTTTTTAAACACCCTAACTGAATAAGATAAAACCAAGAGCATAAGAACAAGTAATATGCTTCGAGCCAATTAGAGTCTAGTCAATAAATCAGCTGCCATTTCTTCAGTGCTGACGTATTTCAAAATAATTTTTGCTTTGTCAATTGTTTATGATGTTTATCATCAATGTTTTTGTTTTTTTCATGAGCTGTGCTGTTAGAAATTTTGTTATCACATCCAAATATAGTTAAATTTGCTGAATTTGAAATGAGCTTTGTGTAAGCGTATCAACCAGGTTGCTCTTAAGTCACTGCAGTTAGTGCCATATATTCTCTTTCTGTCGTCGAGATGGCGACTGTTGTCTGATTTTTCAAATTCGTACGCAGTCTTAAAGGTCTTCTAGGTCGAGTTTGAGTCTTGACCCCAAACTTCCAGGAATCCCAATTTGTACCACCTTTAAGTTTCTGGATAGAAGGGAACGCGTTATTTAAGAACAAGAAAACCTGCACAAAAAATTCAACTTCAAAGAAAATTATAATGGGTTTTGAATTTTCTTAAATTATTCGTTTATTTAACTACTTATACTAAGCATGGACTAGGTCAATAACCTTTCAAAAGTTAGTATATATTTAAACAAAAGAAATAAAGTTTTTGATAGTTCAAAGATTCTAAAAAGAATGAAGAATTATTTGTATCAGTTATAAAAATAAGTAAGTAAATAAAACAAAAAATGATGTGCCGATGAAAATCTTATTTTAAAGTATTTAAACAACAACTATATTTGAACACTTCCTTCTGCCGAACCTAAATATATCCCACCTCTACAGTCCGAATAATGGTTAGTTTTATGGGTTTTATGGAAAAGATCGTTCCTATCTTTCATTCAAACATATTTGTAATGTTTGCTTTAAACATCATATACATATCTACTAGTCTTAGAGCCGGCAGCAAATTTTGGGAGTGGAGTGATAACCAAAATATATATAAATATATGTGTAGATATACGCAACATTATGCCAAATTCAACCGTCTGGCAGGTTTTTTTTTCAGCCGGGGGCGGGGGTGGGTGTTCGAAAATGGTCATTTTTCCGATTTTGGGGTCGAAGTGATAACCACTTAAATGCATATATAAACAAGACGTTTTGCTTTCAGCCTTCCCCTTGCCACACGGCCGCCAAAATGCGCGAAAATCAACTTTTTGGGTCGAAATGATAACCACATGAATGATACATCAAAAAATCAGAAAAATTCCCCTAATTCTAAAAATGTGTGTCCAAGACGTGTCGCTTTCAGCCTTCCCCTTGCCAGACGCATTTTAACACTTTTTAACAGAATTTTTCAACTTAAATCCTTAATAACTTTTTTCCTGTTAACCATCACCAAAAGAATCATATACCAAAATATCAGACGAATTCTCCTGATTCTAAAAATATGTGTCCAAGACGTTTTACTTTTACTCCACTCCCAAAATTTGCTGCCGGCTCTTGGTCTATACATACAAATTCGATTTCACATGGGAAATCCACCGCCTGGAGTGATATAGAAGAAAAGAAGAGCTCACTTGACCTTAACTATTGAACAAATAGGCTCTCTGTTTAACCGGTCAACTCATCTTGGCAATTGAAACTACAGCCAAGGTAAAATTAATGAAAGAGCACACTCCAGACACAAAAAAGAGAAAACAAATCTATGTCACGGTTTTTGAAATTCATATTTATTATTCTTTTTCGTTGATCATAATAAATATTTTTAAACAAAAACTTAAATTTATTTTTATTTAAAACAACTTAAAACATAAAATTCATGAAGAGTAAATGTTTAGAAATTTACATCGTCATCCATACAACTTCAAACATTTGGGTTTCAACATGCAACTACCTGTTTTCTACAGCACGACACAAATTCTCAATAGTATTAAGATCAGATAGCTGTTAATTCTATTCCAAACATAATTTTGACTGATGTAATCAACGATTCGAACGAAAACTTACAATATCAAAATTTAATAAATATGTTTCTTCTTGCTTTATATTGATCGACAAAATAACGTTTTTTTTCTGCTGAACAAAGAAAACAATATTTTTTTTTATCCTGAATTCGAATCTCATCTTTTCGTTTTTAAAATATACTACTTTAAAAATGCTAAGGACAACCTTAAACGGGGTTTTTAAGACAGATACCTTATCGTACAAATCTTTATCTTCTAAATACATTTTTAATCATTCTAGTATCCAGTACACAGTACAGTATTAAGTTTTCGTAATTTCTCATTAGTTATGCGATGACTTATGGATCTTCATTTCCGAAGTTTTGAAAAACTTTGAATGTAATTCCCTTATGTTTTTGAATAGTTCCTTTTAGAGTTGTTTTTTTAGTGCTAATTGCGAATTCAAATTCCAATTTTAGTTCAAACTCAGAAATACCTGTTGTTGACCCTATTTTTAAATTTTGTTTAATATATTCCAAAAACTACGTGTTATAGTCTTAGGACTACAAATCTACACTAATATTATAAAGAGGAAAGATTTGTATTTTTGTATGTAACGAATAAACTCAAAATATACTGGACCGATTTTAATAATTCTTTTTTCATTAGAAAGCTATCGGGTGATTTTTTAAGAGCTTGAAAACTTTAAAAAAAAAAAAACGCATAAAATTTGCAAAATCTCATCGATTCTTTATTTGAAACGTTAGATTGGTCCATGACATTTACTTTTTGAAGATAATTTCATTTAAATGTTGACCGCGGCTGCGTCTTAGGTGGTCCATTCGGAAAGTCCAATTTTGGGTAACTTTTTCGAGCATTTCGGCCGGAATAGCCCGAATTTCTTCGGAAATGTTGTCTTCCAAAGCTGGAATAGTTGCTGGCTTATTTGTGTAGACTTTAGACTTGACGTAGCCCCACAAAAAATAGTCTAAAGGCGTCAAATCGCATGATCTTGGTGGCCAACTTACCGGTCCATTCCTTGAGATGAATTGTTCTCCGAAGTTTTCCCTCAAAATGGCCATAGAATCGCGAGCTGTGTGGCATGTAGCGCCATCTTGTTGAAACCACATGTCAACCAAGTTCAGTTCTTCCATTTTTGGCAACAAAAAGTTTGTTAGCATTGAACGATAGCGATCGCCATTCACCGTAACGTTGCGTCCAACAGCATCTTTGAAAAAATACGGTCCAATGATTCCACCAGCGTACAAACCACACCAAACAGTGCATTTTTCGGGATGCATGGGCAGTTCTTGAACGGCTTCTGGTTGCTCTTCACTCCAAATGCGGCAATTTTGCTTATTTACGTAGCCATTCAACCAGAAATGAGCCTCATCGCCATAGACCATAAATCGGACGTAAAGCGCGAAACACATTTCGAACCGAACACTGATTTTGGTAATAAAATTCAATGATTTGCAAGCGTTGCTCGTTACTAAGTCTATTCATGATGAAATGTCAAAGCATACTGAGCATCTTTCTCTTTGACACCATGTCTGAAATCCCGCGTGATCTGTCAAATACTAATGCATGAAAATCCTAACCTCAAAAAAATCACCCATTACATCTGTACCTATTTATGTATGTCTACCCGTGCGAAGCCGGGACGGGCCGCTAGTTCGTAATATGATCAAAAATTGCTTTAATATCGTTTTGCATATTTCTGCTAAGATTCGTGTTAGCATTAATGCTTAAGCATTCGTTTAAGGTTAATGTAGGGCAATTAAAAACTAACAACTAATGAAGATATATTTTAAAAAATAAGTAAGATACTGAACATTTTTAAACGGATTATCTAAGTAAGGGATTGTAGATTTAGAAAATCATCAGGAATTTAATTGACAAACAAAAAAAACCTACTTCATGAATTTACATAGACTCAAAAAGCCTAATGTGAGGTTTGTTTTCGAACTAGAAACGTTGTGTCTCAAAAACCTGACGTGATAGTTTGATTTTGAAGTCGGATTCGAACTAAAGTCATCAAAAACTATAGATAAAGTATAGGTTGATTGTCACCAATATTAAATTGTTGACCAGTGTTATCTGATACAATCAATTTTGTAATTTGGTCTCGATCTCGATAAATGTTCTTTTTGATTTCTCAATGAATAATTTTCTTTTCTAAACGAGTAGAAATACTTTTTGATGATTTATTTTCATAAGCGAAACGACTTCTTCCGCATCAAAAAGCAGAAATACTTCCGGATAACAAATCGAAAAAAAGTTCTTAAGCTGCCAAATATAAATAAAAACAGTAAATAAAAATAAAACTGCGTACACAAGATACACATATTAAAAAAAAACAACAATTTGGGGGTAAACATACTTTTAAGTTTCCTTTTGCATTTGCTTTCACACATGTTTCATTAGACCGAATACAAAGAACGTCTTCGAAAAGCCCATGGTTATAAACTCCTTATTCTATTAATTTAAAAAAGGCCTAAATGTGTACACTTTTAACTAAGATTGACAAAAGTTAGGTACTTCAATAATACTTCAAAAAATTATTTTTATTTTTTAATTGACTTTGACTAGTACCATATTATACAGTGGTGGACACGAATTTAGCACATTGAAAAGAGTACAAGTATTTTTCTAGTTTCAATTCTTTATTACTTGCAAATAACGGTTCATTTTTATGTTGTTACTATGATTACCTTATATG
This sequence comes from Eupeodes luniger, assembly GCA_951509635.1. Classification (NCBI taxonomy): domain Eukaryota; kingdom Metazoa; phylum Arthropoda; class Insecta; order Diptera; family Syrphidae; genus Eupeodes; species Eupeodes luniger. The sequence goes on from OX608075.1 coordinate 109,507,048, forward strand.
GTAATAAAAATGTGTTAATCATTGAAAAGTAAAATACCGTTTTGCGAAAAATGAAGATTGTTTGATTGCGTTGTTTTTAGCTGGACATAAATTTAGCCCGTTTTGCAATCAAAGAGTGTATTTTTAATTTTTGTGTTTTTTTAAAAAGAAAATAATAATTTTTGAGATAATTAAATATTCCTTTAATGATCTATATTAAAAAAAATAAAAAAAAAAATTAATTAGTAATGGCAAAAGGAAAATGGTGCTCAAAGGAAAAAAGAAGCCTGATCTTGAAAATGAAGTCAAAAGGGCGGACGGTAACAGACATTTCTAAGTTGTTAGAATGCTCCAGGAAGCTGGTTTATAATGCCCTTCGTCATTTCAAAAAGTTTGGAGTGATTGAAAACGTTAAACAAAACCCCCGGGCCAGAAAGACAACTACAAATGTAGATAGGATTATTTATAGGTTATCGACCAAGGATCCGTTTAAGACCTCCAGTGCCATTCGAAGCGAACTTTCAACGAACTATGGAGTAAATGTTTCCTCAAGGACCATAAGTCGCCGATTAAATGAAAACAATCTACGCGGGTGCGTTGCTCAGAGAAACCCGCTTGTATCAAAAAAATCTGAAATCTAGGTTACAGTTTGCCAAAGCTCACGTGTTCTGGAGCGATGAATCCAAATTCTGCCGGTTCGGATCGGATGGGAAAAAATATGTATGGCGTCCAAAAAACCGGGGAATATGATCCAAGGTACACCATTAAGACGGTGAAACACGGTGGAGGCAACGTTATGGTTTGGGCTGCTTTTTCATGGCACGGCGTTGGCCCCATCGTAAAAATTGACACCAAAATGGACCAGAGCGTGTACAGAGATATCCTGTTGGATCATATGATACCCTACGCAGAAGACAATTTGCCGTTATTATGGCGCTTCATGCCCGACAACGACCCTAAACACACTTCAAAGTAAGTGAAGTGTACCTTAGAGGTGAATAAAATCGACGTTTTGAAGTGGCCAGCACAATCACCCGATCTTAACCCGATCGAGAATTTGTGGAATGATGTTGAACATCACATTGAGCAAAAACAACCAACCAATTTAACACAATTGTGGCAGGAGATTCAAAATGCTTGGTATACAATTCCAAAGTCACGATGTGAGGCTTCGGTTGAAAGTTTGCCAAGAAGAATTGCTTCTGTACTGCAAAATAAAGGGTTCCCTACCAACTACTAAGAAAAACTTAGAATTGATAACGGTAAGTAAAATTTTATCAAGAAACTGTTGAATGTGCTAAATTCGTGCCCAGGCGAAAAATTGATGTTTCTACATTCCATAATTTTTTTTCTTACAGATGTTAAACATATTTAATAAAGTACTATGAAAACATAGTGCTATGTATATGTAATGTAAATAAAATAAAACTAATTTCATAATAAGAAAACAAATTGAAAATTAAATGGTTTTCATTTTCTTTAATAAGTGTGCTAAATTCTTGTCCACCACTGTATATACTTGATATCACTTTTTAAGACTTTTTAGTTTTCTATACAAGAAGTTTTGGCAAAAATTTAAAAACTTTTAAGTTTGAAGTTTGTCAATTCAAATCGAAAAACCTTTTTTTACCATGTGCAAACTTTTATAATTATTTATGTAGTACCCGTGGCGTGGTGGTTAGTGTGTAGGGTTGTCACGCCAGAGGTCTTGTGTTAAATCCCTGCCTGTGCCATCTTAATTTAAAAAAAAAAGTTTTCAAGGGTACTGCCTCTTGCGAGGAATTGACTAATTCTCCAAGAGTAATTCTTGTCATGAAAAGTGCTTTCTCAAATTAGCCGTTCGAATTCGACTTAAAAACTGTAGGTCCCCTCCTTTCCTGACAACATTACTCGCACACAGGAATGGTTGAGAGTTGTAAGTCACTAGGCCCTAGTTCTCAACGGACTGTTGCGCCACCCAAATTATTTTTTTATTTTAAACGTTTATAACAGTAATTGAAATTTTCACAGACGTCTTTTGTTTTTTACGCAAACATTTTGAGCCTAATTGAAAGAAAATCGAATGTAAAACATTATCTTTGTTCATATTGCTGTACTAATTAAATTTAATTTTAGATTTAAATTAGATATTTAAAACCTTATTGTTTATTTTCTTCGGCCCTGTCAGAATTATTTTAATGTTTGTTGCCTTTTTTAAGTGGTGTCAAAACTTCACCCAGCGAATACTCAATAGTTTCCTTGAAGGAAGCGGATACTCTTTAATATATATATACATTTATGCTACCTAAACAGCAGGTGCACTATGTTATTTTATTATTATTATTTGTATTGTTGGTGAACAATAAAACATTACTTAGAGATTTTTAGAAAAACACCCAATGGTCAATAATATAAAATATAATAAAAATTCGCATTGTATTTTCATTTATTATTCACAACAATTGGTCGTTCGCTGGCTTGGCTGGCTAGCTGACTGGCTACTAGGAACGCACCAGTTATCCCAATCCCAACAACAAAGGGGGGTGGCAGCGTTGGAGGTGCAGGCACTCACACAATTTATGGCCGCAAGCGCTCTAGTTTACCTTGATTTCGCTTCATTTGCAAAACATTAATATTATACACAACCGCTTCAGTTCTATAGAGTGGAGTCTATAGGTACACTACACTCTAAATAATCAGCTTTAGCTAGCTGGCTATGGCTTGGCTAGGCTATAATGTATGTATATTGCTGATGTTATTGTTGGTGTTGTTGTTTTCAAGTTGTATTCGTGATTTTTATATATAGTACATACAGATACATACATATATATAATGTTTTTTTTTTTTGTATTTTCAATTTCAAGCTCATTGACGATCGACGTCGACAACGACGACGACGGGTTGAGTGCTGTTGCATTATGTGTAATAGCTTTGTGCGTATGACGGTATGAGCAAGAGCGCTTTCCTAGAGCTGTAAGAGCTGTATGCGAACAACAGCAGAAGCAGTGCCGGCACTTTGCTGTTCATAATAGTCAGGGCCTGACTAGAGCAGCAAACTTCCAGAAAGAACGCCTTGCTTTTTTAACATTCACATTAGCTTAAGCTTCAGCTTTAGCTATAGGATAAGATAAATTCGTGACGACGATGATGCCAGAAGGGTATTTCTAGTCACACATTATGCGACTTATAGAATTACTTAAGAGAACAAAAATTTGTTCATTGAAAGCATAGGAGAGATATACCCATGTAGGTAGGAGATAAGTAGCAACCTACTGTAGGTAATCTATAGTTGCGTGCATTCGAATCGAATTGATTCGGATCAAAATCGGAATGCAATTCCTGTCAGTGTGTCGTGCAGTCTTTTTGTTCGCTTTGAAGCACCAGTTGCAGTTGCTGTTTACAATGCTGCTTGTTGCACTGCTTGGTTGCCTGGCTGGCTACCCGATTGTGGCAGGTCGTTGGCATTGGTGCAGTTATTGAGTCAAGGTTCCTTCCGCTAAGTTGTTGCAATCATGTGTGCACAACTCGTTTTATTTTTCTTTCTTTCTTTCGAGCTTTTGCTTCTGCTTGTCTGTCTGTCTGTTGTTGATGCTTGTTTCTTTTTGTTTGTGTTTTTTGTCTTTTCACAGCTTCTTTCTAGCAGTTGAAATTTTATTGTTGTTGTTGTTGTTGTTGTTGCAATTCAATTTTCTATTTAGAATTAATTACATTTTTATTAATGTTGAGATTTTTCAGACAAAGAAATAATACTATTTCTATTCGCTATCCGCCTTGCGGAAGCATTATTTAGTTTGCATCTAAAGGAAGGAAGGTGTGTAAATGGATTGCTATCTTTTATAGTTAGCTATTTGTCTCTATAGAAAAGAATATGCTTTTTAACATTGGAATTAAAAATCAATGAATAAACTAAGCAAGTGTAGTGCCAAGAAAAAAATAAAACTGATTATAATATTTATAAATTTACTTCATGATTTGATATACGTATGTATGTAGGTACCTTCTCTTACCTAGCTAGCTACTCGTAGCTACCTACTTACTATAGAACAACCAAAACCAAATGATTATATTATTTGTGACATGTTTACGTATATTTCATCAACTTGTAGATAATTAACAATAAATAAGATAGTGCTGAAGAAAATAAGTTCAGCTTTTACTTCCGCATATGCAATTAGATTAATGGCGAAGTTTCAATGTCATTTATTTCCTTGCTTAGGAAATACAAATTATTATTATTAAATTGATAAAATATTTATGAACATGTTTATTTAATTTTTTTTTTTCTCTCGAAAGAATTTTATTTAACTTAGTTTTATCTAATTTGTGATATATTATTAATTTTACGTTAAATAGGTATTTTTATATTTTAATGAGTTTTGGTGAAGACAAAGTTTCATCAGAGCTTTGTTTATTAAAATAGCGGTAAAATAATGATAGACATAAAACCTTGCAGTGGTGTTCAAGAGTAGCAAATGTTTAAGTAACAGACCTATCATTTTAAGAGCTCTCTTGAATTCTTTGCAAGAGACTCAATTGGGTTATTAGAGCATGTGCCAAAATTTTCTGACAACTGATAAATTATATATATATATATTATAAATTATACCTAAATCAATTTTTTTACGTTTTCAGTGACTTCAAATATGTGATCACTTTGAAAACTGAAAGCTGTCCGTTCCCTTCGAGAAAGAAACAGTTCTTCATCTTCTCTGCACATGCCCTGCTCTGGCTCGAAAACGCAAGAATTACCTAGGAGAATTCTTCTTTAATGATCTAAGCGATCTAAATCATATCAGTATAATCAGCCTCTCAAGTTTCGTAAGGGACTCAAGCTGGTTCCATTGAGCTTAGGAGGAAGTCTCAAGATTCATGTGGTATCACAATGGGCCATTAAACTGCCCTAAGTGTGTCCGTTTCCATCTTGGACAGCCACTATAACCTAACCTAACCTAACCGCTCCCTTCGATACCCATGGATAGTTGCATTGGGAAGAGAAGAGCTTTTGCAACAGTAGACAGTACTGAGTTTTCGGAACAATAAATTCTACACAGTTCATGAGCTTATCGTAGGTTGAGATTGGTAGTCCTTCTGCGAAGGATATGTACGTGAATCTAAAAAAGAATATGAAAATCATTTGTAAAAATAAGGAAGGAAACGGAGCCCTAATGGAAAACCAGCTCTTATTTTGCGAATATCACATGTGAAACCATTTCTAACCCACAGAAAGAAGAGATTCATCAATACCAACAGCACATATTTTTCATAAGAGAACTTAGTGATCAACTCTACCAAATGTATAAAATTTCAAGTGCAGTTATCTTTTTATATCCAAAATGAAGTACAAATTTGTTGTAGATAAACGATGAGATCACCAGTTGTTCTATTGTCAGGAAAGCCTAACCGGTCATTAAGAGACTTGCGAGCCAAGGACGTCATACAGGACATCCTGGTCTTCGCCATCTCTTCAGTTCCTTTTTTGTGATGCGAGTTAGGTATATTTCTTTGTTGCGTAAACCATCACGGTTGGATTCTTAGACTCTTTCGGCTGGAGCGTCTATGTCTATACGCTGCAACTAACTCATCCGCTGTACTTTCAGATTATTAACCATACTAAGACCAGAGTCTATCGTGCTTAATTTTTGTCACAATATCTGCTTCAAGGCTGATGTGCAATCAGGAATCATATATGTAAATAGTTCATGATTGTAGGCTTACCGGGATATTTCTTCCTCGGATATGGTTCTATCAATCCTCCGAAAGACTTTTTTCTCGAACGCGGCTATAAGGTTGGAGTGTCTTTTACCAACTACCACGTACTAGTAGAACTATAGTCTTCTACAGTAGCAACTTATGTAGAAGCTGCTTAACGTTTTAAAAATGTTTATCCAACTTTTGCAGTATAGGCGTTTTAGTGTTAATGTTCTAAGCTCAAAATGTTTTTAGAATTTGGAGAGATTTTAAAATTGAGCTGCGAAGCTTTCACAATAAAAATTGATCTACTATGTCTTTGATGGGTCTTCAGAATTGCAGCTGCAGTACAATTAGACATTCAAATAAACAATATTAATATAAATTTCTTCCAAGTTGCCTTAACCAACGGTTAAAAATAAGTCGGAAATTACGTTTTTGTGTCTCAAAAACAAAATGATACTTTTTAAAAATATAAAGATGTCCTGAATTCGTATCTCGCCTTTAAATTTTTCTATCACATCAGGTTTTAAAAATGTGCCCTTTAAAAATGCTAAAAACAGCTAAAAATAGAGTTTTTAAAGCTCAGTTAAAACTCAAAATATATCTTAACAATACATTGTAGAATGATTATGCAAAGTATGAATCTTTCTTTTCTAGATAAAATTCAAATCATTTTGGTATCTTACTTACTTTCTCAAAATTCTCAGTTGTTGAGTATTTACTGGACTCAATATCGTAAGTTCTAGCAAAACTTGAATTTAATACTTTCATAATTTAAAAAAATTTGTTTTGGAGTTAATTTTTAGTGCTGATTTCGAATCCAAACTTTAATTTTTAATATTTGCTTAAATTTTAAAAATACCCGTTTTTTTATATATTTTTGAATATATTTTAAAAACTTGATACAATAAACTATTACACAACAGATTTGTTACAAGAGTAAAACTTACTTTCAAACTGTTTTGCCGTTTTGGTTTAGCGTTTCGGTCGGATTTTTGTAAGACATGTACAATCAAATAACTAATCTATTATCTATTATATTATATATATTATATTATATATATATATATATATATATATATATATATATATATATATATATATATATATATATTATATATACATATATAAAAATGAATTGCTGTTCGTTAGTCTCACTAAAACTCGAGAACGGCTGAACGGATTTATCTTATCTTTATCTTTAAATGTTCGTCGAGGTCTAGGGAAGGTTTAAAAGGCGAGAAAAAATCGAATAATTTCCGGGAAAACCCTAATAACAGCCTTTTTCTATTTCCCATACAAAGTTTTCTAGAGCCAATTTGAACTTTATTGCTATTCAATAAAGTTCACATTAAATTTTAATCACTCACTGTTGTCTAAGCAATTTAGGTGTGTTCCTAACGTCAGAGAGTCAATTTGCAATTTATTACCGCTGCATAAAGTTCAAATTCAATCATATCTATGAAAATAGTCTTCGCGTGCGCTTTGGAGGATCTAATGTCGCGTTCCGAAAATAAAAAAAAGTGAATCGCGAACGCGACAAAAAATGTAATAAGCTATTAGTAGTACTGATTTCCAATTAAATTGGACGGCTTCGCCAAACTTAATTTTAGCTAACTTCAGTTGAAACTGTATCAGATTATTTTTTTAAGTTTGATAAATCTTAAGTTTTGTCAGAAATTAAGTTTCTGAACAACCATAATATTTGACAACCAACTAATATGTCAATCATTCTGTCGCATTTCAGAACACGGAGATTTATGGCTTAAAGGTAAACTCCAAAAAAAAAAATAAATTAAAAAATCTGAACACGGAAAAAAGTATTACGATTGACGATATTGTGTTACGATCATGGTTACGATATTTAATATTTGTTAAGTGAGCGAGAAATGTTCTCACTTTGATTAATTACGTTACGATGCCGAGGAGAAGACGACCTGAATTACCTGCTGTGGTTGTTCTAGTTTTAAGTAGGTTATAGGTAGAATAGGTAGTTTTAGTTAGCTTTAAGTTTTATATTAAGGACCTTATTTTAAGTAGTTTTTAAGTAAAAATAAAAAAGGATATTGACATTAGTTTTTTTAAATTTTCTAATGAATAAAAAAATAAATAAAATTGAATTGAAGTTAAAATAGATCTTAGGGCCGAAAGGCATTAGCATTAAGTATTATTGTTTAACTTAGAGTGTCCGTATGGGACCAGTAAGTTAGTTGTAAGTTATGGTTAATTAGGCTAGTTTTATGAATTTTTGTCTAGCTTTAAGATAGATTTAAGATTGCATTAATAAAAATGAATTGGAAAAAAAAAAAAAAAAACGACCTGAATTAGGTCGTCGCAGTCAATCAAATGCGCGAAGAGCTACCTCACGTGCTAACCGCACTGATGACCAGAGAGAGACAGATCAAGAAAATAGTCGTATTGCTATGTCAGAATTGCGTTATTTAGTGAGTGACAATGAAGTGGATTTGCAACATCGCCAAAAATAGCGCAATGGCCAAGATCCTACAGGTATGCAAATTAATTGTTTGGGATGAATGCACAATGGCCCATAAGAGGTCACTGGAGGCGCTGGACAGAACATTGAAAGATCTTCGTGACAACCAAAATATTGTTGGTGGGGCCATGATTCTGTTGTCAGGTGATTTTCGTCAGACTCTTCCAGTTATTCCCCGATCAACTGTTGCTGATGATCTAAATGCATGCCTAAAATCATCGAATTTGTGGCAGTACGTAAAGACTGCGAAGCAGTTGTTAGATATTGGAAATAATAAAGTTGCAATGGACACCTCGACCGGATTCATCACATTACCCACAGATTTCTGTCACATCAAAGATTCAAAAGCGGAGCTTATTCAGCGTGTTTTCCCAGATATAGCGCAAAAGTTCAATAACCATAATTGGCTGGGTGAACGAGCAATATTGGCAGCGAAAAATAAAGATGTCGAGGATCTCAATGCGACCATTCAGAATTTTCTTCCAGGACAGTTGGTTTCCTTCAAATCAGTAAACACCGTTATGAACTAGGATGACGTAGTCAACTATTCCACGGAGTTTTTAAATTCACTGGAATTGCCTGGATTACCACCTCAACATTTGCAGTTAAAAGTAGGATCAGTTGTCATCATGCTGCGGAAAACCGTCTTCTTTGTTTATTTACGAACCACAAAACAAAACAAAAAATATAGTTTATGAGAAAGCTTTAAATTGATTAACAAACTGCATCATAACAGTGTGTGTCTGTTAATAAAAATGTAAACCTTATAAATAGCCAGTATTTCAGGAAAACTCTGTTTTTTAAAGTTAGCAACATGATGTGTCGAAAATAATAATAAAACTTCATGCTTCATTAAAAAATGCTTTTTTATTCAATACGTTTTGTTTGTTTTGAAATTAATTTATACAAAAGTTTAGGTCTTTTATTTATCGATTGAGGCAGTACGAAGTCTGCCTGGTCAGCTAGTATTATATAAAATAATTGTACGTTTTTCAACTGAAGAAAGTTTGATTTTGAAAACAATCACGAATTTTATTGAAAAAAGCTACTTCAAAAATTTAAATAGACCCAAAAGTGATATGTGAAAAACCTGACACGACACATTCATTTTGAAGTCGGATTTGAATTAAGGCCACCAAAAACCATTGCAAATGTGCAAATTCCCAATAAGAAAACCTTGTGGACCAGTGTAATTCCCAAATAAATTGACTTGACTATGACAATGACAATTGACCACACCTAATACACAAAAATCCAAGTTTACTCTCATTTAATTCAAACTTTACGTAAAACATTAAATTTTATTTTCTAATTAAATTTTAGATGGAAGTCCTATGCTTCGGCAGGGTGATACCGGAGATTGGATTGGTACATTCGAAGGCCATAAGGGGGCCGTTTGGGGTGTTGCTTTAAACAAAAGCGCAACCCTAGCTGCATCTGGTGCAGCCGATTTTACCGGAAAAGTATGGAATGCCGTAACTGGCGGCGAAATTCATAGTTTCCAACACAAACATATTGTCAAGACGGTTGCATTCGATCAGACGTCCGAAAACATTGTCACCGGCAGTAATGAGAAACTAGTACGAGTTTTTAGTTTACAAAGTCCCACCGCCGATGCTGAATTATATACTGGTCATACGGGGGCTGTTAAAAGAGCATTGTTTTGCCGTGATGACAAGTGCATTATAAGTGCGGCCGAAGATAAGACTGTAAGGCTCTGGGATCGTTTGACTGGCAATGAAGTGCAGCGTTTGAATTTCCCAAATAATCCCAATAGTTTGGAAATCTCATCGGATAATCATATTCTAACAGTTACACATGGATCTAGCATTAGTTTTTGGGAAGTTGATACCCTTAAGAAGCTTAAGGAAGTCAAAATGCCCACTAATGTTGCTTCGGCTAGCTTGCATCCCGATAAGCATGTCTTTGTGTGTGGCGGTGAAGACTTTAAAATGTACAAATTTGATTATATAACAGGAAATGAAATAGGTATGATGACTTTTGCTCTTGAATTTTAACCTTGATTTTGTATACTGATGTTATTTTGTTTATAGAATCTTTTAAGGGTCATTTTGGGCCGGTGCACTCAGTGAAATTTAGTCCTGATGGCGAGTTGTATGCAAGCGGTTCTGAGGACGGTACATTAAGATTATGGCAGACGACTGTTGGCAAGACATACGGCCTCTGGAAGTGCACGGAACCTGGTGAATTAAACAATTCTCTAAATTCTCCACGCGAAGTTCATGCCAATTAAATATTTTATTGGTTTTTAATATTTAAAAAAAAAAAATGCTGATCGTGCAAATGGCCACAAAGAACTTCAATTTTTCTCGATACAACAAAAACATATTATGCAAAAAGAAAAAATACAAACATCATCGTTAACATTTATATTATTTTGTTCGTTTTATCATTTATTCATCATAAATATTATTATTTTTTTTACAAAACAATATTTTTTATTTTTGTTTAAATTGTGTTGATTTATTCAATTCAGTTTTGCGAGTAGCTGCCACATTTTTCAATTTTTAAATTGTGACTATTAAGAATAAAAAAAAAAAAAAACAAAATAATTAAGGAATTTATAAAAAAATACATTTTATAGTTTTATTTAATTAATTATGAGAAGTTAAAAGGTGAAAGCTATTTGAATATGGACTTATCAATAATCGCACAGGAACTTTTTTCTAATGCAGTTAGTTGTCAACACCTATAAATAATTCTAACGGGCTATCCTTTTTGCGGTTTCAAAAGTATAGGGCTGGCGTTCGGCATCAGTCAAACTAAGTTGTTAAACCAATTTTTTCTTTCTTTGGTAAAAGCACATTTCTCACTCGGTGGGTATGTTAATAAACAAAATTGTTGTATTTGGTCTAGAGGTCATTACATCTACAAAAAGTCACTGTTTGGTGCGCTCTTTGGTCCGGAGGTGTGATTGGGCCTTACTTCTCCGAAATCGACGATGAAACGACTGCCACCGTCCATTTGAAGCGTTATGGTTATATGATAACAGACTTTTTTGCCTGCTATTGAAGAATACGACTTGGAGAGTATGTGGTTTCAACAAGACGGTAGTACATGCCACACAACTCAAGCGAATATGGCTTTATTGCAAGAGATATTTCCTGGCCGCTTAATTTCTCGTCGTGGCGATATCATCTGGCCACCAAGATCATGCGATTTGACACCGCTGGACTTTTTTTTGTGGGTCTACGGGAGAGATCGTGTTTATGCAGATAAACCTTTAACTCTTGAGCACTTAAAAAATAACATTTGTCAAGTTATGGCTGAGATACCGCCCAATATGTGTCAAAAAGAACACAAAAATTAGCTCAAAAGAATCGATGCTTGCAACAATTCGCGTGGTGGTCATTTAAATGATGTGGTGTTTCACAAATAATGTCAACGTTAAAACTTTATAATAAAAAAAAAGAAATATCATGAAAATAAGAAGGAAGACCTTAGGAAGGAGCTAAGTGCACCAGTCACAAGCCGGACGATTCGAAATAGGCTTATAGAAAAAGACATATTAAAAATCACTTTTATGTTTTTCGGCTTCAGATGCAGGACCAATTTATTGGATTAAGGATGTTTTGACGGCCACAGGTTACTTTGATATCCTTAAAAATATAATGTTGCCATTTGCTGAAGAAAACTTGCCGTTTAGTGTATTCAGGACAATAACCCCAAACACTCATCCCGACTTGCAAAAAAACTGGTTCAAGGAGAACAAAGTCCATCTAATGGAATGGCCGTCACAATCCTAGGACTTTTGCTTGTTGAGTAAAACCAGCGCCTATTCGTTTTTGTTCTTCGTACCAAATATCTTTGTCGAAATCTTCTTGCATTCGGTTTCTACTTTGAGCTTTTAAGCTTGGACCACAAAGTGAAAGAACTTTTACGAAAATCAACTCACAAGCAGTCAGCATCTTTTAGCCTCCCTTCAGATAAAAAACCCAACTTTTAATTCTTCAAATAATTGTCTACGGACATAAATGAATTTACTAATCTATATTTGAATCAAACTTAAAAAAAAATAATTATGTATATTAAAACATCTAAAATAATTGTTTGTATAAAATATCTATTTTTCTTGTCATCGGAATACAATCATCATAATTAAATGCTTTTCAAAGAACCATGCGTTAATTTTTTTAATGATTTTGCACTGAAATCTATTTGTGTGTTGCGGATCCATGGAGGTAGACAGTGGTGAAATTGACTTCACTACCTTGATTAACTTCTGGTCTATGTTGGATGTGATTAAACCATCTCGATAGATTCAAGTAGTTCTCTTTCTCAATAGGCGATAGTGATTTCTAGAATTTAAAAAAAAACAGAAATCTCATAAATTCTCAAGGAACTAGGACAAGAATATGAATTTTACTCACAATGAGATCAGTAATGGCCACAAAAACAGCCAAATCAGCTAAAGTAAGAGTATAACCAACTAAATAAGATCTCGACACAAAGTAGTTATTGAAATCCTTGAGTAAATGTTGTGCTACATGCTTGTCCTTAGATCCGGGAGCTACATAGAGGATGGCATATTCAATCCATTGCTGGACTTGAGCTTCCACTTCCACTGACGCTAAACTATTTTTAGCAGCTTCAGAATTACTTTCCTTGGCTAATATAGATAGAATGTTGGCAAAACCAGTTGCTGTTTCATTGTTATTAGTTCTGGTGACAATCTATTTAAATTAAAATATTCAAATAATGAAAATGATATATTAGAAATAAAATACGTTTTTTAAGATAGGTTATGGCTTATGGTAGGCACTTACTTTTTCGCTATTGTATCCGACTTTTCCAATTGGAACGCCCAGGCAAGAAGCAATTTTAGTAACAGCTTCAACGTCGCACATTTTAGATAATTTTTTTTAAATTACTTGCTAATTTGTAGTAATAATTAAATAAGGAAATGTGAAACTATCACCAGAATCGGAAAAGAAAAACAGTCTCACAACTTAACTTTTCAGTTTTGACAGGATCACAAAAATAATCGATATGACGTCCGGATACGTACCATTGCGTTACGTTTGGAGCATGTGCATTTTGGTTGCACAGTACCGGCCATACAAATTGTTATAAACAAATGAAAAAGATGAAGGTTATAAGTCGCTAATAACATTCATACTTCATGAGAATTCAGAAAAACGGCTGGCGTACATTTTTCGATTTTTGGAATTATTTTGTTTTCTTTTAAATTACATCTCACACAAGAAAAACAAAAATACAGAAAATGACAGCATGTTTAGAACTGTTCGAAATTGAGAATTTAAACTTCAAAAGACCGTGCTAAATTGATTTTAATAATTTTCTACAGTAAATGAGTTAAATATCATAAGTGATGTGACAATTTGCATTTACTTTCTACAGATCTAGTTAAGGGGAGTGGAGATACACCTTTGACGATTGATACGAAAACATATATTGTAGATAGAATTTCTTATGAAATTCTCAAAATAAAGATCAATCTTTTTTTGACTTCAACCTGTCAAAACTATTACTATTCCTTTTTTGCGTGTTCAAAATAAACTGATTTATTTTATTTTATTTTATTTTATTTTATTTTTCGAGAGATTTCTATAACTCATTTTGCACCTGCACTCCCACTAGTAAAGGTCGTTTTTTAAGAGTGATTGTTAGTGCGCAGGGGTCTTTGGGTTCAATCCCTTTTTTAAAGGGTACTGCCTCTTGCAAGGAACTGACAAATCCTCTAATAACAATTCTTGTCATGAAAAGTTCTTTCTCAAATTAGCATTTCGGATTCGGCTTAAAAATTTAGGTCCCCTCCATTCCTGAAATGACTCGCACACAGAAATGGTTGAAAGGTGTAAATCACTAGGCCCTAGTTCTCTACAGACTAATTTTTTTTTAAACTTATGTAATGCCCAAGAATTTAATTTTATTATAAAGATCACTTTTTACAGCTATTGTGGCCGTATGTGAGCAATAACACACCGAGCATTCTTTTCCAAAACAATATGGAGGCCATGCCACAGGCCCACGACACGAGATAATGTGCTATACTAAATGTTCTCTTCAAGAAATTAATTGCTTGGTTGATTATTTTGGTAATAAATTTTGCACAATTTGCAAACTTTTTCTAGGAGTAAGTCTATTCATTATAAAAGAACAAATCAAATTGAACATTAATCAAGTGACAGCTGTCAAAAAGTCCAACTCCAAAAAAAGTATTGTCAGATTGAAAACAACACGTCTATATAAACAACAATTTGACTCCTTCCGCTCTCATCAAATTCGGTAATCGACTTAATTATTTGAATGATACCAATACATTTGTGTATAAAAATGACATTTGAATTAAATTCTAACTTGCTTTTTTTTCTGTCAATGACGGTTTTCACATTGGACAGGTGCAGACGGCATAAGGGACTTGAAAGTAAGGCAACTTTATAGCATTTGACTGACCAGCTGCCAAAAAATTGCCTTTTAATTAAGGTAACTTTATTGGAAAGTTGACTGGAAAGTTAGTCAAGACAAATCTCCCTAACTATCAAGTCGATTCGACTTGTGTCAAAATGACAGATAATCACAATTTTTCATTCAACTAAAATCTCAACTTTTTTACTTACTGTCATTGAATTATTTTCTGCACAAACCCCTTCAATGTTTTGTGTAAAAGGGTTCCTTGTAAAATTGGGAATGATAATACAAATCGTTATGGACTTGCAGCTTGTTTTATAGACAGTTATGTGTTTGGTAGTTTTGTCACGATTAACTGAAGGTATAGGTCAGTAAAATGAAGTTCCGAGTTTGAAGTTTATAACACTTGAAAAACTCACTAGTAGCCTTGATCAAAATTTACTGACTGCAAATGAAGTCCCCTATGTTGTTTGGACCTGCCCACTCTCTTCAGAGGACTCATTTTGACGTTTCATCATTTTCTCTCAACTCCCGTTGATTTTTCTCAAATTCGAAAGGAATAATTGTGAATTATATGAAGTGTTGGAACTAATACTTATGTTTTATATCTTGAAAGGTTTTTTAAATTCCAAATAAATTGTTTCGAGGAGCGAAAGTTGGTTCTTAAATGATATATAACCTTCAGCTTCGGTGTTCTCTTTGCTCTTCACACCTCTTCCCACTAAAGTGAAAATCCACTTGCTAAAAAGTCAAATACCGCCTCCAGTCTTGTAGTTTTCCAGTTGATTTGATGAAACAACATACGAAGAAAGAATGTTTTGATTTTTGTAGTTTATCGGTTGAATGCATGCGCATGTATGAGAAATGGCGCCCAATGCCAGGTGCAAGTCATATTCCACTCTCATTAAAGTATTCCATCGTTTGACGCTTTTTTTCGATTCTTAAATCACCGCTAAAAATATAACTTCATTATACTATATAGGCATATCCACAGAATCTTTCATTTTCAACAATTGACATTTTTTTTTTATTTTGAGGCACATCTATTAACAAACATTTTCTTGATTGTTTATCATCTAAATAACAAGGAAATACTTGCGTGATTCATTTTGAAACATCGTTAATATCCGTCACGTAATATCAGGTACGTTTGATCAATGAAAAGCATTCAATGAAAAAGCCTCATTTCATAATAAATTTTGATTTTGTACTGTCCTAAAAACTTCGAAATTTAGATCAACAGATTTTTTTTACTATTAATATTCGTAAAATTATCATTCACAATCATTTATTTAGCTTTAAGATCTTATCGATAGGTGTGGCGCTAAAAAAATCACATATTTTATACCAATCACGTTTTCAATTTTAAACTTTAAAATGGCATTATTTATTTTTAAATAGAGGCACATGATCCAATTAAATTTTAATTGATTTATTGATTGATAGAGAATAATTTAAGCCTATAAAATACTACCAGAATCATTCGTTGAGAAAGTTATATAGAGAAAAAGATCAGATTTTAATATTTGTAAAAACGGAGGTACTCTAATTTAATTGCTTTGTACTATTTTTTAAATGGTAGCACACCTTTCTTTCGAGGTTTTTCTAACAGTGTATATTATAAATAATTATAAATTAATGATGTTAAGTTGTTTCAAAGGTCGTTGAAATGTTTTTTGTTTATAAAACTTAATAAATTTGCATCTGGTACGCTTGAAATTTGCAATATTTAGCCTATTTTTTATTAATTTTAATTCAAAATTTGTATCCAATCAAGTCACAAGTAGGTTACATAATTGAAATAAGTCATGATACGAAAATCTATCCACTTAGAAAGTGCCAATTTCATATCTAAGGCTTAATATACTGTGGTAACATGAAAATTAAAAATACTGTGGAAATGCCCATATATGTGCTTAGATATCATCCTTTGGAAAAGAGCCGATTCAGTCCTGTTCAAGAGTTCGCTTTTAATTAAAAGTTCCAAGTTACAAATATGTAAATAAAAGATGTATGCTTTTGTATTTTATATTATATGTATTTCTAGGAAAATTTTAAATTCCTTATTATAATTCTAATGTTTTTTTTTGTTGTTGTTTTTAATAAATTTGTAATTACTCAATATATATATATATTTATATACTCCACATGGTATTGTTTTTTTTTTTGTTTTTGTTATCAATTACATGAGAGAAATTTAGTTTTGTTCATTTAAAATAATAAAGTTAAACAATAATTAAAAAAAAAAAAAAAAATAAAATAAAAGTATGTATAAAAAAAAAATGAAAACTTAAAATGGATTTCTTAAACAAATAATTAAACAAATAAGTTTACTATTTTTCTTTTTTTAAATACCTTCATTTTTTGTTTGTTTGTTTAAAAATAGAAAATAATACGTACATACTTAATAGCGCGATAATATTCATATTTTGTTTGTTTTTTGTTTAATATATATATATATATATATTATTTTTATTATGTGTAAATAGTATTTAGTTTAGCTATATATATATTAATTCGAAAACTTATTCATTTATTTGATTGATGAATATAATAACACTCAAATGTATGTATGTTTGTTTTACAAAATTAACTTACATTTCTTTTTATTTATTTTTTATTATTATGTACTCGTCGTATATTAATATACATACTATATATTTAAATATTTCCATTTTTGTGTTGTTTTTCTTTTTAATTATACATAAATTATTATGGTAATATAATATATTTGCCTTGTATAGTTTTATTTTTGTTTGCTTTTGCTTTTGCTTGTGTGTTGTTTTCTTCTTCAATCGATTTAAATTTTATATAAAAAAATAATTACATATGTTTATTTAATTTTTACACAGAAATTTACCATATTAAAGTTTTTGTATTTTTGTTTTTTTTTTTTCAAAGATTTTATCTATACTATTCTATATATGCGTTCAAAAAATGTTACTTGTCAGCTTCTATACTCTAAAATAATGAATTAACTTAGGTTTTTATTTTATTTAAATTTTAATTTGTTTGTAGTTTTTGTTTTTTTTTTTAATTTACAGTTAAGTTAATGTGTAATCCTACGATACTAAATAAAATAACGATTTCTTTCAAAAGTTAATTTTAATTTAATTACTACATAATAATAATAATAAAGACAGTTTTCTTCTTCCTTTTTTTTTAAATTTTTTTTGTTTTTCTTTTAATTTATTGTAATGTTATTTTGTTTGTTTATAGTAAATAGACACGATGATTTATAATTATTATAATATTTACTGAGATATATACAGTTAATAATTAAAGTTTATTAAATTTCTACTATGTGCCATAGTTAAATAATTTTTGTTTTATTTTAGATGTTTGTTTTTTTTTTTTTTTGTAATATAAGTAAAAAGGAGAAAACATTAATAATATTCTTTATTATTTTAATTATGGTAGTTTCAAATATTATTAATTAATTCAATTTCTACAACATTCATATATTTATGTATTTAGAAAATGTTTGTTTATTTTGTTTTTGTTTTCTTTATTTGCATTGAATTGTATAAAGCTCTCTCCGAGTTACGAGTTTATTTTATTTAATTATATTTAACTTACTTGTTCCTTATAAAATAGTGTTTTGTATTAATTATTATTCACAATTACAGTCAAAAAATTAAATAAAAATTATTAAATTAATTAAAAAAAAAAAATTATATCATTTCCCAGATGGATTTTGAGCGCAACTTATTCTGTTGGTTGCTGCTTTGTGTTTTTCTCTGATCTTGTTGATTTTGTATTTTTATTGTTGTTGTTCGCATGATAAAAATCTTCAATGAAGTTTAATCGCCAATTAATTATTGTTTTAAAGGTGGTAAGTGGTGGTTTTTAATGGCGATTGATGTTGATGTTCTATTACTTCATGTATGGATTCTTATCACTTAGCTGATCTCATTTAGTGGGTCCAGGCGGGAATGGGTTTATCACAGCTACGGCGGCAGCCTGTTGGCTAGCTAAAACGGCAGCTGTTAAAAAATAAATTGAACAAATTGTTTAAATTTAAATTGGCTTTAGTTTGTTTTTACTTATTTTTGTTATACTTTTTTTTTTTTAAATTATTATTATTACGGAGGGTCACAAGTTAATAATTTAAAATAAACTACTGTAATCTAAAAAACAACAAAAAGTGATCATTTTTGAAGGAAAATACTAAAGGAACTAAAAATTAGCTGGATCAATTAATTTTCTGAACTTTACGGAGGCTTTTTATGCAATCAAAATTAATCGGTAATAGCAACTGTTTGGTGGTTAGATACAAATTATTTTGACATGAATTATCTACTCAAGCTTTGATATACTAAACAAAGTTGTTCCTCAAGGTTTTAACCCACTTCCTTCGATGGGGTAACAGAGGTTTGTCCTAAGTTCATGTATGTTAAAGTGGAC
The DNA here is from genome assembly GCA_951509635.1 of Eupeodes luniger. Lineage (NCBI taxonomy): Eukaryota > Metazoa > Arthropoda > Insecta > Diptera > Syrphidae > Eupeodes > Eupeodes luniger. The sequence goes on from OX608075.1 coordinate 109,525,991, forward strand.
ATTTCTTAAAACGTCGTAAAACTTCTGTAAAAACACCGATTTTGGTGGGTTAAAATGTTAATCATTTGTCCAACTTTATTTATGTAGCTACACAAATCCTAATCTAATGCAATTAATTTACTTTCTAATCAACTGATTTATTCAAAAAGAAACAATTAGAAAAACAAAAGAAATTAAAAAATGAAACATACATGACCGTTATTTTTTTGTTAATATTATTTTTTGACGTTGAGTTCGCGCAAGTTTCTTTGTTTGTACTTTTTTTTTTTTTTAAACTGAAGCAATTTAAAGCTAAAGCTCACCTCCATAGGGCGCCGGATACATAGGATAGCCAAGTCCAACATGCGTATGATGGTGTGTGTGCACATGTCTCTGGGGTGGCGGACTTCGACTATCGGCTGGATTACCACTGCCACTGCCAGGTATACCAGCAACACCGCCAGGTCCCTGCTGCTGTTGTTTGCTTAGCAGCGGATCAACCACCATTGATTTGGTGTTATCACCTTTTTGTGGCGGTCCCAGGCCACCACCACCACTCAGGCCTGGAGGCATTGAGTTTGAGGGTGGTTGTAGGTTTAATGGACCCGACGGATTGGCCGACGGTATCCCAAGTCCTGAATTGGGTCCCCCTGTCACGGGATTATTGCCGGGCGATGGGCCCATATTGACTGGCCCACCCGGGCCTCCGGGTGGTAGGACACTACCGCCCCCACCAACGCCACCACCACCGCCGCCGCCTTGTTGCGACACATTCGGACTAGAAACACTGACTTTGACGTTGCCACTTGTTGGACTCTTGAGAGCACGCTCGCTTAGCTCGTGAATCTTATGCGTTGTGTAATACTGGCTGGCGGCATGATGCAATGCATCGAGGGCCTTAGTACCGGGATTCCGGGAGAGATCTTCGGGAGCGTGGTAGCGCGCCATCGGTAGATGATACGGTGGTGTGTTGTAGGGCGTCGACATTAGCACGTTGCGATACATGGGATGACTTGCATCGAAGCCGAAGGGACTCGGACTGATGTACGATGGATGCAAGAAGTATTGTGATGTTGGCGGAGGAGGTGGACCTTGCGTTTCCATTGTGGGCTTTTGTCCTTCCTGCTTGATTTTCACATCCTTTTCTTCCTTGATTGAGTCCTTTATGAGGTTTGTTGCCTTTTGACCCATCGATCCTGACGACGAGCTTGACTTGGAACTCTTCTGACTACTTGAGTTTTGTTGTTGCTGCTGCTGCTGCTGTTGTTGTTGCTGCTGTTGTTGTTGGTGCTGCTGCTGCTGTTGTTGTTGATGTTGTTGCTGCTGCTGCTGTTGGTGTTGTTGCTGCTGCTGTTGTTGCTGCTGCTGCTGTTGCTGTTGTTGCTGCTGCTGCTGTTGCTGAGCTTGTTGCTGGGCCTGTTGTTGAGCTTGCTGTTGAGCTTGTTGTTGAGCTTGCTGTTGAGCTTGTTGTTGGGCCTGCTGCTGAGCCTGCATTTGCTGCGATTGCTGGTGGCTAAGCTGCTGCTGCTGTTGGGCCGACATTGGTAGATCCTCTGGCTTCATTTGTGAGCCGGGTGGCGGTTGATGTGCACCAGACTGAACTTGTTGCAGAAAATTGTTACGTCTCTGCTCCGAGAAGATATAATACCTACAGAAAAGAAAAACGTTTAATAATTAGAATATTTTTTGAATGGCTCCTCGACGACAGTTTTGATCTCTTTTACCTTCTAAGTTCCTCATTCTGCGCAAGATGCGGTGAATGCTGATGCGGCATACTCAACTGCTGTCGCTGATACATGCCTGGATAGCCACCAATCGATTGCACTGGAGGATCCTTAGGGTGCATTGGGTGGCTGTTGGGTTCCTGTTTGATCTCCTTGGTCACTGGCTCGCTCTTTATCAGCTTCGATGAAATCATCTAAAAGCAATAATGATAAGTTAAGATCAAGTCAAACGCTAATGAGTTCCAAACAAAGAATTTACCTGCGTCGATAATTTAGCATTCTCGTGAGGGCTTTGGCTCTCCTTGATGCGATCGTCCTTCAAAGTTGGCGGTGGATTTTGCAGAGCATGCCCGAGTTTATTCTCATCGGAGACCATGGACACAGGTCCATAATTTGGCTCAACATTGTAGGGATATCCTTGTGCAGCCATATAACTGTAAAGTAAACAAATTGTTAAAACTCTTCTTTTGATAGTTTTATCTTTTCTTGTTGGGCTTACTTGAAAGGATAGAAGTGAGTAATTGGCTTCGCAGGCGAAGGATTTGGTAGTGAACCTGGTGCACCAGCGCCTCCTGGGGCACTGCTGGACACTGGATTTGGTCCACCACTAGTTAAACTCATTCCAGATCCAACAGTCTGCACACTTTCTTTGATATTCTGTTCCTGTTGCTGCTGTTGTTGATGTTGCTGTTGTTGTTGCTGCTGTTGTTGATGCTGCTGCTGTTGCTGTTGTTGTTGCTGCTGCTGCTGTTGAGGCGAGGGCTTTGTCATCAAGTCCAATGGAGGATCCTTATTTTTAGTGTATTCCATTTGCGGCGATTGCGGAATAACCGATGGTGGTTGCCCTGGTGCTCCATGAGGACCTTTAACCTGCTGATGCTCCGAGGGTACCAAATATTGCTGTTGTGGATAGAATTGGTACATTCCGTAGTTGCTCAGAGGTGGAATCGGAGGTGGAGCACCTTCCTGCGGCTTCTTAATATCAACAACGTGCTTGGGAGCTTGAGATTTGTCTAAAAAGAAAAATACATCTATAACATATTGTTCCAAGCTATCGATTGAAAGAAAATACTAACCAATCATTTCTGTGTCTACAACCGGTGTAGAATCATCAGATATATCACTGTAGGCGGGACTTTGGACATCGTCTCTTGACATGGAATTGTCAAAGTCGCCTGGAAGTGGTGATTTGCGGTTTTTCTTTTGCTTGCCAAATGGCTGCTGTGATTTGCTCAATGGAATGCCTAAGAAGATGCAAGTTTGTGAGATGGCTTCGTTTTGTTTTGTTTTAAAATTAAAAATCATACCTTGTTGCGATGCTTGAGAAGGAGCACCAGGATAGCCAACTGGTTGGTGGGCTGTTTCTGGTGTACCCGGAGGTCTGGACTGCGGAGCCATAGCAGGAGTCGGGGTAGGTCTCAGTGGACTCTGCACTGGCAATGTGATTGGGTTGCCCTGAGCATTATCAGTTTGAGGACCAAATCGAAGAACTCCTGGTTTAACTTAAAACGAAAAAACATACAAGTGAGTGTGATTCATTAAGATTTAGTAAATGGCAATCCTTACGTGGCCCAGAGTGCATCTGCTGCTGCTGTTGTTGTTGTTGATGCTGCTGTTGTTGAGGGGATGGCTGCTGTGGTTGCACGATCTCGCCCATAATTTGATTAACAATCGAATGCTGTTGGTGCTGAGAAAGAGCTTGTCCTGAAATGCCAGCAGTGATGCTGCCACCGGGAATCGCGTGCTGTGGAGGTAGCTGCGAAATTGGAGGCAAGCCAGATAGTGGTTGGTTTGCAATGCCAATTGATGGGGCAGATGCCTGGACTGCGTTGAGGAGGCCACTGCCACTAATGCTAACCGAAGCAACTGGTGCCGGAACTGATGGGACACTTATTATAGGTGGCGCTGGTGGCACACTGGGTGTTGGTGCTACCGAGACCGGCGCCACAGGCAATGTTGGCTGTGGCGGCGCCTGTACCTGAGTCACTGCTGCTGGTGGCGTTGACGGAACAACAGTTGCTACGGGCGAGGGTGGCGCAGTTGCTGGTGTCACAGGAAGAACCCCACTTGTGGGTGTTGGCGGGGCGGTGATTGGCGCAGCCGTTGGGATTACTTCGGGAGCGTCTGGTGCTACTGTCGCTGTTGGTGTAGCCGGTGGCTGAGGAGTACCAGCGGGAGCTGGTGAAGGTGTTGTCGGCGGAGCCGAACGCACCGGTGACTCTGGCAACTGCAACGAGTCCTCATCCATCGATCCGGATCCATGAGCGTGGCTCTGATGATAGCGCAGACCATTGGCGTGCTTGAACTTCTTGCTGCAGTCTTGTTCCGGGCACTCTAACAACACCGGAGAGATCGCGCACGGCGACGCAGTCTTACATTTCTTCGTGGAGATTTGAACATTCAATCCGGTAACCGGATTGACAAGACTCTGAGGCTGTGCTCCCAACAAACCTGCGCTTAGAGCGGGCGTTTGAATTCCACTGGCATTGGCCAAAATAGGAATGGTGCCATTGCCACTGGTGCCGCCGGAAGCACCACCACCACCCGCACTTGCAGCTGAGTCGCCATTCACTGGGGATGGACTCTCGTCTTTGGATTTGAGCTTCTCTGGCCGCGGAGGCAGGAATGCCGTCGGCGAGGTCGATGGCGTGTTGGTTGAGTTAGCGTTCGATGACGACGTCGACGATGTGGACGAAGACGTCGATGAGGATGCAGTGCTGTTGGTTGTAGTATTGGTGGTTGCTGCAGCACCAGCTGTTGTGACTGCACGACCGCCACGACCTTTGGAACCGCCATTGCGGAGTTTGGAATGAACCTGCAAAGATAAAAATATCAGTTAGCAACGGAGGGTCTTGTGTTTTTATGTTACTCAAGACTCACAGAGCTACGAGTCTCGGTGAAGTTGCTGAGATCCGGAGCAAGGACTGAACTGCGTCCGCGCTTGCCACGCCCTTTCGGAGTTCGTGAATCAAGCTCTTCAGTTGGTGAATCACAGAATCTGTTTAGGAAATATAAAAGTTATTTCAAATGCACATTTTTACATTTTCAAATATTTTGGCTTACCTTGGAGGAGCCCAATCGTGTCTGGTGCAATCCAACAGTGTGCCGACGTAGGTCTTGCCACGCCAAGTGACATTCACTACGAGAACGCCACCCTCTGTCTCATGCCAGACAATTCCTTCGAGAGTGACCGAAGTGCCCGGTTCACAAGGACCCAGGCAGTCCGGTTCGGTGATCGTGCCTACAGAAGTGCCCACACAGATGTCGATCATGTCCTTGTTGTCGCACTTGGCACGTTTAGCCGGAGGACTCTTGGTGCCGTCATCAGTTGCAGCAGCTGCTGCTGCCGAGTTCGCGGGTACCGAAATTGTGTGGTGAACTGTGGCTGAGATCATGCCGGGTGCTGTCGCTGACATCGACTTGACGATGGCACCGGAATTGCCGGCGGAGCTGGTGCCACTATTGCCACTGGCATTAGTTTGTGCAGCCGAATTGCTATAGGATGATGCGCCCGTCGACACTGAAGCAGAATTCGAAAGCTGGGAGTTGCTAGCACCTAGAAGTCCCGCCGATGACATTTTTGTACTGTCTTTTGGGGGCCCGGGAGCGTTCGGTGACCCACTGTTCGATGACTGAACATTTCCAACGCTGCTGTTCGTCGAGGGTGTAAACACTCCGGGGGGAATATTTGAACTGGTTGTTGAGCCGTTGTTGCCACTGTGGGAGTTGGAGCCATTCCCACTGCCGCTATTCATTCTTTGCCCTAGTGCATCCATACCGCTGGTTCGGTTACGGATGCAGGAGAGATTTGTGCATGGCCCTTGAATACTTCCGCCACTTATTTCGTGGCCACAGTTGCAGGATGACACTGAGTTTGATCCTCCTCCTCCAAGAGCCCCAGATGATGAGTTCGCTACTGCGGATAGGGAAGAAGATGGCGTTGAGCTGGACGACCGATCGTTGGTCGAATTGTTACTGTGAGAGTTTGAGGAATTGTTGGCGTTGCCGCCGGCGCTTCCATTGCCACTGCCATGGTCCGATTTGTCACGGGAATGTGGCGTTTTGTCCTTTGTCTTCTCGCGACGGTGGCCGCTGCTGCCGCGCTTAGTACCTTGCTGTGCAGGCACCATTTGCACTGACGATGATTGATTATTCTGACTTCCAGAGTTACTGCTACTTCCGCCAACGCTTCCACTTGCAGCGTTGCTATTGTTTTGGTTATTACCACCACCACCGCTGCCGCTGTGCTTCTTGCCTGAAGACGAAGAAGAGGAAGACGATGAGGATGACGACGATGAGGAAGAGGATGATTGAGATGTGGAATTAGTGCCTGGGGAGGCGTCTTCTAAATTAGGTGTGTTGCCGTTTTGCTGTTCGGCCTTGACAATTTCGTGTTTTGCCTCTGAGGTTTTTGTACCGGGTTTGGTTCGCTTGATTTTCATTTTTAATCCTTTGTCCAATGTAGCTTGATGGTCTATTGACATTTTTGTGGCTGATTTTCCAGCACCTTGTCCACCGCTCGGCTGTGATGACATGCTGTTCGCTTGTGCTTGCAGCAGGGATTGCGATGTGGCAACCGATGGCTTGTTGCTACTGCTCTTCGGGCCACCAAATGTATTTACGCCGGAACCGGCTGACTGATTTACCAGATTCCCACCTTTGGAGAATCCGGCAAATGTGGATGTGGCTAACGAAGTTGAGCTACTGCTACTGCTGCTGCTGCCGGTATTGTTGCCGCTGCCGCCGCTAAGTGACTTACTATTGAGCTGTGCCACCAGCGATGGTTGCTGCAGCTTCAGACTTTTGCTACTACTATTCGTGGATTTCTTCTCCTTGCCCGATCCACTGATAAGGGTATTCCGCAATTGGGACAGGGTACTGTTTTGTTTTCCCAACTGCGGTGGGAACACCGACGATGGGGATGACGATGAAGCTGACAATGCTGCGCTGTTTGCGGATGTATTTGCCGATAATAAAGACGAACTTGACGAAGATGACAATGCTGCACTTGAAGACTTCGCTGTTGCATTTAATTGACCTACTGTCGCTGTTGTTGTTTCTGTTGCTGTTGCTGTTGCTGTTACTGCCACCACCGTTGTGGGTGCAAGATTGTTTGTGGAAGCAGTGGTTGGTACTTCACCACTACTGCCACCACCACCCGAAGAACTAGAAGAAGCTACTGCTGCGGCCGCTTCTGCGGTCGATGAGGACTTTTCAATATCTGCGTCCAAGTCGATTATTAATTCTGGTATACCACAAACGTCCCACTCGTCTTCGTATTCGAAGTTTGTGTCTTTAGATTCGGTACTCGATGCCGATGATGAGGCTCCTGATGATGATGTTGATGAAGTCGACGATGAGGCTGACAATGATGACGTCGATGATGACGACGACGATGACGACCCCGATGACGAGGACGTTGTTAACGCTGATGATTGCGAAGAGAGGGTAACAATTTGTTCTGTATTGTTGATCCCTTTATTTATAGATTGCGTCGTCGCTGATACTAATATATTATTATTGCTTGATTTTGTACACGTAGAATTCGATAAACTATTTGCTTGTTTTACATTTGTTGCTGATGCTGTTGTGGTCACAACAACCGCTGCTGCTGCTACTGTTGCAGAATTATAATTCAATTTATTATTATTGTTCAATTGTGATGAACCACTACCACTCGATTGTTTATTGCTTTCCGTTGCTAAGCTGTTAACGGCCACCTGAAATTCAGAAGAAAAACAAAAATTACAACTTACTGTAATTATCATATATGTACTTGCGTACATATACATAAATTAAAAAAATATAAATGTATGGGTTTGATATGTCGATTTAAATATTATGATAATAATGTCGGATTTTTCCGAGGAAATCCCGCGATTTCCGGAATAAAAAAATATTTCAAGCCGAAGTTTAAAAGGAAGGATTAAAAGGTTCATTGATAATTTGATTTATATTGAAATTAAAACAAATTACAAATGAAGTAATGGTAAAAATTAAAAGTTTCGTATAATAGTGGGGAGGATTTTGTAACAATCCGATTGACTGACAGATATTAAACGTTTTTCCGATTGTACAGGAACCCCAAAGTCTCCCATAATCTTCTCAATGCATTCTATATTTGCAATTAAAAAACGACAAGAAAAATGAATGCTGGTGGATAATAATTACTGATTTCAAGGTAATTTAACTTGAAATCAATGGTTCCCTTTTTATAGGAAAGATAAATAAAAAAAATCGTGATAAACAGCTAATAGAAACTCCCTCACTTGGTTTAAAACATTTCAATGTTCATGAGAAGCAAGAAACATTTATGTGGTTAAGAAAGTTAACTTTATAATATTGTGTATTAATACCTCCTCATACTTATTCTATCTTTAAAAGCTAAGATAGGGAATGAGATTATTGTAATACCCTTTTTAGTTGAGGTTCTTTCCACTTCGGACATTTAAGTTAGGAGGCACTGTCTCGTAACTATAATCATCTGAGTTACATCTCACAATTTTGTTTGTTGTACAACTGCGCTTACAAAAATATGACCGTAAAACATCATTAACTTTATGACGTGAAAGAACTTTTGTACTTCGAATTCAATTAAAATAAAAAATAAATTAGGTGGGGCAAAAGTCCGTTCAGACCTAGGGTGTAGTGACTTAAAACTCTCAACCATTCCTGAGTGCGAGTAATGTTGTCAGCGATGGAGATGACCTACAGTTTTAAGCGGAATCCGAACCGCTAATTTGAGAAAGCACTTTTCTTGACAAGAATTTCTCTTGGAAGATTTGTCAATTTCTCGCAAGAGGCAGTACCTTCGAAAAAAAAACTTTAGATGACACAGGTTAGAATTGAAGCCAAGACCACTGGCATGACAGTCCTACGCACTAGCCATCACGCCCCGGATACCACCATTTCGGATACAGTTGCCTCCTGGTAAATCAATAAGCTTTTATACCTTTAAATAGTTATAAAAAAAAATGATTTCAAATTCAACCCAATTCTTAAGTTATGTTATGGCATTTTTCAAAAGTTTGCAGTCAGAAAAATAGCAACATACAAAAATCAAATCTAACAAAAATGATAACAACTTTTTGGTTAAATATTTTCCAATTTGTTTAATTTAAGATTTAAATCAATTTTTAGCAGCATGTTGTTTATTTGCTATGACAGATGGAGAGCTATTTTTGCGTCGTGTTTACAAGACATTGACATCTAACAACAGGAATCGATACCCAGTACCTCCTAACTATAGACTAGACTTTTTTATAGCCTCGGACTATTCGGCCTACACTTTCGGCTTTACGTCAGCCCAAACATTTTTAATCGGTTCTAAGTATGACTGTGCAAGCCTTGTGCAAGCCTTTCAATAACATTAACTTTGTAAAGCAGAAATATTTCTTGGCTAGTTTTCTGAAGAAACTCGTATCGTGTTCCTGTTAAAAGACCCACTTCAACAACACCCTCTCAGATGCATAAGACAACATACTATCCTTCAGTATCTTAACATAAAGATGTTCTACACTGTTATATTTAAATGTTTTCCAAATACATAGTTACAATAGATCTCCATTTTTAATGATATTTGATGTGTATTTGGAAATAAGTTCGGAATTTGGATGTCATGAAACTTTTCAAACATACAACACAATTTTTGCTTTCATCTATCAGAAAAACTTTTTAAAATCTATAAAAACATTTCGAGTTACACTTTAGTGTAATTTTTTGACTTCGACTGAAGTTAAGTATGTATAGGGTCATTCATTTCATGGTTTGAATTTAGGAGCGCTGACACTTGACAACTGCCAAACTCAGCTGTCATTTTAAGTATTACAATATTAGTTGAATGTTTGTCATTTATTTTAGTGGATCACTTAAAAATCCCATAGTATTGAAACTTACTAAAAGGTGGTTCAATTTTTAATGAACCACACCTAAACGTCAAGTTTTTTCCTGTATTCCATTTGACATTTCTCAATTTCAGACGCAATTTGGACCATGAAAAGATATACAATCCAGCAACGAGTTAGAGTTATTAAATTTTATTAAAAAAATGGGCGTTAAAATTAAAATGTACATATATCGTGAACTTAGTGATTTTTTCAGTCAATTTAATCGTCGAAATGTGCGTACAATCGGAAAAATCGTGCTCGCTCTCAAGCTCCTCGTTGGAATATTAGGTATGCATAAAGACTTGCATTTACATGCTTACAAGGTGCAATTGACTCAAGAACTCAAGCCTCTTCTTCAATTTAAGGTTCGTCAATAGTTATAATGGTGACAAAGAAGGCAACAGATTGTCGAAAAAGCGATGTTTCCACAAAGAGTGACTGTTTGGTACGGTTTATGAGTTGTAGTGTCCGACCGAAGGTCGATTTTTAGCCGAAGCCGAAGTCTAATTATTAGGCTGAAAGAAAATCTTCAGCCGAAGCCGAAGCCTAAGGTTGAAAAAAGTCAAGAATTCTCCTTTCCACAAACGATGCGCAAAAGGTGTCAGGCAATATTCAAAAATTGATTTTTTGTTCGGCACACATGTGTTTTGAAAGTTTTGAATACCGAAGAAAAGATTGCAATCTTTTCTTCGGTATTCAAACATTTTTACGGAGCCTAGTACGATGCTCGATATATGTAATAAACAGATTCCTCGGCTTCGGCCTAAAATAGCCGAAGCCGAAGGTTTGGCCGAATGTTGTTTTTTTGGCCGAATTCGGCCGAACCGAAGGTTGAAGCTTCGGTCGGACACTAAAGAGTTGACATAGTGCCGTATTTTTTAAACAAATTGGCCGGTCAGGCAGTTACTGTGAATGGTGTTCACTATTGTGAGATAATAAAGAACTTTTTATGGCCCGAATAGAAAAATTCGGTGATGATTTTGGTCGTTATAATTTATTGAATGCGTAAGCAATTGATGAAATTGGGAAGAAAGAGGATTTACCGGCGATTACAACAATTTAAGGTCACATTTGGCCGGCTATTAAAAATCATGACTTGCGGTTCCAATAATACGGGGTAACAACCTACAGAATACGATACGACAAATTATGGCTTTATTGCGTGAGAAGTTTTAAGGTTGCTTGACTTCACGTTTTAACGTCATGTCAATTGGTTTCCTGGATAATGCTATTTGACACCATTAGATTATTTTTTTGTTGTGTTTACTCAAATATTGTCTCTCTAGACGCAACAAAATATACTCGATTTACGGCTGGGATACTGCGCCTGAAATGTGCGAAGAAAAAGCGGCGTATCTTCCCAAGGCGGCCGGCCATTTGAATGTTATTGTTTTTCACACCTAAAGACAAAGTCCATAATATTGAAATTAAATTTGTATCATTACGTTTATTTATATTTAGATTAACTTTCGAAACCAAAAAATTACTGAACCAAAATATTTATCGATTCATAGAAAGAGCCATTGAGGCTGAATATGGATGGGAATAAAGAATAGAAATTATCTGCATGAGAATAGGAAACGTATAAATCTCGGTCATCTAGGATTTGTCTGTTTATAACATTTACAAACAAACATTGTACGTCCATACCTATTTTTCAATTATAACTTATCTTAAAAGATTAATCATCATAAATGTACTTAATATTTTGTAAGTTAGAACTAAATCATTTTATTTCTCCTTTTCTTATCATTGTTTTACAAAAATAATGAATTTAAAAGCTATAGTTTTACCGTCAATATTAAAATACTTAATATCGAAAAAGTTTCGAACTGGTTAAGGTGTTCCTACGAGTTTATTTCACTTCTTTGTTGTTACAACAACTAGGTACCTGACTCTGCTCTAGACTAAACCAAACACAAATTAGAGGCAGTAAAGATAAAAGTTCCTGGTATACCATTGAGTAATGGATTATGATAACTGCAAGCTATTTGTTGTTATTGAACGATTCGTCCAAAATATATAAACAGTGGGGAAGCAATCTACAATCTACTTAAATGAATTGAAGTAAACAAAACCACTTCGTTAAAATTCGAATTCTGTGGAGCACCCACAAACACAAATGGCTACACCATAGTTATAAGTTTTAGCTTAGCTTCTAGGTACTGGAGCATATTATATGTTATTATAAAACTCAAGTGTAAATTTGTGAACGAATCTTATTGCAGCATTATAAAAATTAATAAAACCATAAAACTTCCTTAAATAACTTTTATTTGTTCAGTTTTTTTTTTCAATAAATAATTTAATGAAATTCATATCAATAACTAAACTTATAATTTACCTTGCAATCTTCCATCCGAAATAAGCCGACTTGTTTTTATTGTAATCTCAAGCATCACATAAAAGTTCGGCATAAATGCTTTGCTTGGTTCAAAAAACAATAAAAAGAAAACACGGAGAAATAAAATAATTTATGTACGTATTTCCCCCCCCTGCGCGGTGGAATATATTATTTTCTTTTTTTGTTATTTTTCGACTCACTCACTCACGTTTGTCGATATATTCAATTTTCCTTGTCTTTCTCATCCACTATTGTTATATTTTCATTTTGAAATTTTTTTAAAAGTTGCTCAGTTTTCTTTTATGTATGTTCCATGATTCTTAACTCTTCTACATTTTGTTTAATATAATAAACAGATAATGGATTATTAAACAAAATAGAAACAAACTTATTAAATAAATAAACACAAAGTAAATACATCGTTTCTTTTATTTTATTTTAATTTTTTTCATGGCGGCTTTTGCAACTGAGTACAAAAGAAGAAAGATGAGAACAAAATTCACTCGCACTGGCACTCGCTTCGCACTCACAGCGGCGGTACGGTATGTTTTGTGTGTGTAGTTCAGTTCTTCTCGTCTCGATTTTCTTTCTTGTTTCTTCCCCAGAACCAGAACGAACAAAATGACGCATTTTTGACAGATGCCTGTTTCTTTTTTTTGGTGTTTTGTTGGTGTGTTTCCAGAAAAAGGTTTGTTTGGTTTGTCAGCTGCTTGTGCGCCATGTATTCATTGGTTTGTTCATTCGCTACTGTTTGTTCGCTCGATGGTTCATTTGTAGTGTTAGGTGAGGTGGTTAGTTTGTTTTTTTTTTTGGAAGAATGTATTCCCATTAGGGTGAAGAAACAGAGTTGGATGTTTTGGAAATTGAATAATTTTTATAGATAGAAGAATCCATATTTGCAATATAATTCATATTTCAGAGAAAGTCTTCAGTATGGAAAACATTATGAATAACTTAGGTTTTTGTTATCTGTAGGGATAAAAAGTGATTTCTTTTTGACGATCCAAGAAATATTATGAAATGAACGAACTCGTCGAAAAGTTGTTTGAATTATTGGAAATTCTATCAATATTATTGATGCTTTGGATTTTAAATTTAGGTTTCGTGTCTTCAAGTAATGGAACAAACTACTTTTAGCTTTATGTGCGTTTACCACTGACTAAAAAATACATGAATAAAAATAAATGCTAAAACTCAAGATGTATTTATTCGATACCAAAGATATTACATAAAATTGTTAGAAATAACAACTTAATACAATTTATACTTTAAATATTTTCACTTTACTTAATTCTTACATATCTTCATTTCTTTCCTAATTACTCAATTTATTATTTTCTCAAACTAATTTTCTTATTCTTATTCAAATTGTTCAACTGTTTAGTTCAAATAAACTATTTACATATATATAATTTAACAGAACTTGGTTTCAATTGAAAATTAACAGGTTATGGGCCCAGGACCCAAAATTTAAATAAGAAATTTTAGAGAACTACTCAGAGTATACGTATATACATTTCCAGCTCATGATGAATGACGACGGAGAAAAATTCAAAATTCCACTTTTCGATGGAACTGGTTTTAATAATTGGAAATTCCGTATAGAAACATTATTGGACGAATTAGAGCTACTTGAATATACCAGTGAACCTTATCAAGAAAAAGTTAAATTTCAAACCGAGGACACAGAAGCTATTTGCCTTCAAAAAGGGAAAGAATTAGCTGCTCATAAGAAGAAAGACCGAAAATGCAAATCTCAAATAGTTCAAAAATTGGCTGACAGTCACTTAGAGTACGCAAAAGATAAAGAAACAGCATTCGATGTATGGAAGACTCTATGTGATACATTTGAACGAAAAGGAATTGCCAGTCAACTATTAATTAGAAAATCTCTACTCAGCATGAAATTTAATCCAAGAAATGATACTCTTGCAAACCATTTCGTTAGTTTTGACAAACTTATTCGCGAATTGAGATCAACAGGAGCAAAGGTAGAGGAACTCGATATTGTATGTCACCTGCTACTTACTATGCCATCGGAATTCAACAATGTAGTTACAGCAATTGAAACTCTCTCAGGTGAGTCTCTTACTATATCTTTTGTAAAGAATAGATTGCAAGATGAAGAATCGAAACAGCTTGACTCGCAAAAATTAAAACGAGAAGAACCTGTGTCTTCAACAGCGTTTGTTTCACATCAAAATAAGTTTATGAACGAAGCACAAGGTCGTTTTCCATTCAAATGCAATTATTGTGGAAAAGTTGGCCACAAAATAGCAGTTTGTAGAAAGAGAGCGAACGACTTAAAATACAAAAATCAAAATTCGGCACATTTAGCCACAGAAAATATTAGTCAGAGCAATGAAGACGGTTATTGCTTTTCGGCATCAATTGCAGATGATTTCGATCATCACGTACACTGTATTCTGGACTCAGGTGCATCGGAACACCTGGTGAATAGTAACATCTCTCTATCAAACATTAAAAAAATTCATGAACCGACCAAAATAAAAGTTGCCAAATCTGGAACTTATTTAACAGCAGATAAAGTTGGAGACATTCAATTGTCAAGCTTCGTTAACGATAAAGAACATTTGATTACCGTAAAAAATGTTCTTTCTGTTCCGAAACTCGAATACAATCTTCTTTCGGTAAGAAAATTAGAAATGAACGGTTATTGCATAAAATTTGAAAATGGATGCGGAGTGATTTCCAAGAATAATCGAACAGTTGCAATTGCACATCGAAGTCCAACTGGATTGTACCAAATAACTTTCCGAAGAACCTCCACGGCTCTTCTGAGCGCAAATGACAGTAGCTATGAAATTTGGCATAAGAGAATGGGTCATCTCAACATTGATGACATCAAGAAACTTCAAAACCATACGAACGAAATCAATATAGATGTTTTAAGTTTTTCCAAAGAGACATGTGGTATTTGTATTGAAGGTAAGCAAAGTAGTTTACCACATAATCAAGAAAGAAACAAAGCATCACGACCACTGCAACTTATACATAGCGATGTCATAGGTCCTATAAACCCCGTCTCTTATAACGAAATGAAATACATAATTACATTTATCGACGACTACACACATCTCACAGTTAGCTATCCTATGAAGTCAAAAACAGAAGTTTTCAAATATTTTAAAATTTTCGAGGCCATGGCAACAGCTCATTTTAATTTGAAGTTAAGTCGTTTTCGGTGCGATAATGGCAGTGAATATATTTCAAGAGAGATAAAAGATTTTTTCGAACAAAAGGGTATTCAATTTGAATTCACAATAAGATATACACCCCAACAGAATGGAGTAGCCGAGCGGATGAATCGGACCATCCTCGATAAAGCAAGATGCATGATGCTCAACTGCAAACTCGGCAAAACTCTTTGGTCTGAAGCTGTTCAAACAGCCGTTTACTTAATAAACAGAAGTCCAACATCATCACTTAAAAATAAAATTCCAGCCGAACTTTGGTTCGGCGAAAAAATAAAATATTCGAAAATCAAGATTTTTGGTTGTGTTGCATATTTGAAGATTCCAAAGCAACTCCTGCAAAGTAAATTTGATTCTCGATCCAAAAAATGTTTTTTTGTTGGTTATTGCCCCAACGGCTACAAACTTTGGGACCCACTCAATCATAAAATTATTCTTGGCCATGACGTTGTATTCGATGAAACGAAATTTTCCTTCGAAACTTGTAACAGTAGTAATAATTGGACTGCAACGGAAAATGAAATTTTAGAATATGACGAACAAACTGAATTAGAAAAACAAAATATACAAAACTCTGAAAGTGGAACTGAAACTCAAGTTAGAAATGACAACGAACAAATTGAAAAAACCTTGGATCAGCCTCGTCGATCTAATAGAATTACCAGCACGCCAAGATATCTAGAAGATTACGCAATTATGGCCTTTCATGCTGAATCATTTATAGAAGACGTACCAGAATCTTATGATGAAATTAATTCTAGAAACGATAAAGAAGAATGGTTTCAAGCGGTAAATGAAGAAATGTCAGCTTTGCTTAAAAACAAAACATGGGAGCTTTGCAACACTCCCAAGCACACACGATTAATAAATAACAAATGGGTTTTTCGTCTGAAAAGAGATGAAAACGGAAACGTTGAAAGGTATAAGGCAAGATTAGTTGTTAAAGGCTGTGCTCAGAGAGAAGGATACGACTACAAAGAAACCTACGCTCCAGTTGCTAGACTAACAACTCTAAGAATTCTTTTATCTATTATCGTAAAGGAAGATCTCTTAACTTGTCATATGGATGTCAAAAACGCATTTTTGCACGGTGAGCTTGAAGAGGACGTATTTATGAAAATTCCAGATGGTTTTGAAAGCAAAAATGGCTCGGTTTGTAAACTTAAGAAAGCTCTCTACGGTTTGAAGCAAGCACCTCGAGCATGGAATAAAACGATTGACAGCTTCTTAACAGAAATCAACTTTAAACGATCAGAACTCGACAAATGTTTTTATATGATAAATTCTGAACAGATTCGAATTTTTCTTCTTCTTTATGTTGACGACATGTTACTTGCGGGGAATAATGAAGAAAAACTGAACGAAATAAAGAATGCTCTCAAAGAAAAATTTGACATGAAGGATTTAGGAACGCCAAAAACATTCTTAGGGATAAGCATCGAGCGCACCGACAGAGGCCTTCATTTGAATCAACAAATCTATTTTAAAAGAATTCTTGATCGTTTTAATATGCAAGACTCAAACCCTACGGATATACCTATGGAAACCACCTTTATCTCTTCTAACGAAGTCGACAAAATTCAAGATACAAAACCTTACCGTGAACTCGTTGGATGTTTAATGTTCGGGATGTTAGCTACAAGACCCGACTTAAGTATAGCTGTAAATTACTTTAGTAGATATCAGCACGAACAAAATGAAATGCGTTGGAAAGGTCTCAAAAGGATACTGCGATACATAAAAGGAACCATCGACTTTGGCTTACAGTTTATAAAAGAAGAAGAAGAAGACGCACCCTTGACATGTTACGTCGATGCAGATTTTGGAAGTGAAAATGATCGCAAATCAACATCTGGTTTTCTTGTCAAGATCTTCGGTAATGTCATCTCTTGGACTACCAAAAGACAAACATCGGTTTCACTCTCATCAACTGAAGCTGAATATGTTGCTTTAGCATCAGCAACAGCCGAATTACTTTGGATTAAAAACTTTTTAGAAGAAATAAAAATTATCAGCGACGACGTTTTACCTTTGATATTCGAGGACAATCAATCAGTAATTCATCTACTCTCTAAGTGGGAGCATAAAAGACTTAAGCATGTTGATATTAAATATAACTTCGTTCGTGATTTGTATGAAAAACAAATGTTCACTATAAAATACATCAATACAAAAAATCAAATTGCAGATATCCTTACAAAACCACTTCCAAAGCTCCAGTTCATCAAACTTCGTGACAAGCTTAATTGCGTTAGTAAAAGTATTTTCATCAAGAATTCACAAACTTAAATGTTATTAAGTTGAAGAGGAGTGTTAGAAATAACAACTTAATACAATTTATACTTTAAATATTTTCACTTTACTTAATTCTTACATATCTTCATTTCTTTCCTAATTACTCAATTTATTATTTTCTCAAACTAATTTTCTTATTCTTATTCAAATTGTTCAACTGTTTAGTTCAAATAAACTATTTACATATATATAATTTAACAGAACTTGGTTTCAATTGAAAATTAACAAAAATCAGTACCGAAAAGTATGAGTTTGACATTTCTTATATTGTCGTTTTGACATATGAAGAAATGTACGTTCAAATTTGAAATCAAATTGAAAAAAAACATGAAAAGCAAACAGAGATAACTAATAATGCATTCTAGCTTGTACAAAACCTGTGAAGAACATTAATTATACCTAATGTTAATTATATTAATTAGGATTTTAGAGAAAACACTTAACAGTGTGTTTCTGTGTGAATTTGTAGCTGTTATAAACTAGACGACCTACTATAAAAAAGATGTTCTTTGTTTTTAAAGTTTTGAATTTTATTTGATTAAAGGTTTTTATTGTCGTGTCATTTTGGTTCAATCTAATTATAAATTATATTTAAATAAAGTGCTTTTAAAAACTGAAGCTAAGTCTGTTAATTAACTGAACGAAACTTTAATCAAAATTTGACAGCTAACACCCATATGCATCATACGATGTTCTCAAAAGTGCACATTCTAAAATTATATCTATACCTTATTCTTGTTATATCTCCGACTTCAAATTATTTTGACTTTTATTATATATAGCTTCATATTTTTTTGACACGTAGGCAGGAAGAAGAGTAGAACAAAAAATTGTATGCTCACTCAACCGTTCAACAATTCTTCTAAAATTCAAAATAACAACTCGTCCTATCTATATTCTTACATAATTTTACGCAACATTTCAATTTTTGCTTTTAACACGTTCAAAAACAACCAATGACCCAATTTAACAAAAGGATCTACCTATCGTTTCCTTTTGCGATTCCAATCGACCCTTTTTGCTTTTTTTGTATTTTCATTTAAATTATCATCCACTTTTACCCTCGTTTGATTTTGCCTGTGTCTGCTGCTTTGTTCACCCCATTTGCGTTTCGGTTATTAAAACCACTTTAGAGGAGAATCTTTGTTATATGGTAGAACGGAGCACAGTGTTTAGAAAAATATACACAAAGTTACCTTCGAAAATACTACAAAGGGGATTAAGGGTAAAAAAGATCTATGGTAATGATAGAACTCGGGTGCAAAGTAAACTATACTACGTAGAGATACGTCAACAATCGACATAACCACGTTTGGTAATTTAACCGAATGTGAACGACAGCAGCAGCGTCATGGGGAGGGTATTATGAATTTAAATGTTTTATTTGAACTATGAACATAATCCCAATGCGTGGACAAACGAGTTATTGGGAAATTTGAAAAAAATAAAAGAAAATAACAAAAGGTTTTGTTTTGATATGAACGCGATAGACTCAACCCTTGTCTGTACCCATTCCTACTTAAACAAAAAAAAAAAAAAACAGGGATTACAAAAAGGTATGATTGCCACTTCGAAGCGGGACCTCATATAATTGGTGCAATATATTTCGGTTTCGTGCTGATTATAAGGTAATTGCAGGTTGTTCATTTGATATGACATCAATTATTTATCTTTTACCACCATTCAACTTTCAATTTATGAACGGACACAATTATCGAAGTAAGAAATCGAACTCATCTTTTTCGAATTTAAGTTCGAAAAAAAGCGTGCCATAATTTAAATTTAACCTGATAATCGGAATGACGTTAAATATCTGATATCCGAAAAGTAAGTTCATATGATGACGGATTTGAAAAATAAGTGCAGTTTTAAAATTTAATACACGTATTTTATGTAAAATTCTAATAAAAGAAAGTTTTATACTAACCTTATTCGGGTGGTGGCTACTATTCGCCTCACTACGTCTCATTGACTCCATGCAGACAAAAAAGATGGGGCTGCCGCACAACGCGGGCCCACAAAACTCAACACTTCGTTGCCGTTGACTACTAATTGCTCAGTTTTTATATTTTTAATATTAATTTCTAAGCGAAACAACAACAACAACGACGATATAAATCCAAAATTTATAATATTTTCAATTGATTTAGTATAATTAAAGACCAATGATCGAGATGTTAAATTTTTATATAATTTTGATAAAATATGACTTTGAGCAAGAAGTTGTTTTGACGTAGTTGTAAGAATGTTGTTGTTAAACAGATGGTGGCGGGAGACACAGGGCCCCGGCCCTTGGGCCAAACCGTTCATTTTAAAACTGTAATGATAAAAAAGAAAAATTTATTAAAATAAATAAAACATTATTTTAAAGGAAATTTGTTCTATAATTTATTTTGTTAGATTTTGTAAGTTTTGCAGTTTGTTTACAGAGGATTAGATCTGTGCGATCAACAAACAACTTAACTTTCGGACTGTTTAATAATTTTGGTATAAAAATCTCATTCAATTATTCACCGACTGCGAAAAACTTGACCTTAAACTAAATTCAGACATGGCATACGTTTTTACTTTGAAAAAATCATTCAAATGACGACGTACGAATTTTTTAAATTGCGAATTAGTTTTCCAAATCATTATTAAAATGTTACATTTCTATTATTTTCTTATGAGTACATTTTGAGTCGACCCGTCTTGTCAAAACGTATTAAAAATGATTGACTCGATAATTATGGCAAGTAAAACTTAATCAGCGGAAGCGGAGCTGGAGGCATATTATTTTATAGTAATGGGAGTCTGATTAATGGTTTAATGAAGTTTTCGATTCGATTCGTTAGATAAGTAGTACACACAAAAACATATACATACATCATACATATGTCGGGATATTTTCTGTGTTCTTTTTCTAATAATAATATACCATTAAGGCGTGGTGAATAATTCAATTTGTGGTTGGTTTTGAGATGTTTTATGTGGCGCCATTCCTTAATAAATATAGCAAGTATGGAAACTTATGGATATAAGTATACAGTATATAGATAAACCAATTGTTAAGATAACTGTGTCAAGTTTGAAACAGCCAGTTACATTATTTGAAGTATTTACAAACTTTTTCAACAAGTTGTTACACTCGCTATATGTTTTTTTGTTTGAACCAGTTAAGCAACGAGTAATTTAAAAAGTCCACTCGCCGATGTAGCCTCGGGGTTAGGATTAAGGAATGAAATAGAAAACGATTTTCAGTTCTGGAGTGCGTTCAGATAAAATATTTCGTTGGCTGTATTCAGCAAACTTGAACGACAACATATGAAGTCGAATTCTAGCTACTTATTCTATTTTGGAATCCACTCTTTTTGACATTTACTTTGAAAAACGTCAATCAAAGTTAAGCTTTTAACATTATGTTGTGTTAATTTATTAGAAGGTACTAAAACAAAAATTTGAAAGTATATTCCATTATATTGTGTACAAATATTCTGACAGTGACATAAGGTAAACGCTTATGGAATAGACATAGAAGTGGTTTAAAAATGTATCACATCACGTCATAAACGCCTAAATTTTGTTTTATTTTACATAAATTCACAACTCATACTTCAGATTGAATTTAAATTTGTTCACATAGGCGCTTTTTTGTATGTTTTTGTTCTTTGTATGTACCTAGATACTATTCATATTTTATTATGTAAATTTCCCGAGCTCACTACGAGATAATTTTAACTTTGCGGCTTGCCATACTGTGGGGTATGTTATAGGTAAGATATAAAAGAGAACACGTGTTTGGAATTTTGTGTTCTTTTTGTATAGAGGGAAGAGAAAAGTGATTTTGAATTTTCCCATTAAAATAACAAAAACGTTTCTGGATTTAGGTGCTATAAAATATTAAAATTAATGAATGCTAAGAAAGTTATTGTATCATATAAGATTCAACGTGTTAAAATATGTACGAATCTATGTATGTATGTAGATGCATAGCTATTATCAGAAGAATATTCATTGTTTTCAATATAATTTTACACAATGGTTGTGTTGTGAAGTTGGGTGTAAATGTCAAATGGCTGCTGTAAGAGATGCAGCTGTGACCTTAGTAATTTTATGACCATTTATGGCGTTAAATCTTTTAGCATTTTCGGTGTGATTTCTTTGAGGTTTTTTTTTATAGTAAAGAGATATGTAAGAGTTTTATGGTGTTTGAAAAATATTTATAATAATTTTGTGTTTAAGAACATCATGTTCTATCCACCTCAGATTTGGTTTGATGTAGATATTTTAAATTTTGTAGGAGTCGTAAATATTTATTATACCAATTTGAAATTAAGCTTAATTAATAAACAGACCTAATTTAATCGTTAAATGGAAGTAAGATTAATATTTAACAAGCTTCATAAACTTGTTTTGGTGTGAGCAAGGTAAAGTATTAAAATCTTATAAAAGATACAAAAAAATCAACTTAATAAGGTAATTTTATGTACATAAGATTAACTCTTTGATGTAGATAAAAATATCAGAAAGCAAATGCTTGAAACTATAATTTATTACCTCTTAACGATTAACTTGTATATTGATTGATTTTAAATATATTTACGATGCTGCAACTCAAGCGCCATTTACATAGGCCAAACCAACATAAAATGAATATTTAACATTTGCGTATACATAAGTGTGTAAATTAAGCTCTTAAGTGTATCTATAAGCAATTAAATTTTTCTTAACTAAAGAAAAGTCAAGTGATTTGTATCTTAAACCAAGTTTAGATGGGTTGAAATCTATCCATACTCGGTTAGGAACTTATACTCTATTTAAAGTTAAGTTGGTTGTGGTTCTTTTAATTGGAGCTTTCAAAATGATAAATATTCGTTGTGGATAGATTGTTTCTTTTATTGATCGATTAAGATTTCAGTTAATTCTCGGTTATTATTTTAAAACAGAACGAATCCAATTCGAATTTCTTAGAGTTCAAGTTCTAAATTAGTTAACTTTGAACCGGTTCAACTCGATTTGATTCTCTTTAATAAACTATATATAAACTGCCCTAAGCTTAAATTTGGAATAAAAGATAACCTCCTTTTATCTCTCCCATGTACATACATACATACATATGTACAAGCTCAAGTGTAGGTTACATTTCTATTTTTTCTTGACTTTGACATTATCATATATAATGTTATGATCAATGTTAATTTATTTATCTCCAAGTTAGTGAAAAATACAAAGTATTAAATCATTTTAATTAACCATTAATTTCTCTACTTCTCCTTCTTCTTCTTCGAAGAAATCTCATTCATATCTATGAATACCACCCAACTTATAAATATCATCCATATATATAAGCCTATACTTATATTGTTATACATAAATCATCCATTGTTCTTCTCAACACACAAAATACAAAAAAATGTGTGTGTACGATGAAAGCAATTTTTCATTAAATGAGTTATGGCGTCAAAAAAGAAATAAAAGAATTCTTTGGCTTCATTTATTATATCAGTGTGTATTATTTTCTGAATATATTTTTTTAAATAATAATTAAATACAATTTCTAAATTTCACGCATGTATTGTTAAGAAAAAACAAACAAAACAAAAAAGTTATTAAAAATTCATTAACGAGTAGTGAGAAAAAGTAGTTACTTGAAATTAATTAATTATTTGCTCAATTAAAGTGCTTTCATATGTTTTCAATAAGTTTTCACCCACTGACACCGATTTGTTCAAGTTATAATTTTTTTTTTATAAATTAACTAAATTGTTGTTGAATGCTGCCACTTTAATTCAACGGCGTGGTGGTAGTGACAGCTAACAAGCATGCAAATGCCAATTATTCAGATTAATTTAAGATAGACATCTGAACGCGTCCAAAGTGCTATAATTTTGATTGACTTTATAAGAAACGCCCTAGATTACCTAATTTTTGACGTCACCTCTTTAAATCAAGAAACGATACCTAATTTGAATTAAATGTTCAAATTAAGATAAAAGAAGCAAAGAAATATAGGGTTTATTTTAATTTTACACTTCAAAACGTAATCCTTTGACAAAATAATCATAGCAAGAAAAAAAATGGAAAGCATGTTTGTTTTAATTATGCATGTAATTTCCTTTTATATACATAATTAACAACACGAAAGTATATTCACATTCAAAGAGCATGACTTAAAGTTCATTGAAAACTTATAACAAACTCATTCATTTATGCATATTACACACATGAACCTTTATTTTGCTCCCATTCATCACCAGCGCCATCAGCATTTTTTTTTTGTTCACAAACAAATATAAAAAGCCCTCTGCCTCCACTCGCGCTAGATATCGCGTACTTACATTATGCATAACTAAACTCCCTTTTTTCTCTTTTCCCAATGACAAATTGTTAAACAAAACAGCAGTAAACTGCAGCAATTTACCATAATAATTTATTTACCATCATTGAGCAACAACAGCTCGTTTACAATTTCAATTGAAATGCAAATGCGATCCGAATAATTCCATTAGAGAAGCCAATTAACATGGCTTCTGGTTGCTTTTTATTTTTGTTTACGTTCATTGCTTTATTTCCCCGCTATATATATTCCTATACTTCCATCATTATTTATTTAATGTGTTTTTTTTTAGCTTTTTTCTGTTTGTATTTATTCGCAACAATAATTGTATGGATTATTATTTTTCTGAATCATAAAATAAATTATTTCTACAGCTCTTTTTTATAGTATCGCATCTGCATTGTCATTGCATGTAATATGCCGTATAATGCAAACTCAGCCTTAATTAAATTATTACTTTTATTATTGCTGCTTATTTAGCTTTTGAAGTACATGTCATTTTATATTATATTTATTAATTAATTTTTGCGTGTAGATTTGTACTAACTAATTCCAAAGTATCGACAATCTATGTTATAGTATAAGTACGAGTATAAATAGATGATCATATTGGATTATCAGAAGTTATATCACACAATTGTTAATTGGGGTCATATACAAATATAAATATGTATGTTTAAACTAATAGAAATAAACGAGGATTATTGTAAAATTAGATGACATTTAGTTGGGTGTTTTATAATGACTTTGACATCTAAAATGAAGTAGGTATTCAACTCAAATTTTGCATCAGACATCGTAACGTAACGATCTATGTAGGTTCTGAAACGTAAACAAACTTCAGAATCTATATTAGAACTGTTTGTAGCGTTCTATGAGTAATTTTTCTTTTGGATTACCAATCAAAAACAAAATAAGACTGTGTATTGGCTGTCACTTGTGATATGGAAGTTTCGAAAAATATTAGGTTTGTCAGTTGGATAGTTCGATTATTTTTATCCGCTCCGTTCGTTTACCTATTGTAATGTAGACAGATGCGAGTTTAGTTTGTTTAAGAGAATTATTAGATTATGTACTTCACAGAAACACTTGCAAATAGTGAAAGGTAATTTAAAAAATTGTGCTCTAGAATTTTAAATCTTTTAGATTAATGTTAAACAGTCATGCAAACGATTAGAAACCATACTTCACCACACCTTGATTATTAGTGTTACAGTTGTGTATTATTACCTTCCATCAATTTTAATATTGTTTTACTATTTGAGATAAAAAAAACGTCAAACTTGTATCGTGAGACTAAACTCTATACTATTCTTACTTCTTTGGAAACCTTAGCGGTGTTAATTGTTTTCAGGTCAGTAAATTCAAGCCTTTAAAATTGCTGTCATGTTTTAACAAAATTTGCCTAAGGCCACTGGATATTCAAAACCTCTTTCAAATTGATCGAACACAAGAGACAAGACTCATTTCTTGCTATTTTTGTTAGTTTCATATGCGGCTAGCGAATTGATTGCTTTTTGTTTGTTTGTTTGTTTTTTTTTTAAATTGCAATCAAAAACTTATAGTTCGCAATAATACATAGTATCGAAATTGATATTGGTCAGTGAAATGTATCACGCAATTGGGCGTATCAATTGCTTATCATCAGAAAGCAAAACAAAAAAAGATACAACAACACAAAAAGACAACAATGCCTACACAATGTGTGAACGAGGGCAGAAAAAAGATTTATCCCATATACCCGACTGACCGACTCCACGAGTAAAACGTATCTCTACAATCTACATAATTGAGAATAATTGCTACAATATCGCCACAGCAGCACCAGCGCCACCACCACAACTAGCACCACCAGCAAATACCCATGGAAATGGAATTGGAATTGGTATAAATTGTGATGGAAAATAGCCAAAAAGGGTGACAAGCCGGCTAATTGATGTTTCAAACTGAATGGCAGTTTTTATTCTCTTGAATACACCTATCACATTCGTTTTTCTTGTATAAGGTATGTGGTTAAATGATTGTTTTTTGTTTGTTTTTGGTATACGCAAACTCACATTTATTGGGCGCCATTTTGATTTGAGTATATCTATCATGGTTTTAATTAGTAACTTGTTTTGTGATTTTTTGAGATTTGATATTTCTTAAAAGTAAGAGCGATACTCATATAATTTAATCGAGTAATTAAAAAATTGGAATAAAATATGTATGTATGTATGTACATACCTTAATCAATTAAGGTGACAAAAATGGGCTGTTATAGTTTCTTTGAAATATAATTACACTTGATAAGGCTATAAAATGTGAATGTTGTTTGGATATTTGAAATAATATTAAAGTATGGTTAACAATCTACTTGAAGGTATTTAGAAAACAGCCGTATTGAATTTGAGTAACATGTAAAAATGTTGTTGCAATTCTTTTGAGTTGAAGTTTAAACACGAAAAGTATTTTGCTTTTCTTTAAGTCCTTGCTACGTTCAATACATGAAACAAAACTCAAGCTATTCAAAAATGTTTGGTATACTTAATTATTGAATGGAAAAATTTAAAACAATTTGCTGACACCCACGTTACTCGATAAAGGAGATAATGCATTTTTGATTGGTCGCCTAGAAGATATCTTAAACCTCATAAGCAATAATTGACAGTTCTTCTGACAGATAGAAGTTGAATGTGCCCGATTACACGAGATGTTTTTTCTGATGTTTCCTCTTTCGTCTTTTTGACAGATCGGGTGAGGGGTGTAGAAACGTAGGGGGAAAGAAGTCGTGAAAAGAGTCCTGAAAATGTATGGACTTTTTTTGGTTGAACTTTGACGTTAATGCTTTGACAACCAATAAAAAAAACAAAATGCATAATTTACAGCTATAAGTTCAGTTTTCCAGAGTACGGTGTAGTAAAGCCAAATATAAACGTGAAATAATGTAAATTTAATTATTTATTTAAACGATTTAAGAAATGTGGACAAAAACTCAAACGGAAGTATTATTAACGCTGTTTCAAAGTTGGCCCAATTTGTATAACAAGCTGAACAAAAATTATAAAAATAGAAATAAAAGAATTGAGGCACTTGAAATTATTCGAAAAGAGATTTTAAAAATCAAACCGGGTGTTACAATTTCGGATATAAAAAGTAAAATAAAAACAATTCGGTCACAAACGTCAAAAAGAGGAATAACGAAAGGAACGAAAAAAGGAAAGGTGTAATCACGAGGGTAGGTACCTGTTAAAAAGACGAAAGAAGAAAACGAACGAAAAAACATACCGTGTAATCAGGGTCAATGTCAATTACACAATGAAACGAAATTTCTATAACAAAACCTCAAAATCTATTATATCAAAAACTTTAAAAATTTGGAGCCCTTAACGTTTTACATTTTCATAAATTGTAATATGGAAATCATTATCAAGAGCTTTTAGGTAATTAAATTGCATTAATTTATAGTTAATTAAATGTTATGAGAAGTTTAATTGTACATGTTTGACCTTAACTTAGTTGAACCGCTATTTCCTAACTTCCAATCATATATGCCCATCTCTTTTCATCTTCAACCCTACATTATAATATAAACAACATCATTTACTTAATTAATTGTCACGCTAAGACTCAATCAACACAAATAAAACTATAAAATTTATCACCACAACTTTTAATCGCACTTTATATTATAAAAGATCTCCAGTTCAACTACTACTATAGGTTTTTGTAGTCAATATGCACAATATTTTATTACACCCAAAGCTCATACGCCATCGAGATACAAAAGAAAAGAGACTTCAATGCCAATTATTAAGATTTATTAGACTTGCCTCTTTAGCTAATACGTACATAGCTATATATACATTTTTATGGAGGCAATTAAACCATATGAAAATAAAGTCATAAACATTATAATACGAGTAGTTTCTCTAATAAAATATAATGCCTATACAGTAGGAACTTTAAATGCCAACATATGACGTTAAAAGATCAGTCTAAAGAAATGGACATACATCAAAATGGAAGTGGATACATGACAGATACTCGTAGAAAGAGAATTATTTATTTGTTTTTGATTGAGTTTTGTAATAAATCAAAAGACAAAATAATAACCTTCTATGAAATTATGTAACTACAATAAAATGTATAAGTTTAAATTCATCCTCGTTAAATAGAAGATTGAGTTTCGTTAAGTTATCTATTTTGAACGATAAGAGCATGAACTGTCAAACTGACAGATGAAAATTAAAATAAAAATTTCTACCAAAAAATAAACAAAGATCAAATCAAATTTATACAAATTGATTAAAACATAATATTAATTATTTTATTGCTACACACGTTACATTTTCTATACAAATTAATTATTGCTGATGGCTATTTTCTTGCCGCACACAGTAATTATAAACTTTGAAAATTTCCGAAAGGAACGGACCCAGCTCGAAGACACTGATTCATCATCATATCCACCTATTGACTATAAAATATAAGCTATCTATAAATTTGATATAATCGAATCATGTAATCGCATTAAAAAACACAACAGCAAAATAAGAAGTGGACAAAAAAAGGAACACACATCACGAAAACAGTGTGTCCGGTCTTATTAGGCTTTCGATGAGTGTAGTAAAAGGCTTAAAACAACAACAGTTGGAACCAAACTAATGGCTGCTGTTGCAATTGACGCTGATGAAGCAGCCATCGTCGTCGTCGGCCGTTGGGTTGTAAGCACAATTCACCGTCCATAGTCACCGCGTCGTCGGTCGTGGTCGTCTTGGTCCTCATCGACGCGACGTTGCTGTCGAAGTCCGCCGTCACCATCGCCGTTTGTGGAGGCAAATTAGGTATTGGCTATGGTCTGACCGGCCAAGCCAATGGTTTAGCTTGTTGCATGAATACAACACAACACACAAACGCGTTCATACGTATATGTATATACTTTATCATTTAGTTCCACATACTTTCATGCTCTCCATTTTTAGTGTCGATCTAACACGTACATGTTGTGAATTACTGCCAAATGCTTGTAAAGCATAATGCAGGTAAGCTCTGCCTGCACTCGCTCTTGGCTATCATCAAAATCTCGTATGGTGCATTTTTATGGCATTCACATGGTATATACGAATACGATGAACATAAAAGCAGTGTGTTGATGATGATGACACGTTGAAGTTGCAACGCTATAATATACCTGATGCTTGAACTCTGGTGTGTTACTAAAAGGAGATGGTTCAATGATTGTTGTTTTGTCTGTTTTTGGCTTATTGAATTACTGAATTGTAGATATGTACACGAAATTCAATATAAGTATTATGTATGGTCAATCAAGAGGTTTCTTTGGATTTTGTTTGTCTTTTATTAATCGGTATAAGCATACAGTGTGAACTGCAAAACAGGAACTTTCAAACATTTCAATCGGAGTCCGATTTTAGACATTTAAGAAACAGTCTAGTTAAATGGCGCCCAACATAGGACCAACAAGTTGTTTTCAAATCAAATATCTTCAACACCAGTCATTTAGGTAGTTGTTTATGTAAATAAAGGGACATAAAACCAACAAAAAATATATTAGGCTTCTTCTCATACACATCAGATAATCATAATTTAATTAACTGGCGCCCAACGTAAAGGATAAGAGTTTTATTTCAATTTGCATACAATATATAAACATTAAACAAAATTTTTAGGGTCTATCGTACATAATTCCAAATCAATTTTCGGAGTTTTTCATCACCTATCAACTAAATGGCGCCCAACGTAGGAACAAAATAGTGTTGCACCTCTTGTCTAGTCTTCTTTTGTAAAAGAGAATTCCACAACTTGTGCGTTTGAACAGATAAAGAAAAATGTTTTAATTTAATAATAAAGTTTCCTAATGATTGAAATATATAAATGGCGCCCAATTTAGGATTTCGTTTTACAATGTCAAAAATGTATATGCTTTATGTTCTGTTGTACATTTATTAAAAATGCAAAAAGAAAAAAAACCCAAGTGCATAAACTTTTTGTTCAGTTAAGGGATTTTATTTTTTTTTCGAAGGATTATACAAAAAGTCCTCGATTGACTATAGCAATCTCTCTTATATATACATTATACACCACATCTTTTATATATCATACTCCATAAAATCCGAGAACAAATCGAAAATCCAGTTTCAACGACTCTAAGAAGAAGAACATCGCAAGCCAACAGAGGCAGAGCAGCTCGTCTATGAAGGATCCAGCAACAAAGAAAGAAGAATAATACTTCTTCTTTTCGTTTCGTTTCAATATCAGTTTAATTAAAATTGATTTTCCATTTGTGTGGATATTTTTTTTTTCGTCTTCCTTTGATACTTTGGATTTTCTTCTTATTTTTTATTTTTATTTTTATTTCATTTTATCCATAGCATTGCAGCACTGTAATAATCCTACTGAGATAGATATTTTTTTTAATGCTCACAGAAAATAGAATAAAAAAAGATTACAAAATGCAGAATGTAGAATAAAAGGGAAGGACGTGGTTTCAAAGAACTTGTAAGCTGCATCATTTGATGGGAAGTGAGGGTACGGGTTAGGTTGGTTGTTTGAGGAAGACGAAGCAAGTGAATCTTAGATTCGGATACATTTTCTGTTTTCGTGTTCGTACTTTTTGTGTAGATACGAATATGCTTTGGAGATTCAACTGAATATTGCAGTATTGTTGTAAAGGAACAACGAAGACATGAAACTTTACCTTAGACAATAATCAATCGCAATGTTTTATTTCGTTTTAGGTAGCAATGCAGTAGGAACAAAAAGTAAAAACATCAACAAAAAGATTTGATTTGATATTTTTTTTTTCAAAAATAAACAAAGATGTACGATTTATTTATCTTTTTACCTTAATCAATAGAACAAACAACAGAGCTGACCATGCTAAGTTGCACGCAACTTAGGCAATAATAGAATAGTAATTGATATTTTATCAGTCATGGCCACACACAGTAAATCATTGAAGCGATGTAAAAGGAGCTTAAAGATGCAGTAACAGTGACACCTTTGACATTACTACGTTTTACATATACCCCATTATTTAAATAATGTCAATTTTCTAAGCAACTAATGTCATTATTGATTACAATAAATGTTTTCCGATCTGTCAAATGGCAAAATGTCACTCAATACAGGGTTAACATCAATATATAAGAAATACAAAACTTAAATTGAAGTTTTATTATAATTAAAACAAATATATACCATAACAAAGCAACGAACGGAATGCACTCCAGTAGTTTATTAAAAACAAAAATTAATGATGTTTATTAATGCGATAGAATAAGTAATGGAAACTGCATAGCATTTGAATAAATTATAAAAAAGAATGATAAAACATTCATTCAAATATGCATTAAGGTACATATCAAACATAAAATGTTTCTGCTACTTGGGAGGTTTTTTGCTTTGTGATAATGTTTTGCATAAATTAAAAGTTAAATTTAAATTTGAATATACAAGATGAGATTAATGATTTTAAAGCGTTTAAACAAACAAAAATTAAGTCAAAACTTGAAAAATGTATATGAGTTCTTTTGAGCTTTTAACATTATTTAATCTCAATTTATATTCTGGTTTAAAAATGTCATTGGAGACAGAAGAAAAGTTTTGTATCCGGATAGCTTTGGATGCTCATAAAGTGAACTTGGTTATTGCACTTGATTGCATGTGTTTGTGTCTGACATTTCTCCAAAGTCAACGATTTGACGTTTGAAAAAGTTCCACTATATAGCAGAAGTGTCATGTATTCGTTTGTGTTTCAATTTTCTTGTACATTTTTATTATTCGAAAGAACTCGAACTTAAATTTTGACAGTTAGTAAGACATGACTTTATATAAAATTTGACAGAACATGGGAATAAAGATTCATAACAACTGAATACAACCTAAATGTCTAAAGAGTCTTTAAATAAGGTATTGATTACACTTCATTAAGTAATATAACAAACAAAATAGATAAGTATCTACACATAACTTACGATTTTTTTTATAATCTTCTTCCAAAACTAACCTGCAAGGAAAAGAACAAACATTAGTATAGGTTCAAAACATATAAGATTAGGTAATTCTAAACTATTTATAAATATTTCTAATTTCCTTCTAAATGTTATCAGATATTAAAAGTTTACCTAAATGAATCACATTTAAAATATACAAAAAAAAAATAGTAATAAATTGAAAAACAACCTCTTTATTATATCGATAACGACAACACCTCGTTTTATAACCTGTCATTATCATTGTCGGTCGTCTGCATTGATTAATGAATTATTCATGTATAGGTAATAATATTATTTTTGTTTTATATATATATTTACAACTGACATAAAAATTGCCTTGAGAATTATTATTTTCAACGTGTATATTATCGTGTATTAAAATTTAAAACAAAATAAAAACAATAGAACATGAATTCAACTCTCATAAAGATTTATAGAAACAACTTGCAGCTTGCTTGCCAAAGGAAATCAAATTCAATTAAGACAAAATTGAGTTTAATTGAACGCGCGAGCGTACACACCCAAACGTCACCGGTTGTCATTTTCATTCGTTTGTTTTATTTGTTCTCATACCTATTCCGTTTTCATCGTCGTCGTAGTTGTCGTTTATGTCAACGCCATTATTGCCAGAGTCTGTTGAAGTTTGTTATTTTCACATCGAACAGTCCGCATTTTGTTTACACAAGCAAAACAGTTAATGGTACGATGATATGATTGATTTTTATCAAATTGACAAGAGAGTTTGTTGAAATGAAGTTTATAATAAAGATCTGTTTGTTTTCGAAATAATTTGAGAATATTATTTCAAAAACTATAGACTCCTATTACTTTTAAGCTCAAGTTCAATTTATTGTGTGGTCCACCGCCTCGTTTGTAGATCTAATAACCCGCCGCCGCCGACACAATTTGAAATCTGATTCCGCAAGCAACGGTAGCAACTACATAACGTGTAAGCTAAGCACACCGCACAGGTTATAAACACTGTGTCTGTGCAGGCATACAGTAAATTTATCTGCGATTAAAGTCTTTCATGTGTACCTAATAACTTTTTTAAGTTGAAGCCTGTGTGTATTTAAAGTTGGAAGTTCTCTGAAACAGCGCTGATCTAAAGTAGAGGTATATTAATATTAGTAACTATTAAGAAAGGGAATCGAGAAAGAGGACGCGGCGTAACGTGGTGGCGGTACAGCGACGGCGTTCGACGACGTTAATTATTCTTCTTGTGTTTTATATACATATTTGTGGTGTCTCGTAAGATTTTGTTAAGCCAAGTAATTTACGACATGGATAATTGTCTACCGCAATAAACATACAGACACTGGAACCCTGGGGCCATTTAATACGCTTTTTGCAAGTCAATATGTTTTATGACTATCACGATTTAGATTTATTTATCGGTTAAGTAGTGCGCTTCGATACGATGGTAAAATAAAGCAGGGCAATACTATCGACGAACTTATACTCGTAGAGTAGATTGTGGTTGAAATGAATGTTGAAAGACTTACAACTTTGCAGGTTTTGTTGTTTGTTCACATTTTGATGCAGTTGAAAAACACCTCATTATTGAAAATACATATTGTTTCATGCTACTCGAGTTTATGATTTATGTACAAGTAAAATCGAATATTCAAACTTTAATATTTGTTTTTGCATTGATTGATTTAGCATTTCTTTGATCTTTAAAATATGTGTCATAAGATTTGACATTTCTTACGAGTGTCACTCACAACTGTGAGAATGTTTTTGATTTGTAATCCGGAAGAAGAAATACCAATATTCTACTCAAACAGATCTAATAAAGTTTTGTTTTATTTCGAAATTCAAATTGCAATTTTCTGATTCTGCAAGTGCTTTGGGTTAACTCTGTTTTGAAATTTAGAAGTAATTCCATTTTTATCTACACAAAAGAATAAATTTCCGGATAAATAAGACATTTCAGGCAGTGTAGAATTTCAAAAATGCAGATAAAAGTTTGTCAAAAAACAACTGGAATGACACTTAAGTTGGTTCCAGTTCCTGACATTATGGTTGTTGCCAAAAGAACAAAAAAACACACTCCTCCAGAACCACAACGAGAATAATAAAACAAAATATAAAACATAAACCTACTCATGACGAAGAAAATAAATGCACTCTGTGTAATATGTATATAGTGGGCGCTACTTTCGAATGCAACTTGTGCAAATTGAGCATCTTTACTTTTTCAACATCACCAACCGACAATATAACGAATAACGACGACGATGAAGATGAAGTACAACAACTCAAGACTATGATAATAAATCCCTAAGCAGATGAGAAACATGTTTTCTTTCTTCAGCAGCTCAGCTCCTCATCACAATTCACAATAGCAATCACTTTCCGTCCGTGCGCCAAGGATGAGAGGTTATGTTTCGAAAAGTCTGAATGCTGATAGGTGGCGTTGGTAGGTCGTGAAATATGACGTTGGAGTTTTTGCATTTTTGTTTTCATTTTTGTTGTCTGTTCATGCCTTGTCTTTCTCCATCTCTTTTTTTTTTGCTTTTAATTTAACATAGCTAAAAGTATGCATGAAAAGTAATATCAGTTTATGCGCTGCGCATGCATTTGCATATACGAGTATGTATCCACTCTTTATGCAAGAAAAATTTCCCATAGTCTTCCGTTTATGTTTTTTTTTTTTTTTTTTTTTTTTTTTTTTTTTTTAAAGAAATTGTATTCTTTTGTTGTAAGCTGTTTTTTTTGTGTCATGAAAATGTTTTCATAACGAAAAGCCATCAAAAGCAATTTGTTATTTTGTCCTGCATGCTGTGCTTGTGTAGTTTGCAGTGTAAAGATGATGTAGGCACAGCTTTAAGGTATATTCATAAATGCGGTGTTACATGGTGTGGAAGAAATATGAAAACAAAAAAAAAATATATGGCGTTTAAGAGTGAAGAAAGACTGTGAAGTACATTCATTACATTTAAAACATTATGTAGGCAGTTACATAGGTAGGCAGGTAGGTAGGTAGGTAGGTATAGTGAATATCAACATGAACATAATTTTTTATTTGCTAAGCTACATTGAAGATTGAATGGCTTTTTGGTTTGATGAGGAGGTGGTCGAGGTACATATAGTATGGTGGTGACTTTTTAAAAACCGCTTATGAGATTTTAATTGAAGCATTAGCCTCGTGTTAATTATGCATTTAAGAAAAAAAAAATAGGTGTTGGCGTTGAGGAAACAAGAAATTTAAAGTATGTAATTAGTCACTAAGATTAGAATTATTACTGTACCTATTGTATTTCTCAACTGATGTCGTTTTTATTTTTTTTTTGTATTAATGTCATTTACGTTTTTTCACATGTGAAACACAAAAGTGAAAACAAAAAGACATTGGCAATATTGTTTTGCTAAATTACACTAAACTGTCAAATGTCAGTTTGATTTTCGACGAATATACTCGTGTGAAAAAAATGTCAAAATTCAAACAGGAATTTATTTATTTAATTATTTTTATTTTTTATGTTCACCACAAAATGTAATCAAATTTCCCATTAAATTTTAGTTCGACTGACATAAATTGAATCCAAAAAAAACAGCAATGATGCATTTGTGAGTAATTCAAGCTTTGTATACTTTTTTACTGAGTGTCTCTATTAGAGTTAAACAATTCAAAACAAATAATATAAATTCATTTAAATCAAATAAAATCTATTAAATAAATTGACAAATTGTCAATTTTAATGTCGTTCAATAATAATAAAAATAATAATTTCGTTTCGTAGGTACTTCATTTGTTGTGTTTGCATAATAAAATAAAATAAAAACAAACTAAACCAATTAACCACAACTCAATCAAACAGATCACAGAGCATCAACCAATCTGTCAAAGTAAAACAGTTTTCTTTATTTTTGTTTGTATTGTTAAAGGCATGTACACATTTTACATAGATAAATAGCAATGTGTAGGTCTGATAAATAATAAACTGTCAATGCGCTTAACGTGGACTTTGTATTGATTTGTATAAAATAAATTTGAATACCTATCATAAAAGGTATTTTCAATTTTATGAATTTATTTTATTTTTTCATACACATCAATAACCTTAAATGTCACATTTGAATTGATTTTATATAAATTTGATCAAGAATATTATGTTTTTCATTGATAAAATTCTATAATTAATTTGAATTTTTCTCAAATAATATTTCATGTTTGTAAAAATGTTCACAATGTCTGAAATTAAAATCATATTAGCTTCTGGTTCAAGTATAATAAAGTAATAAACACGTGAGGGCAAGACAAGACAGATAAATTACTATGAACTTTATAAAATATTCAGTGTATGTATCCATTAGAAGATACAAATTTAAAAATAAACATTTTATAATTCTCTAAATTGATTATCATAAAATTATAATGAAAATTTCATACTAAAATATATTTTTAAATTATTGTATCTTTATAAAAAGGTGGGACTTTTGTAGGACTATACCTTCATAATGTGAATTGGATATGATTTTTAATTTGAAGGTATAAATTGAGTTAGCTCGCTATTTGGTGAGCTGTCACTTTTAAAGTTGTCATTTCTTGACATTTGACAAGTAAAAACGCTATTATTAAAAATAGAACAATAAATGCTTTTAAGGCGCCATTTATAGCTATCATTGAAATCGATCCGGAAAAATTTTGGAATCGATATTTGACGGTGTTTCCCTTTGATTAGAAATGGAAATTATATACTGATCGACCGGAAATCACGCAAAGAATTTTTTTTTTGAGAAAAAAAAGTGTAATTACGCATTTATTTTTCTCTAAAAATGTATTTTTCTATTTTCCGGACGGAAATTCATTTTCCTGAACAGCTGATACTTTTATGTTCAAAAGTGAAACGAATCGTTCCACTGATTTGTGATCCAATTTCACACAATTCCAATGACAGATTTCTGTCAGTAAAAGTTTTTCGGTGGCTTTTAATCAGGGAATTTTTTTCAATGACAGAAATTTTTAATGAAAGCTATAAACGACCTGCCAAAAAAATTCCAATGTTTGTTTTCAATGATGAAAACCAATGATAGCTATAACTGGCGCCTAATAACGCATTGAAAAAACATGTTCCAATTCTGTTAATTCCTTAGACGATTCACTTCCTGAATTATGCCCTCAAAAACGAATGCGAAGCAATAAAACAACAAAAATACGGAAAAGGAAATGGAACTTATAAGTATAAAAAAAGTATGATACAAATGCACATTTAAACTTTCTATTTCTTTACTGATGTAAACAATTTGTTTCCTCACAAATTTTAAACATAATGGTCTTCAAAATACATTTTCTGAATATAATTTTTGTTTTGCATTTTGAATTAATTTATTGTGAAACGTTTTTGACTTACAATGATTTGTCTGTCTGCTTATTTTGAAAATAATGTCTTCTAAAAAGATGGTGTGAATTTTCCCACCTTTTTTTCTAAGAAATTTTATCATAAATCAACTTGACGCCTTCTTTGCTTTGGTTTAAACGTGTTAAAGTAGCTTAAGTTTACCTAAAATTTTTGTATTTGGGAACTTTCTGTTTCTAAATAATTTAAGATACAGAAGAAAAAAGATAAGACATATTTGTGTGATTCTGAAAAAATCATTAATGTTCATTCAAAAAATAAATCATCCCATGTCAACTTAAGATATGTTTCCATTTCAGTTGAGGTTTGAATCTTCTTTGGTTTCAATTTTGGAAAAGAATTTACATAGCTGTTATAACTTATTAAGAGATGAACAAAACTAAAGTGAAATATGTTTTATTCAAAGAATATGATGTATGGAAAGGGGAGGGGTGAGGTGATGGTGAAAATAACCTAACTTCCTTGTGGTTGAAACATCATACAAATTATTTTCAATCATATTTTCCTTTTGCTCACAATTTCACCCAAAAAGCAATCCTCTGAAGGATTGTATATATTGGTTGGTCTACATTTGAGCCACAAATTTCAGAAAATCCATTTCAGAAAACAAAATTTTGCACATGCACAGCACACACATAAACATACATACATTATTTAAATGCAAAGAAATGCATTCATTTTGTAGATGCTTTCTACTTCCATCAAATTAAGAATGCTCTAGTTTGTTTTTTGGTTATTTTCTATCAATGCCAGAGAATATTCACCTAATATCTTCTTACTTGGCAAGGTATCTATCTATCTAAGAGTACATTTTGCCTACTTAAAAATGGGAACAAAAATAGAGTACAAAATTTTTGGCTGAGGTTTCAAAAAAAAGTTATTTCTTTTTACAGGCAGGGATGGGATTTTTTTGAGTGTGTAGGGTAGAAACCAGTGATGGGTTCTTTAATTATTTCGCCATGTTAATGTAGGTACCTTAAATTATAATTTGTTATAATATGCTATTGTTGAAAACACATATTCTCGCCAGCTTTTTTATCCAAACTAAAATACCTTCCCGAATGATTAATGATTGAAAATAGGCATTGATGAAATATCGTACCATAATTTAATTGATCGATTTCTCGGTATAGTTTAAAAAAAGGAAGTACGAGTAGTTTGGGTAACATGTCATTCACATTCACCTCAAACATCACCACCCAAAAAAGCATAACAACCTCATACCTAAACAGTTACACAAACATACAACATACAACATATACCATACAACATACACCATACAGTACAGTGTATCTACATATATCCTCTCTCTGTAGTTGTGTACTCTATAACATTGAGACTAAGTTTGAGCTCATTTCTAGCTGATGTAATTGAGTTTACCTCTCGTCTCGATCCCAATTGCTATTGCATACATAAACACATTACCAACAGAGGTGTGGTGTTTTGTATGAGAAGTATGAGTATGGGGTTGATGTTGGGGTTTGGGGGTTAGGGTTGTGTATGGTGGTATGAAGGTAAATAGGTTTGTTCAACAGAAAAGTCCTTGTCATCCTTTCCCCAAAGGCGAGGTGATGTACTGTATCGTTCATTTACCATGCACAAAGTTAAGTTGGGTATAAATGTGTTTTGAGTTGAGGCTGGGGGGAATGGCTCCAGAATAGGTTGGTTAGAGATGGGAGTCGTTTTCATCCTCGTCTTTGGTCTTAGAGTACATATATATATACAATATATGTACAGTACATAGTTGGCCGACTTGGGACGGGTTCGTTCACTCGTATTTATCTGGCATGTTAAATATGTCTACCTGTGTAATTAATTTCATCATCCAGGGAGTGAAGGACTACGAGCATATAACTAAAACTAGGTGGGGGTATAACTGAAAATTACTTGGAATATTGTGGTTGCAATGGAAGCGACACCATCTGAGAATTGCCAAGAATTATTGGATTAGAATTTAGATCAAAGTAGGTTTATATAAAGCTCTATAGAGCTGTATTATATGTATGTGGATATAGGAAATGCTTGCGTACCAGTTTTGCTGAATAATTAATTAAAATGTTAATTACTCGAAATCGAGTATATGTAGGTAAAACGTCATCGCAAAAACAGTCATCAAAATCACTATACCTTCTCTACCACCTATAATACCTAGTCTAAAACTAGAACTTTTGGTTTAAGTTATACATAGATAGAAGCATCATTATCCTATAAGAATCTTCCCATCATATAGATAGAAACTTGCCTTGTTGGTTTATTTTTGAATGTTAAAAACAATATTTACTTTCATTGCTTTTATGTATGGGTACCTATCTACACAAGTCTGCAAAGAACATACGAGTATGACAGTATTATTTACGTTTATTGATTAATTCGAGATTTCAAGTGGAAATCATAGACACTTAAGAGGCAAAGAGCATTTGCATGATTTAAAGTTTATTGTTTATTTAAGTTCCATCATATATCTACATTCAAAATGAGTGCATATCTTTAGATCGTGCTTATAAGTTTGTATATATATGGTTCAAATTAAGATTGATGTTTAATTTAAGATACAAATTTATGGAAGAATGATGCTATTTGTCAATAATTTGATTTTATATTTATTTAAAATGAATTTGATTTAATTGTGACACAATAAAGGAAAAAACTTAATAAATTGAAAGCAATTTATTGGAATTTTCTATAAAGCGCAAGAGAGAAACACTTACTCCACTTAAGGCAATAAAATGAATATGAAAAGTAAACCGGCAATGTTATTTAGATGTGCTGAGCCATTGGTTATTTGCATCCTACAGGCAAACCCCCCAAAGTTAATTAAACTGATCAAAATAAATGGCGCCCAACGTAGAGTCTTCCCAATCTACCTTAAATAGCTTAAATAGAAACTAAATATTCTTGCAGACAATCATGCCTAAAATTTGAGATTTTAAACACAAAAAATTAATTTGAAAATTTCAAAGTTGACCAAACAACCAGAAAAAATGACAACGTCTAACTGACTCACTGTTAAAGTTTATAATATTAAGCGTTTTTGAGTCTAGGAAATAAGCACTCTTTCGCTACCAGTTTTTTTCTCAAATCTGAAGTGTTGAAAAATGAAAGAAAACTGCTGTTTTTTGGTTTAACACAAATGGCGCCCAACGTGGAGTCTCTCAAATCTACCTTAAATAGCTTAAACAGAAATAAAATATTCTTCCAAACAGCCATGCTAAAATTTGAAGTCTTTAAGTTGACCGAACAACCATAAATAATGACATGAAACATTTCCTTTTCTGATTCGACACAAATGGCGCCCAACGTAGAGTCTCTCCAATCTACCTTAAATAGAAACTAAATATTCTTGCAGACAATCATGCCTAAAATTTGAGATTTTAAACTCAAAAAATTAATTTGAAAATTTCAAAGTTTACCAAACAACCCGAAAAAATGACAACGTCTAACTGACTCACTGTTAAAGTTTATAATATTAAGCGTTTTTGAGTCTACGAAATAAGTTCTCTTTCTCTACCAGTTTTTTCCCAAATCTGAAGTGTTGAAAAATGAAAGAAAACTGCTGTTTTTTGGTTTAACACAAATGGCGCCCAACGTGGAGTCTCTCAAATCTACCTTAAATAGCTTAAACAGAAATAAAATATTCTTCCAAACAGCCATGCTACAATTTGAAGTCTTTAAGTTGACCGAACAACCACAAAGAATGACATGAAACATTTCTTTTTCTGATTCGACACAAATGGCGCCCAACGTAGAGTCTCTCCAATCTACCTTAAATAGAAACTAAATATTCTTGCAGACAATCATGCCTAAAATTTGAGATTTTAAACACAAACAATAAATTTGAAAATTTCAAAGTTGACCAAACAACCAGAAAAAATGACAACGCCTAACTGACTCCCTGTTAAAGTTTACAATATTAAGGGTTTTTGAGTCTAAGAAATAAGCACTCTTTCTCTACCAGTTTTTTTTTCCCAAATCTGAAGTGTTGAAAAATGAAAGAAAACTGCTGTTTTTTGGTTTAACACAAATGCCGCCCAACGTGGAGTCTCTCAAATATACCTTAAATAGCTTAAACCGAAATAAAATACTCTTCCAAACAGCCATGCTAAAATTTGAAGTCTTTAAGTTGACCGAACAACCATAAATAATGACATGAAACATTTCTTTTTCTGATTCGACACAAATGGCGCCAAACGTGGAGTCTCTCCAATCTAACCTTAAATAGCTTAAATAGAAACTAGATATTCTTACAGACAGTCCTGCCAAAAATTTGAAGTTTTAAAGTTGACCAAGCAATCACACAAAATAAATTTGAAGTTTTAAAGTTGACCCAACATCAACAAAGAATGACAATATCTGACTAACTGATTATTATTAAAGTTCATAATTTTAAGCTGTTTGGGGTCTAGGAAATAGTCATTCTATTACTGCCAGCTTCTCCTTAATATTAAGTGTTGAAAAATACAAAAAACACCTCTTGTTCTAATTCAACACAAATGGTGCCCAACGTGGAGGCTCTCAAATCTACTTTAAATAGCTAAAAAATACAATATAAACAAAATACAATACAAACAAAATATTCCTACAGAAAATCCCGCCAAAAATGTTAAGTCTCAAAATTGACCAAACAAGCATAAAAACGACAATGTCTCACTGGCTGCACGTTAGAGTTCAGATTATTAAGCTGTATGGGGTCTAGGAAATAATCTACCAGTTGAAAAAAAGACAGAAAACAGCCCTTTTCCTGATTCAACATAAATGGCGCCTAACGTGGAGTCACTCACTTTCAGAAAAGAACCAATCCCTTAATCTAAAGCTTAACAAATTTAACAAATAAAATATAACAACTACTTCATAAATACACCATCCACTAACCCTTGTTAGAAATCACAACTCACATTTCATAGTTTTTTTTTTCTTGACTTCCCTTTCATCCAAACAACCATCGTGTTTTTTTAATGCATATTAAGTGCGAAAGAAAAACAAAAACATCTTTAAATAATAACCCAACCGAAAGGAATAAACACTGCTGCATGAGGACGTAACACCTTTGTTCGCTACTCATCCAAAACACCATCATCCACCATCAGAAGGACTCATGGACATGGTCCCTCCTAACCCAAGCTAAAGCCCAACTTCGTGTTGAGCATCAATCCAAATTTTAAACACTGACATCTCAGACCATAGTAATTCTAACTGGAAAAAAGCAGAGAATACTTCTTCTCCTGCTGCCTGCTTGTCCAATCTGCATAATTAATGAATAGCAGAGTCCACTGTATCTTCATCATCAGTGGATGTTCATAAAATATACATATACCAACTGACTGTGTTTCGAAGGCTGATGGTGAAATGTTGA
Source organism: Eupeodes luniger (assembly GCA_951509635.1). Classification (NCBI taxonomy): domain Eukaryota; kingdom Metazoa; phylum Arthropoda; class Insecta; order Diptera; family Syrphidae; genus Eupeodes; species Eupeodes luniger. Next base: position 109,568,463 of record OX608075.1, read on the forward strand.
AATACCAGGGACTGTATAGTGTATAGTGAGGAAGTAAAGAGGATGACTTCCACTTTAGTAACTCTTTTCTGTAGTAACATGCACAACACCATACATTTTTGCTTTATACGAGTTGAAGAAGAAACAACAACACAAAAAAAGTTGTGTCTTGTCGGAATGAGCTGAGGCTATTATTTCTGAAGTTCTGGAGTTGGACTTTTCTACTCCTAAATAATATAGTTATAGCTTATAGAACTGATGTGTGTGCAATTTTGCAGTTCTCGAAGGCTGTCGAGCAAAGTTAGAAAGGAAAGGTCCAAGAGAGCAGACCCAAAAATACATTAAAACTTTTGCTTGGTGCTTGAAATGTCTACCTACCCAATAGGAGAAGCCACTTGATGTATTTTTTCGTTTGTCAAATATTCAAATGGAAGCAGAATAGCAACTTTTTCGATCCAAAATAATTGTGTTCCTTTTTGTTTCGCTTGACTTTTCTGTATGGAAAAAGGTCTAGGCATTTCTAGAAAACGTAACACTCTCTTTCGTTCGTCTTGCCAACGACTAGGACTACGACAGCAACGAAGATGTGAAGTGAGTCTGAGTACATAGCCCGAAGCACGAAAGGAGAAGACACAGAAAAAAAAATATGTTTCAATTGAAAAAAGGACTACCTTTAGATTTCTAAAGATGTTGACTCCACTTAAGGTAGGTATATCTGCGACGACGACGAGACGAGTGTGTCACTGTTTAGAATTTACTTACGATAAAGTTCTCGTGAGGATTCAGAAAAGATGGAAGCAGCAAGCGGTGGCAGAGTCAACGGCAAAACTATGTCCATGTATATGTATGTATATATAAAAATAAACCATGCGTTTCCGTAAGTCTCGTTCTATCTAAATCAGACACAAATCCATTCCTCCCCTTACTCGGTTCGTGTCCCTTAAACTTAATAACCAGAAGTTTAATCAAAAGAAACATCAAAGTCAAAACCACACTCGAGATGGAAATGTTGTGTGTTGCTGAGGGTTTTGAAATGTTTGTTTGCGGCATTTAGATTTCAGAGGAAAATGATATTTAATTCCTCTTTTATTTCTTACTGGTTTGGCGAGGTTGATTTTTTTCCCTTCGTCATATGATGTATTTTTAAGTGAAAAGAATTGATTTAACAATATTTATTTAAGCTTATAGGAAAAAGGGATTTGTATACTTGCAACTTTAGGGTTTTTAAATTTTCAAAAATTTTAGGGGTGATGAGTACACTTCAGATGATTGAATCCTGAACACTGCCAAAATCTGACAAATTAAACATTAGGATTTTACTATCATAATGAACGATAATGGAGCCTAATAATAATCATTTAGAAGATTCATGAAGTAAATCAACAGATTTTTTCTACAATTAAAAATATTGACAGTTCATAAACAACATGAGGTGTACACATGTCATTGTATGTTTAAAAGTCATTTTTGCAAATGGCGGCAAATGTCAAATATTCTATTCTGATATTTGAGAAACAAAAAATGGAAAATACACGTCAACAAAACAACTGACAACTTTTTGTGAAACTTTTTAGTCAAAAGATAAAGTCCCTTTAACATGAGCAACGCTAAAAGTCTTGAAATGACAGAAGAAATGCTGTGCACAAATGTTATTTAAGGCTTAAAAGTAATTTTTGCAAATGGCGGCAAATGCCTTATCTCTGCTCTGACATTTCTGTAAAAAAAAAAATGCAAAACACACGTCAACAAAACAACTGACAACTTTTTGCACTTCTCTTCAAATACTTTTCACATTGACAACACTAAAAGTAACATACTTGAATTGACAGAAGAAATGCGATTTGCAAAAATAATTGTATCATCACAAAAGTGACAGTTTAGTAATAAAATGCCGTATTACACGAAGAAAATATGCATAGAAGGACTCAAAACGTGTGATGAAAGTTTTTATCTTTCAAAATTGTATACAAAAATTATAACCTTAGCCTAAAAGACTGATAATTTACTGTTTTTACGTTATCTTTATAGATTTGTGTCTAACCGTTTACCAAAATAGATTGTCTGTTATCAAAAAATCACAAGTTGAAGTGCGTATAAAGGTATACACGCGGATAACCATTAATTTATTGTGTTTTAATTAAGATTGTTTGATAAAGAATATATTTATTACTTATAAGTAGTTGATATATGTACATATGTGTACGGACACTTAATTTAATCTTTTATTGAAGAGTTCGTTAAAATACATTTTGGAAATTTAAAATGATTTATAATCTAATCTAGACTTTAAAATGCATATTTTTATTTAACTTGTCACTTTTTAATTTTTAAAATCATCAAAACTTAATTGTCAAATATTCTTCTTTTTTTTAATTTTAAAAGCTAGAAAATTTATTTATGAACCATACCCAAACGGATTTGCTGTTTTATTTATTAAAATTTGAAATTTTTGTATTTGAATATATTTGCACATGTCTTACACTTAAATTATTGACCCTAATGTCATTTTTGGATATTTTCGAATAAAAACTCATTAAACTGTCTCTTTCATCAAAGTGAAGAACTTGAAGTTTGATTTGGTAGTATTCAAAAAATAGTCTACAAAATGACAGTCTCGAAAAAATGGCGGTTCTGGAGTTCCTATTTGATGCAGTCGTAGCTTGAATAATAAACCTTCTGTCAGTTTTTTCTTTCAACGCATGACAGATGACAAAAAGTTGACAGATGATAGGTAGTTTAAAGCGGTTAATCCCAAATAACCTACTTTATATGTACGTACATTTGTATGCTAAAATTTACAGCAATGTTTGTTTGTAGAAAAAGGCAAAAAGATTAGATAACAAAACAATATACATACATTCTAATAAACGATGCACCAATCAAAAAATTCGATTGAAAATATGTGCATATAATGATTTCAATGATTTTCAATATAAAAACTATTTATAGAAATATGTAGATGTAGCGTAAAAATAATGATGTGATTTTAAATTATTATCTCTAACTAGATTTCACAAAATCATGCCAATTTCACTCTTCCTATGAATTTTCCCCTTCTATTATAATATTTGTACCATATTTAGCTGTCAGTTGGGTAGTTGGATAGAGTGCGGGGCGGCGGCACAATTGTAGATGAGGCAATCAAGCGTCAATTGATTTTCAATAAATTAATTGGAACAAACTTGCTATCAATTTTCTAAAATATAAATAATAATTATTTTCCGCAATCAATTTTGATTTTGTTTTATTTTTTTTTGTCTGTGTAGTTTTCATTCATAAATAAATAATTTTCTATAGATTGAAAGACAGATAAGTTCAATAATATGGGATTTACGTGATTTATATTTAATATTAGATTATTATTATTAAATATTATAAAATACGTAATACATTTTGTGTTTTATGGTAAAAAATATTTTGCGGTTGAAATAGATCTAATAAATTTTGTACTGAAGTAAAAAAAAACTAAATTCAATCGAAAATAGTTGCATGTAAGCATACCCTAAGTAATTGGAAGTGTGTTGAGTTGTGTGAGCGTGATGGATAGATAATCGAAAAATGGTGTTAAAAAGTTGGAAAGATATCAGAAAGTGTCACCAGTGCTGTCAATTATTTAAATAATATTTAAGAGGATGTTCAGAACAAGTTCTCATGTAAATGCAGTTCAAGAATTCTATTGAGTCTAAATTATCTGTCAAACAGACAGTGCTGTCAAATAACTGCTATTTTTAATGTTTGAAACAATATGGAAAGAAATAAGTATCAATACAAATGTTGATAGAAAATTGAGGTAGGGCACAGCACACCCGATTTTCGAGTGTTTATGAGTCTCTATTATCAACACATCATAAAGAATAATGGAAATAATTTAGAGAAGTTAACAAAATGAATTGTTTTTCTAACATAAACAAGAATTTGTTAAATTCTTTTAATTTCATTTATATTATTTTATTTTATTTAAATTTAAAGATTGAATAAAACAAAATTAAAACAATATTTTTTTATCTCATATTAATATTTTGTTTTTGACTTGTATGTTGGATGATGAATTTCTATTTTTTTAAATAAACACGTAAATGTATTTTCAAGTGTTTAGAAAGCCTTATTAAAATCATTTTAAGAAAACCTTAACTCGTAAAACAACCAAAGCGGAAGTTGGTTTTTGGTTTGTGTTATCAATTTTGAATTCAAACTTTCCACACCACTTTTTTGTTGCATTCCCCTTTGTAGGTTTTCATTTTTGTAAAGAGGAAAGTGTTTAACAACTTTATGGAGTTTGGATATAGGATGTACTGTACGCCCATCACTATGCATATGCATCCATTTATTTATGCTCATGCAAGGCACATACATTTTTATGTATGGCATACATTGTGGAATTGAAAAAGAACATGTATGAAGGAAAAAATTCATTTTTGAAGCTTCTCCATTTTGTTGTGGGAAGTTTTATTTTTAAAAATTCTGAATTTCAGAATTCTCTCCAAAAAAAAATAAAAACCGTATATTCTTTTCCGGTATGTTTTTGTGTGGATTTGTCGTGTATGTAGGTTGTTTTTTGTTTTCTATATAAAGGATAAACCTTTGCCACATTGGGATCAAATGAATGATAGACAGAGACGGAAAAGGGAGTGCTTGGAGGAGCTTGGATGTTTTTATTATTATGATGGTTGGCAAATTGAACGAAGCAAACATAAAAAGTTAATACAAAGTGGTTTTTGTCACGTAAATTGTTATTCCTCGTTTCTGTTTTTGTTTTTTGTTTTCATAACGTATTTTGTGCTTCAACTTCACTTCGTGTCAAGATTAAAAACGTCAAATAAGAAAACAACAAAAATGTCATAAGTCAGTGTATATAAGGATTTGTTTGCATTCAAATAAATTTGTTGCAATAAGTATTTTCAAATTTAACACTGTTAGAATTTTCTTGTTGTATAAATAAATTCAGCAAAGTTTTTGTTAACACGTAATCATATCGAATGAAAATACAATAATTGATGGAAATTGTATAATAAAGTCAATAAAAATTTGATTAACTATATCCTTGCATACCCCCCACAGCCAGACACTGGAAAAAAAAAATACTTTCCATCCTTGGTTTGGAATTGTTTACAGAAAAATAAGAACGAAAAAATTAAATGGTGTGTTGCAAAGCGCGAAGATTGGTTATGGTTTCACTATATGTGTGTACAGTTATACTCGTAAATATGAGCAGGCATAATAGAATTTAATAATTTATTTTTCTTGTGATTGTTTTATTTGGAACAACGACGACGACGTCGACAACGATGATGATGAGATTATGAAAGGATGAAGGCAATGAGTGTTTTAATCATACGATATTATGTTTGTTTTTTGTTTTGTTATTTTATTTCAAGCTCATAATTGAGTTATTATGGTATATTTGGAATTTGTAAACAATCAAATATTCATAAAGCGTAGAATAAATAAACAAAAAAACTAAATTTGTAGCTCGGAATACAGATATAAAATGTACATATATGAATTTGACAGAAGGAAAAAATTCTGCCAATTTCAAACTCTGAAAAATAACCCCAATGCATGTGTACACAAAATTAAATGCCCCAATGAATCACCATCTTGTTTCCTGTAGTTCAAAAATGTTCAAGGTAAACATAGAGAGAGATTAAGAGTATTTGAACTCAATTGGTGTATTAGGAGAAGTATGGGTAATTTGTATTGGGTGTTTATTTAATCGGCAGCACTGTTTTTCTTTTTGACAACTAATCTGACAGATGATTAGAATCACTAAGTGTCAGAATTATAATAGAATTTTATTCACAATGTTTACAGAATCCTATATGAGAATGGTGCGGAGGAAATAAAATGTCAATTTTGACATTTGTACCGAAGTAAATATGTCTAAAAATTAAGGATGACAGAATCCGATGTCAAATGGAATGTCAATTTTGATAATTATACCACAACAAAAATGTAGAAAAGATTACTCTGAATCCATCAGCAGATTATTCGTCAGATGCTGTAATGTGTGGGATGTGCTGAAATTTGCCTCAGATTGTGCAGGGTCATTCATTTTTTGGTTTATAAAGTAAAAAATAATAAAATGGAGCTTGCAATTAAGTTTGAAAAAAGTCATAGGATTCAACTGGCTACCTTGGGAAGAGTTGCAGCTTGCAATTTTTTTGAAGAAATGCTTAACCACTTTTTCGAACATTTAGGTTAGTATTGTGACATATCATGAGTATTGTTGGTTTTTAATGCGTCTAGAGTTCGGGTAGTAGTATTGTGGCGTGATGGTTAGTGCGTTCGACTGTCATGCCAGAGGCCTTGGCTACAATCCCTGCCTCTGTCATCTAACTGGTACTGCATCTTGCGAGGAATTGAAAAAAAATACTCTAAGAGTAAAGCATCTTGCACATGAGCAACGAACTGCGAACTGTGGATGTTCGCATATTTTGACTTTTCTTTCACATGAGCTTTTATTTCTATTCGCAGGTAGCGACGAATTGTCAACCCTTTTCTCCATATTTTCGTCAGCCATCATCTTTCCCACAAAAACAAAACAAGAGTGGTATAATTTTGAGGTTAAGTTGAGCGCGAACAATTTATTCGTTGCAGTGTGGATGGTATGTGGAACGCGAATAGAGTTTGACAGTTCGCAGCAACCACACTGCGATTCGTTACTACCAAATTGTTTTTACAAAATTCTCTTGTTTTAGAGAACAAAATGCAAATTTTATTATCCTAATATTAGTGTCAATTGGTTTCTTATAATTTAAATGTGTTTTTGTGTGGAATTGACTTTTTGAAATGTGTAAAATCACGTTTGTTCGTCCATTCGCAGTTCGCAGTTCGTTGCTCATGTGCAAGGTACTTAATTGTCGTCATGAAAATCTGTTTTCTTAAATTAGCCGTTCGGATTCGACTTAAAACTATACAATATTTCTCGCACATAGGAATAGTTTAAAGTTGTAAGTCGCTTAACCCTCGTTCTCAACGGACCTAGTTCATTTATATCTTTATAGTTCTGGAATGATTCGCGTTGACACATCGCCGCCGCCGCCGGTCTTTTGCCCTACACAAAAAAATTGAATGACATCGAATAGCATGCTCTTTGTGGTCAATTGACGTCAAACTTCACGGCTAAAAACTAATCACGCAACCAAAATGTGTGGCTTGTTGAAACCACATATTGTCCAAGCGAAACACCTTCAACTGCCGCGAATGTCGAAAAATCCATAAATTCGACTCATTAGCAATACGTGTACTTGCAGCATAAATATTTTCGACAGAGCATGCATTACAATGATGAACAGACCCTACGACATCAGTAACGCTTCCAGTATCTTAAAATTTGTTTACAATTGTAAAAATAACAATTTTAACTCGTTAGATAGTTAAGTGATCCATTATGTCAAATAGCAAACAACTAGTATTATGACACTTGAAATGACAGCTCAGTTTGACAGGTATCAAGTGCCAGCGCTACCACCTAGAAAGTACCAAATAAATTACCCTATAATAGTATAATCAAAATACATTTTGATTAAAGAACCATCTTCAAAGACGTCTGCTCTAAAATCCGTGTTCCATAAAATTAAAAACAAAACCATTTTCCCTGTCATTTTTCATTCGAGATAAAAATAAACGAAGCAAAAACAAAAAATAATCAAACTTCCCATTAGGTCATTTCATATCTACAAAAAAAATGTATATAAAAGTCTACTACACACAATTATGAACGAATAGTCTGGCTTTTTTTTTTCTGAAAAGACCAAGTACTCTATTTGTGGTTCTTAATTTCGTCAAAATCCACCCAAGCGAGTTAGCATTATAAATGTATGTGCATAAAGAGAAGGCGGTAGCATAGCGCCACCACAACTCAACTCTGTGCTGATACTATGTTGTAGATGCCGTTGGCATCGTATAGTGGATAGGGTAACACACAATTTTCTACAGATACTTTTCGCATAATAATTGTGGCATATAATAATTTTTTTTTTTTAATGTATCTACAGTCGTATATACTTATAGCTGATGGTAGTCATGATCCATCTAACCATGAAATACTCGCTATGTTGGTTTTCAGATACAGATAAAGCAGCAAAAATGGCAAAAAATGTAGATTTCAGCAACAAAAATACAAAATAAAAATCTCTCATCTTGTCGTTGTCGTCGCGTCGGTCGTTCGGAGTGGCGGCTCGGCGGCAAGTTTTGTTATTTAAATGATTTTTTATTATTTAATTTTGTTTTTCAATTTTCTCTGCTGCTTTTTTAGCAATGTGCTGATTTTGTTCTTTTTTCTTTTTTATTATAATGTGGTTTTCTTTTGTAATCAAATCGCATTAAAGCGCAAATTAGACAAGTTTGTGCGGTTGTTTTTGTTTTATTTTTATATTTTAAATTTTTATTCTTTTTTAAATGACGACCAATTCAGTTGAAGTTTTGTTGTATTGTTTTTGTGGGGAAAAGTGTTGCCACATTGTTAGAAATTTGTTTTTCAAGGGGTCTTCAAGTTCGAACTTCATTTTATTAAATTTTGAAACATTTTCAATAAACTTGAGTACAAATATTGTTGAAAAGAGTATTATTTCAACTCACTTTAGTCAAAAATATTGAAAGTTTTAAAATTGAATATATATCAAGTTTCGAATGTTGGGCGCCATTTGGCTAGAAATTTAAAAAAAAATTCAACTGACTTTAATCGAAAATATTGATAATGTTAAAATTGAACACATTTCATGTTTCTAACGCTAGGCGCCATTTTGTTTGAAATAAAAAAAAGAACATTTCAACTCACTTGAATTGAAAATATTCAACTCACTTCAATCGAAAATATTGAAAGTCTTAGAATTGAATACATTTCAAGTTTCGAACGTTGAGCGCCATTTTGCTTGAAACTTTTTAAAAAATACCTACAAAACTTGCACTTAAAGGGGTTTTAACTTTCTCTTAAATACTAAACAATACCTAAAGCCTTAAAGAATACAAGATAAAACTTTCCGGCTCCGAAAACTCTTTATCTGGCAACCCTAGATAAGGCTAAAAGGGAGCATCAGAAAAAAATATATTTATAATAATTCAGTTGGATGAGAATGATGTTCTTGCTGCGGAATGTTTTCAAATGCTTTCACGTACAAACCGACAATAAAGATGATGATACTGGGGGGATGTCGTTGGTTGATGGAGGATGATGGTGATGGTCGGTCGAGTGTGTATATATAGGATCGAGGAAGAGAAAATCTGGTTTAGTCAGGGAAATAAATTCAACAAAACTCTGAATGCGAAGATACACAAATAAAAAAAAAACATCAACACAAAATAAAAAAAAAAAACAGAGTATTAAAAAGGAATACAAAACGAAGAGAAACAAAATAAAAAGTTCAGAAGAGGATGATGATGGTTTTATGCTACCAAAGCCTTAGTCAGTGTTTTGATCGTATCTTCATAAGGTATTTATATGAAACCACTTAGTGAGAATAAAAACAAAAATCTTTTGATACACAAAACAACCCAAACATAAACAGAAAAAAGATTTAACCAAAAAATAAAAAAAAAAATAAAAATATTAAAAGATACCAAACCAAGTGGGAATGAGGTTGAAAGTAACTTGTTTTTTGTTTCTGTTTTTACTTGATGTTGTTGTTGTTATTTTTGTTATCTCATCATCGTTCGGTGTCGTCGTTGAGATTCTTTTTTCGATTTAATTTCGTTTTTTATTTTAGGTTTTATTTTTTGAAGTTAAAACATTCGTTGTGGGTACTACGTATAAATATACACCACCTACCTACCTACCTGTACCACAACAATGTATCTACCATAATATAGGTATATGTATATTCAATAATAAAGTTAACAAGCGACATGTTGTCAGAATAAATTTGAAATTAGCTTATAAGATAAATACATACCTACCTATCTCTAAAAAAAAAACATACAAATTTCCACTTGAGATTCGTAAATATGATTATTTAAAAGCTACTGTAAAATTAGTGATGTGTATATAAAAGGCGTGTTACGCCTGCCCCACCACGCCACCGACCGGGAGTTTTTCTGTAGGCAGGATTTTATTTTATAAATCTTCTGCTGTTGATGTTTTATTAAATTGTTTTTTTTTTTTTTTTTTTTTTCTGAACAGTCTTATTTATGATAAGATTTTGTTGTGTTTATTAAAATGGTAAAGAAATAATATCGTCTTTCTTTTTTTTCAGCAGAGAGCCCTTAAGCTGGTATATATGTAGGTATATGAAAGGCAAAAGGTGGTATTGTTATTTATGTAAATGGCGCCCAACGTCCAATAATGCTTTAAACGGATAGATACATAGATACCCACGCTACTGTTGGATAGAAAAAGAGATTTCTTATACTTTTCAACTCATCTTCTTGTGTATATCTATTTATTTAATCTTCTTAGATATAGTCAATTGTGCACAGCAGATTGTAATAAAAATAATCAATTTTCTCACAGACCGAAACCATAGCGAAAATGAAACTATGAAGAAATTGAGCGATAAAAAGGGATTAATTTCAATTCCAATTTTCTTCTTCTTTCTCTGAAATAAAATGAATTCTTGCAAACTCAATTTATGTAGTTTCATTTTGTTATCAATTTTATTATAGTTTTTCAATTTCAGTTAGTTTTAAGTCACCTTTATGGTTTGTTCAAAAAGTTTCGAATATAGAATGGCGCCCAACGTTTGAAACTTGAAATGTATTCTGTTTCTAAACATTCAATGTTTTCAACGAAAGTGAACTGAAATCATGCTCTTTCCTACAATAATTGTATCAAAGTTTATCAAATATTTTGAAATTCGTTAAATGGCGCCCAACGTTGAAAACTTTAGAGTGGAAATGGCGCCCAACGTTCGACACTTGAAATATATTCAGTTTTATAACTTTCATCATTTTTGACTACATTGAAATCATGATCTCCCATACAATATTTATGCATATATTTTTAATATTGAGTTCATTAAAAATCGTGTAAATGGCGGCCAACTTTATACATCTCAAAGTGCAAATGGCGCCCAACTTTCGACACTTGAAATAGGTATAATCATGTTTAGAACTTTTCATATATTCAACTAAACTAAATTGAGCTGTAATCATGCTCTTTCCCACAATGTTCTTACATTTTTAATACCAAGTTCGTTAAAAAATTTTGAAAATCCGTAAATGGCGCCCAACGTTTAAAACTCGAAATGTATTAATTTTTAAAACTTTCAATGTTTTCGACAAAAGTGAGTTGAAACCATGCTCTTTTCAACAATATTTATATCAAAGTCTATACAAAATTTTGAAAATCGTTAAATGGCGTCCATCGTTGACCACCTGAAATTGCAAATGTTTTAAAACCTATATTCATTAAATGGCGCCCAACGTTAAACATCTCAAAGTGCAAATTCCCTACGTTCGACACTTGAAATCTAAACAGTTTTAGAACTTTTTATATATTCGACTAAATTGAGCTGAAATCATGTTCTTTCCTACATTATTATTATTATTTTTATATCAAGTTCATTGAAAATTAGTTAATGGCGTCCAATGTTCGAAATATGAAATGTATTCAGTTTCTTCAAAACTTTCAATGTTTTTAACTAAAGTGAGCTAAAAACATTCTCTTTAATACAATATTCATATCAAAGCTAATCATTTTTTTAAATCGTAAAATGGCATCCAAAGTAGCGCTCTTTAAAGTGTAAGTGGCGCCTAACGTTCGACAATTGACTTAACTTTCTGTATTTTCGACTTAAACAAGTTGAAAAAAAAACATTTTCTACCGTTTTTTTTTATATATTTAATACTAAGTTCATTAAAAATGTCGAAATCCTGTAAATGGCGCCCAACGTGAAACACTTTAAAGTAAATTTTTGTTTTAAAAGTTATTTTTTTCTTTCCGAATAAGAGAAATTATTATTAAAGCTCTTCAGATGGCATTTTTAAACCATGGATTTTCAGGTTTTCTTATTCCGAAAATGGCGCCCAACGTTAATAGAACTTCAAAGTATTTATGAATTATTTATTTAATTTTCAGTTAATGCACTCAAAGCTCTTCCGAATAAAAAGATCAATTTAAAATACCTATAGATAGCTTACTCAATAAACAACCGGACAATTCCACCTTGTGATAATTAAATTAAAATCCATAATAATTATAATATTTAAACATTCATGAAAACAAAACAAAAATGCCAACGCCCTCATTAAAAATGAACAAACGTTTTTATGTTTATTTTTTTTCCAGACAGAACAAATTTAACACTCACCCAAAAATAAAACAGAAAAATAAAATAAAAATAGTAATAATAATGAAAAAAAATATTCAAGCCAATCGAAATGAATTTCAATTAAATTCGAAATATTTCTACAAATATTTGCATTAAATCGAAAATTTTAATTTATCATCATCAACATCATAGCTCATATATTTGTATGTATATGAAAGTTGTCGTGTCAATGATGCAGTAGGTATACGACAAATGACATGACTATGAGTATGAGTACAAGCATAACTACTCGAACTGGACGACTCGACTGCTCCTCTTGTCAAGCTTTTCATTTTCATTTTCAACTTTACTACTACTACTACTGTTGCTGTTGAACAGCAGCAATGGCAGCAGCACCCTGTTTTCCTTGATGGCACTTATAATTGAATATTTACCTCTGCATGACTACAGCCTCGCCCAAACTTTTGAGTCTCAGAAAATAGCATTTGTATGAGTGCTGTTTCTGTCCTCTGGGTCTGGGTTATTGTGTAGCACATTCAATATGTATGAAAATATGTATCTGATGGGAAGGACGAAGAGTATGAGACGGGGGAGAAATGCAAATTTACATCCGGATGTAAAATATTTTACCAATATTCAATGATGAATGGGTATTTTGGAAAATTCTTGTTTAAATATAAACACAAAAAAAAAAAATAGAATTGAACGTACCATTGGATTGCCTCAATTTATTCATTGTTGTCATTCCGAGAAAATTTCTGTTCAAATATTTAATTCATATGGCAAATATAACGAGTATAGAAAGCAAAATAATAATCCAACTACACTCGTATGTTGTACATAAGTAAATATTTATAATGATGGTTATGTGTGTGTTAGGTTATAGCGGCATGTGTGTTCTTTAGAACGGTTTGCATTGTGATTTAATTTCCAATATACCTAGAATTGATTTAGCACATTTATTTATTGAGAAGTGAATATATTATTCTAAGGACATAATTTTTTGTAAAGGAACTAATAAAATAAGTAAAAGCTTGAAAATATTTACATTTAATCATTTGAATAAAATTATCATACAATTTATTTACTTAGAGAAATGATTATTTTGTATTTTGGAAAATGGCGCCCAATATGAAGACCAAAACATTTTATTTCAAGTTTTAAAAAACTTATAGTTGTGAATTTCCTTTTTCTTTAAAAAGTCTTATGAATAACCAATGATCCACTGGAAAAAAACCTTTATATTCATGGAGAACTGAAAGACTTTGTAGTTTCATTTTTACATCTTTTAGAGTCGATCATTTTAGCTATACATCATCTCCTTAGTCTGCTTTTAAATACACATATTAATGTAATTTTCGTTTGAAGTAAAATCGTAGCTTAATTAGAGCAATTTATTTAATTTCTATTAAGTGGCGCCCAACGTGGGAAGCATTTCCGAACAGTTTTTTCGTTTTTATCTCTTGAAATTTTTTGATTAGAATAATACATATATAATATGTTGAATGTTGAATGAGAACCACACTTTATGGTCGAATTTTTGTCTGCATTTCATTTGACATTTCTCAATTTTAAACTAATTCAATTTGAACCATCGAAAGATACGCAATCGAGAAACGCGTTAATGTTATTCAGGCTTATTATGAAAATGGGCGTTCAAATCAAAATGCATATCGTAGTCAATTTAATCGTCGAAATGTGAGTACAATCTTGCAAAAATTTGAAAAAACGAGGTCTGTAGAAAAAGTGAAAACACCAGAAAATATTGTCGTGTCCAACAATTGGACCACTCAAGCTCGTCATTGATGAACATTATGCAAAATGACTTGAATTTACACACTTAAAAGAAGCAATTGATTCAAGAACTTAAGCCTCTTGACCATTTCAAAAGTCATCAATGTTCAGAATGGTGGCAAGAAATGGCAACAGTGGTTGATGAATTTTTGAAGAAAACCGTCTTCAGAGATGAGGCACATTTTCGTCTCAGTGGATTAGTCAATAAGCAGAATTGCCTCATGGCGCATTTGGGCGAATGATAATCCAAGAGTGACTGTCGAAAAACCAATGCAACCACAAGAGTGCCGTAGCTTAATTGGAGCAGTTAATTCAATTTGTTTTAAGTGGCGCCCAACGTGGGAACCAACATCAACGCTGTTCTTCGTATTTATCTTTCGGAAAATATTTGAAATTTTGTATTGAATTAGGTTAAGTTTAAAACTTGTATTTAGCTTATAACTAAATAAATAAAATGTAAATGAGCTCTCTTATCAAACGAAAGTCTTAGATGTAAAAAAGTTGAAACAAGTTTTAATAAATTTGTGAAAATACATCTTAGCTACATCCAAATGCATGAGTCAGCTCCTTTAATCTTTCCACTTTAAGTTGAATTTTGATTTATTGTTACACACAACAATTGAGGAATGAATATAAATAAACATCTTTTTTTAAATGGCGCCCAATGTGAGTTTCACGAAATGTAGTTGAGAGAGTGTAATTGATGCGATTTTTGCAATAACTGTTCCTTAAACTTAATTATTTTCTTTGCAAAGACTCAAATCAAATGAAAACCCACTATTTATTTATTCGCTTAAAGCAAAACAACATACAAAATTAAAATTCTTCTTTTTTTCCAAAATTTGTTCTAGGTACGTACTTCCGTGAATAGAGTATACTCTATACACTTTGTCAAAAGAAATAAAAACAAACATAAAATTAGCTAGCAAAAGGAATTCCAACCTTTGCATATTCTTCGTAGATATGTTCGAGTCTCCATCCTAAGGTAGGAATCCCTAAATTGAAAGCGAGAGAGAGAGAGAGAGAGAAATATCATCGTTGTCGTTTGTCTGTCGTGTCGTGTAAATTTGAATTCAACTAAACCAAGGGAATAATTAATTTCGTATAACGCTTTCATCTATTCCGGGCACGTACTAAAAATATTTATATAATTCCATGCATTCACTAGCACTCTCTGTATGTCGTTCCGTTTGCCATTGCCTTTCACATTCACCGTTGTCGTCGTCGATGTTGTGTCAACGAAAAGGACCATGGAGGTTTGTTTGTTTTTTTTTTTTTTTTTTTTAATAGGGTATCTTTCTATCTTCAGCTACAATTCATGAATTTTTGTTTTTTTTTTTTGAGTTTGCATTCGAAGAGAGGAAAAGAATATCGTCCGTCTTTGTGTAGTTTTCTTTCTTTGCTTACTTTTTTTTTTAGCAAGTGTGTTCGTATATGCAAAAGTTTTTTTTTTTTTTTATTTTACTTTTTTCATCATTCATTCATTCCAGGAAGAAAGTCAAAGGGATGGAGGATTTCATTTTCAACATTTACATTTTGCCCTCTAGGAACGAACACGTTTCTAATGTAGCATTGATAGAATTTTACGAAACTGAATAATAATGAAGGCAAGAAACTAGAGAAAAAGAGAGAGATAGAATAAAACAAATAAGATACCTACAAGGACATGAAAAAGAAATCCAATGAACGAAAAAAAAAAATACAAATATAAAATATAAAATGAATGTCCTTTTGTGAAATGAAATGTTGAAGCAATGGATGTAGAGCATCAAGGGAGGAAAAAACGTCAGGATGAGGAAGAACTTGGATTTATCTATCTCAAGCCATCGAAATGATTTTACTCAATGTGAGAAGTTTATAAAAGATAAATGTATTTATTCATATGTAGTAGATACGATATACGACGACGTATGAGTATATGATTTGCTATAAATCTATAAATAGATACAAATTGATGAAGAACTTTGAAGACAAAGCAAAATGGATATATCTTTTTGTGAATAAATCTCATATTTCAACAATTGTCCTAAGTTTTTGATTTGATTTATAAATAAAAAGGATTTATTTATTGTTCTAGTTCGTCCACTTTTTAAGATTGTCAAGACCATTTCTATAAATTTCTAGTGAAAAACTTTAATTAATAAAGAAGTCGACTCAAAAATATTAGAACTTAACTTGTGTCCAGAGTTCTGCTGAAAAGCACATAGAATCATAAATGAGCTTTCGTTACTATGAAGCTCTGTAAAAATCTCCATAGAAGAAATGCTTTGTTTTTGAATTATAGAAGTTACTTATTTCTTAACGCTTCTTATATTTCGTAAAAGCTTCTTTTAAGGACTGCTTTTAATAAAAAAGCATATTTAATGCTTCTGATATGAAACTCTCAACGAACAGCATTTGGCAACATCTTTAAATTTGCATTGATCAAAACTTTGTATTTTCAAAAAAGCTATTACTTCTGTAAAACTTCTATTAAATTTTCAAACTTTTACTAACAACGTATTCGATTTAAAAAAATTAGAAGCTAGCTTGTTTCCAGAGATCTAATGAAAAGCACATAGAATCATAGAGGAGCTTTCGTTACTATGAAGCTCTGTAAAAATCTCTTTAGAAAACATGCTTTGTTTTTGAATTTTGGAAGTTACTTCATCCTTAACGCTTCTTTTATTTCGTAAAAGCTTCTTTTAAAAACTCCTAATAAAACAGCATATTCAATGCTTCTGATATGAAGCTCTCAACGAACTGCATTTGGTAACATCTTTAAACTTGCATTAATCAAAAGTTTGTGTTTTGAAAAAAAGATATTACTTCTGTAAAACTTCTATTAAATTTGAAAACTTTTACTAACAACCGTATTCGACTTAAAAAAAATTAGAAGCGAGCTCGTTTCCAGAGATCTGCTGAAAAGCACATAGAAGTATAAAAGAGTGTTAGTTACAATAAAGCTCTTTAAAAATCTCCATAGAAAAAGCGCTTTGCTTTTGAATTATAGAAGTTACTTCTTCCTTAACACATCGTTTCTTTGTTAAAAGCTTCTTTTAAAGAATGTTTTTGGTAAAAAATTTAATAAAATGCTTCTGTTATGAAACTATCAACGAATTGCATTTGTTAAAATCTTTAAACTTGTAACAATCCAAAATTTGAATCATTAAGAAAGCTTTAACTTCAATAAATCTTCATTAAAGCTTGTAGTTTTAATTTTTTGTGACTGTAAAGAGCTCCTAATTCAAATAAGACTTCCATTAAGCTTGTAGATTCAGATTTCCGTGAGAGCTGATTAGAATCAGTATGTTATCTTAGGGTGTAAAAAGCTTAATGAAATCTTCTTTTATGAAACTATCAACAAATCGCATTTGATAACATCTTTAAACTTGTAACAATAAAAAATTTGAAACATTAAATTAACTTTTACTTCGATAAAACTTCCATTAAGTCTGTAGTTTACATTAATTGTGGCTGTAAAGAGCTTTTAATTCAAATAAGACTTCCATTTAGCTTGCAGATTCAATTATCCGTGAGAGTTTTTTAGAGCAGTATGTACTGTTAGCTTGTAAAAAGCTTCCATTCCGAATATCTATGAGAAAATTAGAATATTTTACATCTTTAAAGTTGTTTTGAACATCAATAAGAAAGATATTACTTTTATAAAGCTTCAATTATATTTTGTAAGCATAAGAAGTTTAAATTCTACTAAAGTCTTGTTTTCGTTAAAGGTTTCTTTTTGTTTTCATTTCAATTGATATTTGTATTACAACAAATGCAGATACATGAATAAATTTTTAATACGTCAAAATGTCAACCAAATTTACCTTGATCCCCATAAGCCTATCGTTGAATGTGCATTAAGCACAATTCCACTTTTAATCTTAAAATAGAACTTAATTAAATTTAACAAAAAATTTGCAAACGTATAATATTTCATTTGTCATCTATAAAATTTTTATTTAATTAACCAATTTATGACAAACGATTATATTAAATATTCAATCATTATACAAAAAAAAAAAATAAAATATATACATATCCAACCACATTAAATCATTTATAAAAGCTCGGTCATATCTCCCACGAACCATCATCAATAAAATTTACTCAAACCCGGCAATTATTATAAATAATTAAAAATAGCAATATAATGACAAACCAAAATGAAATAATAAAAAAAAAAAACAAATATCATTCTGCCAGTTGAATAATTTAATATTTATCGCACAAACATATTGTCCAGAATATAAAATAAAAGTGTGGGTGGGTGGCGGGTTTGTGATGATGGTTTAACCTATCCTTTATATACGCCCCATTCCACCCCTCACGTCTATCCAATTGCTCAAATAAAAATATACAAAAATATTTTTAAAATTCAAAACACACCAAAAATATACTAAAGATACGAGTACTACGGAAATATTTGCATTTTGAAATTCATAGATAAAAGTGGAGATACAGTAAAAAAGAGAAATATATGCCCACGAAATATATAAATATAAAATTCCGACAAATTAAAATTTATGATTTATTTATTTGCTCGCCTCTTTGTTGCATTTTATAACTTTTAACGAATTGATTCAAATTAATAATTCAAAAAAGTGCAAAAAAAAAAAAATAAAACAGAGAAAAGAAAATATAATTTGTAAAATAAACAAAATCCTATAATGCTACTTTATAGGTTAACCAAATCCACATATAAATATCTACCCTCTCTTATACATCTGGGTTTATAGCTTGTACAGCAGGGGGGCTTTTAAAATTCAATTTAAAATTATATCCTTCTCTCGTATTCAAAAAGACCAAAGAACGGCGCGGAGCTGTGGCGGCGATACGGACGGGTGGCGGACATGCAAACCAAACACACACACACACAAAAAAACTGCTAAAGGGCAAACAAACTTATTGAGACATAGGCTGATTTAGCGATGGCGTGTTGGGTAGGGCGAAATAAGTTATTTGACAGCTAATGTCAAAAGATAATAAGTTGTGAAACAAAAATGTTTCATCTTTTGTTTTAGAAGAACTAAGAACTAAAACATAATCTCTAAATAATTTGTGACTAAGGGCCCGGTTATACCTATCAGTAAAATCCATCAGTAAAATGTTTGTTTTTAGTTTTTGAACATGTTACAGATTTATTTCTAGCAAAAGATTGATGCAATAGATGAATCCTATATTCAAGTATATTTTTCAAAAAGAAACAATGCATTTAAAGTTTTATTAAATTTATAAATCCATTTTAATTTTTTTAATGATGAAATTTCATTTTACTGAACAGCTGACTGCCAAAAGCCAAAAAAAATTCCATCCGTTTTACTGTTGGTGTTCCAATTTTTTACTGTTCCGATCACATCATTGAAAATTTTACTGATGAAAGCAACAGTAAAAAAATTGTCTGAGGCGCGAAGCCTCAAAGTGACATTTAATTTAATGACGTAAATTTACTGATTACTATAAACGCTCATCAGTAAAACATTTCAGATTCCTTCTGTTTCAAATTTTACTGATGGATTTTACTCATAGCTATAACCGGCCCTTAGTCGGTTTTTAATCGGGGGTTAAAGTAACAGGAAAATAAGCTTGTTAACATTTATCTATCCTAAATATATCATAGGTAGATATCCCTACGGTTTTTAACAGATTAAGTGGAACCCAATTATTCAAGTCAAATAAAAACCAAATCAAATTACACCATTGGCGAATTAATCTTCTTTTAATCGGGGTGTAAACGATATTAAATGGATAGTTAACATTTGTTCTCCCACATATCAACGGAAGATATACGGACGAGGAATTAGGAATGGAAATTGTTGGAGTCAAAAAGCACATAAATCTGGTTAAAAACATTTGTTTTAGTATACATCGTTTTGGTCAATGTTTTTCAATGTTGATCAGTTAACCCTTAGTAAATCTGGAGATTATTAACCTCTAAGGGCTTTCTGAAGAGATTTTAACAAAGTAAGTAAATTATTCTTTTGAGCTTTACTTTCGGTTAAACCTTTGTTAAATTATTAACCGGAGCTAGTCGATTACAATCCTAATCCATAGGGAATCTAATTTGGCACAACTAATTTTGTTTAGCTAATAAATGTAATTTAATCAAAGTTTAGACAGTTGATTCTTGTATCTGAAACATTTTGATTGAAGCGATAGACCAAAATCCAAATATCAAAATATTATTTTTAGTCCCAGTTGTGTATATCGTCGATTGAAGATTGAAATTAAGCTATTTCATGGGATTAACTCAGGTCAAATCAGGGTTAATGTAATTTCATTTTTCATACTTAAAAAGAGTATTTTTAACAGAAATTAACCCCAAAATATATTTGCCAAATGGCTGCCCAACTACGGTTACAAGACCAATTCAAACATTTACGGCTATATGTCCTCCATAAATTTACAAAGTCCATTTTTAAGATCTTGAATTGATTGTGGAGAATTGGTACAGATTTAATCTTCTACATGGCCCCAAGGAAACAGAAAGTCTAAGACCTAGTGTACACAAGCGACGGAGACACTACGGTGTCACATGCGGGCTTTTCTCAATCCGCAGTACGTGTTTTTGGCTTAAAACAATAAGGGTTTATAAGAAGAAACGGGTAATTTTTGCGTATATCGTAAATAAAAAATATGTTATTGAAAGGAAACAACGTTATTTGGTGCATCCAAACAACATTAATAAATAGAAGACAAAATCCTTAAATTCTTATTTTCAAATGAGCGTAAAATCTTTTGATGTATTGGGCTTATACAGGTGAATCCAAGACCTCTGGCATAACAGTCCAAAGCTCTAATCATCACGCCACGGGTACTACACATAAAACTGCGAGTGTTTTTTTTCCCGAGGGTGTGTGTACACTACTTTATTTATTTTTTAGTACTTTATGACTCAAATACTGTGCCGCAGCATCACCGTGCGTCAAAATAATTTTTGTGGTCATCGCGTTACTTTCTTCAAGAAGTAACATGGTCAGAACACCTATCCTACAAAACTGCGTACTGTCGTTTAAAAATTTTGTTCACTAACTTTGTAGTGAACTACCATTTCCATTGAAGCTCAATTTTTAGTAATGAAGTATAGTTTTCACATGTAAAATGCGAAAATGTGACAGCTGTCTACAACTTATATGTAGATAGTTGTTTATATCGAAAATCTGTCACGACTCAAGTACAGAGTTCCAATCTTAAAACTGTCATAAGGTTGTTATAATTTTATTTTGTTTTAGAAATCCACCCCTGTCATGAGAAAATCAACAAGAGGCAGGCAGACAAGCAGGCAGAGTAGGAGTTTGATGATTGAAAACAAAAAAATATATCATGAGGTTTTATAAAAATAAAATCATATTTCTTTCCCATCGTTCGTGTCCGGGTCCGGGTCTGTCCAACCAGCCAACCCAGCCCAACCCAACCGAACCATCCATCCACTCATTCATCTATCTATCCGTCCTGACCTGAATGAAGATTAATAACATCAAAGCGTTTGCCCCAATTAAAATAAAATTCATTGTAGCGAAAGAGGAGCAAAATAAAAAATAACTAAAATAAGTTTGAAGGAAATTGGGGGTGACTGACTGTACATATATGCGGGGCTAAAATAATGACAGTTGGGGGATGGATTGGATAGGGTATACCTTTTAGCACGAACAGAGCTAGATTTATGCAGTGATGATGTTTATGGGGTAAAAGGGCTAGAATATACTGATAGAGCAGTGGTTTAGTTTTATTGTAGCCTCCCTCCCTCCGTCCTTTTCTCTCTGATACAAGGACATAGGTATGAACTGCTTCTCTATGCCATAAACTATTAAAGCCATCTACACGGCGCGGCGGTCTTTAAAAAAAAGATTGAAAAACTAGGTAAAATTTTCTTTTCATTTTTACTTTGTATTTTAAAATTACAAAAATAAACAAACAAAGATGAAAACAAAAACAAATTAAATTGATTTTTATTTTTAATTTCAATGAAAATAATTTAGAAAGCAAAAATGAACATCACTTTATTTTATTTTAAATTAATTGAAATAAAATTATCACTTGTGAAAATAAAATAAATTTGTTTATTTTCATCTTTTATTTTTTTTTCAAAAGGATTCCACCGGTGGTGATGATGGTGGTTGAGTGTGGGGAGAGTACTAGAATCTGGCAAAGGATGGTAGGACTGGGTGGGACTAGGGTAGGAAGGTATTCGAGGAAAAATGATGATGTTGAAAACTAATAGGAATTAATGTTCATATAAATGGAATTAGATTTTTAATTAAAAAATTGTACGTACGGCCTGAATTTTATAAAAGCCAATAATTGTTGGTTTAAATAAAAGCCAAAGGCAATATATATGGGGTTGATGATTTTGAGTTTGTTTTTAAGGAAGAGAGAGATATATGTATTTGATTGGTGCGGTTTAACCAAACACAAATTATTTGATTTTAATTTAATTACTCATATAAAGAGAATTTTTTGTTATAATTTAAAATAAAATTGTTTATGTTTTGTTTTTATGATTGATTTAAATAAATATTTATGTTAAATTGATTTATGGCTTACCAAAGTGACTTTATTATAAAATTCTCTATGATGCTTACCTGAAAATAAATAGAAAAAAGAATATGTTATTAATTTTTTGTATTGTTGATTAATTTATGTTTTAGAAAACTAATTAAAAAGTTTGTAGTTTTTTGAATTGATGAATAGACAATGCATTTGCCATTTGGGTTTTAATTGTAGATGTAGAATGTTCTTCAATCAGTGAGATGTCAGAAATACCAAAACAAACACTTAAACGTTTTGAAGCATCTTCTTTCGTTTGATTTTGAAAACAAATAAAAATCGATTTGTGAATTTTAAAATCTCGATTTTTTTAAGTTGAGATAAGAAATTGTGGAGTTTTATGTTTTAGTTGAACTCAAATGTCCCACGAATAAATAATACTATCGATTTCAATTGAATTTACATATTTGTTCATATTTTGACGAAATTTCCAAACAAATTCGAATTTAAAAAAAAAAACAACTATAAGTTTTACAATGGGTGATTTTGTTGCTATTTTCTTTTTGGCAGCACTGGTTTTGACAGCTCACAAACGTATCCTGTCGTGTTTTGTGTCACTGTCAAACATCTTCAGTTTGGTGCAAAATTTAACCATAAATCGTCTATAAAAGAACAACACTTTCAAATTATTGTTATTGAATTTTATTAGAAAAATGCGTCCTCTGTTAAAAAAGTTGAGTTTAATCGGCCTAATTTATATTGTTGGTTTGCGTAGAGAGCTAACTGAGAAAAATAACGCAACTGCATCGGCGGCATTTTCAACTATGTGGAAAATTTTGTTTAAGAATTTATCTGGGACCTATTTCATAACCATTCACAATTGCGGCAGATGACAATTTGTTAATCTACAACTTGACAATTGTCAAAACCATATTTCATAAACAATTTGACAATTTTGTATAGAATTCTGAGAAAATACCCGACGATTCTTTTCGTTTCATAAAGTAATTGTCATGACAATGAATTTTCAAGTATTTTTTTTTCAAAATTGTCAGTATTTAATTGACAATTGCAAGTTGAAACTTAGGTAGTCAAAAGATCAAAAATGATAAACGATATAAATATTTTATTTTCAAGTGAAATTGAAAGTGAAAGCGAATGCGATTACGATTCTCAGTTGGTGCCCTCGTAGTTTTTAACAAAGAATAAATAATGATTTCGAATCTCTAATTGGCTTTATTTTGAAAATGTTGTTCATTTTAAAAGTCTCAATTTTTGTTATGTTTTATGCACTTCCCTTTTTAATAATAAAACAGGATTTTGAAAACTGTGACATTTTAAAATTTTAAGGTTGACAGCGTTCTGATACTTCCAACATCGAAAAAATTGGTTGAGAAACGATGAAAATTGAAACAAAATGCAAAGGTTTTGTTCCATATTTAATCGTTCTTCGATCATAACACATTTCAAGATTATACAATGAAATTGTCACGACAAATGTGTCATTATATGACAATGACAAAATTATCATAACAAATTTGTCATTGTATTTTTCTGACAAACTTGTCACCTGTCAATATTTTATGAAACACAGAAGTGTCAGACAGGTGTGAAAAAATGGTAGAGTTCTCACACCTGTCAATTTTTATGAAAAATAGGGCCCTGGTGAAAGAATTGAAGTCAATGATCTACCAAAACGCCAAATTGTTGGTTAATAAGCTCTTGAAAAGTTGGGCGAAGACCCACTTGTTGTGTTCAGCGATGAAGCTCATTTCTAGTTCAATGCATAACTGACGTTTTTGGAGTGAAAAGCAGCGAAATTACAAGAGCTACCAGTGCATCCTGAGAAAGTCACTGTTTGGTGCGGATTATGGGCTGGCGGAATCATTGTGCCGTATTTCTTCATGATGGAAATGTTGAGATCTTTCGTGCGATATTAGCAAACTTTTTTTTCAGCAAAATCAAAGAACTTAACTTGCATGACATGTGGATTCTACAAGATGGTGCGATATGCCACACCAATTGAGAGGCGAGTTCGGTGAACAATTTATTTCCCTTTTTTGGCAGACTAGATCGTGTGTTCTTGAATGTACTCTGAACGTCTGAATCTAAGTTTCTTATTCCGACTTCCTAATCATTGTAGACAAGAAGTCTTGTCCTGGCTTATTCTGGCTTAAAGAAAATGTGATATAAGCATCTGATATCCGTATTTTCTTAGATAGCCAGGCCGCTATCAAATATCTGGACTTTGTCTCTACAAACCCTATAATAGTCCATAACTGTGTATGGAGATTGCACAACAGTTTAACATTCACCTTTGCTAGGTGCCGGGTCTTAAAGACATTCCAGGAAATTGTAAGGCAGATGAACTCGGCAGAAATGGTACAGTACAACCCATTCTACCACTTTTAGCAAATGTGGGCATATCAATCCCTACATGTAAACTATTGCTAATGCAAGACGCTATAAAGAAGGCAAACATCACCAGAATAACATCGCCAAGCATCAGGTCACAAAAAACATCTGGCCTACACTAGATTTAAAGCGTTTAAGGTGCTTGTTATCTCTAAGCAGATCGCTTATAAGCTCGAGCTCGATAATCGGTGTCATAACCGGGAGCTGTCTTATAGGAAAGCACACCACGCGGCCAGCCGTATTCTCACATACCCAGTTCTAGTTAACTTGTCCTCAACGGACTGGGAGGAGGCTTCAAATTTTACTGACAAGAGAGTAGGGCGCATTAAAGAGTTACTAGATAGATGTGTGTTCACTAGATGGCAATCTAGATGGACAAATAGTGAGGTGGGAAGGGTTACTTTTGAGTTTCTTCCCGACATAGATGAGGCTGCTGGAGTTAGGGACTTTGGTTTCTCGCTCTTCATGGGCTATTTACTCACAGGACACGCGTCCATGAATGCATTTTTGCATAGGAAGACCCTTTCAAGAACAGCGGAGTGTTCCTGTGGGGCGCCTAGTGAGAATTGGCTGCATGTCATTGTAGACTGTCCTCACTACTCTGATATTAGAGATCTCTCTAGTATGGGAGTTGTTAGGCATGAAGGTAACTGGGTCTTCAGCGGAATCCTTAGTAATAGGGAAACTGCTGGGAACCTAGAGATTTATGCAAAACAAGTTTTTGCACGTAGGAGGGCGATAGGTAGGTTAGTCAACTAATGTTGTCTAACTTGCAGAGTAGGGCAAAGAGTTGTGACCACAATTGGTTATAGTGCCCTTTATCTTAGCTGTGAGCAAGGAGGCCAAAACCAGTTTTTGGTTGTAGTGCTACTGCTCTAGCTAAGATGGGCTAATATATGACTGTGTTTTTGGGTGTATGTGTTCTGTGTGGATGTGCTTTGGTGTGTATTGGGCTTTGTTATTATTAATTATAAATTAATTTAGCTGGCCTCGTGAGTTGGCTTAGGAATCCCATAAGATTCCTGGGCTGTGTATCATGGTGTCATTTTGACGTTTTGGTGTTACTATGCATTACTGCCAGTACTTCAACTGGTGGTCGCGCAGAGTAACATGAAGGCTGCCAGGCCTTGGGCTGTAAGGAGCCTATCTGGAAGTAACCTTCGCGGTTGCGAAGCTCGACCTGAAGCTATATTCGGGTACCACGGGAGACAGGAGCCCTGGGTCTTGTTGTTTCTAGTGTTTCATATACACTGGGCGACCTGATTCCACCTGTCTGAGAGGTAGGCCCCCTAGTGGGAGTATCGTGGTGGCTGTGGTTGCCGTATGCGGAGCTAAATGGTGTTCTAAGGGTTCTGTTTAACACCTATGGCCCTTAGAATACAAGAGGTGTGCAAGATAGACCTCGCTCCTCAACAAGGGGTGCAGTTCATGCCTTACACATGACTGTGAAATTGTACTGGGGTAGTACTTGTACTGCCCTGGGGTGTTGACCAACACTATTCTTGGTCCTGATATTGTGGGTAGGCCCACCGTGAAATGAGTCCTAAACGGTAGGTGTTCACGTTAAGCGTATCAATAATATACCCAGTTCTAGCTCAAAAACGCAAGACTTTCCTAGGAGAATTCGATCTAAACAATCTCAATCACATTAACATAATCAGTCTTTCATGTTACGTAAGGGACTCAAACTGGTTTAATTGAGCTTATAAGAAAGCCTAAATATTCAAGTGGTATGGAAATGGGCTATTAAACTGTCCTAAGTGTGTTCTACTTCTTCACGGAAAGCCACTTTAACCTAACCTAACCTATGTTAATGTTCATGTCTCAGCGACAAGTCCCCTTCGATGCACGTACTGAAATCCAACATTGAAGAATTAATTCGTGCGATACCGGCCGAAATTTTAGAAAGAGTATTTCAAAATTGGACTATGAAGCATATGGTCCATAAGAGGCGCAGCCGCAGCCAATTTTTGCATGAAATAATCTTCAACTATTAAATATAGATATTCTATGAAAACAAATTTGTTCCAAAATTCAATCTAAGTAATCTGACGTTTATTTTTTTCAAAATGGTGGATAACGCAGTAAGTATTTTTGATACGAATTTAGAAGAAACTAAACCCTCCAAAAGCTACTCTATGTAAAATATTTAAAAAATTCAATTTTGTTTGTATAATTTTACTGCACAAACATTATGAAGAATTGTCCAATATAAGATTGTATTTTAAATAAACTACTATTTGACAGATGTCACTTTTCAGCTGTCATCTTTTGACATTTGATAAGTATAAACTACGCCATTATAAAAAAACTGTTAAAACTCACCAACAAAATGGTGAAAATTTTGCAGTCACAGTTTGCAGTTTTACAAGAAATGTTTCCTAAACGTGATATTTTCAACACTTACCAAAAAATTTTATTTTATTTTGACACAAAACAAAGCAAAATAATTATATCTTCAACTTTTGTGTTTTC
Organism: Eupeodes luniger; assembly: GCA_951509635.1. Classification (NCBI taxonomy): domain Eukaryota; kingdom Metazoa; phylum Arthropoda; class Insecta; order Diptera; family Syrphidae; genus Eupeodes; species Eupeodes luniger. Next base: position 109,595,801 of record OX608075.1, read on the forward strand.
AGCTCAAAAAAGTCTTAGAAAATACAATATTTTACGGATATAAGAAATCGTCATAAAAGAAAGGCTCTCATATATCAGTGTTGTACTGTACTTTACCTACAAAAAACAATTTTATTTTCAAAGATCTAATTTTAGTTCAATTTATTTTAGTAGATTTTTGTTCGTTGTTCTTTTATAACATTATTATGTACCTACACTTCATGTACAATGTACACTAAATGTACTGTATTTATATTTAAATTTATAAAAACAGAAGACAGAAAAAAGTAGGACCACATAGTTATTTAAAATGTTTATAGTTTATCCTGGCAGTGAACCAAAATTGTTTTTTTTTTTAAACTTAATGATAGATGTTGAGGGCATTAGAGATGAACATAATAAAATAAAATATTTTTGTTTTCTACATTCTGTCAAAATAATTTAGTAAATAAATAATGTTTGTCTATGAGTGTTCTAGTTCATTAGACAGATTAGACAATTTAAGCCTAGCATAACATAATTATAGAAAATATGAAAAAAAAATAAAACATTGTTGCGTGTGTACTTAAAAATATTTTAACAAAACGAAAATAAAACAAAAACAAATATATTTTAATTTATTCATCATCAGATTGTTGAAAAACAACAACATATTGCAATCCAAAAATTGTGATGAAAAAATAAATCATGTGGGTGTTTTTTTTTTGTGTGGTTGGCTTTTGTGTTAGGGATTTAATTTTTGTTTTATTTAAATTAAATATTTTCTTTTTTTTTGTTTGTTTTTATTTTATGATTGATGAACTTTTCAACTGTGATGTTCTCATACAAATAAATGTATAATTATATGGATAATATATCAAAAACAAAAACATTAAATTGAAAATGAAGATAAATTGTTTTATTATTTGTGGTTTGTTTTTTTTTTTTTGGTAAAATGAAAATTATGTTGAAAATTAACTGAAAGGAATTATCTATTTGTTGTTTATTTTTTCTTTATAAATATTTTTAAAAATATAGATGATTTCAAAAATGTATAAATAAATTCCATTCAAAATTATGCTTTCATGTTTGAGATAATTAAGATAATTGATATATCAGCGCGATTAAATTTATTTAATTGATTTAATAAAACCAACAAAAAAGTAGTATTCATTTCAAATACCTACGTAAAGTATTTCGCAAACTTTGTACAGAATTTATTTATTGTAATGTTTTTAATTTAATAACTTGTGTAATCATTTAAAATATATAAAAGAATGGGGCCTAGTGTGTTCTAAATTCATATACATTTTTTGTTAATCTTCTCTCGAATTTAAAGGGAAATGATACTAATTTTGTAAAACCGAGTGATTAACCTCTGGGTTTCAATATTAATTGAATTTAAGAGTATTAAATAATTTTTATTATATTATATCCTCTATGAAAAATCTAGCACACAAAATGCCCTTATTTAACGGGTTATTCATTTTGCGGTTTTGAAAGTATAGGGCTGGAATTCGACATCTGTCAAACTAAGTTGTTAAACCAATTTTTCTGTTTCAGTTCAGAAAGTCTGAAATTTACGAAAAGGGATCGGTTAAGTGTCGCACAAGGCATAAAAATTAAGACCTACTGTTCAGACAAGAAATGTCACCGCATGTGACCGCCCCGCGCATCAACTTTATCAGGTGCGCAAGCGGCCTTATGCTCGCTCTTTTTGAATTTTATATTTAAAAGTTGGTACCCTGGTTTTGTTTTCACGATGACACCGGCCATCTTGTAACCTCGTCATTTCTCATTCCTTCTTTTCTTTTCGATCTGCTGACTTCATCGGAACACATTATAACTTAAAATTAGATAAAACTTAAAAGCAAATTAAAACTTAAAATTAGATAAAACTTAAAATCAAATAAAACTTAAAACAAAGTAAAACTAAAAGCTTAACCAATAACAGTCAAATAAAACTTAAAACTGGAATAAAACATAAACTGGAAAAATTCATCGTGTCCGTGTTTTCTTATTTATTCACCTACTACAAAAATGGTAATCCTGCCACAGCCACATATCGTGCTTTAAGAGAAGTTACACGGTTTACATAATCGTCGGACGAAGCAAACAATTGTCAAAATTGTGAAGAAATTTGAAGAGACAGGATTAGTTACAGATATTGTAAGGCCTGTGCATCAACGTTTCGCTCGTACAACTGAAAATATCACTGCTGTAAGTGAAAGTGTTGCCGAAGACCCGAATGTGTCAGTTCCTCTTGGTTCTCAGGAATTAGGAGGACTGTCTTATGGAACATTATGGCGTATTTTGCATTTGGATCTACACCTACAGTCCAACTCAAACCACAACTGAAGCCAGCTGACCATTCACAACGTTGTAGATACGTCAAATGGGTGCCTAAACAACAGGCGGTGGACGGTGATTTTTTGAATAACGGTGGGTATGTTAATAAACAAAATTGTTGTATTTGGGGGTTCTGGGAATCCTCAAGTAATTGAAGAGATGCCATTACATCCACAAAAAGTCACTGTTTGGTGAGCTCTTTGGTCCGGAGGTGTGATTGAACCTTACTTCTTCGAAAACGACGATGACTGTCACTGTCAATTCGGAGCGTTATGGCCATATGATAACCGACTTTGTTTTGCCTGCTTTTAAAGAATACGACTTGGAGAATATGTGGTTTCAACAAGACGGTGTCACATGCCACTCAACTGAAGCAAATATGGCTTTTACCAAGCAACATTTCCTGGCCGCGTAATTTCTCGTCGTGGCGATATTAACTAGCCACCAAGATCATGCGATTTGACACCGCTGGACCGAAAGACCTTGTTTATGCAGATAAACCTTTAACTAATTTAATTTTTGTACAATGAATAGTAAAGGTTTGTGATATAAAGTTAAGAATTTTGAATTCATGACACTTGAAAAACTAACTATGTAGTTGTCTTGGTCAAAATTTACGTACAAAGAATGAAGTTGACTGCAAATGAAGTCCCTTATGTTGTCAGAACCTGCCTATTGGCAGCTGTCACTTTTGAAGATGTCATCATTCGATATTTGACAAGTAAAAACCAAGCCTACTAAAAATGCAACGTGGCGATATATGTAAACTGGCCACCAAAATCATGCAATTTGACACCGCTGGACTTTTTTGTGGAGCTACGCGAAGGACCGTGTAACATTTGTCAGGTTATGGTTGAGATACTGCCCAATATGTGTCAAAAAGTGGTCGAAAATTATCTCGAAAAAATCGAAGCTTGCAAAAATTCGCGTGGTGGTCTCTTAAATGTCGCAGTATTTCACACATAATTTAAACGTTCAAACTTTATAATAAAAAAGAAATATCATGAAAACAAATATTTTTTTCTATATATGTGTTTTATTTACGTTTACTTTTAAAACTGAAAAATGGTTAACCCTGTTTAAATTAAGTATATTTTATAGGTGTTTCTACGTAATTGTTTGTATTTTTACCTCTCACCTGATAAAATTACCTTATAAAGTTTTTATTTTTGTAGACTAAAATATCTTGTTTTTTTTATTAATTTAATTGATCAATTATCGTCCCAGCAATTATATACTTAAACAGGTCTTTGAATTTTTATTTTTATATATGTATATAGAGGTATTCTAATGAGCTTATCAGAAGTCCATGTTAATTGTCAACTTCACTTTTAATTGAAATAATCTGTTTATTCTTTGTATAATGCAAATGTTCTTTATTAAAATGATTGAGCATTTATTATTAATTAATTATTATGTTTACTTCTATATTATGAAGTAATTTTTCTGATTAGTGACAAGGGCTATTGAGTTTCTAAATAGGAGAGTGTAATTATTAACAAGTTGTAAAGTTGATTTCAACTAGTTAAATACCGAACTTAAGCAAATAAAGTTCTTTAGTAACTTAAAAAAAATATATATAAATGTTTAAATTAAATTAACACGATCAAAAAGTTGGTAAATTTCTTATCGGTTTTGTTTCAAGGTAGTTGTATAGTTGTAAAACTTGTAACTAAGAAAAACATAATTTAACAATTTTTAATTATTATTGAACAAAGATAAGGAAAATATTGCTTAACAAATGTATGCAGTTTGATTTATTGGTAAAAAATATCTTTTGAAGTTTTTTAACTCAATCAATTGGAAGCATGTTGTTTTACAAAAGTATCAATTTTGAAAATAAGACACATTTGAAATTTCCTGAAAATCATTGATATTTCTTGAAGTTTCATGGTCTCTAGAATTATGATCGTAGTAAATTATTTAGACAAAAGTGACCAAATTGGTTGACTCTAAATATTTGATATTTTGAATGTTTTACGAATAAAGACTGATATTACCTTCGGAATAATTTTTTACTACGAAGAATAAATTTTTTGACATTCTTTCAATTTTCAGAAAAATATAATTGACAGCTTTAAAAAAAGAAAAAACCTAAAAAAGAAAGTATTAAAAATTGGTAAAAAATATTGGCGCAAAAAGCTTATTGCTAAATATTTAGCAATTTACTAAGCGACTCTATAATTTTAAACCTTTATTTTGCTTTTTTCTAACTAGTAAATTCCTTATTCTCTTTTATTAATAACTGGCATCTGAACATGTCTAAAAATTGACAGTTCATGAAAATAAACAAATCAAATACGCTTAAACGGACCTTTTAATTGGAAATGCCAACTGCAAACTGGGCTTTTTGATAGACTGTTCTCATAAGATTAATTACACAGATGTCATATATATGTTATACTACGTTTCCACCGGGCACTAAACCGAGATTTAGCTAGATTTGTCACAAATCTCCTTGAAATCTCGAAGATTTACCATACAAATTTTAATCTCCTCAAATGAAGATTTCAAATAAAACTCATTGAAATCTACTTGGAAACATTAGTTTGTCAAATCAAACAAACTTTTTTTTCGGAGAATAATTGTTGAACCGACCCATTTAAACGCCAATTTCGTTTATTGACAGATCGAAATGTCAACAAAAACTATCTGTCTCACTTCCATTAGACTCAAATTCAAAACAATAAACAACTTTCAAGAAATCACAGACCAAATAAAATGTAAGTATACAAAAATAATAAATATGTACAAGAATATAATAAAACTAATTACTTACAGATGATGAGTGAACAAATACATATTTTTTTCTTTTCGAAAGGAGAATAATTTGAAGTTTGGTTGTTATGACATAAGCCAAACGTCAAATTAATCTTCTTTTCTTTGGTGGAAACACCTCATGATTTATTTTAAATCACTTGCCTTAAATCTCGGATTATTTTTTGGTGGAAACGTACTATTAAGCATCTTGCACATAAGCTACGAACTACGAACTGCGAATTGTGGATGTTCGCATAATTTGACTTTTCTTTCACATGGGCTTTATTTCTATTCCCAGACAGCGACGAATTGAATTACCCTTTTCTCCATATTTTCCTCAGCCATGATCTTTCACACAAACACAAAACAAGAGTGATATACATAGTTTTGGGGTTTTATGTTGAGCGCGAACAATTTATTCGTTGCAGTGTGGATGGTATGTGGAACGCGGATAAAGTTTGACAGTTCGTAGCAACCACACTGCAATTCGTTACTACCAAACTGTTTTTACAAAATTTTCCTGTTTTATCCTTACATTAGTGTCAATGGGTTTCTTATAATTTAAATGTGTTTTTGTTTGAAATTGACTTTTTGAAATGTGTAAAATCACGTTTGTTCATCCATTCGTTCATTCGTTGTTCGCTCTCATGTGCAAGGCCTTTTAAAGTAGCCATTCCGTGATTTTAACTATAGCAAGTTGTTAAGAGGTAGAAAGAAGATAACTGTTTAAAATTAGATAAATCATCTTTTAAGCTTAGTAAAATCCTAAAAATAGCTAAAACATTTTACTAAATCGTTTAAAATTTAGCAGCGCCATTGACTATTAACTTATTTTGTTTCATTCAAAACAATTTGTAGAAATTTTTTTAAATTTTTAAGAAAAGTCAAACAGACACATTTTTTACAAAAAGTAAAATTGTTAAAAATTGATTTTGGAATTGAATAATTTGAGAACAAAAAAAAGATTTTGACTTCAGGTTTGTTAAATATTGTTTTTACAATTTGTCAAATTATTTAAAAAATCCATTTGAGAGTGTTATTTACAAAAAAAAAACAAAAACTACTACAAATTTTAAAAAATAATTATTTCGACTTGAAAGCTTTTTTAATATTTTTGAAATTTTGTAAGACTTTTAGAAAAATCCTACAAAAAAAGTACAAAAACTTGGTAAAAATTGATTCTAATATATTTCGAAACACATGCGAATGTTGCTTTAAAAATGATTTAATCTTTTTTAATTTAGAACATTTTTAAAAACATCTAAATGACAGCTTTAGCTTTTTTACAAAAAGAAAAATTAAAGTCTTAACAAAAAATCTTTTGCTTTTCTGTCCCAAATATCTCAAAAATAGAACAGCTTAAACTTCAATTATTGATTGCATAATTTTGGAAGAGTGTAAGTTTGGCTTATAGTATACAACAAATAACACTGGTTTAAAAAATTACGTTTTTTCTGCTGCACACCCAAAAGAATACTTTTTTAAAAACATTAAAAAGTCCTGAATTCAAATCTTGCCTTTAAATTTTTCTATCACATTAGGTTTTTAAAAGGCGCCTTCGCAAAAATGATAAAGATAACCAAAAACAGATTTTATAAATTGTATGATGATTTTGCAAAACACAAATGCTCATCAATTAGCTTTCGTAATTTCTCTTAAGTTATAATATAACTTATAGGTCTTCATTTGACTCTACCAAAACTGTTGTTATTTGTTTATTGTTTTGAATAATTCGTTTTAGAGTTCATTTCGACTCAAAACTCCGATATGTGCTCAAGTTAAAAAATACCCGTGTTCAACATTATTTTTATAATTGTTTTTAATTTATGTACATACTTCAAAAACTTGATGTTTTAAATTAAAGACTACGAATTCGAAATAAAAACAAGAATTGCTTTTATAACGTTTTGCATTTTTATTGTGAAGAAGTGATTTCGCATAAATGATTCAGTTTTTTTTTAAGGCAATTGAAGACTTACAACTTCTGAGATTTTTTTGAAAAACAAAAAGATATTGAAAATATTGAACTCCAATTTGGAAAATCATTATAAATTGTATTGCCAAAAAGAAACAACTTCATGATTTTACATAACACCAAAATACCTAACATAAGGTTTTTTTCGAATTATAAAACGTAGTATCTCAAAAATCTGACGTGAAAAATTGATTTTGCAGTCGGATTAGAACTAAAGCCATCAAAAACCTTAGAAAACGTTTAATTTGTTTGCCTTCTAAATTATTTTGTTCACCAGTGTAACCATTTTAAAGGGCACAAATGGGTTATCAGTCTGGGTCGCATCCCAGATTGTGTGACAAATTCCTAGTTTGCTTAAGTCGCTTTTTTGTGGCCGATGTTGAATGTGAACCACACCTTAACTTCAAGTTTTTCTGTATTTAATTTGACATATCTCAATTTTTTGTAGTACCCGTGGCATGATGGTTAGTGCGTTGGACTGTCAATGGAGAGGTCTTGGGTTCGATCCCTGCCTGTGCCACCTTAATTAAAAAAAAAAAAAAAAAAAAAAAAAAACGGGTACTGCCTCTTGCGAGGAATTGACAAATTCTCCAAGAGTAATGCTTGTCATGAAAAAGTGCTTTCTCAAATTAGCCGTTCGGATTCGGCATTAAACTGTAGGTCCCCTCCATCCCTGACAACAGTACTCGCACACAGGAATGGTTGAGAGTTGTAAGTCACTAGGCCCTGGTTCTCTACGGACTGTTGCGCCACCTAATTTATTTTTTTATATCTCAATTTTAGACTAACTCAATTTAAACCACAGAAAGATATGTACATAAAACCTCTTAACTATTTCAAGCGTTGTGTAGTCAATAGTCAAGAAATGGAAACAGTGGATGATCAATTTTCGAAGAAAATCATTTTCAGTGATGAGGCACATTTTCACCTCAGTGGATTCGCCAATAAGCTGAATTGCCGCATGGCGCATTTAGGTGAATGATATTTCAATGTATTTTGACCAAGTTGGACTTCTAAAGCTAAAGGATGAGAGAATTTTTCACATTAACGGTATGAATTATAGTCATTTGGACCATCGGATGGAGGTGTGGCCTATATTTTGTTCCATACATAATTGACTCATCTTAATAAAAAGAAATGACAAAAATTTCCTAAATAATTTCTGTTTTATTCAAAGCCCTTAAAATTTAACCACTCTTTATATATAGCCCGAAATCTCCAGCTTAAAAATTAAGTATATATAAGTTAAAGAAACTTTGAACAATCCTTTGGCAATCATTATACAAAACTTTTTATTATAAATTCTAACAACAACTTGACGTTTTAAGAAGTCATTTATTGACATATCCAGCTGTCAAATTTAAAAAATTAAAAACCTACACATAACTCTACAAAGGCATTGCCAGCACATTTGTGCAATAAACCCAAATACAAAAAAGAAAGAACTAACTTCAACTAATTGCAAAACTTAAATCAAATATTGGCCAAACAAAAATAACTCATAATTCACTCTCGTATACTAAAAGAGATTTAGTAGAGTTTTTCAAAACAACTGTTTTTATAGCTATACCAAAGTGGAGCAGATGCAATACCCCCCCCCCCCATCACATCAAGTGCGACATAGTGTCGTTTTACTTTTTCATTTTTTTTGAATGTTCAAAACAAAAAAGTTGCTGTTCAAACATTTACCCTATTCCCCTAAAACATTGTAAATATATGCGACAAAGTAAAAAAAAAATTAACTAAACTGTTTGAAAATATGAAAAACAAGAAAACTCTTAGAGAAAACACTTAATCCTACAGATAGAAAAACCAAAAAACACTCTCTTAATACTAAAATTAGCATACTTTCCAAGCTCAGTTGAAAAACAACAACAAAAACACCACTGGTAGTACCATACTCGTATATAGCACCCTATGCCTTGCATATATTTTGCATGCAGTGCAATTTTTGTTTGTCTCCTCTCTGTCTCTTTCTCTGTCTATAGCCCCTGCCTTTTTTACAATGTACATTGTGTACAACTTTCAGCTCAGATTGCACTTGTAACACCTATTTTGCCTCCAAGCTACCTCTCGGAAGCTTGTTTTTGTTGTTTTATGTTCTGTTATAGCAATAATAGCCGAAATAACAAAAAAAAAACAAAAAACCATTTGCATTTTAACATCGCATCGTTTGGTGTCGCTGTTGTCGTCGTTGATGTTGACGTTTGTTTTCGTCATCAGCAAGTAAAGTGCACATGAATCCGGACCGGCTACCATAATACGATACGGGAACAAACCTTTTACCTAGAGAGAGAGAGAGGGAGAGAGTGACAGGGTCGGTTAGTTTTGGTGGGAACTTACGGGCTCTATAGTCGATGTGCCTATACTGAAAGTTAAAAAAGAGCGAAACAACAACAACAACAAACTCAAATGCAATTTAATTTTTGTATTTTTATTTTTATTTTTATTTTTTAGCTGAATTAAGGCCAATTTGCATTGTGATCCTTGGCGCGCACACACAATTGCTAATGCAATTTACTTTGTCGTCGGCTTTTTGAGCTATACTCTTATAGGTATGAGATGAGATAGGTATAAACAAACATACCTTATGATGATGAACGAGTTAATTTTACACATAGGAATAGGTATAGACGTTTGTACTTAATATGAACGTATTTTGTACATTAAAAATTAATGTGACAGAGTGGCACTGGCACTGCTGATTAAAATGTGTGCATCTTCTCTGGGCTTTTGAAAAATATTGGTGCAGTGAAGCGGGGATGGGATTCGAGATGGCATGGTAGTGGGGTGGTGGGCATTATATGTGAAATGTGAAGACAGATAATTTAGATATAGACAGCAGCTGTTAGATACATTCATTTGGCTTCAGTTCTTCTTGTTGATTGATTGAGTGGTGGTGGTATTTGTAAAATATTTTAAATACTTTAAATAAATTTCGATAGAGGTAAAAGTTTATTGGATTAACCATGAGACTTAAGTGAACACTTCAAAGAAGTATTTTTTTTAGTGAAAGCTATGTATATAATATACATACCTGACATACCCCAGCACTTGTATCAGGTGTTTTGAAAACAAAATTCTCAATTGAGTTTTTCTTCAATTTTTATCAAATGTTAGTAGATGGTTTTTAATCAAGAAGAGAGGTTTCATTTCGAAAAGCCCAATTTGTTGGCACCTGTCACATTGTAGCTGTCATCTTTTGACATTTGACAAGTCAATTACGTCAATTTCAAAAACGGGAGTACACATGCTTCAACCCATTGAAATTGTTAAAATTAACTACACAAATGTTGAACATATTATAATTTCAGTTCGATAAAGTAAACCACTTTGCTGTTTGTCCTACTGAAGCACCTTCTTGGCCGGCAATATTGAACTTTTGAGATAAGTTACCCCCAGTTTCAGAGTAGAAGTTTTAACTTCGGTTTTGGTTTAAACTTCAGTTCAACAATTTATTCGGTTTCACACTTTCGTTTAAACCTTGAACTGAGTTCATTCTGTAGTTTAAGTTAAACGCCATTATTCTGCCGTTTAACCTCAGTTCAACGTTTAGGCACTACAAGAGTTGTCAGAATAGCTGCCATTTTCATATTAAATATTGAATTAATTTATGATGGTGATTTATCCTATTTTCAATAAATATTAATAAAAAGTATATTGTTATTTTAAAATGTCGAGTTCGGGAAGTTATATTGAAGATATTAGTGACGAGGAAAACTTCATTTTAGCTGCGAATGTGAGAAGAGAGAAACGCATTCAATTCAGAACAAATCATTTCAATATTATTGGGACGATATAGAATTCTTCGACAGATTTCGAATGTCGTTTTTTCGTTTAAGCTCACAGAAATCAAAACTCACAACGGTACTTTAAAACAATACAAATTTTCCCCGATTGTCAACAAAACACAAAATATCTGTTGCTGTTTCACGTGTTCCTCGCTTCAGAGAGAGAAAGAAAAAACGATGAACAGCTACGTATTGTTTACATTACGTCACATGACTTACAATGCTACCAAAGTCTTTTCATACAATTTAATTAAACTACTTTCAATTGAACTGAAGTTCAGAGCACACTGTGAAACTAGAGGAGTTGAACTTCAAATTTAAACTTAAGTTCAGGTTCACCTGATCTTAAGTTTAAACTTCCACTGTGAAATTGGGCATTAGTGATTTAAAGAATCTAAATTTCATGCGTAGCTCGAAAATAACTGAGAATACTGCTTCTGTAGCTCTCGTTGTGTTGACGAACACAAAGGTTTGTTTGTTTTTTCGTTGATCTTTAATGTACTTTTAATAATTTCGCATCGAAAAAATAGGTTACTTTGAGTCTTTTTAAAGTTCAGTTAACACATGAACTCAAGACGGTCGATCACTAGCAACGTCGTATCTTCCCTAGTTCGGTATTTGAAATATATAAAAATGATACGAATTATCATCGTAGAAAAAATGTCTTCCGAGACCAGTATTTAGGTGCCTTGAAATAAAGCCAAGTCCAACAAGACCAAATTTTAAAAAGTTGGCCTAATCGCACTTAACAAAGCTGAAATAAGGCCAATTTTCAGAAGCAAATCATATCGCACTTTGACAAAGTGAAATAAGGCCACATGTTTTGAAAAATATGACCAACTTATTTCCACAGTGTGTATAAATGTTGAGGTATATGCCCCCCCTTTAACCCCCCCGCTTGGGCAAACTACATGATTTGGGGTAGGTGCGATGTTGAGTGTATGCAAACCATATTGGCTTTATTTCACATTGTTTAAGTGTAATAAGACCAACTGCTTGAAATTTGACCCTATTGTACTTTACAAATGCAAAATAAGGGCAACATTTGAAAGTTGGTCTCATTTCATTTGGCTTTATTTTACAGCACAATGTATTTATTAGAATTGTGGCATTTGGAGTTCGGAAAATTCAAAAATGAGTGTTCAAAAGCCTCTCCATACTCAAAGGTGTCACTTTTCGGTGACGTTTTTGGGCTGGGGCGGTGTGATTTGGACCTCACTTATTCGAAAATGAGGCTGTTAAAAAGTTAAGGTAAGCTACAAAGCTATGATTTATGAGGACTTATGATTAGAATTGAAAGATATTGATGAGGAGCGGTTAAAATGTGATAACAAAGTGACCACCGAGATATTGTGATTTACCACCTTCAGACCTTCTCCACAGACTGTACGTATAGTTATGCCATAAACACTGTTACAATTTTTTGAACCTATATAATTTGACATTTAGCTACATACTAAAAGTGTCAGTAATTGTTTTTAATAACTACTGTTTTAAAGGTTTAAAATGGGTCTACCACGATATCTAGAAATTAATTATCTAGAAAGTAAAAATCTCGAATATGAAAATCTCGAAAAAAAAATCTAGAATGGAAAAAATCTCGAAAACAAAAATCTTGAAAATAAAATCTCGAAATGCCAAAATCTAGAAAAAAAAAATATCGAATGCAAAAATCCAGAATGTATGTTTGAATTTTTGAGGCAATGTTTAAAATTCGCGCGAATTTTAAACATTGTCTCAAAAATTCAAACATACATACATTCTGGATAACTTACTTCTCCATAACAAACCTAAAGTTGACAAGTAAAGTTATCAATCATACAATTGCACATTGCTACTCATGCACCTGTGAGAACAGTTACCCATCTAAACACATTGTCGATGAAACTGTAAGAACATCCACAGTAAATTCAGTATTATTAAAATTAGTCTAACGTGAGCTTGAAATTACCTCTATAAAGATGAAAGTAAATGAAATTGTCACAAATATAGAAATATTAAAATTGAAATCTAGGGATTGATTTACCATTGTAACAAATGCGTTATAATAATAAATATTATTGGTTGTGTGAGCTTAACAAATCGCATTATTGTCGTGCCAGAGTAATCACTGTCAAGAATAATGACAAGCGCAATATTGGGTAAACTGATGTATTTGTGTTTTATTGAGTTTTAACTGTTAAAAATACAAAAAAAAAAATCTCGAATTTTTATTTTTTTTCGAGTTTTTTTTCTAGATAGAGTCTTTCGAGATTTTTGTTAATTCTGGATTTTTGTGGATTCGAGATTTTTGCGTTCTAGATAATTTTTTTTTATTTTCGAGATTTTCGGCATTCGAGATTTTTGGCATTCTAGATTTCGTCATGATCCCGTTTAAAATAAAGTACAGTCTTAGTTCTACTTGACACTTGTCCACAATAGAAGAAAAGAGGATTGCAGTTGTTGCGTTCCATAAGGATGGAAAATCCAATTCGTAGTTAAAAAATATCGGTATTAATAGAATGTGGCGCTCAATTAAACGTTATAGGGATACCTTGAGCGTAAAAGACAAGGCTCTACCGGTTCATCCACGAAGTAGAGGATTTCGGCTCAAATTCAACAAAATCATCTCCGGAAGAAAAAAATCATGTCACAAGAGATGGATATATCAAGAAGAACTATGTTGCGGCTTATTAAGAATTACCTTGGAATGTGCGCCTACCGCCGAGTGACTGGAAAGAAATTAAATAAAGCCTTGAACAAAATTGGACAAGAAAGAGTAAAAGCATTGCTCAGGCGTTACGGTGGTAGAAGCTATAATTAAATTATATTTTCAGATGATAATATTTTTACAATTGAAGAAAAATTCAATCTCCAAAATGACAAGGTGTAAAGTCGGAGTTCACAGGTAGCAAAAGACAAAATTGACGATGAAACTACAAAGTTGCATTTTTGTGAACAAGGCTTAAAAACTAAAGTAAAAAACAAACTACCAAGAAGACGTCGTCGTCGTAGAGAAAGTGGTGAAACCTCTCAGCAATACCTTATTTAAAAATAAGTGTGTTTCAATAACTTCATTTATAATTTATCACAAGTTGTTATTTTAATTCGTAGATTTCTAAAAAAGGTATCAATTTTTAACAATTTGTTTGTTTCTCGGAGTGCAGTATTTTTTTTCAAACCTAAAATTTTAAGTGTAAAATTAGATGTAACGAAAATTAAACCACACAAATCTGCAGCCATTCATTGTTTTGTGCACCTAATTGTAGATTCATATTACAGATAAAAATTTGTTGAAATTAATTTAAAGTTTGTTTAAATTGCATACAAATCTGTAAATTAGATCTTTAAAAATGTCAAAGTCTATATTATGCTTAAAATATTTGAATAAAATCATGTTAAAAATTAACATATTTATACAAATTGAATGTACTATACATAGAAATGCTAATGGATATTTAAAGCATGTTTACACTACTGCATGTGGTTTAATATTCTAACACAGAGCTCCTTACAAAAAATGTTTCAATCAGATTATTGCTTGTCGTCGTCATATGTTGGTTATAAAAACTGTAACAAACTGTAACATGTGTATACCATAAAATCTTTAAAAAAAAGTTCAATGAAAACCAAAACTAAGTCAATTTATTTAAATTCCTAGATGTGTTTTTTGTTGTTTACTTGTTATAAACATAGCTACTATAAATGAGAGTATAAGAGGCAAGTATTGGATTCTTAAAAGAGTCAAAGTCAAGATTTTAGTCAAATTTTGTAAGTACGATGATGGAGAAATTTAAAAATGTGAGTTCCTCAATTCTGTTGTTCCTTTTTTTTTTGTTTAAACTATGGATTGCAACCTTACCGTCCTAAAGCTTGAAATTTAAGACTTTTAAGAGAAACTCCTTATAAGAGAAATTAATTTTTTTTCAAATAACTTTGATGAATAAACGACCCACAAAATCTTCGTTGCCACACTCATAGAGGAAATATATTATCTAGAGTCCCGACTTAATGGGTTTGCTCTCTTTCGGCCTACAAACTAAATTGAGCGAATTTTGCCCATTAGCATAAGCATGTGTTAGTTGTCCTGTGCATTTCTTATGGGAAAATCCAGATTCTATGTAGTTGTTACGGGCTTTTAAGAGAGTTACCTCAAATAAAATTTGAGGGTGTTTTAGGCAAGACGGGTACCAGTCGGGACTCTAGATAATATATTTCCTCTATGGCCACACTGTCGCACAATGCGCTTATTTATCAATAGAGTAACTTTGTGAATCTTTCGCTTTGACATTTCATTTCAAGCTAGATTCTTATGTCATGTTCGATTGGTATCATTAACACTCTATACACTTGACTCTGAAGTTTACTGTCAGTGTAAATTAACAGTACATTGATTTTGACATTTGATTTCAGTTTGACATTTAACGAGTACATGGTGATTTCAATTATAGAAGCACAGAACTGTCAAAAAAATGAAGAAGCCTTCTGAGCTTCATTCTCCACTCGCGAAAGGTTTTAAATTGTAATCAGTCTGACCTCAATTTCCTAATCATTTTAAACCATGACTAACATTCTTTAGAAACCGTATATACCGTAAACCTTCTATAGACTTCTAAGACCCTCATTTATAATAAATTAATGTCAAAAAATTTAAATCAAAATTTTGTTCTCTCGCACATTTACAAAATAAGGCAATATTATGTCAGGTGGTGTTGCATGCTTATAAAATAGAGCTAAGTACTCTAACAGCAGCAGCCTATACCTACTATACCTTACCTACTAAAGCCAATCAGCTTTACTACATATGTAGTATAGTTAGATAGGTAAATATATACGTAGATATTATGTACCTTTCATAAACAGTAGCTGTTTGCTTAGGGGCCAACCACACTATGCGGTATATTGCTGTATAGCTTTTTTGTTTTTATTGCAACACAAATAACACACAACTGTATAGGTACATAGTTCCACTCAATAAAAATGATGTAATGAAAAATTGTATTGTGATTGCATCGCGCAAAAGATTCGTTTGTCGATACGGTGAGGCTAAAAGTATGGTATAGTCGTCGTCGTCGTCGGGTTATCGGTAAAGAGGGGAATTGTGTCTGGTTTTGTTATTAAAAAAAAGAAATATGTTTTGTTTCTATATTTGTGCAATGAAATTGACAACAACAACAATAACAACTACTATATAAAAATATTGTTGAAACAAGAGATTGCAGCACACGCAGCAGAGTAAATGATGGTTGTTAGAAGTTAAACATATTCTTTTTTTCTCTACAGGATTTGAAATTGAATAAAAATAATGTATACTTTTTTTTTGTTGAAATATCTACAACGAGTGTATTAATTGTTCAGATTTCTAATAGATAAATATTTAGACAAATAAGTTGATTTGATTGTACGAGTGTGTATTTATTTATAATCGTAGAGGTCTATAGAATTGTGTAAAAGAAATTAATTGCAGGTGCTAGCATAGGTGCTAATTGGATTGTTGGTTTAAGCATTTAGGTGGGTGAATTTTTCAAATTCTTTTCTTCTATTGACTTTGAACAACAGTAGAAAATATAGCTGTGTTGAGAATGCAGTTTGTAAATAGTTTAATTTTGAATTGTATTAACTTTTAACAAAAGATATATTGAATGAAATGAGATAAGAACGATCAATATTGTTTTTTCTAGAATAAGTTGAAAAATATCACTCGTAGAGAAAAATGTGTTAGGACTTAATCCATAGATAATTAAATTTTAAACGTTTTTTGTTATACGCGTTTTTGGTCTAAAGTTGAAAATAAACGAGATATTCAACAAAAACGAACATTTTAAATGGCGCCCCACGTGGGTCTTTATGAATTATGTATTGCTAAAAATGAATGAAAGCAAGATTAAAGAATGATCAATCGGTGCATAGATCAAATGGAGTACCAATCTTGCTAATATCTTATGTTTCTAAGGACAACATTTAATGAATGCAATAGACCCTAAAAAGGCTATTGAAAATATAACTGTTCTTTTGTTATTCACGTTTTTCGTCTAAGGTTAAAAATAAAGGAGTTTTTCAACAAAAATTAAAAAATAGCGCCCAACGCTTTTGAAATTTTATCAATCGATCAAAAAAGAGAAAAAGAGTTCAAGACTTAGTTTACATACATATATAATAACTTTTTCATCGCTTGTATGTTTTCTTTTAAAGTTCAAAATAAACGAGTTTTTCAACAAAAACGAAAATTTAAAATGGCGCCCAATGCGGGTCTTTATGAATTATTATCGATCAAAATTAATAAAGTCAACCCGAAATTGGAATGGAAAATGAAAAAAAAAAACAATCTTTCTAATATCTTGTGTTTGTAAGGAAAGAATTTATTGAATAAAAAAGATTTTGAACAAGCTTTGATATTTTAAGTTTAAGCCTAAGAGGCTAAGAAAAGTTAAAAAATATCATTACTAGTGAAAAAGTGTCCAAACTAAATATATAGACAATTCAATTTTAAACTTTGAAAGTGTCAAATAAACACGTTATAAAACGTTATTCAATAACAACAAAAATTGTAAATGGCGCCCAACGCTTTAGGATTATTCTAAATCGTTCAAAAAGAACAAAAAGTTCAAGACTAAACTTATATAAAATCTAACTTTAAATGCTTGTTATGAATGTTTTTAGTTTAAAGTTAAAATTAAACGAGTTATTCCATAAAACGAACATTTTTAATTGCACCCAACTCTCTTGAATAAAACGATTTTTTTGAATTTTTCTCAATCAATCAAATAAGAGAAAAAAGTTTAAGAATTAAATTAAAGCAAATGTAATTTTAATCGGTTGTTATGTACGTTTTTGGTCTTAAGTTGAAACTAAACGAAATATTCAATAAAAACGAAAAATTTAAATTGGCGCCCAACGCGGGTCTTTATGAATTATCGATCAAAATTAATAAATGCACACTGAAATTAGAATTTAAAATTATACCGATCGTTGCAAAAATTAAATGATGCAAAACCAATCTTTCTAATATCTTGTGTTTCTAAGAAAAGAATTTATTGATTGAATAAAAAAGGCAATGAACATGCTTTGATTATTATTCTAGTCTAAGTCTAAGAGGCTAAAAAAAATTTGAAAAATATCACAACTACTGAAAAAGTGCCAAGACTTAATACACGTCATATAATTCATTTCAAACGTTAAAAGTGAAAAATAAAAGAGTTATTCGACAAAAAACAAAAATTGGAAATGGCGCCCAATGCTCTTGGAAGTAAATTTTTTTTGTTTGGATTTTTCTAAATCGATCAAAAAAGGAAGAAAAAGTTCAAGATTTAATTTATAGAAAATTAAACTTCAAACGTTTGTTATAAATGTTGTTTTTTGGTTTAAAATTAAAATTAACGAGTTATTCAGCAAAATGAACTTTTTAAATGGCGCCCAACGCTTTTTTTTTAAATTTCTTAATCGACCAAAAAAGAGAATAAAGTTCAAGACTTTATTAATACATATTTAAATTTTCATAGTTTGTTATGCATGTTTATATTTCTAAACTTTAAAATAGAAGAGTTTTTCAATAAAAATAAAAACTTGAAATGGCGCTCAACGCTCTTGAAAGACGATTTTTTAAAAAAATTTTCTCAATCGATCAAAAAAAAAGAAAAAAATTCAATATTTAATTTAAAGAGGATAAGATTTTTATCACTCATTTTGTATGTTTTTTTTTCGAAAGTTTAAATAAACTAGTTATTCAACAAAAATGAACATTTTAAATGGCGCCCAACGCTCTTGTAATTTGATTTTTTTGGCATTTTTGTGAATTAAAAAAAGAGAACAACATTTAAGTCTTAATTTGTAGGTAATCTATTTTTAAATAACTGTTATGTATGTTGTTGGTCTAAAGTTAAAATTTACAGGTTATTCAACAAAATCGTAAATTAAAAATGGCGCCCAATGATCTTGAAAGTCAATTTTGTTTTGTGTTTTTCTAAATCGGTTGAAAAGAGAATATTTTCAAGTCTGATATGTATATTTTTGGTTTAAAGTTGAAAATTGAGGAGTAATTCAACAAGAACAAATTTAAATGGCGCCCAACGCTCTTGGAAGTCAAAAATTATTTTGTTTGATTTTTATGAACTATTTATAAAACAACATCGACTATTAGAACGGAAAATTATATCTCATGCTCCTAAGGACGTAATTTAATTCCTTTAATAAATTAAAAAGACCCTGAAAAGACTTTGATTATTCCAGTCGTCGTGCTGAAAGCTGCTAAAAAGTAACATGGTGTAGGTAGAAAAAAACTCTTCAACCTAATGCTGCATAAGTGACTTAAATTCTTCTACATACTAAATTTTTCTCCATTCAACTTAAAAGCTTCTTAATTAAATAAAACACAAGCCCTCTGTTGTTGAACAAGAGCAATTAAATAAGTAATTACATACCTTACCTTATTTTTTATTGCCTTAAAAAACACAAGTAAAGTTCCTAACTACGACGACGTTACGTACCTACTCGTATACCAAAAACAGACTTGCAAATCCCCAAACCAACATTCCGTCTGTCAGGTTAGGATTTTTTTTTTGTAATTGTCAATGTCCTTGTTCCAATCTTCACTAACAAGCCAAAGAACTTAAGTACTTAATTTGTTTGCGATTATTTTCAAAAAAAAAAAAAAAAAAAAACTAAAGAATATTAAACAAACTCAAAGTCGACTCCCTGCTGAATGCACATTTTCATAGCCACAGAAATGCCCCTGTCTGATGTCCATCCTTTTTTTCAACTGAATTCGTTGTGCAATCAAAAAGAATATAATACGCAAACATACAAAATAAAAAATAAACTAAGACTACATTGGACGGCACCATTTTTCGATTTATGGCTACTAACCACGCGACCTGAAAAAGGACGACAACGACAACAATTGGAACGACCCATGACGCGACGCCCAACCGACCGACCGAAGACGATGACGACGATGATGACGATGGAAACGACAGAACACCATCAGGGAGGCAGCATGGACAACGACGACGACGCAAACGACAAAATATATCGCGACATAACCCAAAAGGAAGCAGCACCATGCCATTTTGAATTTTATTTTCGCCTAGGTTCCGGTCGGTCCCTCCGGACTCGCTATACGGATGGTCATTTTCTTGTTCCCAATCGTATTTGCCATCATTCGCATATATGCCCAAGGGGCTTTTTCCGCTGTCGCGTCTCCTCATCCGCAAAAACTCATGATACACACAGGAACAACGAAAATAAAAAACCTAAATTAATTTATGGATATTCCTTTAGTGTTGTTGTCGTACCTGCCATGCTAGCCTGTATAGTAGTTAAGTCGGACGAGCCTTAACCGAAAAAGGAAGGCATTACCATTACGTGAACGAATGTTGGTAGGAATATGTTCGGATTGTTGGTTGCGAAGGTTGCGCTGCTGCTATATGTTATGTTAATGATAATGATGATGACTGAACACAGGGAATTGTATACCCCTGGACAGAAAAGAAAATACTTCAAGCTCCAACGAAAAGGTGTGCGCACCCTTTGGAGCGTATAGACCATCACAGCGAGCCAAAGCGAAGCTAAATAGGGTGCGGAGCAACATTATTTAATTCACTCTTCATTTTATTTCTTTTTTGTTTTTCTTTTTTAGTTCTTCTACATCATCATCATCATCATCGTCGTCGTCATTTCCTTAAAAAGGGGGCGTTCATTTACATTCACAGCACCTTACATTGAAAGTTAAGTGTGAGCTGAAGGACACCCTAAAGGGTATACTACATACCTACAACACAGTAGTATACGAGTATATGGATATGCTGTGTATGCTGTGCATGGCTATAGGGTAATTATGGGTCCGGTGTTGTAATGTGTATAATTTTCCAAAGTGAAAAATTTCAGGTGAACATTATAAAAAGCCGAAAGTAGCAGCAACAGCAGCTCTAGCTTATTGAGGTAAAACACTCAACGTCATCGTCGTCGTCGTTGTCGTCATCATCATATGAAACACTCAATGCGCACAGTGAACATATAATGATGTAGGTACAAGTGAAATTACACTTTTATCACCCCGAACAGGAACAAAAAAAAAAAAAATAAAAAAAAAAACAACAATAACATTCAGCTGAAGAGAGTGTAAGGAAACTTAAGATTAAATGAGGACAATTATAATGATACCCTATAATGTTTTTTATTTTGTATATTCATATGTAGCATATGCATGTGAATCAATCTTGAATGTTAAAAAAACGCCCATTAGGATTGGGGGGCGTGGTCGTGGTCATTTTTTGTGTTACTGTTTTTAATTGTCTTCATGCATACCAAAGTTGTGAGGAATTTTAAAAATATTGTTGTTTAGAGTTTTACAATTACAGGTTTCAATTTGAATAGCCTGCTATTTATCAGCTGTCACTTTTGAAGCTGTCATCTTTTGACATTTGACAAATAAAATTTATTTCATTACCATAAATGTTGACAGAGCGCATTCAATTTTTAAAAATACAAACTCCATACAGAAATTAGGGAGCATTTTGCAGTCACCGTAGTTTTTAAAGAAAAATTTCTTGACCGTGTTATTTTGAAGAGGGGAACACAATTCGCGTCTGAAATCTTGTAATTTAACACCTTAAGACTTTTGTTTGGACCGTTTTCATTTTTGGCGGATATTTGGCTGATATAAAATATAACATTGTAAATGACATATTTCCATTGATTTTTCTGGAAAAATACAAGTTTTTTTAAAATTAAAGTGAGAACTCTTATTGAAAATTCGAGTAACTAGAGCAGTTTAAAAACGTAAACGTAACTAATTTAGGCAGGTGGAAAGATTCTCTGATCCATTTGGTACCACTACGCTCGCCTTTATGCTAGTAGCCATTCTAATTAATCTTACAAAAGTGAATAGTTCACTAATTTCTATAAAATCAATCTTATTTAATCAAACAATATTTTTAACGTCAATCTCAGCGCAATACATGATAACGACGAGGTTAAATTCAGCCCTTAACTCTTTCGAATTTCAGTTCAAAGTTAAATTTGTAAATTCGCAAAATTTAACTCAATTATTTCACCGAAAAAATGACAAGGTTTTGAATATAGCTGCAATTTGAACTTGTGAAAATATTTTGAAGGACAATTATATGTGTATTTAAGCAAAACACAAATGTCAAAACAAATGTCAAAAATTCAAAATGGCTATTTTAGTACACTGCCTAAATTGTAATGGCGTTTTCGATTTGCTAAACCTGAATGAATAAGTGCGAATGAGCAAATCAAACAGATCTAATCGATTTTGAAGATTATGTATTTATACAAATTTTTGGTTTCATTTCGCAAATGACAATTCAATGCAATCATTCTAATCTAAAAGCTTTTTTTTTGTAACCGATTTATGATCTTGAGGTTAAAAAGCCTCTTATACGATTTATAGAAAACGCTATGAACTTAACAGATTGTCAATATTGAAATTAAAAATGGCTGTTAAAGTTAATCCAAACTGACAGCTGCAAAAAAAAACATCAAAATGTGAAATTGAGGTGGGCAATGGATTCATTATAGGCGTTTTTATTTTTTAGCTCAGAAAAGAGTTCTGAACAGAATCCGAGCATGTCGAGGATGCTCTGAACATTCTCTTAACAAAGTGTGTTCTGAGCGCTCAGAATTATTTTCGTTCCACAACTAAACAGTAAGTTGTCACTATTTGACATTTATCAATTTTCTTGTCATTTTCTTGTACAGAAACGAGAAATAATTTTCAAAATTAAAATTGAAATTAAAATAGAAAAACTAATAATAAATCAAACTAGCCTTTAATTAATTTTTTTTTAAGAAATTAAGGGTGATGTTTGTGTTCAGCATTAAACTCGGTCTGCTCAGTTATTTTATTCTAAACTCATAGAGCGCGCTCTGAGCAAGTTTAGAACACGTTCAGAAAAAAACAACACAAATTTGAATCTCTCCAGGGGTATTCAATTTTTTGTTTGACAGTTTTTTTTTTTTTATTTTATTATTTATCCCATTTGTTTGTGCACCAATAACTTTGGGCAAAACAAAACATCATATCACTAATGGCTGAAATACAAACACGCTTCAGCTTCGGCTTCGCCTGACGTTTACGAGTTCAGCCATAGGATTTCAATGCTTGCTATCACAATGAAGCTTTGACATTTCGTTTGACAATCGTAAGGAAAAGAACGTTATGTTACGTATTGTGACTCTAAACGGAAGCTCTAGTTCAAATTTGTTGAGCATTTTCTTTGTCTGACAGCTAAACAGCTGTAAATAAAGTCAACAAACAAAATATATTTGCTTCTAGAGGGATTCTCATTGGTTATTATAGGTTGTGTAAGCTACTTCCCCGATAAATTTAATTTTTTTTCGATTTCAAAACTCATGTTTTTTACTGCACGAAAAATCAAAACAAACTTTTGAGGAAAAATGACAGCTGCTAATGACAGAAGAGCCATTTTAAAAATGTCATATTGGAAATGTCATTCAAAGCAACCTCGAAGCAGACCCATCGTAACGCTGACGAAGCATGTTTGTGTTTCAGCTATAAAGGTCTATCCACACCACTCAAATATACAATATCTTTATTTCTATCAAGAGAAAGACGAATTGGGTTTATATTAAATGTCAAACTAGTCATTAATTTTTGCACCTCAAACAGAAGCGTTAACAATAAGTTTTAATAATTCTCTTTTCGTTGTTAAAATTCAATTTGGAGTTCGAAACGAATTGAAATCAGTTTTGAATCCAAATTCAATTCAAACCACTGTACATTTCAGTGATTTTGATTTTGTTCTAGTTGAAGTATTGAGCTCAAGTGGAATAAAAAGTGACAGCTGAATCCAGGACAATTAATGTCATATGAAATGTGAACGGGCCTTTGAGCCGCCATTTTCTTTCGATTTTAAAAGTTGCAATGTGCACTTAATTGTGATTTGAACATGGTGAGTTCTTATCATCTTTTTTTTTAGAATTAAAGCAAAGCATTCGACATTCGTGAAGTGTGGACTAAGAAAGATTGTCAGGAAAAAAGTAATATTTGAGATGAGATAGAATAAATCCACGGTGGTAGGGAAGAAAGAATTGGCTCTAATGAAATCTCAAATTCTTTGTTTTATTAAATTGTTCATCCAAAACACTAGCGCCACCTTTCATTTTATATATTGTTTGTCTTCGTTGTTAAAACCCAAGCAACAAACAAAATTCACACTAACCAACAAAACCACTAAAAACAAGAGTATCACAAAAGAATAATTACTTGCAACGACACTACGCGACGCAACACACACGCCAGGAGGGAGGACCATTCAACCATCATCATCAGACCAGAGTATCCAAAGTGAGTATATAAATTGCAAATGCCTTGGGCTTTAGCATATAGCATGTCCGATGGCCGTTGACCATGGAACACATGCAATTCTCTCATGTTATCGAACTGTGGAATGTGTTAAGATAAAATGTGAACCAAAGCTGAGGATTGACACCATGCCTCGTAGCAGCACCGCCGCGCCGCGCCGCCGCGCGCTGCCGCCACCACTGCCACAACAGAGGCGCTGCGCCACAGAACTGCTGAGTGAGTTAAGTGAGTATATAAGTGTCAGGGTGTTATAGTAAGTTTCAAGCTGTGCTGTTGATCTGGTCTGGTTTTCCCCCTTTTAGGTGTATGCTTTTCTTTATTGGTTCTTGTAATTTTTATTTTTTCAGACTCCTTTTACAGCATATTTTCATATTTTCCTAACATCATTCCAGTTTTCACTATAAAACCAAAACTATACACAAAGATAGATAGATATAGATACAAATGTGCGTGGTTGGTGAAATTAATTAGGGAAATGATAGCACGAACAGGATATTGCTAATTATTATCAGCGCGCTCTATATGTGAGAGTACAAGTAAAATCTACGATTATGTGAAAACTTTAATGTAGACATGAAAATGAAAATTGAAAATTGAGAAAAAATTGATTTGTTGTTAAGTTATGGACATAGTTAGGTGAGTATTTTTTTTTTTAAGTTAAATTGACGATTTAATCCAACGACTACAAAAACAACATATAAGAAGTCGATAACGTGAGCTAAATAGTAAAAGTGATAATTTTATTCTTTTTTTATTTTTTTATTAATTTTCATTTAAATTGGATTTATGATAAAAGTTATTAGGTATATTTATAACCAAAAAATAAAAAGAATATAAAATGGAAAATTGACTTTTAACACGCGCGCTATTAAACAAGTTGTTTTAATAGTTTTTATTTTTTTTTATTTTTGTTGCTTTCTTGTTTTATGGCTTTGACTAATTTTATATTGAGTTGAATAGATAACGTTTAAAAATAAGCCCGGCGGGGGTTTCGGTTTTTGGTTTTTGGGTTTTAGTTTTTGGTTTAATGGTTTTACCCTGTTTTGTGTTTTATATCTTTACTTAAGCTAATAAGTTTTGTCTTTTTGTGTTTTTATGTTGAAAAAACCAGCTTAAGCATTAGTTATAACCATGTCATTTTGCCTAAGGCTCTCGGTAATAATTATAGAGCTTAAGCATATGTAATGTATGTCATCAATTATGATTTGAATAAATCGATGTAAGAAAATATTAAAAAAAAAATGTGTTGCAAATCAGATTTGACAACAGAATTTATTTTAAAACTTTTTTGACTTTAAGATTTGGTTAAGTGTTGTGTGTAACGACTTATTTATGTTAAGAAGTAGCTTGTATGTCTTAAACTTTGAGACACTTCAAAATTGAATGAAATTCTGGTAATTCAATTAAGGTGTTGATGTTTTAAATTAAGATAACGATACTTAACTAACCGTTTTTATTATTATTACTGTGGAGTGTATACAAAATACAAAATTTTATCAATGTTTTGGTCATAAAATATAATTTCTAATCCTTAATACATTATGAGCCAAAAATGGAGAAAACCAATATTTTTCGTTTTTACTTCATTTGAAAATATTTTTATTTATCATTAAAAGAAAAACATTTCAATGTATTATAGTAAAAAGTTATGTAAAAAAAAAATTTCACATGAAAGCTTAATTTCGTAATTCATTTTGTAGTTTCTAGTTGGTGGCGCTGACATCTTACCTGCCACCTGTCAAACTCAATTGTCACTTGAATTGTCATAATATTAGTTAAATTTTTGCTATGTATTTTAATACATCGTTTATTATCGAAAAACGCGTTAGTTATTAAAACTTATTTCAAAACTGGTTGTTCAAAAGCATTTTGGTCGTCATATAAATCATAATCGACTGACAACGTAAAAAATAAATAAAATTGTGAAATGATTTGAAGGGAGTGAAAGTGTTACTGATGTCGTTAGGCCTGTGCATTATCGTAACGCACGGTCAGTCGAAAATATTGATTCAACTTATTCAATTTTCCAGCGTTCCCAACAAACTTTTGAACGTTTTTTGTCTGTCTATGCGTTTTTATCAAGACGGGGCAACTAGTCACAAAATACGATCTGGTCACGAGATCAGACGACGTGATTTAGTCAACAAGACTATGCGATTTGGCAACTTTGGAATTTTTTCTGTAAAGCTATGCAAGCTTCTTTTGAAACCAGCAAATAAATGACCTTGTTAACTTGCCATAGGGATTTATTTTAATCGGTCCGATTTGTCGAATTGAACTTGCTAATATTTCTCATCGTTTCAAGGTCCGTAGAAGCTAAATAAAAGTATTTAAATGAGATGAGAGATGCTATTAAGAACACTCAGATATATCGACTCCAAAAAATTTTACAGATAATAACATTAAAAGCAATTTTTAAAAAAGTGAACAATTTGGTTGATCCCAAATATATTTCGCACCGAAAACTCTAGCAACTTCAATTAAATTTTATATTATAAATTGTGATGTGATACCAAATTGGTATAAATTTGAATAAAATTCAAGTAACGATTTTTTTCATAAATCAAAAAAAAAAAATATTTGTCATCTTGAATATTTTGTGAATATAAAATGATAATGCCTTCCAAATAATCAAATGCAATAAAGAACAAAGTTTTTGACATCTGGTAATTTTTTAGAAAAAATTGAATTGACAGTTTTTATACGAAACATAAAAACCTAAGAAAAATACTCCTAAAAGTTGGTAAAAATTGATTTTCGCCTCGAATAACTCGAATAATAACAAATACTAAAAGTATTGGCTTCAAACTTATTTTATCATATAAAAATATTGTTTTTAAAATTTAATACATTTTTAAGAAAAAAAAAACAATTCGCATTTTTTTTTTTTTAAAGAAAACACAAAATTGGTAAAAACTGAATATCGACTCGAATATCTCGAGAATAAATAAAGGTATTGACTTTAAAATTATTTCACTGTACTCAAAATTTTGTTGTTAAAGTAAAATAATATATTTTTCGTATAAGTAAAATAAAAAGTTTCAAAAAAAGCTGTTGTAATTGGTAAAAATTGGTTTTCGACTTAAAATTTTGGGGGGACAAAAATAGGTATTGAAATCAAATTTATTTTATCTTAAATTATCTTATTTTATTATTTTTTAAAACGTATATTAACGGACTTTCAAGATGGGGAGGTTATCATTGTGGGTTGCGTCATAGCCTCTTTTATAATAATATTTTCAACATACGATTTTTAATAACTCACAACCAGCACATGATCTGCCAGTCAACATTATTAGTGTCAAATAAAAGATGTAGTCTGCATTAAATTTACAATTTTCCTTAGCTTTAAGGTCCTGAAATAATATAAAAACAAGGGTTCACGAGATAAAAGTTCTAAATCAAAGTATAGTTTTATTCCTGTGTTAAAAAAGCGATGACACAATAAATGGTTCACTCAGGCGTACACGTACTTTTTGAAAATTCATTTGTGTTGAACCATTGGAATAGGGATGGATTTCTGATTTTTGGTCCAGACCTCAGTTTATAGTAGTATTTTTATACAAATTTTATATTCAAAAAATAAATAACTAAAAACATAAGGGGGGTCATATCCATTACGCAATACGATAAGTTTAGAATTCAAGGGAATTCTTACGAAAATTCAAACAAAATAATCCTTCAGGGGGGGTCATGACTCCTACGATAAGCCCCCCCCTGGATCCACCATTGTGGTTTGAGCTGTCGGGGCGAGGACAGACAGACATGCAGACAGACAAACGGGTGGAATCGGGGGAGCCACTTTTTTCGACTTCTCTACCTTCGCAATGTCATCTATATATATAAAAATGAATTGCTGTTCGTTAGTCTCGCTAAAACTCGAGAACGGCTGAACGGATTTATCTTATCTTAGTCTTGAAATTTTCGCGGAGGTCTAGGGAAGGTTTAAAAGGCGAGAAAAAATCGAATAATTTCCTGGTAAATCCTAAAAACAGCCCTTTTCTATTTCCCATACAAACGTTTTCTAGAGTCAATTTGAACTTTATTGCTATTCAATAAAGTTCATATTAAATTATAATCACTCACTGTTGTCTTAGCAATTTGGGTGTGTTCCTAACGTCAAAGAGTCAATTTGCAATTTATTACCGCTGCATAAAGTTTAAATTCAATCATATCTATGAAAATAGTCTTGCGATTGTTGTTGGTGAATGTTCGTGGTCCGACATCGTTCAAACAACTGAGAACAGTTAATGGACAGCTGTGTGCGACTTACCGTGAGGCATGCCAACTATTACATTTACTTGAGAACGATTCGCACTGGGACGATACGCTCAAGGATTCCGTAATATCTTCATCGCCGCATCAAAATCGTACATTGTTTGCGATTATCATATCGACACGTTTCTCCTCGAATCCAAAAGATTTGTGGGTTAAGTATAGAAATGACATATCTGAGGATGTTTTGCATCGTGTGCGCCGGCCGTGAAACTTTGAATCCTACACTATAAATGACTGAAGAAATTTACAATGAGACATTGATCATCATAGAAGATATGTGTTTATTGATGGCAAATAAAGTATTGTCGTGTTTGGGAATGACAGCACCCAATCGTCATATGCACGATGCATTAAACCACGAGTTCCAAAGGGAACAACAGTACGACATTGAAGCATTGACCGAAACAGTTCGTACAAATGTTCCACAATTAAATCAACAACAATCATTGCTTTTGGCGAGGATCAGATCGCGAAATGATGTTGCTCTAGCGTTGGCTTCATCTGGAATAGCTGCGACTCTGGTAGAAGGCGGACGAACTGCGCATTCTGCCTTGAAATTACCATTAAACATGTAAATCACCGAAACACCAATTTGCAACATCGCTTTGGGATGAATGCACAATGGCCCATAAGAGGTCACTGGAGGCGCTGGACAGAACATTGAAAGATCATCGTGACAACCAAAATATTTTTGGTGGGGCCATGATTCTGCTGTCAGGTGATTTTCGTCAGACTCTTCCAGTTATTCTCCGATCAACTGTTGCTGATGAACTAAATGCATGCCTAAAATCATCGAATTTTTGGCAGTACGTAAAGACACTCCAATTAACAACTAACATGCGAGTATTTTTGCAACATGATGAAACTGCAAATGTGTTTGCGAAGCAGTTGTTAGATATTGGAAATAATAAAGTTGCAATGGACACCTCGACCGGATTCATCACATTACCCACATATTTCTGTCACATCACAGATTCAAAAGAGGAGCTTATTTGGCTGGGTGAACGAGCAATTTTGGCAGCGAAAAATAAAGATGTCAATGATCTCAATGCGACCATTCAGAATTTTCTTCCAGGATAGTTGGTTTCCTTAAAATCAGTCGACACCGTTATGAATCAGAATGACGTAGTCAACTATCCCACGAAGTTTTCAAATTCACTGGAATTGCCTGGATTACCACCTCACAATTTGCAGTTAAAAGTAAAATCGGTTGTCATCATGCTGCGTAACATTAATCAACCTCGACTATGCAATGGAACAAGACTGGCTGTGAAAAAGCTGATGAATAACGTCATTGAGGCAACAATCATAAAAGAAAAAAAAAATACGAAGGAGAGGATGTCTTGATCCCGCGAATACCGATGATTCCAACGGATTGACCATTCGAGTTTAAACGGTTAAACGATGACACTAAATAAATCGCGTCTTATGAGAAAGCTTAAAATTGATTAACAAACTGTATCATAACAGTGTGTGTCTATTAAAAAAAATTTAAACCTTATAAATAGCCAGTATTTCAGGAAAACTCTGTTTTTTTAAGTAAGCAACATGATGTGTCAAAAATAATAATACAAATTCATGCTTCATTAAAAAGATGCTTTTTTATTCAATACGTTCGGTTCTGTTTGTTTTGAAATTAATTTATACAAAAGTTTAGGTCTTTTATTTATCGATTGAGGCAGTACGAAGTCTGCCGGGTCAGCTAGTGTTTTATAAAAATCTAGAGTTCGAAATTTTTTGGGAATGTAATACTTGCCATTGTAGTTCCTATATTTCGCAAAGGTAAAAAGTATCAAACGAGGCACTAGTAGATACTAAATAAAAATCAAATTTAAAAGAGGCTGGGATGCGACCCACACTGATAACTTCCCATCCCGTCTGTCGATTTGTCTTGCTTAAAATTTTTAAGGGTTTCGTGTTTTGTTTCTTAAAAATTTAAAAATTACCTACAATATTTTGCATTACAATGAAATAGTTTGATTTCAAAATCAGTTTTTGTTACTGAGATTTTTAGTCAAAAAGCAATTTTTACCAATTTTAGTAAGATTTCTTAAAAATGTATATTTCTTATAGAAACAAATACAAATTGGATAAATAAAATTAATTTGAAGTCAATATCTTCTATTGTTACGAGATTTCGAAAATCAAACATCATTTTTTACCAAATTGGCGTACTATTTTTTGTAGATATTATTTTTCTATGAAAAAAATCGACTGTTCGATTTTAATAAAAAATTTACTGAATGTCGAAAATTCTATTTTCTGTGAGTAAAATTAAGCCAATGTTTTTAGTTTTAAAAAAGATATTTGAGTCGAAAATCAATTTTTTACGAGCTTTTAGTATTGCTTTTTAAGGTATTTATTTTTTGTTAGCTGTAAGTTTGATTTTTCTCAAAATATTATCAAATATTCAAAACAATATTTTTTATAAAATAAAATTAGTTTGAAGCTAATATTTCTAATTTTAAAAAAGATAATTGAGTCGAAAATCTATTTTTACCAACTTTTATTAATTTTGTTTTTTGGTTTTTATTTTTTGTAAGAAAATTGTCAATTCGATTTTTGTCAAATTTTTACTGAATGTTGACAACAATATTTCTCATAAGAGAAAATTAGTTCAAAGCCAATATCTCAGAGTTTTGAAAAGATATTTAAGTCAAAAATCAATTTTTACCAACTTTTGTAAATTTTTTTTTAGGTTTTTAATTTTTTGTAAAAAAGCGTCAATTCGATTTTTCTCAACATTTTTCCGAATGTTGAAAACAATATTTCTTATAAGTTAAAATTAGTTGGAAGCCATAATCTCAAAATTTTGAAAAGATATTTGAGTCGAAAATTAATTTTTACCAACTTTTGTTAATTTTTTTTTAGGTTTTTAATTTTTTGTAAAAAAAATTGTCAATTCGATCTTTCTCAAAATTTTACCAGGTGTTGAAAACTTTATTCTCCGTTGCACAAAATTGTTTTGGAGATAAAATCATTTTTTGTTCGTAAAATTTTCGAGGTGACGAATTTTTTTTTTTTAGTTTTTTTGATTTATAAAAAAAACCGTTGATTGCATTTTTTTCCAAAAATATACTTGTTTGGTATCACGTTTCAATATATAATATAAAATTTAATTCAAGTCTCTAGCGTTATTGGTTCGTGAAATATTTTGGGTTAACCAAAATTTTCACCTCTTTTTTAAATTGCTATGGTAAAAAAACCACCTATTCAATTTTTTTGAGAGCCCTTTCTGCATCTTTCTGCATTATTATCTGTATAAACAAAATTTATTTGAAGTCGATATCTCTACTGGTTCTTGAGCTATGGACAACGAAAAAAACGTCGTGAACGTACGGACGTACGAACGTAAATACACACGCACGCACAGACATCTCTCTAAAAATATTTTATTTCGACTCTAGGGACCTTGAAACGTCGAGAAATGTCAAAATTTTCAATTTGACAAATCGGTCCGATTACAATAACTTTCTATGGGAAGTTAAATGTAATTTACAAGAAACGACAGTTATACAAAATAATAACTTACAATTTATGCATCTTTGTTGATTTAACAGAGTTTTTAAAGTGCTTACCTAGAAAGAGAGAAAAGGAAAGAAAATATTAATTTAGGGTTTTAATAAAATTATATTTTAATAAAATAAAATTAGTAATATAAAAATATATGTGAATTCCCATTTATTTCCAAGAATTCATATTCAAATTTTGAATTTTGAATGAAAACCCTCAAAACTTATGTGCTGCATTATTTTTAAGGCTCCAACTTCGAGTCAACACTCTTTGTGTTTTTCAAAACCCTAAGTGAACAACATGAATCATATAATTTTAATAAACAATTGTTTGAAATTAAAATAATTTTGATTTTAAAAAATCTATGTATACACAAAATATGTAAACTTTTCAACATATTTTGAAAAACAACTTTCTTTTTCACCAATCACACCCACAAAATCCCACATTTAATTGAAAAAGTTTACAAAAAAAATAATAATTAAAATAATAAAACAGCAACAAAAAAAAATGAAAACGATTTTCATTTCCCAAGTAAGGTACATAGTGGCAAAAGGATTCTCAAACAAATTAATTATGACTTTTCTCTCATTACTTTTTGTTTTCCCTATGGAAAAACATTTTCTCATTATTTAATCTCTTTCTTTTTTTTTATTTTATTTTTTTATTATTTTCTTTTTATTTTATTTCTTGTTGTTTTTGTTGTTGTTTTGTTGGTTTTGTGTGTGTTTTGTGTTTTTAGTATAAGGAAAGGAAAGGTAAGGTTCCTCTAGTCCTTATTTTTATTGCCTTTTTGTTGGGAGTTTTGGGTTGTGTCGTTTTTATTTTTCTTTGCAATTATTTTAAGGTTCACCTGCTGCTGTTTAACCTTCCTTCTTTTTTGTGTTGTTGCTTTGTTTTTATTTGTGTAGGGAGTAAAGAAAGACAGAAAAAGTCGTAACTTATTCTAGAAAATCCTCTACCTATGTATATTCTATTTTAAGGATGTTACCTTTATATGTATACAAGAGTATAAGAATTCAACCTTTTATCCTTTTGGCTATTAGGACAAGAAAAATACAAATAAAAAGGATACCTACAAAAATCATTTAAAAAAAAAGGTAGCATCTGTTGTTTGTACGTTTAATTTTAATTTCAATTTCAATTCCTTTGCTATGCTAATGAAAAAAGGTAGATAGGTAGGTTTTAGCCCCTTCCTATATCTTACCATTCTAAAATTTTTCGCAAAATGACGAAATATAACATTTTCCTTGGTATCCTTTTTTTTTATTTTAATTTTTTGAAACATATTTTTTATTCCTCTTTAACTCTTTGACAGTCAAAAAGAAAAATGTATGTAGGCCCCAATGACTATGAATAATTTTATTTTATTATGGAAAAGCAGAGAATATATAAATATTTTCATAAAACGGTACTATACACATTAAGGATCCTCCCTTGTGAGTGTTTTTGTCTGTCTACCTATAAAAGGGTCCTTTAGAGTTGTAAAATGAAACCGCCCCATTAAACTAATGACAATGTTAGCGCAAACATTAATTTGAATGATTTCGATGTTAATGAAGGGATGAAAGGCAACGACACGACCGACGCCGCGCCGGTTACACACGTGAGTCAAGTCGTTGCGTCGTCGCATCCTGTCGTCGTTGGTCTTTCTGTCATTTGTTCGCGGTAAGTCGTGTATAGGTATATGGTTTCACCAAATTGCTTAGAGAAACAAAAATAAAGAAGGGAATAAATGACATTTCACAGTTCAAAGACCAAAGGAATAATAAAGTGAAGATTTCCATATTTCTATACTATATATTATGCACATTAAAATAGGGAAGTATCTTTGTAGCTCGCGCTACATCATCATCAACAGCTTAAACGCATAAACGCACAAACTTCAAACCCGATATCGACCTTATTCTTATAGTCGTTGGTGTATATAGTATTAATTTTGATGAGGGTTGAATTTTTGCTGAGTTGACTTAACTGGCTGAAGAAGTATATTTTTGTCGTTGTTCAATCCTCACCCCGATTTTTAAGCAAAACCAAACCAACAACTCAACCCTTTTTGGAAAATGTTCATAGTTTCAAGCAATCACTTAAGCATAACCTTCCTTTTATGTATATTCTTCACAACCACCACCACCACCTCCCTCTTAAACCCTTTCTTTTTTCCCATAAACCAAGAAAAAAAAGGATCTTAATTTTCCACAAGAGGAAAAGGTTTTCTCAGAGAATGAAATTCATTGCTTTTAACGACATTTTTTAACGTCATCGTCGTTCGTCGTCGTCGTCGGCGTCGTTGTCGGTCGTCGTTCAAGGGCTGTTTCTTTCATATCCTTTCTTTCTTAATTTTTGTGTGTGTGTATTTTGTTATACACTGTGCATAAGGATCTGTACTTTACGCAGAATGTACACTTCGAGCTGTGTATATGTGCTGAACTGCATAAAGGACACTCTTTGCCACAAAGAGTACACAATCGTGTTTTTATTTTTAAGTGTACCTACTTCACTGACGATGGTTATATTTATGGTTGTTTGTTTGCGTGTGCGTGTTAACTTGCTTCCATTTTATTTCCATTGCGAAGTGCTTAACAAAAAAAAATGGCGCGGGCTACTGGCGGCGGGGTTGACAGGAAGTTTATATTCTTTTACGTTTGCTACCCACAGCAAAACAATGTATAAATGAAAAGAGGTCCTTTTTTTTGTTTTTTTTTTTTATTTTGTTGCTTTAATTTTTCATCGTGGAATGTTTTGAGTGTGTAACTGTTTTATCTCTCTCCTTAACATGCACACAAGAAGGAAAAGAGTATTATTATTGATGAATTTTAATTAGGTGAATAAAGGATAAAGGAAGTGGTTTGTTACACGCCCATGAGTTTTGAGAATTTGTGGTGAATTTATTTTAAAAAGTTAGCATTTCGTGGGGGTTTAATTCCTTTGCTTAAGTTTTTTTTGTTTTATATTTCATTATTTGATTTGATTATGGGTATTTCCTTAATCCATGGTTTCGCTTTAATATAATGTAGCGGGTGTTTTTTTTTTAGGGGTATAGAACTTAAAGTTGGTAACACTTTTTTAAGTGGTGGCCATTTTGTCATCTGTCAAGTGATTTTTATTTTAAGTTTATTTTGACATTTTAACTTCTAAATTTTGCAAATATTTTTTGAGATCTTGGTTCTGTTTGAAATACCAAATACATACTCTAATTTTTAGCGATGAAGCTCACTCTTGGTTGAATGGATACGTCAATAAACAAAACTTTCGAATTTGAAGTGACGATAATTTGTTAAGTGTATGTTGAGACACCGTTATATCCACAAAAAATTGACTTTTTGGTGTGACTTATGGGTTTGTAGTTTAGTTGGCCCGTACTTCTTGAAAAACGATGCTGGCCAAAACGTTACAGTCAGTGGTCACCGGTATAGAGCAAGTTATTGTAATGGGTCCAATTTGTCAAATTGAAAATTTTGATATTTCTCGACGTTTCAAGGGCCCTAGAGTCGAAATAAAAGATTTTTAGAAAGATGTCTGTGCGTCCGTACGTTCGCTCATTTTTCTCGTCGTCCATAGCTCAAGAACCAGAAGAGATATCGACTTCAAATAAATTTTGTTATATAGATAATAATGCAGAAAGATGCAGAAAGGGCTCTCAAGAAAATTGCGTGGGTGGTTTTTTTTACCATAGATGTTTTAAAAAAGGTGAAAATGTTGGTTAACCCTAAATATCTCTCGAACCAATAACGCTAGATACTTGAATTAAATTTTATATTATATATTGTAACGTGATACCAAGCAAATATATTTTTGGAAAAAATTCCAAGTAACGGTTTTTTTATAAATCAAAAAAACTGAAAAAAAAATTTGTCACCTCGAAAATTTTACGAACAAAAAATGATTTTATCTCCAAAATAATTTTTTTACAATGAAGAATAATGTTTTCAACATCTGGTAAAATTTTGAGTAAAATCGGATGGACAGTTTTCTTATTTTATATATAAAAATTTAAAAAAACATTACTCAAAGTTGGTAAAAATTGAATTTCGACTTAAATATGTTTTCGAAGATTTGAGATTATGGCTTCCATTTTATTTTATTTATAAGAAATATTGTTTTCAATATTTGGCCAAATTTTGAGAAAAATCGAATTGACAGTTTTTTTTTTACAAAAATTTAAAAACCTAAAAAACAAATTAACAAAAGTTGGTAAAAATTGATTTTCAACTTAAATATCTTTTCAAAACTTTGAGATATTGGCTTTAAACTAATTTTACCATATAAGAAATATTGTTTTGAACATTAAATTAAATTTTGAGAAAAATCGAATTTACAGTTTTTTAATAAAAAATAAATTCCTTAAAAAAACGTTACTAAAAGTTCGTAAAAATTGATTTTCGACTGAAATATCTTTTTTAAAATTAAAAATATTGGCTTTAAATTAATTTTACTCACAGAAAATATAATTTTCGACATTCAGTAAATTATTCATTAAAATCCAAAAGACAGTTTTTTCATTAAAAAATTAAAATCTACAAAAAAAAGTTGTTGAAATATGATGTTCGGTTCTCGATATCTCGTGAAAAATAGAAGGTATTGACTTCAAATTGATTTCATTCATCCAATTTGTATTTGTTTATTTAAAAAATAAAAACTTTTAAGAAATGCTACTAAAATTGGTAAAAATTGGTTTTCGTCTAAAAACGTCGTTAACAAAAATAGATTCAAACTATTTCATCATTATGCAAATGTTGTTGGTGATTTTTAAATTTTTTAGAATAATTTAACTGATAACCTTTTTAACAAAACACGTAAACCTACAAACCTTTTAAGCAAGACAAATCAACAGGCGGGATGGGAAGTCATCAGTGTGGGTCGCATTCCAGCCTTTTTTTCGTTCTTCAATTTAACAACCATGATTTGGAGAAGCTGTGGTTTCAACAAGAAGGCTGAGTCACTTCTATATGTCACACAGCTCGAATCATAATTGATTCATTGAATGCAAAGTTTGATAACCGTATAGTTACATGTTACGGACCCGTGATCTGGCTTCTGACCACTTGGAGGACAACATTCACCGCAAAAAGCAAAGAAAATTGGACCTCCAGATAAGATTACGTTCTAGTCAGCCGTGGCAGTCATACGCCAGAAAAAATTTTCAAATTATAATGTTTAAAGATTTTCTTTTGGGTCGTGTCAATTTAAAAAAATCGTCTTCGTTTTATTAAATTTCTAAATCCTGTACCTTTAAAAAAAAACACCTTTTATTAAATTTGTTTCACACAATTTTCTATTAGTCCTGTCATTTTCGAGATAATCGCAGAAAAATGAAAATTTTATGAAAAAATGGTTTAGTGAGCTGAAGAATTGTAAACGCTTAAGTCTTTTAGTGACTGCAGTTAAGTCATGACTTTGACTTTTTTTTTATGGTTAAAAGTCATGACTTGAAGTCGATTGACTAAGTCATTTTGGACTGGACTCCCTAGACTTTTTAGAGAATCATGTCATACAAAAGTCAAGTTGTCAGTGAATTTTCGTTGGGGAAGGTCCCCTCTGTGTTGTGCGTCGATCGTCCGTTGCCCTTTATATATCGCTTTGGAGAAAGTAAGATTATTGGACTTGATATTTCAAAAAGCATTTGATAGGGTTTGGCATCAGGCTCTCTTATCGTAAATTCGTGCTTTCGGTTTTCATATGAATCCCTCCTTCATTGGATTAGTAATAACCTTTCGAATCATTCAATACAAGATGTATTGGATGGGTTCAAGTCCGAAAACCACAAAATAAATTCTGGTGTGCCCCAGGGCTCTGTTCTATCTCCAACACCCTTTTTAATTTTTATTAATGATCTCCTGTCTGCAACTTCAAGTCCAATACATTGTTTCGTTGACAATAGTACTCTTAGCCTTTCATATTCGTTTTCATATTCGTTTTCACATCCCTCTTCTTCGGATGTGGAACTGCAACAAAAAAATATGATAAGCTCATTAAATTCCCACCTCAACAGCATTGTACAATGGGGAATAAAAAACCGCGTGGAATTTAATGCTTCGAAAACCCAATGCTGTCTTGTATCGTTAAAGCGAGATATACCCCCCTTGCCATTATCCATAGATGGCAGTTGCATCGTGGAGACTGAACATCTCGATATTCTCGGTATGTGTTTCACCAACCACCTTTTGTGGAACGATCAAATACGCGATGTCGCCAAAAGTGCCGCAATATTTTTTGGGCTTTCAAAGACGATGCAAGAAGTTTTTCTCCCCTTCTGATCTGGCTGTTATTTACAAGACTTATATACGTCCAAAGCTTGAGTATAACTCCCATATCTGGGCTGGTGCTCCTGCAACTTACTTAAGCCTCTTGGACAGTATTGAACGTAGAGCTTTTAGATTGATTGGTGATATTACCATCATAATAAATCATTTACGTCACTTGAACATCGTCGAAATGTTTCTTGTTTCACCCTCTTTTACCGTTATTTTAACGGTTTATGCTCAAGAGAAATAGCCAGTTGCATTCCTACCCTTAAACAGCTCAATCCTTATTCTCGCGCTTCTAGGAATGCTCATCAATATACCCTCGAGCCCAACTTCGGTCGTATACTGTCAAGTACAGAGATTCGTTCTTTAGCCGTACTACGTGAATGTGGATTGCCTTGCCACACTCTGTCTTTCCCAGCCATTTCAATATTCAGGAATTTAAAACCAATGTGCACCGACACCTCCTTTTAACCCCTCTCTCCCTTTCCTAGTGCTCACAGTGTGTCTACATAATAAGGGTAGTATTATCCCCTTGAGGGTCCGCTTATTATAAAAAAAAAAATATTAAATGCGAATGAATTTTAATAGTCAGTAAGTAATTTGAGAGTAGTCTTTTGATTTAAATCAAATGCTTTGACGTTAGAAATTTGAAGTCATTTAAACGTAGTCTTTTGACTTTAATTATAACTAAAAAATAAATAAGGTGGCGCAACAGTCCGTAGAGAACCAGGGCCTAGTGACTTACAACTCTCAACCATTCCTGGGATGGAGGGGACCTAAAGTTGTATGCCGAATCCGAACGGCTAATTTGAGAAAGCACTTTTTCATGACAAGCAATACTCTTGGAGAATTTGTCAATTCCTCGCAAGAGGCAGTACCCGTGAAAACTTTTTTTTTTTTTAAATTGCTTTGACGTTAAAAATTGCTTCTTTCAATGTTGGCAAAAGATAAAGAAACATGCAAAAATGGCTACTTAAGTTTTCATTTTTAATTTCCTTTTTTTCTGCCAAACTTCAATCAGCAATGTAAATTTCATATATTCAAAAGTCATAGCAAAATTTTGTCAGAATCAAATTTAAAAACCCAAAACTTCTAAAACAAAAACTTTATACCTAAAACCACTGCTGTCCGCTACATTAATCAACTCTGAAAAATAAAATCTATCAAAATAGGATTAATTTATTGCTATGTCAATTTAGTACCTATACCCTTCGCCCAACCGTCTTCCTTTCAGTATCCATTTCCATATCAATTCTCTACACACTTAAATATATTCATTGGATTTCATTTCATCAATTCCATTTTAATCCATCATCAAAAACGAAATCTCACCCTCTTCTTCAACATTATAGTCGACTTCACCACATCACCCTTAATATTGATGGAAAGCTTATACCCCATATAACATATATATAAGATATAACTAAATATCTCATAGAAAATAAATCCCACCCTAAAATAAAACGAAATCCAAGTTAATTAAAATTAAGGGAAAATCTGTCACTGCCATTGTGTTTGAAGCATAAAATCTAAATAAATATCTTTTCTTTGTATTTTATAACAATGTTCTTCCTTTTTATACTTACAACCGTATACCCATACCATACCATACCATACCATCCCATGCCCGTTCCCGTTTCTGTTGCCATCCTATTCATCCTATCACCCTTATTCAATTACACATACTTTCTACGTATGTTTATACTTACACATTTCTATACAAATATAACAGTATCTATAGTATACTCGAACAAACCTATTTTACTTCGTTGTCCTTTGAATTTTTGGTCGAATAGAAATATCTTCTGTTTTATAAACTTACAACCATAGAATTCTACAGAGGAGCCTGCAGAACCACCCAACTAACTATAAACCAACTGTCACGACTGACCTTCCAATGACATTTATATACATCCAACGATATACTCGTCGTTGTCGTCTTAGAACCTAGAGCTAGAGTCAGAGTTAGAGTACAGTTTTATTGCCTGATTGTAAATATATACCAACATTAAGCATTAATACCAATTTTTGTGTAATATTAAGCTAAAGGTCTGTTGTTGTTGTTGTTATTGTTTGTTTGATTCCTTTTCTTTTTGCAAAAGACAGCAAAAATATCAACAAGAACGACAACAAAATCAAACAAAGCAAAATGGGTATACCTACCCATGCTGCGTTTGAAATTGTGTTATGGACTTGGGGGTAAAATGTATCCCTACATATACCTACGCGCGCTGTTAAGAAATCCCAGAGTATAAAACTAAAGCTTAAATCTGCTTCTTGTCCTTTCTCATCAGCCCGCATCCTTCTTATAGCCAGTCCATCGTTGCTGAGTCGTCGTCATCATTGACGTTGTTGTTGTATTTTTCGTTCCCCCAAAGTAAACTGTCAGAAACACCCTTTTTTTTGCTACCCCCCACAATTGAAAATTCCTTTCCTTCTGCTCTGCACTCAATGTCCTGCCCTGAGTCCTGTGTATAGCTAAAGCTAGAGCTGTCTTTATGTGCATCATCCGGATTTATAAATTGAGAATGTTTGATGGAAGGGTGGTGGTGCGGGGGGGGGAGGTTGTGTTGTATGAAATGGAAAAGTGGAAAAAACCATACAAAGGCGAAAATAAACTGCACAGAAAAAAAAAAGACAATAAGAGACTTTCTTCTTTTGATTTGCTTTCTATCCCTTTTCTCGTCCTCATCGTTGTCGTTGTCGTTGATGTCTCGGGCGCTTAAAGCCCTTTTTGGTCCTTTTGTACAAAAAAAAAACCATCTGGAAGTTTATTTCTATCTTCCCCCACGGTTTCCAGCCCTCCCTTCCTCGCCCTTTCTCGTTTCTGATATTGGGTAGATTTATCTCAAAGTGCAAACAAAGTTTTCTAAGCATTTTTGCGCTTGTAGAGAAAATTCAAAAAGGTTCCATCCTGATGCCAAAACCATTTTTTTTTTCTCTCTCTCTCTCTGTCTGAATCTTGCTCCATTCTTTCTATCTCTTTCAGCAGCATCATCCGGAGTTAAAACAACAGAAATAATAGAAAAAGCTACAGTGAAGCGGTAAAATAGCTGCCAGAAGAAGGGAATACATTAAAAATTGCTCGTCGTCCTTTATTTTTCCTGTTTATTTTTTTTTTTTCGTTTTCTGTTTGTTGTTGATTTTTTCTTTCTTCTTTTTTTGGTCCGCTTTTTCCCTTTTTATCTTTTTCTTATATTTTTTTTTTGTATATACTTCGTTTTATGTTAAAAAGAAAATGGCGTCAAGGAGCGAGATTTGCTTTTTATGTAACGTCTTTTCACAGTGTTTTTCCACAGAGAAGACTCCTTGCTTTTATTCTTATTCTTTTTGTTGTTGTTGTTTTATATTTCCCTGCTGTGTAGATATCTCACTTCTGAACTCCAAAACGAATATAGAATAGAGTCCTTCTAACGGCATCAGCAGCGGCACCAGCACCATCACCAAAAGCATCAGCTAAAGTTTTCGTTGTATGAATATACTATAAAAGTTTTGTGTACAATTGTGTGTTTGAGGAAAATTTGTTACATTTTAACTACATGTCACGTTTCAAGAATTCCCATCCTGTCGACAACGAACGACGACCGACGAGGACGAGGATGCTACGATGAAGACGAGGACGGCAACGACAACGAAGACGATGGCATTGGCATTAGCGTTGGCGTTGGTCCTTGGTCTTTTCTGTGTACCTTCCTTTCCTACCTATATCTTTTGTAGTTTGGTGTAAAGTCTTAAGTTTTCCTGTTTCAAACGTAGTACTACAACATATATTTATACATATTCACATACAAATATATAAATATATACATATGTAAACGAATTACCTTTTTTTTTCTTCTTTTAAGTGAGTTTAGGGTTTTAGCTTATGGTGGTTAGGGTTGCCATTTTGTAACTTTTAAAAAGTTTTTGTTTGTTGAAATTTTTTCAAAGAATTTTTAAAACAACAAAATTCATTGATTTACATATTTAGAGTAAAAAACTTTGGGATAAGTTTTCAAGATTTTATTCAAAAATCAAAAACAAAATAGTTAAAAAAAGAATTCAAGAGAAAAGATATAACAATTTGATTTTTTAGGTAATGCAAAAAAGTTGAAATCAATCTCAAAACTTTGAAATGCTTTTTTAAAGTACGTGATGGCTATTTGACCAATTTTAAGTTTTCGCTAAATTTCTGTTCTAAAGCTTTTATATTCGATTAGTAGCTACAAAAATCACTCTAGAGGAGACAAATTTGTACTTTCTTAATTTGAAAGTAATCCACATTTTTATTATTGTCACTTTTCCTCAGATGTGTCCTGTCCATCTTTACATCTAAATAATTTAACAAACAGAGATCAGTTTTAATCTTGAAAGCCGTTTACTACGGAAACCGACAAGTTTTCCAAAATATCACACTGCCCAGGTAGGAATTCAACAGATGTTAGAAAGACAAAGCTACAGAAAAAAAGCTTCGAAAAGTAAATTTTGCAAACCAAATGTTCGAAAAGACTACTTTTCGAAAGAGTAATAATCAAAATCCAATGATTCGACAAGCTTTGAAACACTAATCTTCTTCTAAAATTCCAAAGAAAAATGTTTGACTGGTAGAGTGTTTAATTTTATAAAGGTTCGAAAAGGCAACATTTAAAAGGGAAAATCTTTCGAAAAAAGGTTCGAAAATACAAAATTTAGACAGGTAGAGTGTTTAATTATAAAGGTTCGAAAAGGCAACATTTTAAAAGGAAAATCTTTCGAAAAAAGGTTCGAAAATACAAAATTTTATAAGACAAATCTTCGAAAACATTAACTGCCAAAGGTGTTTGATTCTCAGCTTTGTTTTATTTTGGCAGCAGGATGAACAGAAAACGTGCGCATTTTCTGTTGTAAGTCCTCGATAACTTGACGAATTCTACGCATAATGTCTTTGATCGATTGCAGAGCATTGGCATTGACTTTATCAACAATTATTTTACATCTGTCAAGCCTTAAACGTGACAATTCAGTTTATTCACGTAGTCTCTGAAGAAAAAAAAGGGCCCTCACCACTGGAGATGTTTTTTCGGTCTAAAATCTGAACCATTCTGATGCATTTCAAGGACCCTTTTAGTGAAGATACGACGCACGTGGCTTGTGGTTTTAACTTAACAGTATTTTAAAAGTCTTTAAACAAAATGTCGTTTCTTGAATCTTTCATTTAAAAGTTTAATCGTTATTGATCGACGTACACGAGTTCGATTTTTACATCACAAACTTGATACAATATCTCAAATATTTCCACCAATTTCAATATAATCGGCCAAAAAGGTGCCAACTGTGACTGCAAATTTTGTATCACTTTTTGATGTAAATTTTAACAGTTTTAATGCATTTTGGAAGCGTGTATTGTTCCATTTTTAGTAATGGCATGGGTTTACCTTATAATATGTCAAAAAATGACAATTTCAACGGTTACAGCTACAAAAATATTGAGCTATTCAAAAAGAAACCCCTTACTAGGTAAAGAATTCCATTGCTTCCACAATTTTGACAAAAAAAAGCTCAAACTATTTTGATTTATTTATTATGAGCTCAGATAAATTCCCAACCATATCCAAGAAGACATTTATTGCACCAGTCTTTAAAAAGGGTAACAAGTTTGACATTAGTAGACAAGTCTGACATTAGTAGACCAATTAGTACAGACCAATTTTTAAACTGTCCTGTATTCCAAAACTTTATGAACAAGTTGTTTGCGATAGTTTAAATTTTAACTTCAAGAATTTTATATGTAATCAAGAACATAGTTTTATGCGAAAACGTTCGACAATTACTAATCTATTTGCATAGTTGCTTAAATAGCCTAGAATTTGGTCAAGAACTGGACTGTATTTACACTGATTTTTCTAAAACTTTTGACTAACTTTTTCATGATATCATGAGATGTATGTAATGTAAAGCTTAAAACAATGAGGTTTCTTACTGAGTTTATCACATGGATTTCATCTTATTTTCAAAATAAGTTTTATAAAGTTAAATTTAGAAATTCTTTCTTTAACCCTTCCATTTGTAAATTAGGAGTTCCTCAGGGTAGTCATTTAGGACCTTTACTCTTTATCTTAACTATCAATGATGAACGATAAAGTAACTTTTTAATCTATGCGTATGTTATGAAAATCTTCAAACGCATAAAACTATAAACGACCGATTACAACTCCAAGAGAATATTAACAGATTTGTTATTTGTTGCAAAAAGATTGGGCTAAACCATAACCCAATTGAATGTCAAGCAATGACTTCCTTTTAAAAACGTATTTCTAGTTTGATTGATCATAAAAATATCGCAGCACTCTATACATTGCGTTGATAGCTTTAAAGATCTTGAAGTTTTTTTTTAAATTCTAATCTCGATTTCACGGAGCTTATTCGATCGTTAGTAAAGCCAATTTTATGTTAGAATTTGTTAA
Organism: Eupeodes luniger; assembly: GCA_951509635.1. Classification (NCBI taxonomy): domain Eukaryota; kingdom Metazoa; phylum Arthropoda; class Insecta; order Diptera; family Syrphidae; genus Eupeodes; species Eupeodes luniger. The sequence goes on from OX608075.1 coordinate 109,640,419, forward strand.
ACGTTGGCCTAAAGAATTTTAGGATCCATATGTTACTCTTCCTCTATGTAACACTTTGGTCCACCCCCATTTTGAGTATGCATTCCAGGTATGGACTCTTTTTAAAAAGATCCACAAGAACAAGATAGGATCTGTTCAATCCAACTTCATAAGTTTCGCCTTAAGAGGGCTAACATGGTCTGATCCTTAAGATCGACAAACCTAGGTTTAAGTTAAAACTAAGTGCTACAGTAGCAATATTCTCAGTTGTTCTTGAGCAATACATACGGATTTGATTCTTATCAGCTCAAATTTGTCCCCCAGTACCACTATCAACCCAAGATTGCTTGAGTCTTGCGAACTGTAACAGCAAAATGTTAACACAATTTTTTCAGTGCATTTTAACAATTTAAAGGCATTAAAGAATCGTGTATTGGTTCCATTTTCAGTAATGGTGCAAATTTGCTTGCTAAATGTCAAAAACTGACAGCTCTAAAAATGACAACTAGCCAAATAGAGAAATATTAAAAGTGAGACCCCTTATTGAACAAATCTCTAAGGTAGATCAAAATTCCTTATGTTGAAATATCCAACAAAACTTAGTTTAAAATTTTCACAAGCTAACAGATAATTATTATTAAATACCTACCAACTTTTTATGAGCCATCGGGACAAACTCTTTAGCCTGCATTATATTTAACAGGTATTCTTTTGCCACAAAATACCAATATATTCAATACTACGATGTTTTTTATGACTTCAGCTCTTAAGTTAATAAACAAAATCAAAGATGGTGTTAGTCGATTTCAACAAGTATTAATTAAAAACAAAAATCCACTTAACGTATTTTATTATTAAAGTGCGGAATTTATAATCCCTATACGTATATATGTATATCCTCACATAAAATACTACTTAAAACCATTTCATTTAAATAATACTTGTTTTTTTAATTCAAAATTACGTACATATATTCATATAAATATATATTTACTTAAAAACAAAAATCATTAAACATATTATTAAACAAAAAAAAAACAAAACAAATTAACAAAAATGAACTTTATTATCTCTGCGCGCACTTAAATTAAAATATCATCATATTAATTTCTCCCACAATTTTATTTTATACTGCCACAAAATTCTACTTAATAATATATGCATCCATTAAAAACACAACATATGTACAATATAAATAAATATATTTACGTATTTATGTATAATCTGAACTTTAACAAATTAAAAAAAAAAAAAACAAACCTTAAGCCACAAAACAATTAAATAAAAAAAAGGAAAACTTTGAAAATAAAAATAATAAACTTGAATGGATTTTCCTATAATAGTTTCCCATTAAATTTTTCATTTGTTTTTTTTTTTACTTCTTATTTTAGTTGTTGACCCAATAAACGTACATACATATATAGATATGTATATAGTGAAAAATAATAATAAATACGTTTTATAGAGAGGAATAAAGATGAACACTTGAGGGGCTGACCATTATATTTGCCCTTTTACTTTATAAACAAACAAAAATACGTCGAAAATTAGTTTATTGCTTTTTGGCCTTTTATTTTATGGATGAGATTAATGCAGATGATGTATTTATGTATTTTTTTTAAATTTAATTATTATTCAAGGGCATTTTTTTAAGTAGGAATGCAGTTAGGGTGTAAATGGCGCCCAACAAGGGATTCTTATATATTTCAAAAACGATTTATTACATAAATTTTAAAGGGTGTAAAATGATAATTTCTTGATGTGGTTTATAAATTTCATTAAATGACAAAAGGTCTTTGAAACTGAAAAAAAAACTATAGGGTAACTTTTCTTGGAATTTTGATGAGGACAATTCGTATAATAACACGCTCGATATGGGTTAGACACTATTATTTCAATATGAATATTGAAAGGAATTGAATGATATAACAACAACTTGATTGTGATACCTCATGGGTTAGAATTACCTTTATGAGGAATGTTAACTTGTTCACCAGACTCTTTTATTTTTGGACCTTATCGTCTTTTTTTTATCTTTACACGTCAATTGAAAAATTTGTGTATCATCATTTAGAATCGAATCTTTGTTTTAAAATGTTTAAGAAGGAGTCTAATGATTGAGTTGGCACTCGTGGAACAAGTATGAAACGTAGCCCATTTGCTAAGACTTTCAAAACTTTTCTGATTCTCAATTGGTATTTTGTTACTTAACTCCAAATATGCATATAGTGCTTTTTTTTAGTAAAAATTTGTTTGAAATGTCAAAAAAAAAGAGGGTGGGATGCAACCTACACAGATAACTTCCCATCCCGTATGTCGATTTGTCTTGCTTAAAAGTTTGTCTATATGTATCAATTTTTACCAAATTTGCGTACTATTTTTTGTACATTTTATTTTTTTATGAAAAAAACCGACTGTTGGATTTTTATAAAAAAAATTACTAAATATCGAAAACGATATTTTCTGTGAAATAAAAAAAGTTTGAAGACAATATTTTTAATTTTTGAAAAGCTTTTTGAGTTGAAAGTAAATTTTTACCAAGTTATAGTATTGTTTTTTTTTAGGTTTTTATTTTTTGGTAAAAAAACTGTCAATTCGATTTTTCTCAAAATTTTATCGAATGTTGAAAACATTATTCTTTATAAGATAAAATTAGTTTGAAGCCAATGTCTCCAATTTTTGAAAAGATATTTACGTCCAAAAACAATTTTTACAAACTTTTGTTAAATTTTTTTTAGGTTTTTAATTTTTTGTACAAAAACTGTCACTTCGATTTTTTTTCAAAATTTTACTGAATGTTGACAACAATATTTTTTGAAAGATAGAAGTAGTTTAAAGCCAATATCTCAAAGTTTTGAAAAGATATTTGAGTCGAAAATCAATTTTTACCAATTGTTACCAACTTTTATTATTATTTTTTTTTTTTTTAAACTGTCAATTCGATTTTTCTCAACATTTTTCAGAATGTTGAAAACAATATTTCTTATAAGATAAAATAAGTTTTAAGCCATAATCTCAAGTTTTTGAAAAGATATTTGAGTCGAAATTCAATTTTTACCAACTTTTATTAATGTTTTTTTTTGGGTTTTTATTTTTTGTAAAAAAAAAACTGTCAATTACATTTTTCTCAAGATTTCAACAGATGTCAAAAATATTATTCTTTGTTGCACAAAATTGTTTTGGAGATGAAATCATATTTTAGTCTTAAAATTTTCGAGGTGACAATTTTTTTTTCAGCTTTTTTGATTTATTAAAAAAACCGTTAATTGGATTTGTTTCCAAAAATATACTTGTTTGGTATCACGTTACAATATGTAATATAAAATTTAATTTAATAAAGTCCTAGCCTTATTATTTCGTGAGATATTTAGGTTTCACCTTTTTTTTTAAACTGCTATGGTAAAAAACCACCCACGCAATTTTCTTGAGAGCCCTTTTTGCATCTTTCTGCCTTATTATCTGTATAACAAAATTTATTTGAAGTCGATACCTGTTCTGGTTCTTGAGCTATGGACGACGAAAAAAATGTCGCGAACGTACGGACGTACGAACGTACGTACACACGCACGCACAGACATCTCTCTAAAAATCTTTTATTTCGACTCTAGGGACCTTGAAACGTCGAGAACTGTCAAAATTTTCAATTCGACAAATCGGAACCATTACAATAACTTCCTATGGGAAGTTAATAAATTCCCCGAATTTTGGAACTCTGTTTAGGTTTTCTCATATGAAATACATTTGGAATTTAAGCTTTTTTCTTCAACATTCTATAGTTCCGCTGTATTAAACGCTCTACAAAAGTGTTTATTGTGGTTTATCCTTATCTCCTTTATACTCACTAAAGGGGTAGTATAGGCCATCAGAGTTCTAAAGACTAAATTCTTCGATTTTTGAGAAAACCTAAAAACGAAGTAACGCTTCTAAGAAAATTAAAAAAAAAATCTAGTGGTTTGTTTTTGAGAAAATTCGAATTTTCGATTTTTTACCAAAAAATCTTTAAGTGGACCACTGTTATTTTTAATCTTAAAAAAAATGAAAAAATGCCCGAAACGAATCGACTCAAAGCCTTAATTTACAAATTTGAAGTCAATCGATCGAATGCTTTGGGCTGTAGGGTCCAGCACAGACAGTAAGACGGACGGAATCGGGTTACCCTTTCTTCTACTTCTCTACCATTGTAATGTCATGTTTGATTAAAATCTGTAGTTTGAATTTTTGTTCGAATGCAAAACTTGACGGAATCGGGGGACCCACTTTTTTCCACTTCTCTGCCATCATAATTTCATGTTTGATTACAACCTGGAGTTTAAAATTTTTTACGAATGCAAAACTTGTCATAAACATAGTTCCAATATGTCGCAAGGAGAAATCTAATGGTGTCAAATCGCATGACGTTGTTGACTAAAACGTCAAATTTCAAAATCATCGCGTACCTACTGCGCGAAAATGGCTTCAATAAGCACTTTTGCAGAAATTTGTTCGATTCCTAAACAATCCAGTATCGTAAATGAAAAACATTTAAGTAATATTATAAACCTAAAATTCCATCTGAGTTTGACAGATGTCAAATGTCATTGCTACTAACTTGCAAAAATGATTTATTTTTTTGTTTTATTTGTTCTTAAAGTTAGTGACTCCAAAATCTTTAACCTTTCTTTTTTTTCGCTAAGTAGTAAATTGCTAGTTCTCTTTTATTAAGAAACGAGCATCCGAACATGCCAAACAAACTTAAACGGACCTATTAATTGGAATTTCCAACTTGTACGTAGGTACAATCTCGTGTCTTATTATAGAGCTTACTTACCAATGAACATCAGCCTGAAGCATATTTCTCCAAAAATACAAGTATGTATGTGTTACTCCGGTTAAAACATAGCCTATTATTTGTAATTTGGTCTAAGGTGTTTAGGTTTTTCCTAAGAACCGAACTGTAACCTTGTGAAACCTATACTAAGAATAAAATTCATTATCATCCAGCTCTTCAAAAAGGATATGCTATAGGGACTTAAAACATCGCACATTTCTGCACATGGCATAGTTTTCAAATATTTCGAAAACTTTGTTCTACGAAAACATTTTATTGTTTAAAAACAAAAGAATTGTAGCTCTCAAATTAAAAAAAAAAAAAGATCCAAATCAATTCTTGAAAGATGCCATAAGTTACATTCCGTTATGTTTACTTTAGTAAAATGTTAAAATCGTTTAAAATTAGCTAAATCATATCTTTTTATCCTTGTAAATTACTAAATCGCTTAAAATTGTACTCTAGTAAGATTGATCTGAAAATTTAATATTTTCACTATCTCATGTTCTTCCGAAAGTAATATGATAACTGTCCAAACATTTCTTTCTTACTAATTCTGTTTGTTCTTGACGCTTCTAAATTTAATTAGTTTTTTTTTTGAGAAAAAGAAGTTAATTTAAAAATTCAAAAAAATATATTTTAAGACTCAAACTGGCACGGGAATGACTTTTAAAATCTTGGATTTTAATTTGGGTGGATATATTTTAAGGAATAAATGTGTCCGCTTCCATTATAGCTTTAAATTAATATTCCATAAATTCTTTTAAACTTATGACTTTCCTTTTTAAAATGGAAAACCAAATAATTGAGAATTACTTCTAGCTAAATTTTAATTTCTCCTTCTCATGCGCTTACATTTAACACAAAAAAAAAACCTTAAATCATTCATTAGTCTTAAACAAGTTTAACAAGAAACAAACAAATGGAATATGTACATATATAATAAATATATACTTAAGTAATTATTTTTACTTTGAAATCAAAAATGATTCAATAAAAAAACACATATTTTCCACGAATTTTTTAAAGAAAACAATGAATTTCAATGATGTAGTTTTCATTCAAAAATTACTTATAGAAATGTGCTAATTTATATTATTCCTAGAATCCAAATGCTTTTGTGTATAAATTTCCCCAAAAAATTATTTCAAAAAATTTTAATTTCTCAAGAACTATTCAATAAAATTTTCCAAGCACATGGCTCACATCAATTTATAGATCATCATAAAATTCAAAGCACGTATAAATATAAACCCAAATAAAATAATAGACAGACTTGCGGGGGTGTGTATATTTCACATTGTAAATTTAAAAAAAGCAAACAACGAAAAACAGCCAAAAGGTGCGAACTTTCAAACACTTCACATTCAGTTTATAAGATTTTACTCGCTTGCAAGTCACAACTTTATAAACAATCTGGTTTTTGTCCGATTACATTGCCAATAGTCTCGAATGAAATAACTTTTGTTTGCCAACAAAAACCGAAGAAAAAAAACGAAAAAAATACAAAAATACAACCGATTAGCTTAAATTACCTTGAAACGATTGCCGATTATACCTCGTCTCACTTTGCAATCAAGATTGCAGCAAAGATTTGTCGAATTGGCTAAGTTTGTTTATATTTATAGAAAACCACAATCTGCGGTTGGTATTTTAGCAACTACTTTAAATGTAAATTTATTTAATTTTATCACCCGTCAATCAGTGGCGTAGTTTTTACTTTTACGAAGTATATAAACAAAAATCTATTCCTCAAAAAAGCTTGAGCTTTAATAATGATGTCTTGATAATTTTCGGGTTGAAAGGCCTCGTGGGCCTATGATAATGGTTAGCGGCGATGACGTTTGACACATGAAATTTGAGTTTTAAACTTCTCTCTTTTATACGATTAATTTATAATCATATTTTATTAATAACATTTTATTTGTATAAAAAAACAATTTACGACGAATTTCAAAAAAATAAATTTGCTAAACACGCATATTTATTGTGTTTTTATAAACAAACAAATAAACATCGACTATTTTTATAGCCTGAACGACTAACGACGAACTTTTCATTCCAAAAAGATGACTTAGCTACTTGATATTTTTTTTTAAATTTTTATATTTTTGTAGGTGCATCGATTCGCCTTGGCCGTTAAAGGGGATTTCTTTTGACAAATTACGACATTTTAACGATAATAAATGTGTTTTATTAATGCGTGGCTTCGGAATATTTAAAGCCCCACAAAAACACAAACTTTTGTGTGCTACACATAAAATTGGTGAACAAGATTTTTCGTTTTTGAAAACGGATTACCTTTTGGCCATTAAAATGGATTTGCATTTTTGTTTTGTTGTTTTTATACCTTCCTACATAGGTGTGTATAAAAAGCTTTATTTAGAGATTTTTGTTAAGGCATCAAACAAGTTGACAAAGTGTGAAAATGTTTTTTAGGTATAGGTATTATCTGGGATTTCGATTGATTTATATGAGAAAACAAAGAGACGTACGTATGTATTTATTCTTTTGAAATAACACAAACAGGAAGTAGCCATTAATTAAGTTTGACGTTATAGGAAAATTATTTGAATAATATAAGATAAGAGCAATTTATGTGAAATGCGTAGGAGCATGTGTCAAGCAAGAGGTTTTGGTCTCAAGAGAAGACCGACAGTAAAATATAAAGGTCAAGGCTTTGGTCAAAATTTGGAAAAGCTTTTAAAATGATTCTTTAAAGTGTTTTTCAAAATTTAATTAGAAATTAGAATTCTTACGAATTAAAGAGAGATTTAAACATTAAGTGAAATGCTGTTCTATGGTTTTATAGGACTGTGGTTAAAGAGGGTTTTCGAAGTTAAAAAGAAGATGCTTAAATCATTGTATATATACAATCTATAGTTCTCTCATTGAACATTTTAGTACATTAAGGTGATATACGCACCGGGCGGCGGTGTAGTGGTGGCGCTGGTGATTTTTGTTTACTCTTAATTTTATCAGAATAAGTTGCTTGACGGCTTCCCAGGTGTCGCTTCGGTCGTTTCTCTCCAAGAGAGTACTGCAGACTTCAAATACAATGCTGCTGAAATTATTGTGAAAAATGAGAGACTGGGATGCGATCCACACTGATAACTTCCCATTGTTTTTCGAAGAACTTTAAAAAAGTATGCAATCAGAAATTAAAGTTTTAATAATATTTTTGGTTGGACTTTAACTTAAGGAAAAAAAACAATGATTTTTCTAAAAATTTTACGAAATGCCAACAACTGTACTTTGTTGTAGGTGAAACAAGTTAAAAGTCAATAACCTTATTTTTACTTGCAGAATATAGGAACTATATGGCAAGTTTTGCATTCGTAAAAAAATTTCGAACTCAAGATTTTAATCAAACATGACATAACGGTTAGTGCGAAGGACTGTCATGCGAGATGTCTTGGGTTCAATCTTTGACTGTGTCATCTAAAAAGTTTTTTCAAGGGTGCTGCCTCTTGCGAGGAATTGACTAATTCTCCAAGAGTAATTCTTGTCATGAAAAGTGCTTTTTCAAATTAGCCGTTCGGATTCGACTTAAAACTGTAGGTCCCCTCCATCCCTGACAACAGTACTCACACACAGGAATGGTTGAGAGTAGTGAGTCACTAGAATCTAGTTCTCAACGGACTGTTGCGCCACCTAATTTATTTTTTATGACATAACGATGGAAGAGAAGTCATAAAAAAGTTACTCCCCGATTCCGTCCGTCTGTCCTGGCACCTACAGTCCAAAGCATTGGGTCAGTTGACTTCAAATGTGGAAATTAAGGTTTTGAGCCAATTCGCGTCGGTCTTTTTTTTTTCAAGACTAAAAATAACAGTAGTGCCCATGCAAATTTGTTGGTGAAAAACAATAAATTCGAATTTTCTGAAAAAAAATCTTTTGGTTTTTCACACACCATAAAACCGTTATTTTGTTTTTCTCAAAAGCTAACGAACTTTTTTCAGCACAAGTTTTTATACCGTCTCAATAATATTTGATTATCAAAAATGTCACAGTTTTTGTTTTTGATTTAAAAAAAAATATAAACATTTTTTATTCCATATTCGATATCTCGAAAACGGGTCATCAGTTTTTTACGAAATTGAAATGTAAAACATGTATTAATAAGCTCTAAATAACGGCATACCAAAAATATTTTTAAACTTAAATTCAAAAATTATATATACACAAAATTAATTTAATTAATTTAATTAATTTATGAAGGTTTTTTTGAGAACTCAAATGGCGTTTACATTTTTGAAAGCACACTTTTATTTGCAGGTACATTTTTAGGTCTTAAAATACACGAAATAGTTTTTAAATGTCTCTTTAAATACATGATTAAGTTCGTGCCACCCAGTCGTGTATGCTATTTCTTTAGCATGTGCATGAACATTTAAGTTATATGTACAGCATTCCCCGCTTAATTGCACTGACCATTTTGGCAGATTTTTCGATCAATTGTCCGGGTGGTTCAATTAGAGAAACCCCGCTTAATTGATATATCTGTTCAATTAAGCGAAACCCGTATAATTGCATCCCAGAAATTTACTCTACTAGTATAAACATTTCAGTTACAACTTAATTTCGGCGTCTGTTAGTTCGCCATAACATGATATGTTATGTCATCACATGCCAAATAAGCATTGAAATCTGCATTGTCCTCAAGAACGTTACTTATGACCACGAGATCATTTTCCGGCTGCTCTTCTTCTTGGATGAAGCCTGCCTTTAAAAAAGAACTTGCAAATGTAGGTTTAGTAGTAAAATATTTCCAATATTACCTTTCTAAAACAATTTCTTATAGTAGAAGGTGTTATAAGCCACAAACAATGTTTGCTTATGCGCATTGCTTGGAAAGATGTGATCGACTTCGAAAATTCTTCGATAGTCTTGCCACGTTCGATGGCTGTAATTTGTTTCCTTATTATATTTTGCTGATAGTAAGCTTTGAAACAATGAATAATGACTTGGTCAAGGTGCTGAATGATGGACGTTGTATTTGTGGGTACAAACGGCACGTTTATATTTTTTAAATCGTCCAACTTCTTATGACAGGCAGCATTGTCGACAAAAAGAATTATTTGTCTGTTCTGCTTTATCATTTCTTCGTCAAATTTATATAAAATTTGGGCCCATAAATATTGGGTCATCCATGCTTTTTTGTTGGCGTTTTGATTTTTCCAATCACAATCATTTTTTTGTCCGTCCAATTATCCGAAAAATGTGCATGTATTTAGTTTTTCTGCTGCATATTTTTAAGATCAATTAAGCGAGTAATTCAACTAAGCGGGGTTCAATTAACCGTCTAAAAGGCTTTGCTACTAATACGGGAAATTTTCGAAGCCAATTTTTTCGATCAATTAAGCGGGATGTTCAATTAAGCGAGATGCAACTAAGCGGGGATTACTGTAAATATACAATCAAGATATTTAAATTCTTTAACAACTTTGATAATATCGTCGCCAAGAGTCCAGTTGCGACGATAACCTATATATCTGTTGCATGATCTGAAAATCATAATCTTAGACCTCGAGGTATTTATTTTGAGATCCCTACTATCACAGAACTTTTGTAGCTTATTGATTTGAAGCTGAAGAGCAAACGGGTTATCTGACATAATAACGAGATCGTCTGTTTAAAGGAGGACCTTAATATCAACATCACATATCATAACACCTCATGGGATGTGATTTTCAAAATCATTAATAAATAAGGAAAATAATAAAGGACTTAAAACTCAGCCTTGAGGAACGCCTGTTTGACATTTTAAGTCTCTCGATTTGTTTGATCCATCTGGGACAAAAGAAATATTGTCCTCATTCATCTTATGATAGAGTTTTATGAATTTGTTTCACAAACCTATTACTGAAAGTTTGTAGATCAATGATCAACCGATCGATTATGACCTTATTTCGTGAGAAGTTTTCTAGTCGGGTATAATTTTGAGCTTTGGCAACGACAATTCGAAACCAAGATCATACAACTTTTTGTCTATAATACAATGTGAAAAACCATGACACAGAACTACAGACGCATTTGAAACTAACGATAAGTTATGGCTAAGATACCTCCCAAATTGTGCTAAAAGTTTGTTTAAATTAGCTAAGTGTAGGTATACAATTATAGTATGTTTGATGGTATTAATAACTCATCTTTCACAATTTTATCAAAAATTGTGTAAATATTTGTATTACAAAATATTGAATTCATAGTTAGGGAATTACCCAGAGAAAAATATGGTGATATACAAACTAAGTCAATGATTCAAATTATTTTTTCCAAAATAATGATAATCTTGGATGTAAAGTACACAATACGCATAGCGCATGTCATTATCTTCCTCCAATTTTGCTCATCTGTCAAAATCTGACAAATATGGCGGCGCATTTAGTAGCTCTTTATGTTTTTCATTTCTAAGTATGTTCTTGTCAACATTCAGATGCTGCTACTTCAATTTTGACATCTGCTACAAAGAGACATTTAAAAAGTTGCTTGTTTCTAAGAATTCTTCTCGGGAGGTGCTAATTAAATTCTTAAAAATACATTTTGTTACGTAATGGAATTGTTAGGAATATATCGAAAATATTAACTTCTTGGTTCCATTGAGAAACCACTATGAAGTATATGGTAAAATTCTGATCCTGAAACTTTCTCACTATCGGTAGTGAAATATTCACACTGGATATTAGTACAGCCGAGTCTACATTACCGACGAGATATTTGAATTGTTTATTGTGTCATGAAACTTAAACTTTTCTGATAAGTTTCTTTAAGAAATTAAAATAGCTTCAAAGTCTATTTTTCTTCTAAAAATACAATCCATCGGTTCTCATGGAACCAACCTTATTATTTCCCACCAAAATAAACCCACTTAAACTAATCAAAGTTCATTTCGGCGAACAAATACAAAAAAATACCACCAACCCAATTGTCAATGTCCAATAGAGTGTATATTCATAGTCGCGTCGCTCGCTCAAAGTCGTCGTCGATATCTCTTTAAAAAACTCTTAAGCATTATCATTTTAAGTTGTCAAGCACTGATGAAGTATCAAGTAAACAAAATCAAAACAAAAAAAAACTACGATTAAAAATAGCACCTTAAACAAAAAAATAAATTGAATTCAAAGAAAATAAGAAAAATAAGACAAGAAGAAAGCTCCATACTGTGCGACTTGAGCACTTGTCAAAACAAAAGAAATCTGTCCAACAAATGACGCACAGGGTGGAACTCCATTAATGAGGGGCGTTTCAAAAAATAAAAAAATATACCCAAACGAATAATAAAACTATCAATCTTATAAAAACGAATAAATTTATTCTATAAAGTACCAAAAGACGAAAAAACAACATAAATGGATTCAATGACTGCGCTCTGCTGCCTCTCTTGCTGTTGCTGCTGCTGCTGCTCTACAATGACCACTCGACCCAAATGGAAGGAAGAAACCCCCTGCTGGTTAAGGCTGTCAACCACTTATCTTCTAAGTAGCTGGAACGAAGAGCAAACCATATCTAACTAACGAAATATACAACACGCCACAGCACAGCGCACAGCACACCGACTTCAAAGTTTGTTTGACTCTATATGTGACTTTGACTTCGACTTTAACTCCGGCACAAAACCAACAACCAACAACGGACAACCGACACTCCCTGGCGGCAGTCAATAACTTTTTTTTGTGTGTTAATTTTTTGTTGTATCTTTTCTCAAAATGAATATACAGCAGTTAAACGAACAACAACCAAATAACACACTCGACATGAGTTGAGTATCATAAAAGTAGATATCTAGATATTGTATCTTTTTAAGCTTTGCGAGCTCTCGCGTATCTAAACAACACATTCATTTCTATCTTATGTATGTAATAATAAGATAAACACTCGTAGATACGATAGACACTCGTTTTCAATTTGGAAGCACTACTTGATGAACAATTCTGTTCGTCTAGTATTTTGATTTTATTTGTTAAATTTGTTGGAACAAGTATCTATGTATCTTTTGGAATTAAAAAAAAATTACTTGATCATGACAACCTCAATTTTAAAATCTCTAAGCATTGCAAACAAAACCAAGCGAAATTAAGAAGAATTATAATAGGTAGGTAAAACAAAAAAATATCTCACACTGAATTTGTATCTTTTTATGATAGATATAAACAACAATTTTCACTTCTACAAGTCTACAAGTCATCGTCGCGTCGTCGTCGTCTTATAACATCTATACACAACTAATTGGCTATCTATCATTGTCATCTTTTTGTGTCGCGCACGAGCACTATACAGAAATTTAGGTAGGTACCTATAGATAGATAAGTAAGCCGCAATAGCAGGTATAGATACAGGTTCACCAAAAAAAGATACAATCCGATAGAATGTTTAGATAAATGTCTTAATGTTGTTACTTTTATAGAAATAAAGAATATTTTGCCATTTACCTATACTACAAGTTATTAGATAGATACATTATTGTGATGATGATGATTATGATAATTTTGTATCTCTACATCCGAATCTGAAGCGATGAAAAGGGGGAGAGAGAGCTTAATTCATAAAACGGTCTTGAAACGGTCTTTTGGTGTTTCAAGTTGTTTTTTATTTTTTTTTTTTTTATTTGTTTTTTTTTTTTCACACAGAAGGTGCCCAACTGTGCGAAGTAAATTTATTTATAATGTTGCACATTTTGATTTATTACTTTTGAAAGACATTAGGCTTCACCGATGACTGCGGTGGAAACAGAAATATAAGAGTTAGAGATACACTATACACGGCGGCGTCGCGGCGGTACACAGAAGTTGTGTGATAGTTGTTTTTTAAGTATAATTGTAAAATGTTTTGATTACCATTTTTAGAGAGCCAAGTGTATAAAAGAGAGTTGGTTAATATGAGAGGCCGTCAGGTATTTTATTTTTCTTATAAGACAAGGCTTTTTATGGTGGTTAATGATAATAATGCGCTTATAGCTGTCAAGCTTAATATTGTATTGAGAGACTTTAATTGATTTTGAAGGGGTTTTTAATACCAACAAGTTGTATTTCTTAAATTGTTTTGAAGTTAAATGGTGATTACTACTGCTTAAGTAAAAATTATACGATTTGTAGATACATACGAGTATATGTATTTGGAAGTTTAAAAAAAAATAAAACTAGTGTTAAGAATTGTATAATTAAAATTGATCCGATTTGTGGAATTGAAAACTATCAATTAGCAAGCTGCGGTGATGTGACGCGAAGTAGATTGGCTCCGTAGTAAGCTACTTGGTCAAAATTTGATCATCAGTGACGGTAGAATCAAGTTGTTGTTGTAGTATTCAAATCCTAATGAAATTGATGACATTTATTTAGGGAACTTGAAGTCCATTGTTTTGATGAAGGGTCTCTGAAAACCTACTATTTTTTTTTACACCTTATTATGTAAAGACACAGTGTGAGCACTAGGAAAGGGAGAGAGGGGTTGAAAGAAGGTGTCGGTGCACATTGGTTTTGAATTCCTGAATATTGCAATGGCTGGGAAAGACAGAGTGTGGTAAGGCAATCCACATTCGCGTAGTACGGCTAAAGAACGAATCTCTGTACTTGACAGTAGGACCGAAGTTGTGCTCGAGGGTATATTGATGAGCATTCCTTGAAGCGCTAGTATATTACGGTTGAACTGTTGCTATTTCTCAAGAGCATAAACCGTTAGAGGGTGAGACAAGAAAAATTTCGACGATGTTCAAGCGACGTAAATGATCTTATGATGGTAATATCACCAATTAATCTAAAAGCTCTACGTTCAATACTGTCCAAGAGGCTTAAGTAAGTTGCAGGAGCACCAGCCCAGACATGGGAGTTATACTCAAGCTTTGGACGTATATAAGTCTTGTAATGGGTGATTTTTTTGAGGTTAGGATTTTCATGCATTAGTATTTGACAGATCACGCGGGATTTCAGACATGGTGTCAAAGAGAAAGATGCTCAGTATGCTTTGACATTTCATCATGAATAGACTTACTAACGAGCAACGCTTGCAAATTATTGAATTTTATTACCAAAATCAGTGTTCGGTTCGAAATGTGTTTTATCGACAAATTTTGTTCAACGATGAGGCTCATTTCTGGTTGAATGGCTACGTAAATAAGCAAAATTGCCGCATTTGGAGTGAAGAGCAACCAGAAGCCGTTCAAGAACTGCCCATGCATCCCGAAAAATGCACTGTTTGGTGTGGTTTGTACGCTGGTGGAATCATTGGACCGTATTTTTTCAAAGATGCTGTTGGACGCAACGTTACGGTGAATGGCGATCGCTATCGTTCAATGCTAACGAACTTTTTGTTTCCAAAAATGGAAGAACTGAACTTGGTTGACATGTGGTTTCAACAAGATGGCGCTACATGCCACACAGCTCGCGATTCTATGGCCATTTGGAGGGAAAACTTCGGAGAACAATTCATCTCAAGGAATGGACCGGTAAGTTGGCCACCAAGATCATGCGATTTGACGCCTTTAGACTATTTTTTGTGGGGCTACGTCAAGTCTAAAGTCTACACAAATAAGCCAGCAACTATTCCAGCTTTGGAAGACAACATTTCCGAAGAAATTCGGGCTATTCCGGCCGAAATGCTCGAAAAAGTTACCCAAAATTGGACTTTCCGAATGGACCACCTAAGACGCAGCCGCGGTCAACATTTAAATGAAATTATCTTCAAAAAGTAAATGTCATGGACCAATCTAACGTTTCAAATAAAGAATCGATGAGATTTTGCAAATTTTATGCGTTTTTTTTTTTTAAAGTTTTCAAGCTCTTAAAAAATCACCCGATAGATAACAGCCAGATCAGAGGGGAAGAAAAACTTCTTGCATCGTCTTTGAAAACCCAAAAAATATTGCGGCACTTTTGGCGACATCGCGTATGTGATCGTTCCTCAAAAGGTGCTTGGTGATACACATACCGAGAATATCGAGATGTTCAGTCTCCTCGATGCAAGTGCAATCCATGGATAATGGCAAGGGGGGTGTATCTCGCTTTAACGATACAAGACAGCATTGTGTTTTCGAAGCATTAAATTCCACGCGGGTTTTTAATCCCCATTGTACTGTACAATGCTGTTTAGGTCGGAATTTAATGAACTTATCATATTTTGTCGTTGCAGTTCCACATCCGAAGAAGAGGGATGTGAGTCTGAAAACGAATATAAAAAGCTAAGAGTACTATCGTCAGCGAAACAATGTATTGGATTAGAAGTTGCAGACAACAGGAGATCATTAATAAAAATGAGAAAGAGTGTAGGAGATAGAACAGAGCCCTGGGGCACATCAGCATTTATTTTGTGGTTTTCAGACTTGAACCCATCCAATACTACTTGTATTGAACGATCCGAAAGGTAAATACTAATCCAATGAAGGAGGGATTCGTGAAAACCGATAGCACGTTTTTCCGATAAAAGAGCCTGATGCCAAACCCTATCAAATGCTTTTGAAATATCAAGCGCAATAATCTTACTTTTTCCAAAACGATGTAAAGATTTGCTCCAACGTTTGGTGAGATGAACCATGAGATCACCAGTGGACCTATTGCTGTCATTTTTTAACATTTGACTAGTAAAAACTAAAATTAAATTAACAACAAAAATGGCGAACATTGTTTTTTCGTGAAGCACCTTCCCTGCCATAATGAGTAAAACTGGTGGACAAATTTGAGCATTTGTGATAAATTTTTGACATGAAGAATCAAAACTGTGAGCGTCAATCAAGAACAACTGAGAATGTTATCCTACTGTAGCACGAAATCTTGACGAAAACCCAGGTTTGTCGATTCGTTGTCGATCTTTGGAATAAGACAATCTGTTCGCGTTAAGAGTGGACTGTAATTTTAATTTAAATTTTAAATATCCGGCTCGAAGGACCAATTTTGTTTGCGTTAAGAGTGGACTGTAATTTTAATTTAATTGTAAAAACAAAACTCCACTGAAAGAAAAATGAATTAAAAGAAGTTTCCGAGTGAAAAGAAAAACGCGTGTTCTTTCCTTGAAAAAGGGATTATAACTCTACTTTTTATTTAACGAATAGACAAAGACAAGACTTAAAGTTACATTGTTAAGGGTTAGACAATAGTTTCGTTGAGTTTAAGGCTGGAAATACAATTTGTAGCGCAAACACAATCCATAAACTACATAAGGACTTTTTCTTTTTACAGATCACACCTCAAGCCGGTTAATTACCAACCATGTCATATATTCGCTGATATGGTCATCGAATTGTATCAAGTATTCACTTCAGAAACTACGCTAATAAGAAGAATTGTTGCATATATGACTCGAAAAATAAAAATGATTGTTAAAAAGCCTCACCATTCAATTGTATACTGTTCAATTTGTTTTTTAAATTACAAGTTTGCTTATCAGAAAAAAAAATTATTGCAAGTTTGTTAATTTTTTTTAATTGTAAAGTCGTAACTTAACCCAAATTAAGAATTCTTTTACAGTATAAGTAATCAAGTCAAATTCAACCTTATTTTTTACAATACTTTCCAACAAAAAAAAAAAACAAATCAAACGTCAAAAAGTCGTAATAACTAAATTATACTTAAATAATATGCAGATTTTATCCTTTATCACGAAAACCTCGTAAAAATCTTACCCGCACTTACGAAATAATACACAAAAAAAAAACTCAGTAAAAATATGAGTAAAAACAATAATAAATAAAAAAAAGCAAGTGAAGTCAAAAAGAGGACAAATAAACAAAATAAAATTATTATTATTTTATTTCTTTTTTTGTTTGTATACATTGTCCCGAAAAATACTTTTTACGACAGTGATTTATTACGGACATCCAAATCTAAGCCACAACTTTTATAATGATATACATATTTTAGCTGTGTGATCACATAAAAATGCGTACACAATATTTTTAATATCAAACCCAAGTAGTAACAACACCCCCCCCCCCCAAAAGCCCGGAGGGTAGGTTAGTTACATACATATATATTAAAAGGTAGGAATATTTATATGGAGAATATAAACGAGAGGAGAAAAATAATATTAACGACAACGAAAAATATAAAAATAATACACAAAATCGTAAAAGTAATCGTTTTCCTTTTGAGCTTGGTGTTTTCATAATTCGTGACATGATTGCAAATTATAGCCATTAACGTATATACGGTACGGAGAGCAGACCGATTCCAAATAACGCCGCAAGCCGTGTCGCGTCGCCCCGAGCCATGCCGGACAGATCGTAGAGCTTGTACTCATAATATTCCAATACTTCGTTATATAGTCTTGACAACAAAATCGAGTACATTAATTAAAGCTGTTAATTTACAATATTTTTAGCTACATATAGATTTACTTTATTTTTATAAAAATGAATATTATTTTATAGGCGATGAGGAAATATTATTAACAACATGCTACTACTTAAGTTAGAAGGTTTTATTTTAAACGCAGCGGAGAGAGCGGGAGGATAAGATTGCTGACAGAAGGTGTTATCATGAAGTTTATTCGTGTTTTCACGCTTGTTAAGCTTATATAATTCATTTTACATTAACAAACAATAATGTTTCTCTATGAGTTAAAATAAATTGATATTCAAATTATTTATTCCACAAATCTTTGACGAATGAAAGGAGATTATTTTAAGATTAAAAATGTTTAGTTGATTTTTGTTAAAAAAAAAAAAAATATTTCGTACCTAATTTGTGTCTAATCAAAAATAAATTAATTCTTAAATCTTTTAAGAAGATTATACTTATTTACTTTAATTGTTATAAAAAAAATATGTATTTTTGTTACTAACAAATTATACAAACATAAATACATAAACATGTGTTTATGTGTGCATATAGCTATTATCACAACTTGTATAGCTTTTAATTGTTTAAAGTGGCGCCCAACAAAAACATGATTCTGCGCTTATAAAATTAGCCATTGTTAGTCAATTAAGATTAAATCTTTGATGGCTTCATTTTGTTTCTTTTTCTTTTTTTTATATTAAAACTGATTTAAATGCAAACCGTTATATTTTTATCATTGAATTGACGCCTTACAACGAATAATTTGTGTTTCTTATGCAGTTTTTTTAAACATACCAGTTAAGGCTTTTGTTTCAATGTTATTTCTTGAGAAGAATAGAAACTAGTGAAACAAATGATACACCTTATTTACACGAGATTATAATATTCTCGCAAACAAATAACAGAAAACTTTCTCGTAAGGTTTACGTTTATCAACGTTAAGAAGCAGACAATACAGTAACGACAAACCCAATCAGAAATCGAGTTAAGATCACATTAAAATTCTTCACAATTACGAGTACTTGAAATAGTTTTGAGAGTTTTAAGATCGTACGTATAAATGATCCACTCAGACAGTAAATCGTTTTTAAATCAAATTAATAGAATTGGACTTAAGTGACTACCGTGTGGCATTCCAAAGTTGACTTTGAACTTCTTTGATTCGCAACTATTGAAAAGTATACGTAGTAAAGGGTGATTTTTTAAAAGCTATAAGAACGTTTTTCAAAAAAAAAACATACAATTCAGAAAAATGCATAATATATTTATTTGAATCGATAGTACGGTCCATATAATTTAATGTTTGAAGATTATTTCATGCGAATGTTGACTTTGACTGCGCCTCAAATGGTCCATCCGCTTAGTCCAATTTTTGCATACTCTTTCCAAAATTTCGGCCGGAATCTCACGAATAAATGCTTCAATGTTGTCTTTCAATGCGTCAATTAAAGCGGGCTTGTCTGTATAGACATGAGCTTTAACATAGCTCCAGAAAAAATAGTCTAAAGGCTTTAAATCGCACGATCTAGGCGGCTAATTGACCGGTCCCGAACGTGAAATAAAATGTTCACCGAACTCGCATCTCAATAAGTCCATTGTTGAGCGTGCTGTGTGCCATCTTGTTAAAACCATATGTCATGCAAGTCAAACTCTTGCATTTTGGGCAAACAAAAGTTGGATATCATCTCACGGTAGCGCTCACCATTCACAGTTACGTTACGATGCGCATCATCTTTAAAGAAGTACAGTCCAATGATGCCACCAGCCCATAAACCGCACCAAACTGTGACTTTTTCTGGATGCATTGGTAGCTCTTGCAATGCTTCTGGCTGATATTCACTCCAAAACCGACAATTCTGCTTATTAACGTACCCATTGACCCAAAAATGAGCTTCGTCACTCGCTGGAAGAAGCGCGCGATGAACTTTCTTAACAGAGCACGCATTTTGATAATAAAATTCAATAATTTGCAAGCGTTGTACGTTTGTAAGACGATTCATGGTCAAATTATAGACCAAACTGAATATGTTTGACAGTGAAACAAAACACGAAACGTGCGTTAGCTGTCTAAACCAGTTTTTCCAAAAAGATAATAGTTAAAAAATCATCCTTTATATTCATTGACATAGATACAGAATAGTAGAGGACTTAATATCGACCCTTGAGGAACACCGGGCGAAGAAAAACTGAACCAACAGTCACCATTTTGAACTGCTAGTTTTCTGTTAGCTAATTAAGAATATTCAAGCTTAGTGGAACTTGCAGACAAATTTTACTACTGCATAAGTTTTTTACACAAATTGACGTTGTGGACAGTGTCAAAAGCATTAAAAAAATCAAGCAAGACTAAGAAAGTTACATCATCCTTATCCTTTTTTATTTGTCTTATTTGTTCAGTCACGCCAAGAAGTGCTGTTTTATAGCTGTGCTTTTTCCGAAAGCCAGATTGTTTTGGTGTGAGCAAAGAGTTTACTGTATGTAGTACCCGTAGTGTGATGGTTAGTGCGTTGGACTGTCATGCAAGGGGTCTTGGGTTTAATCCCTGCCTGTGCCACCTAACTTTTTTCACGGGTACTGCTTCTTGCGAGGAATTGGCAAATCCTCCAAGAGTAATTCTTGTCATGAAAAGTGCTTTCTCAAATTAGACTTTCGGATTCGGCATATAAACTCTAGGTCCCTACCATCTCTGACAACATTACTCGCTCACAGGAATGGTTGAGAGTTGTAAGTCACTAGGCCCTGGTTCTTCATGGACTGTTGCGCCACCTAATTTATTTATTTATTTATTTAAAGAGTTTACTGTAAGATAAGTGTTGATTTATATCTGATTTGTATTTGGAACGATCAAAGACTCAATATAAAGTTTAGGAATCATAGAACAATACTAGAAGTAGGTCTGCGATTTGTAACTTCGTCTTTTTTTTTTTTTAAGGCAAGGCAACTTTTCCAAATAGATTGAAACACACAACAAAATATGGAAAACTTTAAATGGACAATGGAAACGACAAATAATTTACACATTTTTTCAAAATAGCATACAAACTGAAACTGGCATTTTGAAAGAAGTCCGAAAAATTGAGTGGATCGTGACTTGAACAAAATTGTTCTTTTATTATTTAGAAAATTCCAAAAATACTATTTCAGATCTCTTTCCTCTTTCTGTAGGTAATTAAGATACTTTAAATTTGAAATTCTATTGAAAACAGCCTTCGAATCACAAAAACCATTAAAAACCATTCAATTTGAGACACTTTGTATGCTGACTACAACTTTTTTCTTAGATTTTTAAGACTTTTGATAACACTATCATACCAATCTGTAAAAAAAGATCTCATTGTTACATTTTGCTTCATTGGGATTGTTATTAAAATGATTTTCATGCTTCCTTGGAATGTAATTAAAAAACAACTATTGAATTGAATTAGGAAATTTAACAGAAAAACTATATTTTTCTTAAGTGGCGCCCAACGTTTTTAATTTTTTTTTTTTTTGAAAAGTGATTTAATCTTGTATAGTTTTTGACACATGTTTATCTCTCTTCATCACATTGAAAAGTCAAAAGTAGACAAAAGTCTACTTCATACGTAAGAAGTTAGTAAAATCAATTTGTAAATAGTTTCATTAGTTTTTAAATGGCGCCCAACGTTTATCTTATTTTCATGTATTTGATGCTATCTCCAAACCACATTTTTCAAATTCATTTCACAATTTCATTCATCATATGCATATAAAAGAATTTTAATTTATTATATATGAATTTACATTCATTTAATAAATAGTTGACCAAATGAAATTTTCCATATCGTCTATACATCTACAAATACAAAACATTTAAACCTCATAGGTTTAAGGTCCTTTTCTCAAATATAATAATATTGATTTGAATATTGATACAATTGTAAATACTTTCAAAATTTTGTAAATATTCTTCGTATATCGTTTAGATATATGTATATTCATAGTTATGTACACATATTCAAAATCAACCACTAAAATAATTTAAATTCCAATTATTACTCCTTTTCAATAATATGCATTGCATATTCAAATGTGTAAATAATTCTTATTGCATTTGGTATTTGAGTATTGTTTGAACGAACATCAGAAAGGAGAAATTATAAACCACAGATACACAACCAACAAAAAGCATCTAGTCTTTTGTATTTTGTTGTTTAAAATCATAAATAGGGTGTTTCGGCTAAAAATTAAAATTCGATTCTCTCATTTTTTTTAGAAATATTCTTCCTTGTACCTATACAAAATGTTTCTTCACGTTGGGCGCCATTTTTAAAAAATAGTGTGCCATCTTATAAAAATAAGTAAAATAACTGCATTCAAATTTATTTTTGTATAATTTACAGCACATGACAACATCGTTTTTGAGCCATGTATACAAAATTATTCTTCACATTGGGCGCCATTTAAAAAAAAAGTGTACAATCCTTTTAATTAAATTGAAACAACTACCAGCTTTTAAATTATCTTTTGTACAATGTACAGCACGTGCAACACTTGATTTTTAAGCCATGTATAAAAAGTTCTTCTTTTTAAGCCATATATAAAAAGTTCTTCACGTTGGGCGCCACTTTTGAAAAAAAATACTATATTTTAGATTAAAGTAGCATAAATAATATTCGAATTTATTTCTAGACATTTCATAAAAAAAAAACAAAACTACTCGAATGAGTCTAAAAACTAAAAAAATTAAAGCCATAGAATATAGAGAGTTGCAATCTTTTGAATTTCAAAATATGTTCCACCCTGTTCAACCAATTCTCCATTACAATTTTCAAACTCTAAAACTGTGCAAATATTTATTCCAACTTACAATACCCTCGAAACAACAACTTTGTTGTGCCTCCTCATGATGATGCATACAACGGTATTGAAAAAGATGGAAAAATGAAAAAAGGAAAATAAATCATAAATAAGCGGTTATCAAATGGAAAGGCAATTTCCAATTCTATCCTAACAAGACCAGAAACAATTTTCCAAGTGGGCAATAAATTTCGTTTAATGACTTCTCTCACTATTTTTTTCGTTTTTCGTTTTCCGTTTATTTGTGTTTGTTGCGAAAAACCTTATCGCCAAAGTGGCCCACTATTCTACGTCTCTTTGAAATTTCCCATCCAGACCAAAGTATAAGCCAAGCACAAAGTATCTCTATCTCTCAATACTAAAATGTGTGTTTCTATATCTATAGTTACATACTCGTAGTATATTTTTGAGCTACAATCGGATGATGTATCTTTATAGATACAACATAACGTTATACGTTCAATAGCATAGCAGAAAACCTACACACCTCTATCTTTAGTAGATATTGTGTACTTACTCTTGTAAGCTTAACGGTTTATGCATAAATAATAACTTGGATGGTCCTTTTTCCTAAAGCTATGTTTATGTATATGTATTGCATACAGATCCATTTACATTTTAAACATAAAACAACAAAAACAACAAAATAACTATTCATTTTCATTCGTACTCGTATCGTAATCGTAAGCTAAATGGCAGGAGGCCAAAGCTTCGTAATGAGACGAAAAACTCATAAACATTTCGCTTTTAAATATAAATTACTATTACCACGCTAAAGCTTTATGACCTCCCATATACAACGTGATCCTACAACGAGTATAAAACGACAGTGACTGTGAGTAGGTGCGAAGGGTGAGAAATTATTCGATGTATGTTCGTTGTTTCGTTGCTTGTATGGTCCTAGGGATAGGATGGGTTTTTATTTTTGTGTTCTGTTTCATTTGGGTGGGTTTTCTTGTGTTGGCACTCAAAACTCATTCACCACACCATACACCACACATATAGTCATTAAAGTCACTCTGACAGTTATATAGCGCGATGCCGATGTCGACGACGACGACACGACGCAAAGAGGGGTTATTTATCCTCTGTTAAAGGAGATGACCCCATTTCGGAGTCATTCAATTTAATTGAATAATTCATTTGCACATGCAATATAGCTGCTGGGTATGTGTATTATGTGCTGTGCGCTGTTGTCGGCGGCGGCTGCTATCATCATCAACAACATAGCGTTGCAAAAATGATGATTTATACATTAGTCTATTCCATCAACTGACAGGTGTCAAGAATTCCACCACACAAATTCACCCATCTTCTCTCCCATCACTGCTATTATTATACACGACGAATACGATTATGAATGATACGCTACTTTTTGTTATTCAAGTATCTATACTCAATACTCAATGTAGATATATGAACATTGATATTATGTAAGTATTTTATTTGAATTGACATCTTAAGTGTCATCGATTGCGGTTTTTTAATTAAAGTGTCATTAGGCAAATGTCAGTTGGTGTGCACGGAGTGCAGGTATAACAAATACATGCATATGTGATGTGCGTTGTGCAAATATAAGTGGCAGTCAAAATAAAAAAGACAATCTCTCAATACATTTCGAGTTCTGTCATTAAGGTACGTTTGCATGTACATATATATTTATATTTTATTATCAATATGATATTATATGAGTAAATATGTAACATTTGTGTGTCAATTGATGGGAAAATATTTATTTTTCTGATTTGATTTGGAGAGAGTGATGGTTTAATTTGTAATGTAAATATTTATTTTATTCTTTCCTTTTCTTGGAGACGTACTTATGTGGAATTCTTTTTTTATTGATAATAAATAAGACAAAGTTTAGATATTCTTAATTGAAATTCATTAAATGTTTAACATACCTTTTTTATCTTCAAGAGTAGTACATTATTTATATTTATGTTTTGATATTTATAGATTTTTTTGTTTGTTTTGCTCACCTGGAATAAAAGAAAAAGAACAATATTAGTAAACAAGAGTTAACTATTTTAAAAAACGTGAGTAACAATATAATGTTAAAGGTTTTCTAATAAGAGGTTTCATTTGGAATAACCAGCTCTTTGGTCAGCTGTCACTTTGACATTTGGTAAAAAAAACTGCGTTATTACTAAAAATGGAATCATATAAACTTTAACAACGCATTGAAATTGTTAAAGATCACTACAAAAATGGCGAAACATTTGCAGTCACACTTCGGTAATCTAAAGTACTTTTGAGTCGTTTGAGATACACCTTCATGGCCGAAAACAGTGGAATTGTTGGACAAATTTGATCAGTTGGGACAAATTAATGACGGGAAAAGTCACAATCGTTTGCCGTTGCTCAAGAAAAACTGAAAATACCCAAGTTTGTCGATTCTTCGTTGATCTTTGGAATTATGCATGCCAAAACCACAAAATTGCAACGTATTTGGCATAGAGTTTAGGACTTAAGGCTTTTAAAGTTGAGTTAACACAAGAACTCAAGCCATTCAACCACCTGCAACTGTTAAAGTGAATGAATTTTGCTACCTAGCAACCATAATACATTTTTTTTATGGCCGAAATCGGAAGGCATTGAACATTTATTTTAAAATTTTACATTTTAACCTTTAAGGGGGCGCGCTGTCATTTGTAACGGTAATTTGTTAATATATACAAATAAAGGAATGAACTCCTAAACAATTGTAATCGATTAATTGTCTTAAACCGAAATTGGAATGAAATCAAATTTTGCCTTCAAATTTTTCAATCACATCAGGTTTTCAAAATAGTATGCAACTTTTAAAATGGTAAAGACAACCAAAAACGATGTTTTTAAGGCTAAGTTAAAGCACCACGTATCCCTGAACATTAAATTGTATAATAAAAAAAAAATTAGGTGGCGCAACAGTCCGTTGAGAACTAGGGCCTAGTGACTTACAACTCTCAACCATTCCTGTGTGTGAGTAAAGTTGTCAGAGATGGAGGGGACCTACAGTTTTAAGCCGAATGCGAACGGCTTATTTGAGAAAGCACTTTTCATGTCAAGAATTACTTTTGGAGTATTTGTCAATTCCTCGCAAGAGGCAGTACCCGTAAAAACTTTTTTTTTAAATTAAGGTGGCACAGGAAGGGATTGAACCCAAGACTCACCCTTTTTTACCGTTATTTTAACGGTTTATTCTCTAGAGAAATAGCCAGTTGCATTCTTCCCCTTAAACAGTTCAACCGTAATACTAGCGCTCCTAGGAATGCTCATCAATATACCCTCGAGCCCAACTTCGGTCGTACTGATAAGTACAGAGATACGTTCTTTAGTTGCACTACGCGAATGTGGAATGCCTTGCCACATTCTGTCTTTCCCAGCCATTGCAATATTCAGGAATTTAAAATCAATGTGCACCGACACCTCCTTTCAACCCCTCTCTCCCTTTCCTAGTACTCACATTGTGTCTACATATTAAGGGTAGTATTATCCCCTTGAGTGTGTGCTTATTATACAAAAAAAAATCATTTTAGTATTTTACTTAGTTTTAATCATCATTAGTTATTAAACTTTATTTGAATCTACATATATAAAGTTTTTAGCAAGCCTTGAATTTAATGCATTTACATTTTTGAAAAATAAGTTTTTGGAGTTAATTTTTCGTGTTGGCTGTTGATTGCAAATCCAAACTTCGATTTTAACTGTTTGCTCGAATTTTAAAAATACACGTTTTCAACATTATATTTATTTTTTTGTATACATATATTTCAAAAACTTGATATTATAGAATTGTTTAGACGACGAATTCGTTACAAGAACAAAAAGTTCTTTCAATCCCTTTTCTGTTAAAATAAGCACAAATGCTTCAGCATGTTTTTAAAGAAGGATTTTTCAAAAATTTTATGAAATACTGTAAAAATTTCAACTGAATATTGAAGAAGGGATTATAGATTTTTAAAACCATTGAGAATTTTATTGAAGAAAGCTTCTTTAAGTTAGACAGCCTTAAAAACCCTTATACACGAGTATTTTTTTTTTCAAATTTGATAGAGTAATTTTGAAACCGGATTTAAATTAAGGCCATCAAAAACCATTGAAACAATTCAATTTGATTGCCAGGAACAAAACCTTGTCGACCAATATTATTTCAATTCAATAAATTATTCAATAAAAATGCATTAACAAAAGATTACACCCTTTTATAACTTTGATGATTGATTTGCTTATTCAGCAAATTTAAAAAAAGAGTGCAGGTCCTATGACACTTCCTTGTATAATTCCTTTTATTTTCTATTTAAAGCTATTGGCATTGGTATGAAGGAGTGATTCATGTTTTTATTATAAAAATGTTAGAAGTATTTGAAAAAGTTAACATGGAACTCAAAATAATCATAATTGGAAGAAACTTTGAAGTATTTCTTAAGTTTCTTGCAACTTAATATTGAACAACTTATAAATATCTTTGTTGATAAGAACACCTACGTTTTGAGGACTTTAAAATATTTTCTTAACAACACTTCAGCATACAAATTAAAATCTTAGATTACTCCACCAATAAAAAATACATTAGTCATCATAATTTATTCGCCTAGCCCCTTTTTTAAATTTAAATATTTCTTTCCACTTAAATTTGATATGCAGTAAACTTATCTTGTTTTTAAATAAAAACAACTACCAACTCATTAAGCTTAAGGAATATAAGAGATATGTATAAGAGAAAAAATAATAAATATTCAATTAACATTAATGTTTAATCCTATCGTGGATGAGTTGATATCTTCATCAAAAATACTTGACCCCTATGAGTTTGCATTATATCATCATCGGTTTCCTACCTAAACATGATAATAAAAAATGTTAACACCATTTTTTAATTTACTACTTATGAGTTAACAAAAATGAAAAATCTTTATTTTTCTTTTAGGTATTTTATTATGCATGAAGTGAAAATTAAATCTAATAGAAACAAAAAAAGATATCCCAAGAAGAAAAATAAGAAGAACACAAAAACGAACTAAATTATTTTATTAATTTATAAAAAGAAACTGACAAAAAAAAAACTAATTAGCATCTTTATAGGAAAACGGTGTCGAGCTCGGATATATTTTTGTATAAATTTTAACTCGACCATGTTTCATTCGTTTTTGTCTCGTACGAAGTTGTGCGTCCTCATTGTATTGTCAGTTTCTCAGTTTCATTGGATGTCTTTTTGTTTAGATACGAGTTTGTGGATTTATTTTAAAAAGAAGTTTATTTCACATTATAATAAACGAAAAATGTCTAATGATTTCTCAAAAGACGTGATAATTGAATGAGAAATATTTGAATTTAAGATTAATGTGAATAATTAAAAAACAAATAAAATAATGGGAACATAAGTTTATTTTTTCTTATTTTGTCGGACACAGCAAAAGCAATGGACAACGTAGACGACGACAAATGGCAATTGATAGAGACGAGAACGACTGAGATATAGGGGCAGCGGCGCGCGTTGCTTCGTGTCGGTCGTCGTTGGCGATATGAGATGAACAAACAATGCTGGGTGGGTTAATTTTTAGGTTAAATTATTTTGTTTTTGTTTTGCTTATGTTTATGCTAAGAGGAATTGGCTATGAGATTTATTTGAGTTTCTGTTTAATTTAAAAATGTTTAGCAATGTTTTTTTTTTTTTTAGCGATAAATTCAATAAATTAAATGAAGTATATGTTAACTATTTAAAGAGTTTGCCTTTAAAAATAAATACGTAGTAATATTTTAACATTATTTAATTATTTTCATAGCAGATTTCACGTCAAAAATGTTATATGGAAAAAAGTGATCAAACGTTGGGCGCCATTTAATATGCTCTTTTTAATTTGGATTCATAAAATGCGTTAAATGTTGGAAACTAATGCCTTTCCACTATAATTAAAATTACAAATTTTTTAATAAAAACAAATTTAACATTATAACATCGTGTGCACATCA
Source organism: Eupeodes luniger (assembly GCA_951509635.1). Taxonomy (NCBI): domain Eukaryota; kingdom Metazoa; phylum Arthropoda; class Insecta; order Diptera; family Syrphidae; genus Eupeodes; species Eupeodes luniger. The sequence goes on from OX608075.1 coordinate 109,669,246, forward strand.
GCAATCATGTAAAAATAGGCTATATGCAAATAAATACACAAACGTTGGGCGCTATTAAATATGGTTAGTTCAATTTTTAACTTCCCATAGAAAGTTATTGTAATGGGTCCGATTTGTCGAATTGAAAATTTTGACATTTCTCGACGTTTCAAGGTCCCTATAGTCGAAATAAAAGATTTTTAGAAAGATGTCGTGCGTGTGTACGTACGTTCGTACGTCCATACGTCCGTATGTCCGTACGTCCGTATGTCCGTATGTCCGTACGTCCGTGCGTTCGCGACGTTTTTTCGTCGTATAGAGCTCAAGAACCAGAAGAGATATCGACTTCAAATAAATTTTGTTATACAGATAATAATGCAAAAAGATGCAGAAAGGGCTCTCAAGAAAATTGAGGGTGGTTTTTTTACCATAGCAGTTTAAAAAAAAAGTAAAAATTTTGGTTAAACCTAAATATCTCATGAACCAATGACGCTAGAGACTTGAATTAAATTTTATATTATGTATTGTAACGTGGTACAAAGCAATTATATTTTTGGACAGTTTTTTTATAAATCAAAAAAACTGACAAAAAAAAATTTGTCACCTCGAAATTTTTACGACTGAAATATGATTTCATCAACAAAACAATTTTGTGCTACAAAAAATAATGTTTTTGACATCTGATAAAATTTTGAGAAAAATCTAATTGACAGTTTTTTTATAAAAAATAAAAACCTAAAAAAAACATTACTCAAAGTTGGTAAAAATTGAATTTCGACTCAAATATCTTTTCAAAAACTAGAGATTAAGGCTTTAAAATTATTTTATCTTATAAGAAATATTGTTTTCAACATTCAGTAAAATTTTGAAAAAAATCTAATTGACAAAAGTTTTTTACAAAAGTTGGTAAAAATTGATTTTCGACTCAAATATCTTTTCAAAGATTTAAGATAATGGCTTCCAACTAAATTTATCTTATAAGAAATATTTTTTCAACATTAGGAAAAATGTTGAGAAAAATCGAATTGACAGTTTTCTTACAAAAAATAAAAACCTAAAAAAAAAATTAATAAAAGGTGGTAAAGATTGATTTTTGACTCAAATATCTTTTCAAAACTTTTAGATATTGGCTTTAAACTACTTTAATCTTTCAAAAAATATTGTTGTCAGCATTCAGTAAAATTTAAAAAAAAAATTAAATTGACAGTTTTTGTACACAAAATTAAAAACCTAAAAAAAATTAACAAAAGTTGGTAAAAACTGATTTTCGACTCAAATATCTTTAAAAAAATTTGAGATAATGGCTTCTAACTAGTTTTGACTAATAAGAAATATTGTTCAACATTCGATAAAATTTTGAGAAAAATCGAATTGACAGTTTTTTTTACAAAAAATAAAAACCTAAAAAAAAAAAACATTACTAAAACTTGGTAAAAATTTACTTTCGACTCAAATAGCTTTTCAAAAATTACAAATATTGGCTTCAAACTTATTTTATTTCACAAAAAATATTGTTTTCGATATTCAGTCATTTTTTTTATAAAAATCCAACAGTCCGTTTTTTTCATAAAAAATAAAATCTACAAAAAATAGTAAGCAAATTTGGTAAAAATTGATACATATAGACAAACTTTTAAGCAAGGCAAATCGACAGACGGGATGGGAAGTTATCAGTGTGGGTCGCATCCCAGCCTCTTTTCTTCGTAAATTTAAAACGTTTACTTTTTCAATATTATTAGTATAAATAGTGTTATTACATACAAATATTATCTTTCTTAACATTATTGATCACAAATAAAACAATATTTGGAGAATAAATAACCCAAAGTTGGGTGCCATTTAATATTGTTATTTGAAGCTTTATGAAGGGCTGCCAATGTTTGAAATTATTGTCGTTTCACTTTTATCAAAATAATTACTTCAACAAAAATTATAATTCAACATAACTTAAAAATTTGTAAATCAGCAATCAATTAAAGCATCTTTATGGAGCATAAATGGACAAACGTTGGGCGGCATTTAACGTGGTTATTTTAATTGTCCTTTTATTATTATTAAAAGTGGTTTCATTATAAATAATTATAAATAATAATTTAACATTATTTAATTGTTTGTACAACAACAATTATGTAAGAAAAAGCTATTTGGGGAGTAAATGACCAAACGTTGGGCGCCATTTAATATGTTTTATTCAATTTAGGTTGATAAATTTAAATTTTTTGCCTGTTCACCATTATTGGTATATTTAAATAGTCTTATTTAAAATACTCTTTTAACATTATATTATTGTTTGTAAATCAGCAATAACGTACAAAATGCTGTTTGGAGAATAAATGACCGATCGTTGGACGCCATTTAATAGGGATATCTAAATTTAGCTCAATGAAGTGCGTTATATGTTGGCAACAATTACCTTTTCAGTTTTATTAAAATAATAAGTTCAACAAAGAATAATAATACAACATTAATTACTTGGTCGTCTATCAGCAATCAAGTAAAAAAGCGTTATGGGCAAACGTTGGGCGCCATTTAATGCGGTTATTTGAATTCAGTTTGTGGAAGTTCGTAAAATACTTGAAGTTATTATCTTTTTACTATTATTTTAATAACCAGTTTCATTATAATTAATATTTTAACATTATTTAATTATTATTTGTATTCCAACAATCATATAAGGAAAAACTATTTGGGTAATAGATCACCAAACATTGGGCGCCATTTAATATGATTGGTTCAATTTAGCTTTGCAAATTTAAAACTTTTACTATTTCACCTTAAAAATAGGCTTTTTATAAATACTTTTTTAACATTATTTAATTGTTTGAAAATCAGTTTTCACATATAAACCTATATTTGGAGAATAAATGGGCAAACATTGGGCGCCATTTAATGTGGTAATTGAATTCAGATTGATGAAAACCATAAATACTTGAACAAAAAACTGTCTTTTACTTATTATTTAAATATCAAGCTTCTTTATAAATACTATTTTAACATTATTAAATTGTTTGTAAATAAGCAATTACGTAAAAAACACATTTGGAGAATCAATTACTGATCGTTGGGCGCCATTTATCATGGATATTTAAATTCAGTGCAGAATAAAACCACAATTACCCTGAACTGAGTGTTTTCTTATTAGTTTATGCCTAAGGAAATGATTTACACAAAATTTCAATCAGATATTCTTTTTTAATACCTAATATTACAATCTCTGTCTATGTGCTTTAAATTGTAAATTTAAATTTTCTTCCATATATTTTTGTTTCTCTACTCGAATAACCATTACTTACACATTTAATTTAACTAACCAATAACAAGCTAACTATAGATATACAAAGGTATACCCGTTTATAATCAAGCCAGTAGCATTTATTATAAATAATCATCAACCAATCTACAATTGCTACTTTATTATCCATTTTGTCCCAAGTAAATTGGTCATAAAGAAAAACCAAAAAAAAAAAAAAGAAACAATCTCAGATAGTACAAGTATAGTTAGGTTTTTATTTCATACTAATATACATTTGTGTGTATATTTTGTAGGAATAGATAAGTTTTCCATTTTTATGAGAAAGTGAATTGAAACCGGTCTCGGTCAAGATTCAGATTCAGATTGAAGATAAATCTAAACTAATTTAAATGCTATTAAGTGTGCAGTGCCAGTGATGTTTAAGCGCGCACACACCCTTTAATGGAAAGCCATGTAGATTTCACATGCATAATATTTAGTATTTGTGTCTGTAGCCGATAGACGACCGACGACGCTGATGGCGTTTTTATCATCTAAGTATCAATAAAGTTGAGAGAAAAAGAAAAACCAGAGACAAAAAGTACAGAAAGTTAGGTGAAACGAATTCTTCTGTACACATTCAATTAAAGTTCACAAAAGAACGATTTCATGTAAAAATATGGAAATAGTTTTAACAATCTGTAAGTTTCAGCAGCTGTTAAAAAAATATCGATGACACTACGCTGAGGGAAAAATCAATCGTAAATTTTGATCCGTTATAATCATGGCTTACCATTCGTCAACCGTACAACAATTTGAGCGTGTTTACGCCTTTTTAGACCTTGGGCCACTAAAACAAGGATTTACCATAAAGTTAATTTTTCTGCTATAAAATTGATATTTTATAAAATGCGTTTAACTTTAAAGAGCAAAATCTGCTATTAGCAATGGAAAACGCTATCAGTCACAAATCCTTCACAGCTATGGTACCATATCCTTTACATGAAAGATTCCATGACCAATTCACATACTTGAGGCTGTATTTACTCGATAACGAATTCCATATTTAAGGTCTTGAATCGATTGTAGACCTTATCTTTCACATGGTGCCAAAGATAAAAACCTAAGGGTGTTAAATTGCAAAATATCGGTGGCCAATTGCGATCACTTTTAGGGGGAAATAACGCCGTCAGGAAATTTTTGTTTGCATAACTGCGAACTATGACTGCAATATTTTCACCATACTTGTAGTAAATTTAATAATATTTCAATACGTTGTTGAAGTGCGCATCGTTCCATTTTCAGAAATGGCGTAGTTTTTTCCTATCAAATGTCAAAAGATGACAACTTCAAAAGTGACATCTGCCATTTATTAAATATACCATACATTTAAAATGAAAATTCGTATTTGAAAACTTTAAAAAAGAAAGTGGTACCAAAGGCCGTAGAAGTAAATCATAAATAAAAAAAGATACATTTTTCCAAAACGAGACAATATAATATTTTTGATGCATTTCCCAGAACTTAAAATTAAAAAACGAGGCTGGGATGCGACCCACACTGATAACTTCCCATCCCGTCTGTCGTTTTATCCTGCTTAAAAATTTATCTATATGTATCAATTTTTACCATATTGGCGTACTATTTTTTGTAGATTTTATTTTTTTATAAAAAAAATTACTGAATATCGAAAACAATATTTTCTGTGAAATAAAATAAGTTTGAAGCCAATATTTTTTATTTTTGAAAAGATATTTGAGTCGAAAATCAATTTTTACCAACTTTTGATACATTTTTTTCGGTTTTTAATTTTTTGTAAAAAAACTGTAAATTCGATATTTCTCAAAATTTGTCCTTATGTTGAAAACAATATTTCTTATAAGATAAAATTAGTTGGAAGCCATTATATCAAATTTTTGAAAAGATATTTGAGTCGAAAATCAATTTTTACCAACTTTTGTTAATTTTTTTTTCGGTTTTTAACTTTTTGTAAAAAGCTATCAATTCGTTTTTTTTTTAAATTTTACTGAATATTAACAACAATATTTTTTGAAAGATGAAATTAGTTTAAAGCCAATATCTCAAAGTTTTGAAAAGATACTTGAGTCGAAAATCAATTTTTACTAACTCTTATAATTTTTTTAAGGTTTTTATTTTTAGTAAAAAAACTGTCAATTCGATTTTTCGCAACATTTTTCAGAATGTTGAAAACAATATTTCTTATAAGATAAAATAAGTTTGAAGCCTTAATCTCAAGTTTATGAAAAGATATTTGAGTCGAAATTCAATCTTTACCAACTTTGAGTAATGTTTTGTTTAGGTTTTTATTTTTATAAAAAAAAACTGTCAATTACATTTTTCTCAAAATTTTATCAGATGTCAAAAACATTATTCTGCGTTGCACAAAATTGTTTTGGAGATGAAATCATATTTAAATCGTAAAATTTTCGAGGTGACAAATTTTTTTGTTCAGTTTTTTCGATTTATAAAAAAACCGTTAATTGGATTTTTTTCAAAAATATACTTGTTTTGTATCACGTTACAATATATAATATAAAATTAAACTCAAGTCTCTAGCGTCATTGGTTCATGAGATATTTAGGGTTAACCAAAATGTTTACCGTTTTTACTTGCGACATATAGGAACTATATGGCAAGTTTTGCATTCGTGCAAAATTTCGAACTCGAGATTTTAATGAAACATGATATTACGATGGTAGAGAAGTCGAAAAAAGTGGGTCCCGCGATTCCGTCCGGTCAATTTTGTCTGTCTGTCCACGCTCCTACAGCCTAAACCATTGGGTCGATTGAGTTCAAACTTGGAAGTTAAGGTTTTGAGCAGATTTGCGATAGGCGTTTTTTTCATTTTTTTTTTAAGATCAAAACTAACAGTGGCCCCCATACAATTTTTTTGGTCAAAAAACGAAAATTCGAATTTTCTCAAAAACAAACCTATAGATTTTTTTTAAATTTTCTCTAAAATTTTATTTTTTAACTTGGCTTCTTTTAATAAGAAAAACATATTTTTGTATTGCTCAGGAAAGGTACCGCTCATAGAACCGTTTTTTTGTTTTTTAATTTTCTCAGCAACTTTTGAACCGATTTCAATAATTTTTTCTGAACGAGCTCTTATATTGCCTTAACAATATTTGATTATCAAAAGTGCAATTTTTTATTGTTTGGATTTTTAAAAAAATATTGAAATTTTTTTTTTTAAAATTCTATATCTCAAAAACGGGTGAACATTTTTTTACGAAATTGAAATATAGAGCGTATATTTACAATCAATAACCAACTGCATACCAAAAATATTTTTAGAACAAAATTGAAAAATTTTATATATAAAAAATTAATTTAAAAAAAAACCACTCTAACGCTTTTCAAAAAAAAAAATTTGAAAAATCAAGGGTTTTTTGATTTATAAAATGGCATTTAAATTTTTGAAGACAAACTTATTTTTCAGGTAAAATTTTGAATCTTAAATTATTTTTTTTTAAATTATTTTAACTGTATTAAATGTAACCTCCTCCCAAAAAATTGAAAAATGTAGGTTTTTTCGACAAATCAAATGGCATATATATCTTTGAAGACAAACTTATTTTACAGGTATATTTTAAAATATTATATAGATACTTTTTTAAACAGACTCTTTGCATACAGGAGCAGGTTCGTGCGACCCAGTCGTGCACTTTATTTTAAACTGCTATGGTAAAAAACCAACCACGCAATTTTCTTGAGAGCCCTTTCTGCATCTTTCTGCATTATTATCTGTATACCAAAATTTATTTGAAGTCGATATCTCTTCTGGTTCTTGAGCTATGAACGACGGAAAAAAAACGTCGTGAACGTACGGACATACGGACGTACGGACGTACGAACGTACGTACACACTCACGCACAGACATCTTTTTAAAAATCTCTTATTCCGACTCTAGGGATCTTGAAACGTCGAGAAATGTCAAAATTTTTAATTTGACAGATCGGACCCATTACAATAACTTCCTATGGGAAGTTAAAAAATATCAAACAGAATTTTAGTTTATTTGAGCTATTTAAATCAACAGCACGTGTCAAAGCTGGCAATTTTATTTAAAACATAAAAAATGCAGTTATTGCTTTTTCTTAGAATTGTCATATCCCCACATTAAATATTCAATAAATAACTGTTTAACATTTGAAGTTTTTTTTAAATATGATGAACATTTACATACGTCAAAATATTATTTTTTATTTTTGGTAAAATTGACGGATGCACCCAAAGAAAAAATTGTCAAAAACACTGAACATGAAGTGAACAAAATTTACATACCCATGTGTAAAAACATCATTCATGTCAATCAATATGTAAAAGAAATATAGATACATGTACATATATATGTATCTAATTATTAACGGCTAGAATTACATTTATCCGTTGATATCTATCTATACAACTTACATATAAAAGCAATTTCAAAAATGTCTCTAATGTACAAAAATCAATCATACGTTGTACGCACACCACACACCGTATATATGTAGGTACAACATATTCAAATCACTAGAATTGCCCACCGCAAAATTGTGGGTTTAACGTTCAGTTGCAGTTCAGACTGTACAGAGATGCGGGAGATGGATTGACGTTATTTTGAATTTCTCGTCTAACCGTCAACCAACAAAAAACAAGATACATTTTCATTTTGGTTCGCAACGGATTCAGACTGTGTGCGCTTTCGAATTTTTACGTCCGTCACCGTGCGTCGTCGCTCGGTCGTCGTTGCTCGTCCGTCTGGACAAAGCTTTTGTGTGACTTGAATTCAAAGGCAGCGGCAGCAGCGTTGCCAGCAGCCGTATTAATTGAATGTGTGTGCCAATTTTTTGTTTGTCCAAACTCGTCGCGTCCGTCGCGTCCGTTCAATATCCCATTTTAGATATTGTATATTTGTATCTACGAATTGAGATAAGTTGTAGGTATATCTATGCTGCAGTTGTTATATTTTGGAAAATAGACAAATACGACGAAAAAAGTAATAAAATTGAGAAGCAAAAACCAATCCCCTAGGATATGTTGCGCTGCTGTCCGTGTCCAGTTCACAATGTGAATATACGTACCTATGCATTGCATTGCAGAAATTCAGACACCACTCGCTACTATTATTATGGTGATTGGCTTGATTCGGGGGCACTTTGACAAATTATCGATCCGTCAGAGTCACTCGCTCGAATGAGCGCGTTGCAGCGTTATTCGAGTACAGCAAGAGACAGACGCGCTGTTTGCTTGCTATACACACAAACGGACACCAGACGTCGCGTCCGTCGTTCGTCGTCTACATTATGCGTATTTGACTATCTATAGATACTTCTTATAATGATGCCGTTATAGATACACATACATAGGTTTGGTTTGGTTTGGTTAGTTGGTTGGATGGTTTTTGAAGGTAGGTAGGTACCTATTCGTCTATATCTGTTTGAATCTATTCATGTTTGCTTTGGTCTCTGACAATTGCACAAATTAATCGCATGCATTGTTGTATATTCGCATAGACGTCAGATCGCAGTTAGAGTACGTATACTTTACAGTACATAGCTGCACATCTACTGTACTGTACACTGTTATGCATATGCAACGGAATATCAATCGTCTATATGGCATCAAGTCGAAGCGAAGCTATTCACTATTTTACGACTTATGCAACGCTTTTATGGCATGTCGACATGGCGCACTGTCAATAGGTAGTATAGGTACCTATAAAGTTTTTTTGTTTTTGTTTTTATACATTTTCATTTTATTCGTCGCTGTGTCAGTTTGTCGGGTTGCCGGTCTGTTAGCTGATTGTATATATTTTTCTTTAGTCAAATTGGTAAATGGTGAATTCTACACAGAAAGAGTGACAATTTGCATTAAATTGAATGTTCTATGTTCAATGAAAAAAGCAGAAACAAATTATGTCTGTGTACGAAATTGTTTATACACATTGAGGTCTGTGATTGAAATTGTTCATGAATTTTAAGGTAGTTTGAATTTTTAGACAGTTTAGAGTCGTTTCTAAAATTACACACGCAGTGGCGGCGATAAAAGGTATAATGGCTAATGGACACATAAATAGAATAGGTACTCAAACACACAAAAAAAACTTCGACTCTTTAAAAACAAAATTGCTACAGTTTTACACAAAGATTCAGTATCGTTACTTTTAGATACTGGAAAGTTAAATATTGACAAACAAAAGGTACCTTACCTACCCACCTTGAAGATTAAATGGAAAAAAGTGATCTCTTTAACCTTTCCTTGTATTTTTTTAATTGGAACTTTCAATTTCTTCAAGTTTGCAACTTTAAACCTACAACGTGCAAAATTAAGAGCGCAATATAGAAAAGGAAAGTCAGTACTGTCTATGTTGACAAAATTAATGAAGCTGTTCAATAGAAATGGATAATTTTCTTTATACTTTTTTTTAGATGTCTTGTTTGACTTTCATTTGCCTTTTGCCTATTTGCTTTACAGTACAGAAAAGGTATAGATATTTGACAAAATGTAGCTTGAATTTTGTAAATTTGAAAGGAACTGAGCTTTGGTTACTTTGATTAGCCTTTTATTGATCTTTGTTGGACAGTTTTTTTACAAACTTTGTTATTTTTTTTTAATTTTGAAGAAATATCCGCAATTAATTTATAAATCTGTGCAGAGGTCATCTGAGAAAAAATTTAAGTTACAGTAGAACTTGAGAATTGCATAAATAAGATACTTGTATCGGTGTTATCGAGCTCTAGCTTCAAAAAGTTGTTTAATGTAACTATTTACCTGCAATTTCATGTTGAAATAAATGAGGTCCGTTAATCCATCCCTACAGTAATCCGAATCAAATAAACAATCTTTGTGGATTAATAATTGAGGGAAATTGTTGTGAACCAAAAAATTTACCTTGTCCATGGAGATAAGGTTTTGGAAAAAATTCAGAGTTCCCATCAATATTTCGAGTGCTCAATAAGTAAACTTTTGGCAATCTATGATCTTCTAGCTTCAATTTCAATCTTTTAAGGTTGTATAGGGCTTACATATAAGATGTTTCATTTTTAAATAGCCCGCGATTTGGGTGATGGCTTTTACTTTTGAAGCTGTTGTTTTTTGACATTGACAAGCGAAAACTACGCCAATACTAAAAATGACACAATACACGCTTTGAAATTGTCAAAATTGATTCTTGCAGTTTTGCAAGAATATTTTTCAGAATGTGATATTTCCGAAGAAATGATCAGAATTGGGCACAAAGATCTGGGTATTTAACACTTTAAGTCTTTTTTAATTGTGAGCCACTACTTAAAAGATTAGGTACGCCAAAGGTCCACAATCGATTTAAGACCTTAAAGATGAAACTAGAATAGTAAAAGAGGGCATACAGAAAAAAAAGCAAATTCCCACAAAAAAAAAGCTCGAAAACGTAAACTATTCTATGGGATGCATCTTATTTCTCACTCGTACATTGGATAGAGTACTTAAAAATCTTGAAATTTACTAATCTGCTAACGCGGATAAAAACAGCGTTTTTCCAGTCTGTGCGAAACCTCTTCACATTCTTACTGTTGTCCAATTGTACTTAAGTCCCTATTTTTTTCCCTTTTCCCTCTTTTCCTAATGCTCACACTGTGTCTTTGGCATATTAAAGGTATAAAAAAAACCCTTTTAGTGTTTGCTTATTATGCAAAAAAAAAGTCCCTTCTTTCCAAGGTCATGACCGGTAGTACGGCTTTCGTAGTAAAAGGTCCACTAGTGATCTCATGTTTTATCTCACCGAACAGTTGAACAAATCCTTACATCGTTTTGGAGAAAGTAAGATTATTGTACTTGATATTTCAAAGGCATTTGATAGAGTTTAAAATCAAGCTCTCTTATCAAAAATGCTTGCTTTTGGTATTGATGAATCTCTTCTTTGCTGGGTCAGAAATTACCTTTCGGGCCATTCAACGCAAGTTGTATTTTAAGGGTTCAAACATGATATCCACTAAATAAACGCTGGTGTGCCCCAAGGCTCCGTTTTGTCCCCAACACTCTTACCTCATTTTCATAAATTATCTTTTGTCTAAAACTTATAACCTACTAAATTGTTTTGCTGATGACAGAAGCCTCAGTTTTTCTTATTTGTTTTTACATTCTCATCTTTGTTCTTCGGATTAAGACTATCACCATCTTGATTTTGACAGCATTGTCCAATGGGGAATCAAAAACCTCAAAAACATAGTCTTCCCCCAATACCACTATCCATGGGATAGTACTTGCATTGAGGAGACTGAACAGCTTTCAGTTCTAGGTATGTGCATCACAAACCACCTCTTGTGGAGTGAGCACAGATTTGACAACGCCAAAAAACGCTGCTATGTGTTAAGGTTGTATCCGCCAAAACAGGCATTTTTTTAACCCTTTTGATCTGGCTATAATTTACAAAGGTTTTATTCGTCAAAAACTCGCGAGTATAATTCTCATATTTGGCTTTGTGCCCCAATAACGTCCTTTGTATTTTTGATAGAATTAAAAAGAGAGCTCTAAAAATGATACTCTTACTCTTACTTTTGCTTCCCTTGAATACCGCCGCAAGGTCTCATGCCTATCATTGCTTTATCGTTATATTTATAAACAATGCTCTTGTGAAATAGCCAGTTGTATTCCTCCACTCAAACAATTCAACCATAATACCCGTACTTCTAGGAATATTCATCAGTTTACCCTTGAGCCCAATTAAATACAATGATTATTTCGTTAGCCACACTACACGAATGTGGAATGCTCCACCAGGCTCAATATTTCACACTCATTCAGATCTCCAAAACGAATGTGCATAGGTATCTCTTTTTTAATCTTGTCCTCCCTTCCTAATTACTAGCACTGTGTTTAATCATTATAAGGGTATTCTTAACCCCTTTAGTGTGCGCACAATATATATGTATATACACAAATTGCATGTGATTAATATTTTATGATATTTTGCACTATTGACCCCCATTAGTGTGGTAAGGGCTATACTGAGTACCTTAATAAATAATATGACAGCTAAACGTCACTGGTTACTTTGACATTTAATGAAACGTAATGGTTAAAAAAGAACTACCACTGCGTCATCTGGTGGTTTACCCTTTATACAGGGTGCGCCAGAGAAACTTACTTATTTGAAAGGTCAATAAAAAAAAAGTATTTCAATTTGTTTTATTTTTTTTTTTTATTTGAGAATACAATATCCCAATTTTTTTTATGCAGTCTTAAAAATGACATCGGATAAATGGCGACCCCCATTGCGCATACACTGATGAAGTCGATTTTTGAAATTCGTATACGTCTGAGAGAGATGAGGCGGTCGGGGAAATGTTGTCGCAACAAATTCATTGAGTCTCGTGCTGTGTGTGCTGTGGCTCCATCTTGCTGAAACCACACGTTCCTAACGTTCATTTCTTCGAGTCTTGGAAGAAAAAATTCCTCGATCATGTTCCTGTAACGAGCTCCACGGTAACTGCGCGTTCGTTTTCTTCAAAAAAATAAGGACAAATTATTCCCATTACCGACATCGCACACCAGACAGTAACTCGCTCACAATTAAGTGGCTTCTGGTGAAGCTCACGCGGATTTACACCACACCAATAACGCATGTTTTGCTTGTTGACGCAGCCGGAAATGTGGAAGTGAGCCTCGTTACTGAAAAAAACGACCGCGTCTTCAGGCAGGTTGTCAATCAGCATTTCACATGCATTTTGACGGGCAATAAAATCGCGTTCAGTTTATTCTTGCACAACAGCCAATTTATAGGGATGAAATTGAAGGTCTTTATGGAGAATTCGTCGAACAGTGGTGTCAGAAATTTCCATAGCAGCTGCGTGTTTGCGAGCCGAACGCCGGGGAGAACGCACAACTGACTGCCTCACTCTTTCGATATTTTCCAGAGTTCTGATGGTCCGTTGAAGTCCATTTCTGGGTTTAGCGACACTTCCACACTCCCGAAATGAGTTAACCCACGACAGAATCGAATTACGGCCAGGAACGAGTCTGTGAGGAGGAATTTCAAAGCGAGCGCGGAAGGCACGTTGCGTAGCAACAAGTGAGCGACCGTTAGAAAAGAAGCTCTCAACTGCGAAGGCCCGCTGCTCTCTAGACCAGAGCATGATGGCAACTGACTGGAGGGAGAAACAAACTTGGGAACTTCCCCCTCCAGATGTGCCCCCTCTTGCCCCTCTACCCGCCCAACTCACCGCGCGGGAATTTTTTCAAATAAGTAAGTTTCTCTGGCGCACCCTGTACATTTATAGTTTTAATGATTAAAAATAAACACCAACAGTAATTTATAAATGTTTTTATATTCAGAATACCTTTGCATTCAATTTTCTACCTCTCCAACAAATCTTGAAACACTTTTACCCCTAATGCCACTTTATTCAAAATGTCCTCGTCTACACTACTTCTGTCACGTTTCAACTATTCTCGTACAGCTTAAAACTATACACTTATTTTTTATTTTGTTTTAATCTAATTAAAGAACAAAGGTTAATTAACATTTTTTAGTGTTCAACTGCGATAACTCTGAAATGCGTTTTGTAATAATACAAAAAAAAAAAAAAAAAAATCAATAGCTCATAAAATTAATCTTTCGTTAGGGTAAAAAGATAATTATTATTATATAAAGAACATGGGTTGTGTGTATAGGAATTCATGTCGTCTCGAGGCGAGGGTAAAACTCAGGTTATCGCAAGATTTCCAGAGACTTATGAATGACTTTTTCGAGTACTTACATATAAAAGACTATAAGAACGAACAACTTAAGTATACTTAAAATAATAAATTATCATTAGTATTCAGGAATGCTTCTGTAAGTTGGGTGCTTTTTTTTTTAATAAGAAGATTAAAAATAACGAAATGAGGAAGTAATAAAAATTAAACAAAACAAATGAAATAATAACCTTTAAAAATCAATTAAGTTTAAGATTTATGGTTAAACCATTCATCTTTGTGTAATATTCTCTCTTTATAAGAAATAAATTTATGACCGATTTCAATGAAATACTTTAACTATGTTCTTTGCAAAATTTTAATAGCATTCCCCATCTAACAATAATTAAATTTCAAATTGATTTTCCCATTAACCTCTATCTCGGGGATAACTTCTTCTTTTTTGAGTTACTTAGGCTTTCTCGGCGGCAGCGGGTTTATCATATTGATTTATTTTTAAGAACCCTTTTTTTAAACTGCGCCACAACATTTTTATCAGTCTTTCGTGCATTTTTCCTCAAATTTAACTGAGTAAATTGTTAAATTAAATGAAATTAGATTTATATGAACCCTCGTAAAAGAAAAATCCAAACGATTTTATCTTTTATACATTTTTTAAAACATAAAAATCACAATTTACAAAATACACGTCGTCGTCACTTTGCCTTAAGGATAAGCAGTATTTATATCTACTTTATGGCAACCCCAATAAGAAAGCAGAAGAAGTTAACAAATAAAAAAAAAGAAAATTTTCAGGAAGCAATTTGGGTAGAAATTAAACGACCCTATAAGAAATTGGTGTTGAAAAATCGTTAAAGGGTTTGACTTTAGTCAGTTTGATGACTGTTTTCCAAATGACTCTAAAAGCAAAGGACAAGGGACAAGGAGTAAAATAAAAAAAAATAAAATAAGGTATTGAATTACGACGATGTTTCCGTTTTCTAAATTAGTCATTCTATCACTGAAACCCTTCGAGCGTTAAATTCCCCTTAAATAACAGCAACAAAGAAAAAAAAAAGAAAAACAATAATAAATGGAATGACACCCTTAAGGGTTATTTTTTAATTCACTGTCCTTTGGCTATACGTAAATCCTTGTGTGTGTGTGTGTGTTTGTGTTTCAAAAGAGAGAAAGAGTTGCTATGCCACTGCTGCCGCCTGCCATTGGCATTTTAAAGGGTACTTGGTTTTCAAAACAACATACTTTCCTTTCAAATTTTTACTGCTGTTCAGCTCACTATACAAAGCCTATACGTTGAATCCTATACCCAAAGCAAGGACCAGGGAAAGGCTTCATAAAAGAGAATTCCTTTTTCTGGTGTGTTCTATAGGAGTGGCGCGGCGGCGGTGGGTGATGTAAAACAGAAACCAGGAAAGAAAAATGCGCGTTAGTGCGTGCTAAAAACATCGTAAACAGACTATACCCGTATAATATTTATAGATATACTTTCTTCATGGAAAAACAAGGATTAAAATGAAAAATGAAAACTGATGGTAACCCATTGCATCACATCGTTTGTCGTCGTCGTCGTCGTCGTCGTCTTCATCGTCATTGCCTTCGCCTTTGTCGTCTTCATTCCTTTTGAGTTTTGTAATTTTTATGGTGAACATCATAGAGGAGCCTCCTTCTTCTCTAAGAGTTCAGAAAAATGGTAGAGGAAAGAGTTGTTTATGATTTAAGATGTGTTCTTTTTTATTTCAATTTTTTTTTTACGATCTCAACAGAAGCCCATAAAGAAGCTTACCTACCATCTATACTATATCGCATCAAGACGACTCTAAAACCGCCCAAAAGGTATAACCTAACCAACCTAGAGGGGTGCCTTGATGTTGGCAAATTTCAATACGGTTCGTGTACTCTGGCAAAGGCAGACTTTGTGTGGACTGTGTGTTTGTGTAACGATGCAGAAATAATAATTTCAGGCTGAATTCTTTTGGTGTAATAAGCACACCATATGTCGGACTAATGTCCCTTTTTTTCTTTTTGTTGCTTTTGGTTAGCTTCCTTCTCTTATATTAATTCTTTGAAAGAAGATATATGTAGGTACACCGTAGACTTCATGCATGCGAACTGAAGTGATGATAATTTCACAGGGTGTATTTGGATTGAAAAAATTGTAAAGAAACACTATGATGTAAGAGATTTCAATACATTTCTTAAATGGCGCCCAATGTGGGATTCAATAGAAATGCTCTGTGATGGAAAGAAGTGTCAATATTTCGCTTTAAACCTATGAAGTGTCGTAAAAAACTGCTGTTTTAAGTTTGGATGCCCCCATTTTTTTTTTTTTTTTTTTTTTTTTTAAATCTTATGTATGTATTGATTTCTCTATTAATTGGGACTGCAGTATTTGTATTTTAATGAGAAAAGTTAGTAGACATTGACAAATTTACTGATTGGCATTATTTAGTGGTTTTTGGTTACTTATTTACCGGCTATAAACCTCCTTATTCAATGATATTCTCATGTGGTTCCCAACGTGATATTCAATCTAAATGCTTACTTATGGAAAGATTGTGTCGAACACTCCTTTTTAACTTGAGAAGTGACACAGAAAATAGATATCAATGAAATTCTCAAATGGCGCCCAACGTGGAATTCAATTGAAAATCGTGGAAGAAGAAAAAGAAGTATCAATATTTCTCTTTTAACCTAAAAAGTATCACAAGGACAGCTATTCAAAGTTTGCATACCACCGAAATGGTTCAATGAGCTTGTTTTAACGTACAGAGAAGCGATTTTTGAGTTAACTTATTTATTTTTGTGTGTTGAAAAGCTTTTATTGTTAATAATCTTATTGATCAATAGCTTTTTTTCATTAACTGAAGCTACAACACATTTGTTTGTGTCAGAAAAGTAAGTATAAATTGAAAAAAGTTTCGGATTGGGCGCCATTTAGTAGTTTTTTTGGTTTGCCATTGATTTAATTCACATTTGCTATTTCTTAAAACATCGTTTACTTCAATTTGAAACATAATTAATGAAATGAGATGAAATGAAGACTTCAATTCACAAAATAGATGTCATTTAGTGGTTTCTGATTTTCTGCTTACTTATTCCACTGATATGAAACTTTTTACTCAATAGAATTCTAAAATGGCTCTTTTGTGAAAAAAAGAGTCAATATTACCTTTTACCTTAAAAAGTTACACAAAAAAATTCCCAAGTGAAGTTCGATACAAGTGCTCATTCATGAAAAGAAGCTTCAATATTTCTCATTTAACTGAGGAAATGGCACACAAAAGTGCTATTGACCATATTCGGTTTAAAAAAATACAAAGATACCATTTTTGAGCTAGATTTATGCCGTTTGTTTGTTGAAAAAACTTTAAATTTCCATAATACTAATTATAAATTGTTTTGTATTAGTAACTGAAGCTGTAACATATTCATTTGAATGAGAAAAGTTAGTATTGTCTTTTTAGATTGGGCGCCATTTAATAGATTTTAGTCCCCTGTTAGCTTATTCCACTGATATGAATGAAATTCTTAAATTGCGCCCAACATGAGATTCAATATAAATGCCCATTTATTCAAAATTTGTATTCCACCGAATTGGGTCGATGATTATTTTCTATTGTATTACTAGCTGGAGCTGTAACATATTCATTTGAAAAGGTAGTACTCATTGAATTAAGTTTTCTGATTGGGCGCCATTTATAGGTTTTTGTTTTCCGTTAACTTAATTATCAGTGGTTCTTCTTATTTCATGAACAAGTTTAATTTTAAACAAATTCAAATGAATGAGAGAAGTTACCAAAAGGTATACTTATGAAAATTGATGACTAAAGTTCACAAATTGGGCGCCATTTAGTGGTTCCTGATATCCTGGAATTTTACTTCACTGATATTAAAATCTTTGTACAATGGAATAACTTTTTAGTTATTTTACATACATTTAATATAGTAAAAGCTAATTATCTAGAAAACAAGCTCCCCATACCTGCGGGATGAAATAAAAAGTTACTATAGAAACTAAAATTCACTTAAATTAGTTTAAAATGTTCAAAAAACATTTTATTAGAAAAACTTTCTCAAATTATTTCAATTCTATTAACATTTTAATTACTTCCAAAAACACCCTGCACTATCTATCTACCTACATATTCATATAAGTACTCAACTTCTACCGATAAAATTTCTACCAACTCCAGGTTTAACAATTCTATTGCCCTTTGGATGAACGAACATGGTAGAGTAGCTATAGCTGTTAGATTGTTCCGCATGTAGAAACCTCTAACTATACCCCTCGCAACCTTGTTTCCAATTTGTGCCTCGTGTCCATTGTTTGAGCAAAGGCAGAAAAAAAAGAACACGTAAAACAGCATGACTTCGTATCGTATAATGTAGCGTAGTTCGTGTCCATGTTTGGTTTTCCATTCACGTTCCATGCATTATTTTAGGACCAACGGCGACTGCAACGACCGACGGCGCGGCGACGACGACGGTGACTGTCATGGTTTCGTTTTCGGGGGTAATTTTGTTGTTTTATATTTATGTTTGCTTAAGGGCATGTGGCATGTAAAAAAATTGATTGGTGCTTTGCGCTTAGCTTTGTAGCGTTCACATTTTTTTAAATATTTAAACGAAATAAACGGATTTTGATTGAAAATATATTGGGCTAAATATTTATAAAGGAATCCAAAATTAAAAAAATTTTTTTGTTCCTTAACAGCACTAGAATCACTAAAAAATCATTAAATTCAGGTAGTTACTTGGGAAAATCAATGGGGCAGTGTGTTAAATATAATTTTTTATTTTTTTTATATTTTTTTCCAAAAAACAATACATTTTTATACATAGTGTCGATCTTTTTTTTTTTTAATTTATTTATTTATTCCAAGAAAAATTCTAGAAAACTATGAAAAATAGGGCAAATTTGCATTGTGGCATAGGTGCAATAATTGATAGAACTTCCAAAGTATAACAGCCAGCTAAGTCAATTCAACTTTTTTTCAAATTCTAAATATATGTGCAGATATTTGCTTTTTAATTTTTTTTTTTTTAAATAGTTATAGTAACTTTTTTAGACAAAAAATCCAAAATGCTTTCTTTTTTTCCCAATTTTTTTTGGTAATTCATGGGGCGAACTCATTTTTTTTTTTTTAGTTTTAACTTTTTTTTTAAAAAAAAGGTCCATATATATTACACATAGCGTGGATTTTGAAAAAAAAAAATATTTGTCGCAACATAATTAAAAATGCATTTCAAAATAACAACATTTGTGGTGCAATTGTGAGGGATTGGGAGCTTATATAATTCCAAAATATTTTTTTTATTTTTTTTTGGCATTTTGTTTATTCTATTTAAAAAAGTAAAAAGTTCTTGCGCCCACTATTTATTTAATTTAATTTTTATAAAAGAGGTCTATTTTGCATTTTTTAACAACAAATTTCTTTGTAAACGCACACAATGAAGTTTCCAGTTCCCAAGAATGCCGCTGCAATACACAGCGCTTAGGAAGAGAATTCTTTGCAAAAGAATTTCGCCCGCCCATTCTCTCTCAGATTTTTTTTGTTGTTGTTGGTCTCATGGCTCATTTAGTTTTTTATTCTTTGTTTTGTAGGCTTGCGGTACACAATAACAGAAAATATCAAAAAAAACTTTTCTTAGACATATTTTTTTATTTCTAGTATGTGCTATGTTGTAAGGTCATGGAATCGTGATTTGGGTGTTACGTAGTCAATCGTATAAGCAGAATTTGATTTTTGGTTCAACTTTCGGCAAGTTTTGTTGTTGCACATTGTAGTGTAGGTATAAAAAAGGGTAAATAGGTATTGTAGGTATCGTGAATTCGCTGTCATATATTTTGTTTTCTTGATTTTTTTGCGTACTATCACTCCTGGATATTGCATTTTTTTGTGATTTTGTTCATGGTCAGCTGCTTTCCTTAGATAAAGGAAAAAGGCAGAAGTCATATAAAAAAGGAAGGCAGCTAAGTAGGTATGTACACAATATGTCCTTTTTTTCCAACGCGTATGTAATACACCTACCTACTTGATGGAATTTGGTAATTTTCAATTTTCTCAAGAACTAGAAGACATAAAGACATCTAGTTTTCAGTTTTTGATCAAAAACAAATAAAAGCAATAATTTCTAAAAAAAAAATAGTAGATAATCTGAAAGTTTTGAAAAATTACTCTTTAAACCTTTTTTTTTAACTTTTTTTTGCACAAATTTTGACTTTAAAACAATTTTTTTCAAAAACTATGCATAGCTTTGACTTGATTTAAAAACAAGCTAATAGACAAAAGTGTTGGCTTTAAAAAAAGGTATAATACTTAATTGAGGGTATTACCGTTATTTTTAATTATTTTTTTTTCCATTTAATGTACATATTTTTTTAAACTGCCCCTACCGCCTAAACGGGGGGAGATAGACCCCCCCTCCCATAGTAAAAAAATGCTTGTTTTTAACTGTTCTATACAAATCCGTCATTAAACTTTGTCGCCAAAGTTATCGTACTCTCCCCGTAGATTGTGTTTTTTTTATGAAAAAACTGACTGTTGGATTTTTATAAAAAAATTACTGAATATCGAAAACAATATTTTCTGTGAAATAAAATAAGTTTGAAGCCAATATTTTTAATTTTTGAAAAGCTATTTGAGTCGAAAGTATATTTTTACCAAGCTTTAGTATTAATGTTTTTTTAGGTTTTTAGTTTTTGTAAAAAAACTGTCAAATCGATTTTTCTCAAAATTTTATCGAATGTTGAAAAGAATATTTCTTATAACATAAAATTAGTTTAAAGCAAATATCTCAAATTTTTGAAAAGATATTTGAGTCAAAAATCAATTTTTACCAACTTTTATTAATTTTTTTTTTAGGTTTTTATTTTTTGTAAAGAAACCGTCACTTAGATTTTTCTCAAAATTTTATCAGATGTCAAAAACATTATTCTTCGTTGCACAAAATTATTTTGGAGGTGAAATCATATTTTAGTCGTAAAATTTTCGAGGTGACAATTTTTTTTTCAGTTTTTTTGATTTATAAAAAAAACCGTTAATTGTATTTTTTCCAAAAATATATTTGTTTTGTATCACATTGCAATATATAACATAAAATTTAATTCAAGTCTCTAGCGTCATTGGTTCATGAGATATTTAGGGTTAACCAAAATTTTCACCTTTTTTTTAAACTGCTATGGTAAAAAAACCACCCACGCAATTTTCTTGAGAGCCCTTTCTGCATCTTTCTGCCTTATTATCTGTATAACAAAATTTATTTGAAGTCGATATCTCTTCTGGTTCTTGAGCTATGGACGACGAAAAAAACGTCGCGAACGTACGGACGTATGAACGCACGCACAGACGTCTTTCTAAAAATCTTTTATTTCGACTCTAGGGACCTTGAAACGTCGAGAAATGTCAAAATTTTCAATTTGACAAATCGGACCATTACAATAACTTCCTATGGGAAGTTAAAAATATTAAAACAAAATAAGTATTTTCAATAATTAGAAAATGTCGCCCAACAAAAGAAATTCAAGAAAAAAACATCTCCATCGATAACAAAATACCCACTTGCTTTATAAGATTCGAACCATATGGAAAACACAACAACAAAATATCTAGGTAGAAAGCAAGAACCTATTTCCAAACAAATTCAAGAAAAAACATTTCCATGGACAGCAGAAATACCTACCCATTTGCTTTATAAAATTCGAACCATATGCAAAAGACAACAACAAATCTACCTAACTAGAAATACAAAAAAAAACCGGTTTATCATGCAACGTTGTTCATCCATATATCTTGTTGTGTGAATGTGGATATCTATTTCTTATTTCTTTGATTGGCTGCTTGAGTGCTTGTGCGGAAATATATCCCTAGCTCTGAGAGACAAAAAAGATCAAGAGGCAATTGGAAATTCGAATTTTGAATTTGATAATGAAGAGAGTAATTGTTCTTTCACTAATACATTCAAATACATTTACATGAGTTCTGAGTTCGCTTCTGCGGGAGACATGCCCTTAAAGTTCTTGTCGTCCTCATAGAGTCCTCCTGTTATATGAGGATGTGTTCTCCCTTTTATTTGCTCTAACAAAATGTATACACTTCTAAACACATTTTGACAATTAGGTGGAAGGTATGAAGAAGATCCGTTCTTTTGCCGCGTTTGCAGCTGGTCTAATGACACTTCTAACCCACCACCACAATACTGGAAAGAAAAGATGTTCTCATTGTGATGTGGTGTAAAACTTAAAACGGTAAATATGGTGTCGAATTAGAAATTAATAATGAAACATGCAACCCGACAACAACCAAAGATAGACCTTTTGTGCGGTTTGGTTTTATGACCGCAAATATTAACGACCCAGGTCATTCATAATAAATCTATCTATCTACCTACCTACCTACCGATATACCGACTCGACTGCTATATAAACATCGACAGCACAGCAACATAATAAATTAAAACAAAACAAAAAAACAGAACACGTAAACGATAAGCACTTAATTTATGAGCCGTATCCATGTGTGGGCTTTGGCATGAGACAGATAGAACAGAGGGAATAAATAAAATTGTACGAGAATATATATTTTTGGAGTCAAATAGGGGAGGTGGTTTTATTTTTGTTTTTTTTTTTTTTAACATTTTTGGGTATTCACATTTTATGGAGGGTCCCTCAAAGGGACCAAATGGGTGTTTTATGTTATTCCATCACTTATAGTAAATGTAATTGTTTATTTAGTTTGATTTACTTGTTAATTCAAGTTACCCAAAACACCTTTTTATCTAACGAAAACATAAATCCCATGAAAAACTCCACGTAAAGGTGAGATATACTTTAAGTGGCGCCCAATGCGGGAATATGTTTGTATTGCTATTTTCGGTGCGAATCACCCCAAGAAATGTCACATATTCCTTCTTGAACAGTTTAATACATACTTACAAATGATCTAATGTTAATTAGTCGTGAAAATGTCGGTATTTGTAATGCGATGTTTTCTATGTTTTTCCCTAATTTGATGCCAACTTATTTAAACACCTCCAAAAGCACGTTTAGAAGTCTTGTAGTTACCTGTTTTATTAACAAGTTAATTTGTTTTTAAAAATCGAATTAGGTGTGCGATGTTTTCTATGTTTTCATTTAATTGTCACACTTAATTTCCGATTTTAAATTTCTCACTTTTATTTTCTTATTTAAGATATTAATTGAAATTCCCACAGTTGGCAAAACAATAATCCTGATTACAAATGTCGTTTTATTTGTTACCTGTCATCCCAATTGACAAGTGAACTAACATTCGATTATTTTGGATCAATGCCATCTCTGTTTTCTAAAAAACAAGATCCAACAAAAAAAAGAAAAAATAAAGAAGCAATACCAATACACGAATATAAATAAGTTTGTACATAAAATAAAAATAAATAAATGTAACAAAATCCACAAATTGATTTATATTTGCCAAAAGGTCAATGTAATTTAAATTGCTCACTTCTAAACAGCAGCGCCAATGAACACATACCGATTAATCACTGTGAAAAATCCCACGATCATGTTAACATTATATGTGTCACCTGTCCGCTATAGCGCAAGAACACATCAGGGACTGCAGCAAAAATTTTCAACATCAGAGAAAAGAAAGAAAAAAAAACAACAACAACTGAACAAAACAAATAAATAAAGGTGTACACAAATACTCGTAGTACGAGTATACGCCACCGCCGCACCATTGCGCATAGCAATTAAAAATAAACAAGACCTCATTAAGACTTCCAACGAAACACGTGTTATAGTTTCCCAAATGTCAAACTAATTGCTTCATTTATATATATGAAATTGAAATGAATGAATTGTAACTTAACTTCAAGCGTCGCAAGCGATGACGCGACGGAGAAATAGCGAAACACAAATAAATTAAACAACAACAACAAAGAAAAAAAAAAGAAAAATAAACTCCTATGTGGGGTGTAGAAAATCGATTAGACTTGACGTTTGGGGTCTCTGCAAACACTACAGAGACAGACTACCAAACACTGACAGTCTCTCTATGGACATTCACAATGGAGCTGGAGCACAAGCGGCAATAAGGAAAAGTCAGCCTTAATGACAGTTGGTGTTATTGTTGTTGTTATTCGCACAACAAAGGCGACATAGACACAGCGAAAAAGAGAATATAACATAACAATGGTGGTGGTGCTGCTTGCCGCTGCTGCTGCTTACAGAGTAGTTATGTAGTTCAACCTCTTGGAAACACCTATTCCTACCGGATTTTCGAGCAATGGACGCCGCCGCCACCGCACCGCTGCTACACACCGCACTGCTGGCACCAGTCGCCCATAGACAACAACTTAAACAATAGGAAACCGATTCCCATTTGGCATATTACTCGTTCACAAGTTGTCGCAACAGTCAAAGTGACACAATGACAGAGCGTCGACGATAAAGTTTGTTTGGGGCTCGGTACGTCAACTGGCTGTCATTATGTGGGTGTTGACACAGAGGTTTTTGTTCGCTTTTTTGTTTAATATTTGTTTTTCTCTTTTGAATTTCCTTTTATTTTTCATTATCTAAAAATTTGTTGACTTCAAATACGCCAACGCTACTGTGACGTGACTATTCACAATGGGGACCGTGTCTATCCCGTACCACACACAGTGGCCGAAATGTGCACAATTTAATTCGCATGAGAACGCTGATTGTCTGCGATAATCGCACAACGCTCCGGAGATAATGGAAATGGAAATGGAGACGAGAGAGTGGGCTTGTCCCCGTCGTCGTCGCGGCGTGGCTGGCGTCCGTCCGTTCGTTTTCCGTACGTTGTTGTTGGCTCATTCACTGTAGGTATGTCATGTGGTTGTGGCAACGAAACGACCGATGACTACGAAAACGACAACGTTGATGGCAAAGCTAACGCGATTTTCAACAACAATTTCTATTTCCGGTCATTAAAAGCCAATCTCTGAGGTCAGCTACTCGAGAATCGTGTATAAAGTGCATTTTGAATAGCGGTACGTATACTCTCTACTGTGGTGCTGTTGATCGGGCTCGGTCTCGGGAAATTGTATGTGATGGTGGTGTGATGGTTGAAGTGCGCTGCGCTGCGCTTCACTTCGCATAGCGATGGCAAACAGAGCCATCTCTAAATCCGAGTGACTGATCACCCGATATGAGCCTGAGCGATGGATAGTAGCAAAAGATGAAGTTGCAGTCACAGTCACTCAGCGAAAGAACAATTGAGAACTTACACCACGACTACATCGCATGGTTTTAGCTAGAGAGAACAAGAAAATAAATCACAAGGGAAAAACTGTATAAATCTATACTTATCGTAGGTTAGGTTTTAGATACCTATAAATACGTTTGGTTGATTGGTTTCCTTCCATCCCAGATTGAAGCTTAGTTCCAACGAAAACCCATGGGAAATTAGGTGATTACCTACCTTAGACCATTTTGTTGTATAGAGACTGTGAAAGGTAACAGCGAAGCGAATAGATGAAGTTGGATGTGCGGATTTGGAGGAAGAACAAACTGGGCATCGGATAGCTAGCTATACCGTGATTTGCCAATAAGTATAGAATAGATATATATGTTTCTGTTCTGATATATGTCTATGTTTTAAAGAAGCTACGGCGCAGCGGCGTATGAGGTGAAAAGGGTAGAAAACGTTTGTTTGGAAGACGACTTTATTTTTTGTTGTTCTACTTTGAGAGTGAAGACCTTTTGGTCTTGTTAATTGACGCTGATTGCTGAGTCGTTTTTCTTTTTTTTTTGTTGTTGTCTATTTTTCTTTTGTTTTGTTGTTCCAATTCAAAGTCTTTCTATTTAATAAAAGTTACAAAAAATACTGAAAGTTTTTTATTTTGTTCTTGTATTCTCGCATTTTGCAGGAAAAGAAACCTCTAAATGTTCTTCATAACTTATGAAATTATCTCGAAGCCCAATTTCATTTTTTTTTTTTATATGATGTGATTATTATTATTTATGTGATTATATAAGTAAAAGAAGAGACGTGCTTCAAGCAAAAGCATAAATTCATACAAAAAGTAAGGGTTCCAAGTGACTTCCCTGAGGAACCCTTGTTTTTGGCAATATTAATGGTTGGTGAATTAAATCTGGTAACCCGCTTTAAGGGAAATATGGATTGACGTTACATGGCATTATATTAAATGAAAATAAGTGGACTTTACAAGGGTTTTTGTATACCCTTATTAAACCTGAGACACGGTGTGAGCACTAAAAAACAGAAGGGGTTAGAAAGGTGGTGTCATTTGTACGGTGCTTTTAAGTTCTTGAACATTAAAATGACAGAAAAAGACAGATCTTGGGCAGTGTCCCTTGCCACACAACTAACGAAACAATGGCTATTTTGCTCGACAAATTCAATGTCCGTGTTATCTCACGTGGTGGCGATGTCAATTGGCCGCCAAGATCATGAGATTTGACACCGTTGTGTCAAAAGGATGATATAATTCGGCACATGTTACGGTGGCGATTTGGCCGATATTTTCTTCCATACATAAGTTAGCCATACCAATATTATCATAGTAAAAAGAAAATGACAAACAGTTCTTAAATAATTTGTGTTTCATTTACAATCAACATCAGCCCTTAAAATGTAACCACACTTTATAGAGGAGACCTATAATAAGTGAAACTACTTCCATCAAAAGCATGAATTAATAATAAAAGTAAGGGTTCTAAGTGTCTCCCCTGAGGAACCCTTATAAAGGGTGATTTTGTAGCTATTATCTTTTTAGCAATACTAGTTTAAAGAGCTCACGCACATTTCGTGTTTTTCACTGTCAAACATCTTCAGTTTGGTCTATAATTTAACCATGAATCGTCTTACAAAGGAACAGTGCTTGCAATCATTGATAGGGTGAAGCAGGAGAACCAGTTTTGGTGGCTTCAAACTTCAACTGATAATGGGTAATCCGGGGTGGGGTATTTTTGCCTTGGCCGGCTTACATACTTGTTTTAGTCTTAAGTTTTAGGTTTAAGTAGAGCAGGAATGGTGGCACAATAAAATAAAAAAATAAAAAAAAAAAAAAATAAAAGAATAAAAAAACAAAATCTCATATAATACAAAAAAAAAAAAAAATCAAAAAAAAAAAAAAAAATGCAAACGCATATCACGGACAATATTATAAAAATCCTCGATGGAATTACAAATAGAGGGACATAGTTGTTTTGCCGCTGTGGTTGTTCTAGTTTTAAGTAGTTTGTAGGTAGATTAGGTAATTTTAAGTTTTATTTTAAGGACTTTAGTATGTAAGTAAAAACCCCAAAAAATGATAAAGATTTTAGTTTTTACAATTTTCTAAAAAAAAAACATAAATTGAAATAAAAAAAAACAATCTTAGTTCGTAGGCCGAAAGGCATTAATTTTAAGAATCATGAATTTCTTAGAGTGCCCGATTAGGGCCAGTAAGTTATATTTAAGTAGAATTAATTAGGCTAGTTTCCCATTTTGTCTAGCATGTAAGTAGAGTTAAGTTTAAATGAATAAAAAAAAAATGAATTAAAAAAAAAAAAAAAAAAAAAAAAAAAAACAATGCTTGCAAATTATTGAATTTTATTATCAAAATACGTAAATAAGCAGAATTGTCGATTTTAGAGTGAATATCAGCCAGAAGCATTGCAAGAGCTACCAATGCATCCACAAAAAGTCACAGTTTGCTGCGGTTTATGGGCTGGTGGCATCATTGGACCGTACTTCTTCAAAGATGATGCGAATGGTAACGTAACTGTGAATGGTGAGCGCTACCGTGATATGATATCCAACTTTTTTTGCCCAATATGCAAGAGCTTGACTTGCGTGACATGTGGTTTCAACAAGACGGTGCCACATGTCACACAGCACGAGCAAAAATAGACTTATTGAGAGGCGAGTTCGGTGAACATTTTATTTCACGTTCGGGACCGGTCAATTGGCCGCCTAGATCGTGCAATTTAACGCTTTTAGACTATTTTTTGTGGGGCTATGTTAAAGCTCATGTCTATACAGACAAGCCCGCTTCAATTGACGCATTGGAAGACAACATTGAAGCAATTATTCGTGAGATACCGGCCGAAATGTTGGAAAGAGTATGCCAAAATTGGACTAAGCGGATGGACATTTGAAGCGCAGTTAAGGTCAACATTTGCATGAAATAATCTTCAAACATTAAATTATATGGACCGTACTATCGATTCAAATAAAGATTTCATACATTTTTCTGAATTTGATTTGTGTTTTTTTTTGAAAAACTTTTCTATAGTTTTTAAAAAATCACTCTTTATAAATATACCATTGTGACATTGCAATATACGAGAAAGACAGAGCGTTGCAAGTCATTCGTGTAGTACGGCTCAAGAACGAATAATCTGTATTTCACAGTATGGTTGAAGTTGAGCTTAAGAGTAAAATAATTTGAATTTTTGAAGTGCGAGTGTTACTGCTTAATTGGCGCAATTCATTTGGCTATTTAACGTGTCGGTAAGAATGTTGGTACAAAAATGGAAGATAAGAAAGATAAATCGGAAACGAACTATTAAAGTGCCTTGTTACAAATTATCTAATGAACGACAGTGTGCAAATCTAAGCAGCTCAAGACTACTTTATTTATAGGATTTTTTGAAGATGTACAGGCCATGACATAACCTCTTTTTTAATATCTATGATTTTGAAGTTTTAAAACTATTTGGAAAACTGTACTCACTTAAACATTCATACTTACAAATTAATTAGTTACTTTGATATTTACCTGGAAAAGAAAAGAAAAAGACGTTATTAATAAAAGATTATAACAATAAATAACAATTAAACGTTTTTATAATTTTGAAATTGTCGAATTTTATGAGATAACACTAAATTATATACAAATTGGTATGGATTTTTTGTATAAAAGTCTGTAAAAAGCTTTCTCAAAGTCTTGATACTTTGTGAAGTTAACTTTGTCTGGCCTAATTTAAAATTCAAAAACGTCTTAAATTTCCAAAATTAGTAGTTATCTTTTAACCAATAATATTTTAAAAGATAAAAATCTTCCCTTCCTCGAAAGTAAGTAATTGAATACAAAGCAAACAATCATAAATTTCCCATCCGGAAAAATTTAATTTAATAAGGATAATTACTCTATTCGTACAAATATACGACTTTTTTTTTTAGATTGATCGCAATCTTAATTCATTATCTTATCTATAACAATCTATTAAAATAAGTTCCTAACTTGTAATAATATAATCGATTCCGACTCGGGTAAGACTTAAAACCTAACCTAACCATCAGTATATAATTTAATTCAATATGCACACGACACGCACAGCAAAAACCCTTAAGGGAGTTAAGTGCTAGATTTTCACTTCTATACCATGCATCGCCATCGCGTTGCTAAAATGACATTCATCATAAAAACCCTATAGCTGCCTATCTTGTATTATAAATCTTCTGATGTTTGCATTACCCTAATGCCATAACAATTGATCAAGTTCCGACCATAAAGAAGGAAAAAAAAAAAAAGAAGTTTCGCATTAATGAAATCCATATGACGCATCAGTTTTCTTCTTTTTCTATCACAATGACCGTGTCCCTAATGACTCTCAAAGAAGGGTCAAATCCATTGTGTTTTTGCTGAAGCTATATTATTCCATCAATACAATTACTTTTCGTTATTATTGATGAGCTCTCATAGTCAACGACCGACCACGACAATAACAACTATACGACAACGCAGACCAACAACGACGACGGATAGACGCTGACGGAGGTGACGGATGAACGAAGTGAATTGGCAAAAAGGAAATGAATAGTTGGACAGCAGTAGAAACAGAAACAGAGAGAGAGTAGGGTACACATCGATTACAGTTGAACAGAGCTAATTTGTCCATTTGTAATAGCTAGCCTTCTGGGATACCTTCTTGTAGTCCGTCGCGTCGCGTCGATCGTCATCATCGTCCGTCGTCGTTGTCGTTGTCGTTGTCGTTGTTACTCGTTGTTGGGATGGCCCGGAGGACGGCCTAACTGATGATGATGATGATAGCTGCTATAGAGATATTCCCATGCTAACGTTTCACTTAACGAAGTATGAAATTTTCCATTGTTATGCGATGACAACAACAAAGTGAAATATAAAATGAAATGAAATGAAGCGACCAGCCCATTTGGCCGGATGATACGAGTAGTCCAAAGGACGACAGACAGAACGACTGTGAAGGAATATGAACGAACGAAGGGACGAACAAACAAATGAAGACCAAAGTATATTTCAATCGAAAACTGCTATTTCTGGTTCTACTGGTAATTTGCTTCCTTTTTTATTTGTTGTTGTATACTTTTTTTGTTCAAATGAAAGGACGTCTTCTTCATTTTTCTTACGAACAACAACTGCTGCCAAAGACAGGCAAGGCACTTTCTTTTTGTATATTATTGGATTGTTCTGGTTCGTCCTTCGTCCTATAGATTGTTGTAAAAATAAGGAAATTATTTTATACCTTTTCTTCTTCAATTTTCTTCTTCTTCTTTTTATTTTTCTGTGTATAATACATTTTTACCGGTTCGAAGGACTCGACTCTTTCTTTTTCCATCATCATCATCATCATCTCTATGGAAATATAAAAAAGGATCTTTCTTTCATTTCATTCAAAATTCAAATCGAGGCGTCCGCACCAGAAGGACCAAAAACAAGTATAAGTAGAAACATCTGGTATAGCGGTAGTAGGTATGCAATTTATTTATTCTTTTGTTGTTGCTTTAAATTATTATACAGAAGAGAAACTGAAGATGTGAAAACACTCCTTCTGTCATACGACCTCCTTTATACGAGTTAGGTTGGGTACCTTCTGCGTATCGGAGATTGTTTTGCTCGGATAATTTCATAATACCTACTATATAGAAGCGGAGGTATTTAAAAAAAGGTTGTTTTTTTGATACAATTTGAGTAGCAACTTTATTTTTCATTGTTGTTTTTCTTGTTGTTGTTGTTGTTGTCGTTGACTATTTGCGGATGGATTAAAAGATATGACATTTAAAAAAAAAAAAAAAATTAAAACATGAAGGTACGTTGACATACCCCTGCCTTGTGAAGATGAACACACGACGACTTAGTCGAAGTTGAAGACAAATGAGTTCGAAGACCTTAATACTTGATGTAATTGAGAAAGGTTCAAATTCTCGTTTAGATATTTTTTTTTTAAATAAGGGGGCTAACGAAGCATGAAAGGATTAAAACACATGGTTGATTCTCATGTAAATTACTACCGAATTATTGTTATCTTGATATAATATATTTATATTTTTTGTTTGAATAAGGCGCGCACATGTTTTATTGTTTAATGGAGGGCAATTGTTTATTGGAATTTTGTTAGTATTTGATAAATAGCTATGATAAGATGAAGGGTGAAAGGGTACGCATTAACCAATTTTCAGAAGGAATTAGAAGGAGCATATGGGCTTGGCGGATACAGAAATGGAGAAACAAATTGAGAAATTGATTGGCACAGGAATGACGTTGAAAAATTTAACCAAGAGTTAAAAAGAAACTCTTAAGAGGTGAAAGGATCAATAAGAAAGTTTTAAGTGTATTTTTAGTAGAATATATGTAAGTTATTGAGAGTTGAACGGTAGGACCGACGACGTATTTCTGACTAAAAAAACGCTCCAAACTGAAAGCCACCTTTAAGTCATAAAAATAGAAATAGGCTAATGGATCATAGTTGGTCTAGTATGTGAGAAAGGACAATTTCGACAACGTTAGAACTATGAAGTATACCTCGATGTAGATATTGTAAAGCCGGTCTATGATTTAAAACTACAAATTGAATTGCTCCAACTTATTATATACTTAACTAGCAAACCCGGCGAACTCCGTTTCGACACCTGATGGCTTCGTTTTTTGTAACATTTCGTTTGGGGATTAAAAGATGAAGAAAAATTATTTTTTTTTGTTTTATATTTGAAAAGGAAAACTTTTATTTCATTTTACAACAGTAATGACATCATTTCGATTACAAAAATGAAGTGTAATTTAGTTGAACTTCTCTAAGTAAAAAATGAAAGTGAATCCAAAGTAAATACTGAATCGAAGCGTTATCATCAAGCCGCCAAAGATTTTGTTACTTCGTCGAAGATCCTACAGTGTGAAGTTAAGTGCTTCAAGTGATTTCTTATGTGCCATTGTGCACTCATTCCTAACAATGAGCTTGCATTGCATCAACTATTTTCCCATTGCACTGGATCGGGAAATATTGCATGTTGGAGTATCAATTGTGTTTAAATTGAGTGGCAACTTAAGCGCAGAATGTACAGTACGACCGCCATCTAGAAGAGTTGCCGCAGTTCCAGATGATGCTAACGCCAAAGCTATGTCACATCTTGATCGAATAGTGGCCAAAATCAATGAACTGACAAATGTTTTCCCTGTTCCTCCAGGTGCGACCAGGAAGAACAGACCACCAGTATTATTGTCCACCGCTTGCATTAATGTTTCGTATACTTGTTTTTGCTGTTCATTCAGCAACGGCACATTATTTCGAACGAATTCCTGCGATGTATCAACATTGTATTGCAGCTCTCGATTTAATTCTTGGTTCAATGCATCTTGCATCGATCGATTTGGCGTAATCATTCCTACTTCAATCAGTAGCTTGTATGCAAAAGTCAAGCATTGATCCTCAATCAGAATTATTCCTTCATTGTAGATTTCATACGTTATTTGAAGTCGATATCTCTGACGTTTCTAGAGATATGGTTGACTAAAAAAGATTCCCAAAAGTAAGCTTTGGTTTAGAATATAGGGCCCTTGAAACGTCAAAAAATTTAAAAATTCCAATTCCACAAATCGGAACTTTTACAATAGCTTTCTATGGGAATCTAAACGCAGTTCACCGATTTGCTGTTGAAATTTTTTCCTGAATTTTGTCTGCTATAAATCTCACGGAGCCCGAGACCTTTCCAACGAATGCAAAACCGTGGAAATCGGTTCGTGCGTTCTGGAGTTATAGCGTCAGGAAGGAAAACCCGACTTATTTTTATATAGTAGATTGTTTCGCTGATAATTGTTTAGATTTCTATCCTTGTCGTTTTGATGTGGAATATCAACGGCAGCGTATGATAAGCTCATTCAATTCTGATATTGGCAGCATTTTCCAATGGGGAATTAAAAACCGTGTATAATTTAATGCTTCAAAAATTCAATGCTATCTACTGTCGCAAAAGCGTAATCTTCTCCTAATAAAACTATTGCATTTAGAAGATCGTTCTTTTACTGAGAAATTTGCTTTTCTTGAACACCGACGGACGCAAGGTCTCATGCCTACCAATGTTTTATCGTTATTTTTTTATAAACAATGCTCTAGTTAAATTGCCAGTTGTATTCCTCCCCTCAAACAATTCAACCGTAATACCCGTACTTCTAAGAATGCTCATAAGTTTACTCTTGAACCTAATTTTGGACGTACTGTTAAGTACAGGGATTCTTTTTTTAGCCGCACTACACGAATGTGGAATGCTTTACCAGGTTTAATATTTCCCACTCATTATAATGCAGACATTCAAAACAAATGTGCATCGGTATCTCCTTTCTAGTCCTATCCTCTTTTTCCTAATTGTTCGTACTGTGTCTTATCATTATAAGGGTATTCATAACCCCTTTAGTACATAAACAAAAGGTTTTCCACAAGACTTTTCGTTCTAGTATTGAAAAAAGGGTATTTTTTCAGATAGTTTATGGATGTTTATTTGATTGTAAAGAAAAAGGCATTAGCAATAAAAAAGACATCAGCCCTTTTGGATCCCATGGGTACAAATGCAGCATGACCAATTCTCACATTTGAGGTTGTGAGGTTGTGAGGTTGTGAGTCCTCGATAACTTCACGAATTCTATAAGGCTTTGAATTGATTGTAGATCATTGGGATCAATCTCATTTTGAACGTGGTCTCAAAGAAAATAAGTCTTATGGTGTGAAATCACAAGGTTTCAGCTGCTAATTGACAAATAACACAGTTAGGCTACTTTTCTTAAATTGCTATTGTTTTGTTGTTTCTGTGACACGTAGCGCTGTCTATCTTAAAATTCTGGCCATAAGAATCAACCTGGGAAGTAAACCCATTCAAAAGTTGGACCAGCCTTATTTTCGAATAAGTTAAAGTCTAATCACACCGCCCGCCATCGCCAGCCTGACAGCTACACCAAATGCCTTTTCACAATTATTCTTCGATTTTTCGAACATCAAATGCGAAAATTCTGATTCTTAAATTGGCTTTCGAAGTAAAATTGGCCGTCATCACTTAAGATGATTTTCGACCAAAATTCGCATGATTTTGATTATTTTATGGCAAAAATGCTAAGTTGCCGTTGATCGAAAGCCTTAAGTGTTTGTTTTGGTTCTAAAGACTGATGAGAAGTCTGAACAAACTTTGTTTTTCGTTAAAACTACGGATAACAGCAGCAATATTTTCATTTATTACCCGTGTTTTGTTGGAAAATCTATCAAAGTATAGTAGGATTTTACACGAATAACAAAAACAATATCCGCAGTATAAATACTACCGATAAAAGTTAAAGTAGAATCTTGCTACGGATGGGTTTTTGACATTTATACGAGTCTCGAATGGATCTTATGTGATTTTGTTCTCAAATGTTGGTACGATTGATATTGCATTTGTATCTCGATGGCTGTGTTCGTTGAGTAGTTGTGCATTTGGAATCATGTGTGTTTTCCATTGGGGAAATAAATCAATCTGTTACTGTTGATTTTATTTAGTTTTGTTAATGAAAATGGACTAACTGGGTTTATTTTACAAGAGAAAACAATAGAAAAGATAATTAAGTTTTGCTATGTTTCCACCAAAGGTTTATCTCAGTTTAGATTAGGTAAATCTTTTTGGTGTTTTCACCGCACAAGAAGATTTAAAAATGATTAAGTTTGACAGCACTTACTAAAATGCAAATGGTGTTTCGATGTTTCTTATGAAGTGCAAGTGAGATAGTTTGATTCGTGTTAAACAATGAAAAACTGATTAGTTCAGCACCATATAAGAATATGCTAACTACTCCATGTGCAATTTTTTTTTTAATTTGATTAAAACAAAACTATATTCTTTGTACAAAAACATGCAAATAAACAGACCATAACGCATTATCTGTAAAACCAACTCCTCCACACAGGTTTTTCTTCACAAATTTTGACTCGACTCTGATCCCCGACCGGAATCGAAGCGAATCAAGCTCATTTCAACTCAATTCAGGTATATAAAGAATTTAGGCGAGCTTTAAGCTCGCTTCAACACCACATGTTAATGTAGTAGTCTACGAACGAACCCCCTTCTTGAAGTTTTTATTTTATGTCAAATTGTTTGGTAAGAACTTTGAAATCGACTATCACATTACACAGACGTATTTTCTTGATTATGAAAGTCAACTAGGTATCAAAAATCAGCTTACACGATTTCACCTCTGGTCTGAATTTCGCAATTTTTTTTTTTGAATTTTTTGATAAAATATTCTGGCAAATATTCAATTGTATCAACTTTCAAATATAAAAACCGGACTACTGCGGATCGTTTTTTTGACAATTTCTCACTGTACTATATATGGAATACCAAAGAAACGCAGTTCACACGATTTTTATTCTTCACATCGCTAAGCTATCCCAATAGCCCACATTTGTCAACTGCTTTCAATATTGCCGGCCGACAAAAAGGTCGAATAACCTAAAAGTGCCTTAGTTAAGCAAATTGTATCTGCCAGATTTGAACCATTTTTGTCATGAATTTTAACAATTATAAAAGTTTTGTTGAAGCATGTATCGTTCCATTTTTAGAAATGGCATTGTTCTTACTGGCCAAATGTCAAAGTATGACAGCTTCAAAAGTAACAGCTGCTCAAATACCAAACTATTTAAAATGAAACCTTTTATTGCAAAACCCTTTATAAACAAATTTTGAATAATTCATGCAGAAATATTTAAACCAAAAACAATACAAAAACTGCAAAATAATCTTCAAAGGAAATCAAGTGGAAAAATACAAAAAAAAGTGTGTAAAACAAATAACAATACAAAATCGAGGTCGTGGACCTTTGTCTAAAAGTTCAAGCTCCAAGTTGAATATATAGAGAAAGTGGCAAAATTTTTCCACTATAAAAATAAAAATAAAAGTATAAGCTTAGATTAAAAACAAAGAAGGGTCTTTTTGTTATTGTCACACATATGAATACGTAAATATACGCATTTCTATTAATTTTACTCATGAGCTCCCATAGATAGATACAAGAAACGTAGGTAAAGGTAAGTATAAGTATATAAGCTATAAAACCTATAAAGGCACTCCCCTTTTGTTTATTTTGTCAAAGAAACTTCAAAGAAAAGTTATTTATTCATTTTTTGTTTCTAGTATGTTTTTCTTTTTGCTAATTTCATAAAACATTAAAACACTACCAGTTTTGGAAAAGAAATAAAAATAAAATGAAAAACTAAAAACCAAACAGCAATAAAAACAACCAAGCACGCACACAATTTGGCCATTCTGCATGAATAAATTTTTGTGACTTTGCAAAAATACCTCGAACTCGTATTAAAATAACCCAAACCGACTTCGAATTGAGTAGGTATATAGTCTCTGCCATGGAACTACCATCGCTCCACGCCACTGCTGCGCCATCACCACTTCTCGAGACTCCATTGCCAATTTTGCCAATCATGTGTATATTTTAAATGGCTATAATAATGCGAACGCACGCAGGGAAAGAGAAGAATAATATTATTGCCATGAGAGATACATTAATATTATACCTTTTTTTGTTTCTGTCACATGAAGTTTATATAGATATAGCAGCTACTCACTGTAGGTACTGTGTCTCATGCTAAATTACCACAGAAAAACCCTCAATTTACAACTCGAAGTAGAGGTATGAGCTTCAATGATGGAAGTTGATAGAGGGGACTCTTTTCTATACTGACAGTAGGCATCTCAATTACATTTGTTTGATGGAATTTTAATTTGATGACTTCAAAGAATTTTCCATGAGTTTTTTTTTTTTTTTTGTTTTTTTAATTTTATTAATTTTGTGGCTTCACAAGTTCTTTTTTTTTCTTATGATGCGGTCTACAGCACACACCACTTTGAGTCTTTAGTTTCAATTTGTGAGGGTATTAAAACAAATTTTCCTAATCTCTAGGTCTTGAAAACAACAAAAGAAACATCAACATACACAAATTCAGAAACCATAAATTACATTCAAGTAGACATTTAGTGGATTTCTAATGCGCCCTTCCCTGTGGTGCTGGTGCTTCGACAATATGTAGCCAACCCCTATCTGTAGTACACTAGTCGATTTCACTCTTCGTCCTCATATCGCTGGGACCTATAGATATTTTTATGGTTATTAAATGTAGGTATTGACGTTCCCTACTTTGCTCAGTCCGACTTTTTGACCATTTTTCTCCTTCTGCTAAAAACAAGAGCCACAAGGAGTGATAATTTTAAAATCCCAGATACATAGATAGATTTGTATCTATAGCGAATCAAAATTATATCTATGAGCAGAAAAGGAAGGATATGTAGTGAAAAATAGATGAACCATTTCAGAAAGTCTTCTATATTAACTTCGAAACATAAAACGAAGAACATTCTCTTTCAAGAATAAAAGAAAAAAAGGAAAATAAAAGAAGAAGCTTAAGACAGAGAAAATGGCATAATGAAACGAAGCGATATAGCAACGTTCTGGTCTTTTGGTCCTCTGGACCTGATACTGATGGTACTGGTACTGGTACTGGTACCTATACCTATATCTTGTTTCCCTTCAAGAGCCACAACGATAAATATTTAAAAAAAAAATAAGAGGGACTTGGAAAAATGAACAAAGAATAAAAAAAAAAAAAAAATACCAACAACCATGATAAATTTACTGGGTTGTCTCTGCGCTTGTTAAAGCCGACTTTAACAAAACAGGACGCAGTTGATGATGATGATGAGGGCATACACAGAGATCTTATAAACCAGAGAACATGGAGGAACGATTAAAAAAAAAAAAAAAAATCAAAAGACACGGTGCACAGGAATCTGTGTAAATTCAACGCGGACGCTTGCTACTATTGTAAAATGTGAAGTTGTGAAGGAGCAAGTTTTATATACATATGCTTCTTGTTCTTAGTCTTTTTCTGAGTCTTCGTCTTCATCTTCGTGAAATTCCTTGAGCTGGTTTTCCTTGATATTTTTTTAATGTTTTTTTTTTTTTTTTTTTCCTTAAACCATGAACCATAGCAAGCGTACAGAGTCTTCGTCCTCTTCTGGGCACATTTAAACATACATACCATTGCGGGTACGTGATCATGTTACAAAAAGTTCACACTTTTTAGTTATTGCTATATAATATGGCATCGGCAGGCATAGAGAGCAAAAGCAGCAGCAGCAAGTAACCCTCTGGGCTACAAAAAAAAAAAAAAAAAATAAGTCAAGAAGTGGAAGCAACGACACAGAGCAGAGCTTAGCAGAAGTCGAAGTAGAATATTTTGCTTCGCGTCGCGGTTTC
Source organism: Eupeodes luniger (assembly GCA_951509635.1). Taxonomy (NCBI): domain Eukaryota; kingdom Metazoa; phylum Arthropoda; class Insecta; order Diptera; family Syrphidae; genus Eupeodes; species Eupeodes luniger. Next base: position 109,707,639 of record OX608075.1, read on the forward strand.
TTTTGTTCGTTCATTGTTTTTAAGTTTTTATTTTTGTTGAGTTTTTTTTTTTTATTTTATTTTATATTCTCAAGTTAATGTTTTTATTTTTTTTATTATATTGTATGCTTTTTATTATTCGCAACGTGGTGGTTTGGTTTATTTTTTATTTTTATATTTGTTTGTATTTTATATTATTTTTTTTATGAACCTGATCTTTGTAGAAGGGTTTTTTGTTACTCGATTGGTATGGATATTTTATCGTATTATTTATGTTTGTAAGGAACAATGAGTCGAGGTTAATTTTAATAATTTTTTTTGTTGTTGTTGAAATTTTGTTTTGAAAACATGGTGGGAACAATAAGAAGAGAGAGAAATAAAGATTGATATGAGTTTTAAGAAAAAAAATGAATAATCAGTGAAGTTATATTTTTTTGAATGATTTAGATTGGTTCAAAATTTAAATATTATAATATTTATAATATGATATTTTGAAATTCACTCAACTTATCAGTTACCATAGTAGAAGTTAAGTTAAATAAGTGAAAAGAGAAACCTATTCGAGCAAATTTGGAGACTGGGTTTTACATAAGGAAGTGACTTTTTGTGGATGCATTGGTAGCTCTTGCAATGCTTCTGGCTGATATTCACTTCAAAATCGACAATTCTGCTTATTTACGTACCCATTGAGACAAAAATGAGCTTCGTCGATGAACACAATTTTTCGGTAAAAAAATGGATCTTTGGCCAACATTTCAAGAGCCCATTCACCAAAAATTTTACGTTGCAGAAGGTCGTTCGGCTTCAATTCTTGCACCAGCTGTATTTTGAAAGGCATCCCACCTAAATCCGTCCGCAAAATTTTCCACGTTGTTGAGTAACAAAGGCCCAATTGCTGCGAACGGCGACGAATCGATAATTGATGGTCATCATTAACACTGGCCGATAAAGCTGCGATATTTTCTTCAGTTAGCACTCTACGTAATCGTGTTGGTGGTTTAATGTCCAGCAATGTAAATTTGGTGCAAAATTTTGTCACAATAGCCGGAATAGCTGCTTCAGTGGGTCGATTCAACTGACCATAAAATGGAAGAAGCGGGCGATGAACTTTCTTAACAGAGCACGCATTTTAGACCAAACTGAAGATGTTTGACAGTGAAACAAAACACGAAACCTGCATCAGCTGTTTAAACCAGTGTTGCCAAAAAGATAAAAGCTAAAAAATCACCATTTATAAATAAGGATCATGGAAATCATGACCAAAGCTCTTAATGAAACCCAGAACTCTATATTTGTTTTCATTAAATCTTAGTTTAGAATCTTAGAAAACACCGAAGTCTGAAAATACATTATACTCTACTTAAAGGACAAGAATCAATCATGTAATTAAAAATGATTACGTGTAAAACTCATTCTTTAAAATTTGTCAACATTTAAAACAAGACAATTAATTTTGCACCATTCCCTGAATAATATTAAGTCTTCTTGCAGGAGAAAACAGTCAGATGTAGGAGTTGATTTTTTTAGAAAATTTAATGTCATCAGCAGATATTAGTGTTGAAAGTTGAGATTTGATACTTTGTTTTTAAATACTTAGTTTATTTTATCGTTATCAAATTGTACTAATTTTTATATGTTTGATGTATTGAAAATAAATATTATTACTGTTCAGAATCTTAAAACATCAGGTTATGGGCCTTATCACGATCTAAATACAAAATAATAAGGAAATTTGTATTGAGAAAAGATGTCTGAAACGAAATTCAGTATTGAAAAGCTTCGGGGAAGCGAAAACTTCGAAGACTGGAAATTTTCCGTTGAAGCTTATTTCCAAATGAAAGGACTTTGGAAGGCTGTTTCTGATGGTAGTGAGACGGAGAAGGATGCAACGAAGCTCTTAAATGCAAAATCGGAGCTTATATTGCTTGTTGAAAGATCCATTTATCCTCATATAAGACATTGCAAAAGCGCTAAGGAGATTTGGGATTCTCTTCAGAAAATTTTTCAAGATTCTGGTCTTGTGAGGAGAGTTGGGCTCATCCAAAAGTTTTGTTCTACAAAATTGAAAGATTTCTCTACCGTAGATGCGTACGTTAACGATGTTTTAAATACATCGTACAAGCTCAGGTCTGTTGGTCTTAACCTAGAAGAAGAATGGATAGGATCAATGCTGTTAGCTGGTCTTCCCGAAGAATACAAGCCAATGATAATGGGAATCCAAAGCTCTGGGATTCTTATCACAGGAGACAGTATTAAAACCAAACTTCTTCAAGACGTTAATTTGGATGCAAGTCAAGATACTGCTTTTGTTGGCAAGAACAAGAAAAACTTTGGGAATAAGAACTTTAAGGGTCCTAAATGTTACAACTGCAACGAATTTGGCCATATTGCTGCTAAATGTCCAAAAAAGAATAAGAACCATCAAGAAAAGAAGAATGCGATGTTAGGATGTTTTTCCGTCACGGCTCTTGACAAAGAAGAATGGTATTTCGACTCGGGAGCGTCAGCTCACATGTGCTCAAATAGCGCATGCTTTTCAAGTAAGATGGAAAATCTTAACTCTGAGGTAATTGCTGCAAATAATTCAAAAATGCAAGTCCAAGGTATAGGTAAAGTCGATATGAAGGTATCTATTGGAAAATTCAAAGAAAATGAGGTTGAATTTTTAGAAGTCCTTCACGTTCCTGACTTATGCATTAATCTTTTATCTGTCTCGAAAATTGTTCAGAAGGGTTTTTCAATGATTTTTTCCAAGAATGGATGTTTAGTGAAAGACCAAAGGGGTAATGCTGTTGCAACTGCAAGCTTGGTGAACAATATGTTCCGACTCAACAGACCACCCAACCAAAGTGCATATGTTAAAAAAAATTTAGCTTCAGACTTTGAACTTTGGCACAAGCGTGTTGGACATCCAAGTATTGAAACCACACAAGCTATGATTCCGAAAGTGGTGCAGAACATTGATTGCGATAGTTCAAAAATCAATTGCATCACATGTATCAAAGGTAAAATGGCACGCCTGCCGTTTAACTCAATTGGTACTAGAGCAGAATCAATATTAGAACTAGTACACACAGATCTTTGTGGTCCGATTGAACAAAAATCAATTGGAGGTTCAGAGTACATGCTTCTATTCATTGATGATTTTTCAAGAAAAGTCTTTGCGTTTTTCATTAAAAGCAAGAATGAGGTAGCGGAAAAGTTCCTTGAGTTCAAAAATTTTGTAGAAAATCAGACTGGTAACAAAATAAAGGCCATTAGAAGCGACAATGGAAAGGAATATTGTAATTTTAAGATGAAGAAGATTCTAGCAGATGCAGGCATTCAACATCAAACAACAGTTCCATATTCTCCACAACAAAACGGGTTGGCAGAAAGAATGAATAGAACCATAATCGAAAAAGCGCGTTGTCTTCTCATCGAGTCTGGTTTACACAAACGTTTTTGGGCTGAAGCTGCAAATACGGCAGTTTATTTAACGAACAGAACACCTTGCAAAGGTACAAAAGAAAAAACACCTGAAGAAATCTGGAGTGGAAGAAGAGTGAATCTGCAGCATCTTAAAGTTTTCGGTTGTCAAGCAGTTATTCACATTCCAAAAGAAAAGCGGAAGAAACTCGATGCCAAAGGAAAAGAAGTAATTTTAATCGGATACTGCACACACTCAAAATCATATCGCTTCTATGACGTTAAGAAAAAAAAAGTCATAATAAGTCGAGACGCAGTTTTCCATGAGCAAATTTTTCCAAAAGATGGTGAGACAAACGATACATCTTATTGTGATATTTTTACAGGATATGATTCAGTGGGGAATGAAGACGAAATTCCATCAGTGAATTCAAGCAATGAAATACCAATCGAAATAAGTGACGAAACGGCAAGTGAAAACAGTTTTTTGGATGAACAAGATGGTTTCATTGTTGAAGAATCTTCAGAAGGAATCATATCTGAGAGAGAAATAAGACAATCTACCAGAATAAGAAATCCACCTGAAAGATACGGTTATCTATCGTACGTGGCCAGCAACAATGATGAAGATCCAAAGACAGTCGCTGAGGCAATGAAGAGCGAACATATGTCTGATTGGAAAAAAGCAATGAACGATGAATATACAGCTCTTTTGAAAAATGGCACTTGGGAAATAGTTTCTTTACCAAAAGGAAAGAAAGCCATAAATTCCAAATGGATATTTAAGACGAAAAAAGATGCAAGTGGTAATGTCGAAAAATATAAAGCTAGATTGGTCGTAAAGGGGTATTCGCAACGTCAAGGGATCGATTATCAAGAAATATTTTCTCCCGTCGTAAGGTACACGTCCATAAGGGTACTTTTAAGTTTGGCTGTACGATATGATTTGGATATCGATCAAATGGATGTTGTGACTGCTTTCCTGCAAAGTGAACTTAACGAAGAAATTTACATGAATCTCCCTGAAGGTTTTGATAATGTTCAAAATAAAGTATGTAAACTCAAGAAATCACTGTACGGTCTAAAACAAGCTAGCAGAGTTTGGAATAAGAAATTGGATAAAACTTTAAAGAAAATTGGACTTAAGCAATCAAAAACCGATCCGTGTATTTATTACAAGACAAACAGCACAGATAAAACTTTCGTCGCTATTTACGTAGACGACATACTGATTTTTACAAATAACAAAGATGAAAAAAGCATTATCAAAGAAAATTTGGCTAAGTCATTTGAGATGAAAGATTTTGGAGAAGCTAAATTTGTGCTTGGTATGCAAATAACTCGCGATCGAGAAAAGGGAAAGTTATGGATAGACCAACGGACATACTTAAAGAATATTCTCAAGCGATTCAACATGGAGGATTGTAATCCGGTATCCACACCCTTAGATATTAACCAAAAGCTTATAAAAGAAACACATCAACAAAGCAAAGACGAAACTGATTACATGAAAACCGTTCCATATCAAGAAGCTATTGGAAGCATTTTATATGCAGCACAAGTAAGTCGCCCAGATTTATCCTTTGTAGTGGGGGCTTTATCAAGATTTAATAATAATCCTTCAAAATCTCATTGGATAGCGGTTAAACGACTTTTCCGTTATATAAAAGGAACAATAAGTTACAAGCTAGAATACACTCGAGACATTGAAGGATGTTTAGAAGGATTTTCGGATGCTGACTGGGCTAGTGACTCAGATGACAAAAAATCAACTACAGGTTATCTCTTTAAATACCAAGGAGGACCTATTTCGTGGAATGCAAAGAAACAACCTACTGTCGCTCTCTCCACCACAGAGGCTGAGTATATGGCCTTAGCCTCAACATCTCAAGAAGCACTTTGGCTTCAATCTTTATTGCGAGAACTAATTAATTGGAATCAAGAACTTATATTGCAATGCGATAACAAGAGTGCAATAAACATATCTAAAAACAACGTTTATCACGCACGTTCAAAGCACATCGATATAAGGCATCATTTCATTCGAGATCTTATAGAAGATAATAAATTAAAAGTAGAATATTTGAAAACTGAAGAGATGCCTGCTGATGTTCTAACCAAAGGACTCCCTGCTACAAAACATAACAACTGTTGTACTCTCATTGGTATAAAAGTATACAAATCTAGTGGGGGTGTTGAAAGTTGAGATTTGATACTTTGTTTTTAAATACTTAGTTTATTTTATCGTTATCAAATTGTACTAATTTTTATATGTTTGATGTATTGAAAATAAATATTATTACTGTTCAGAATCTTAAAACATCAATTAGGACAGAGGAATTTTGAAGGATTGAAACCAAATTAGTTAAAAATAAAAGAAATAGAATAGGACCAAGATGGTTACCCTGGGGGACACCAGCATTCACAACAAATGAACTTGAACACTAGTTACGAAAAGTAACACTATAACGTCTAACTTTCAAATATGAGGAAATCCAGTTTATGAAATAGTCGTTAAAACCTCGCTGTGTTAGTTTTAATAGTAATGTTTTATGACACAATTTGTCAAAGGCCTTGCTGAAATCTACAATCTACTTATTCACGTTTTTCAAAAACATTTAAACAAATACACGTAAAGTGAAACAGATTACTAACAGTTGAACGATTTTTAACAAAACCATATTGGTTATCAATCACAGATAATTGAACTACAGTGAAAAGAATGGACGCTACATACGATAGACTCAAACAGTTTAGGTATCACAGATAGTTTAGCAATAAGTCGGTAGTTCATTATTTCGTTTTTAGGACCTTTTTTGTGTACTGGTTTTATAAAAGAGCTCTTCCAGATAAAAGGAAACAGCGAGTTATTAAAAGACATGTTAAAAAGAATACATAACGGGTTTGCTAAGTACGCAGCACATTTCTTTAAAATGGATGATGGTACATCGTGCGTCGGGTTAAGGACTAAAACATTCGCTCATTCGGCAAGAGCTTAACAGGAATAAACTCCTTGTACTAAACATAAGTTGTATTGTTGCAAACACATTATTAACTATTTTGGCCTTTTAAGATACCAGCAATAGAACACAAGTTAAAACTTTTAAGACTATAATTGATTAAAACAAACGAAATTTTGAGAACTCATGATAATAAAACAAAAGTTACGTATACGTCATAGTGCACCATTCATCTTTTTTATATGCAATTTTATTTACAAAGTAGTACGCGTGGCGTGATAGTTAGTGCGTAAGACTGTCATGCCAGAGGGCTTGGGTTTAAATCCCTGCAGGTACCACCTACAATTTTTTTTCATGGGTACTGCTTGTTGCGAGGAATTGACAAATACTCCAAGAGTAATTCTTGTCATGAAAAATGCTTCATCATCACTACATAGTATAAAACAAAGTCGCTTTTTCTGTCATGTGTCATGTTGTATGTCCCTATGAACGCTTAAATCTTTAAAACTACGCAACGGATTTTGATGCGGTTTTTTTTAATAGATAGAGTAACTCATGAGGAAGGTTTTTATGTATAATATCATCCATTAAATAGTGGACAAATACTGTTATTTTTGAGGTTTCTAATGTGATGTCGCAAATAATTACATTTTTTCCGCTTACATTGCAAACGCAGGCTGAATCCTACGAGATTTATCAAAATAATAATGTACTAAGTATTGTACACAATGAAAAGGTCTACAGAAAACTCCGCGATGGTATATGTCTATCTCTTATGGATTTTAAGTACTCCAAAAACGCGTGCGGGCTACGGCCAGTAAATGAATAAATCAAATCTACTGGATTGATTTTATCATTTTTTCAGTGAGTTACATATTTTAAACCCGTGCAAAGCCGGAGCGGGCCGCTATGTTTTTTTATAAACAACGTTCACAGTTTTTCTGTAGCGTATTTAGTATATCAGCATTGCACCCGTGCGAAGCCGGGGCCGGGCGGGTCGCTAGTCAATCAATAAATCATACATCAATACTCTGGAGCAGTGACTGCCTCCCCTAAGTTACAAATTAAGGGTAAATTAACATTTCATCACTTAGGCCGTGTGTGAATTGCGTTAAAATGTGTGTTAAAATTTAACCAGCGTTAAAATTTGACACTAATGAGGTGTATAAAATGGGTTAAAATTTATTGAGCTGTGGAGCAGGTTAAAGTGTGTTAAAATTTGACGTTTCTATTGATAGAGAAATTTGCTCTTGCTTTTGCATTCAAATCAAACGAAAATGGAGCAAGAAAAAAAAACGAAGGCAGGCTGGAAAACAATAAATGTAAGTTTGAAATTAATTAATTTATATAAATTCAATGCTTTTGTTTTCTAGGGTCTCACGCAGAAAAAATAAAACTTATTGAAATTAGGATAAGTTTGGATGATATGTTTACATCTAAAAATGCAAACATTAATGATGAATGGAGGTTTGTAAAACAGTAACAAATTTCTGTTAAATAACTGTTGTTTTTTTTTCAATTGAAGGTGTATAGCGGAGCGCTTTGGAGACCCCAGAAAGGATTTAAAGGCATGCAGGCAGCTATGGAAAAATATGTCACAAAACTACAAGGTATATTGTTGGGAATGTTTTGCCATACCTTACACACACTTTTTCATAATATTTTTTCGATCACAGTCGTTCACTGGTGATGGTGCCGGTGATGATGCAGGCACAAATAGGGAAATGGAATCCTGGCCCTATTTCCAACTATTTCACCAATATGCTTCCAAAAAGCACAACTACCACCCGCCTTTCCTATTAGAAAGTTCATCGGGAGTAGTTTCGCTGGAACCTCCGCCACCAACTGGGGATATTGGTTCGGAGCTGATTTCATCGCCGAGATTATATTCCTCTCTGGAGTTTACGTTCAATGAGATTGATTCGCCAACATCGCCCGTTGCATCAACCTCACGTCCATCAACATCAGCTTCCGTTGCAACATCAAAGTTTAGTGCATACGAAAAACACTTCATTAACCGTGACAAAAAGCTGTCCAAAGAAATGGGTGCACTCATGGCCGTTTTTGGGCAAATGGTTTGCAAAAGATTACCCAGATATTAATGTAGACAATCTGGTTGTCTGTTTCTCATCAGAAGATGAATAAAAAATACTAAACATTGTTCAAAAAGTGTGATAAACGTAACAAATATACAATTTGAAGTGAAATAAAAAGTGATTTTTTGATTTTGGTATTTATGTTTTTTAATTATTTGGAATATTTTGCATCAATCTTTGAAGCAACGAATTGCGAAAAAGTAATGCTTCAGCTGTGTCACTTTCATCAACTCCTAGATTTTTGAACATGTTTAATGAGATGACGCATTTCATTTTCAACCGCAAATGTTCACGACATTTGATTTCATCGTTGTTGAGAATTGCATTGATGTCTTCTGAAAACACTCGAAGTCTTCCATACTAGCTTACACGGGTAATCTGCCGATAGGATTTATTATTGGAAAAGTTTTAACTTGAACGTCAACACTAATAACTTACCCCATGCTCTCTTCTCTGTTTAATTGAATTTCTTGTTATAATGCGTTGATATTTTAAAAGATATAAAAGAATTACAGCAAAATACTTTAAATTTGTCATTTTTCTGAACCAAATACGAATTTATTGTTTTGTTTCTTTTGAAATGTATGACAGATATCAACAATTTTTCAGTGTTACCACACCGAATAAATGAATTAATCAAAATGGGAATTTTGTTTGAATATTTGTGACTGTTGCTTTAAAATATGACATTAGAATCGAGAACAATAAATAAAAGAGATTTTTTTTTAGTTTCAGAGACTTTTTATTAACCCTGTTTTCTTAAAAATATGTTTTGTAAGAGAAATTATTTTTCCGCGAAAAAGAAAACCAATTTTTGTTCAGGGAAATTTCTTAAATTATCGAGGGAAATTTTTTTAACCTGCGCAGAAATCTTGGTTAAAATAATTGTTTTAACGCAATTCACACCGCAAACGGCTAAATTTGATCCCACCTCAAAGAAAACGTCAAATTTTAATCGTGGTAGAAGTTTTAACGCAAATTTTAAAGCAATTCACACACGGCCTTAGTCGTCGAACATTAAAATGAGTACAAAAACGTTTATGGATTTTCGTTTGACACCTTATATTAAACTAATGAACTTGTATTTTTATAGCAGATACAGCTAATTTTATTTAACAATTGAAATCCAAAGAAAAGCTCATGGGTAGAATTAGCAGGTCTTGACTACAAAGTAGTGTTTCCTGCCCCCCCCCCTCCCCCCAACAAACACTTCAAAAGATCTAACTAATTTTTTATATTTATTATTTTTTTTGTATTTCTTTAATTACATAGTTATTATTTGACTTAAAATTTTAAAAAGTTGTAGTAGCTGATAATTTTTAATAAATTAAACTTTTTCACTTTAATTTAGCAAATAAATGAATTAGTTTCAAAAATTATTAAATTAAAAAGAAATTCAATGAAATTTTTTATGGACTTTCTTATACCCATCCTTTGGGTGCTCCACACTAGGTTGGGACTTAAGAAACGGAATTCTTACGTCTTAACCAATAAAATATATCTGGTTTTGGTATTTTTAGAAGATTTAGTACCTATTTGCCAAGTTTCAGGCACTTTTATTTTTCTGAAGTATGCTAACTTCAGTTATTAAAACAAAAGAAATCTAAACAAAAGACCTCACACATAAGAAATCGATATTTATCCTGAATTTTTTCTTTTCAATTCGCATAATCTACATCTAAAAATAAATATATTTTCGTCTACCTTGATATTTATCACTCAACACTTCAACATTTTATAAAGTTTACAATTCCACCCATCTGCTCTTCATCCATTCATCAAAACCATTTATCGCAATAATTTCCTTGATCATAAAAACAAAATAAATATTAATTTTGAAAAAAAAAAAAAAAATTATTACAAAATTTTTACTATCGACCTACATTATTTTTATTGCACAAACAGTTCCGTAATGTATAAATAATTGCACTTTTACCTCCTATATTCATAAGTACCTATAACTACCTATACCTACTTTACAATATCTTATCTTTGAGAACAAGACTCTTTTTTTTTTTGTAAAAATGTACCTTTTTATAATTCTTATTGATTTCCAACAAAGTACATATACCCATAAATTCACATTGGTTTAATATTTGCACAAAAATCGAAAATCAAAAAATAAATATTTACCCATCAAAATCAATTCAACATACACATATATACAACATATATGTACAAACCTACCCTCAAACTACAAATAACCATCTATAAACGTACCATTTAAATTATATTTATCTAGATTGCAATAGATAAATAAAATGTCGCACAAATAGATATCATTACACACCTCATCGATATAATAAAACTACTTCAAATATAAACAACAATAATACAAAAATAAATTCACCTTTTTTGTCCAAAGTATATGTAATCAAAGCAAATTCCTAATAATAGGAATATATGTATGTACATTGTACATAGATAAATATTATGTGTGAGAACAATAATCACCTATTAAGCCCTATAAATGTTTGTTTACAAGCTTAAAAGCATTGTGATTCCACCTTCAAAATATACAATAGATACAAAACAGAACGAAACAAATCGCGCGAGAAAATACAAATATATACAAATGTATCTCTTCTCTATAGCTATATGTAGATACAAAATTTGTATCTTTTACCTGAATATAGGTACTCTGCTATAATAGATACTTGTTATATTTAGTATCTAGATACAATATGGCTTTGCCTTTATTTAATTTTTTTTTCTTTTCTGTTCTCTGTCCCCTGCCCCCTGCTCCTTTGTTATGGTGTGTTATATTGTGTTATTTTCACATCACGCTCTTTTGTGTGAATGCAGTCAATTATCACTCACGCAAGCTTTAACGTTGCGCGGCGGGGTGGTTTTTGTGGAAGAGTTGTCAGGCGATATTAACACAAAAAAAAAAAACTTACCAAAGCGTGAACACTGACAACCATCTAAAGCAACAACAACAACAACAACAACGAAAACGTTGGCAATGGCATCGACATCATTATTATAGTTTAATTATTATTCACCTTCATTTTATTTATTAATTGTATCTATATACAACACACAGCAGCTCGGCAGCTCAGTAGCTTGGCAGCAGAGACAGATAAGCAAATAAAATATCACTACCGGCAATCTCTGTGACAGCAAATTAAAAATAACCATTCATCAGCGAATTGTGTCATTTGATGCTTCATTGCTGTGTTCTGTGTAAAGCCGCATTAAGCTATTGTCAGTCTTTTATACATACATACCTATGTGTGTATAGATATAGCACGACTTTCATCTAGTATCTGGTATCTGTATCTATGGCTATATGACTCAGGGAGGGAGGTAAATCTCCAACTTTATATATACATTTTAGATCCATCAACAAACATTGAAAAATCAGATAAAATATTTATTCAACACAGAAGCGAAACTAAAGTAACGAATGATATTTAATTACTCAGCACTATCTTTTTTTTTTCTCTGTTTTTTTTTTTGTATCTGTCCTACCGCTGCCGTTGCTGATGGTTGTATTTTTCCCCCACCGTTTTGAAGCCTTCTTCAAGCTTGCTCATCTCTTCTCCTCTCGTCGCGTCGAACTACCCACTCGAGAGTTCGTGTATGTGGAAATTATCCCACAACAAGTTGAAAAAAATGTTTATCTACTCACATTATTTGAACGTATATACATGAGTATCTATAACTTTATACCTGTTTAGTTGAGAAGTTGAAGTAGACTGCAGGCAGAGTATGCAGCAGAAGCAGAATATCAACATACTAAATCCTTGCATCGTTGTCGTCGTCCGCATCGTCGTCGGTCGTTGTCGTTGAGATTTCACTGAACCTGAGTCAGAGTGCCATCCATGGCATTCAAAGAAATACAAAAAAAAAGGGAGGATGATGCCATGCCTTCAATTCAAAATCCTCTGATTCCCTATCTTCATCTCAGGGATTCAGCTTTGTTCAATAAGTGATGTACTTATAGTCTGAGGGGTTGGGTTGCATTTTGTTATTCGTATTTTTTTTTTTAATTTAAACTCATGTGCTTAGAGCCCTTTTAACTTACTTAAGTGAATAAATTATTTCAGCTGTCAAATGGAAGAAAAATCGTCGATGAAAAATTTCTTCAATATAAACTTAATTTTCAAAATTTGACTCAATATTATCTGTAAAAAATTTTAATTCAGGCCTTAACTTATCTACGTCAGAAATACATAAGTGCTTTAAAGTGTATAATTGAAATTTTGCAGTCAAAATATTTGGTCAATTTATAATCCTAAGATTTTTGACAATTTTAACAGAGATTGATAGAGCCAGGAGAATGAAATGTCTAAGTATAAAAAGAATTCACTATTCATTCTTATAGGAATCAAATTAGATTTGCATTTCTTTTGCTTATTTTTGACTTATGCGCTGTAAAAGACTTATGAGAACACTTAAGAAATGGAATTATTAAAAATTCGATTCTCAGAGTTTTGACAACAATAATGAAACATTTCTATGAGATGATTTTTGTATAGGCGTTTAATTTTTAAGCTTAGGGCAGAGCACTGAGGTCCTTTCACCCAAAACCATATTATATTAAAAATGTCATAGCGCCCACATAACAATATTATTAAAATGTTGTTGTTGTACGATTTTGACAGTATTACTGAATCTTTGGGCGTTAATACTTTTTTGGGTTTTATGATATTTCAAATAAAAGCAAAAGTTCTATTGCCCAATAAAATAACGCCAAGATATTATATGTGTCATATCGTCCAAAAATGGCTCTATAGCTCAAAAACTTTTTCAGAAGAAAATGCCACAAATCCCAATATCTGCCTGCTTAGGCTCACTATAGGATTTGGGGTAGGTGCGAGGTTTCTTTAAATCCATTTCTTTAAATGCAATGAAACTTTGCATACACCCAACTTCGCACCTACCCCAAATCCTATTGTGAGCCCAGAAGGGAGGGGCATCATGTCCAGATACATACATCACTTTTTAAACGCGTCTTAAAGCCAAATAACCCAAAATGTTTGCAAAATAAAAAATTGTGGGCGTTATGACATTTCCAAATTTGGGCTTTACGTCTGTATTAAACAAACTTTTGGGCAAAATGACGACTTATAATTTTGACGTTCTTGGGCGATACGAAATTAGCCTAGGGTTATTGGGCTTTCTGACCAATTTTGGGCTTTATGACATTTTAGTATTTGGGCGTTATGGTTTTTTGCGAAAAGACCTAAAGTCGTACATTGAGCAGAGCCTTAGCAAGTTGAGTATTATGTATCTAAACAATGTTTGATAAGAGCTCTCTGATTTATTTATGAAACAAACTGGAGAACTGAGATGTCAAAAGTGTTAGAATGTGCCATATGTGTCTGACATACCACACATTAGCAGTTTTTCTTTTTAGTTCAGAGCAAAGCCTGAAGCGTCAAACAAAAAATTGAATTTTAGAGCTTCAAATATGTATGTGTTTCTATTTTCGTTCTGAACGTGTTTTTAGCTTGCTCAAAGCGTGCTTGATGAGCTCATCGAGTTGAAAGCTAAACACAAGCATTTGACAGGTGAAAATGAAAAAGTTAAAATTTAACTTTGCAACAACCACAACAACTAAATTGACAATAGTCAAATTATGACAAACTAACCCCCAGTTTCACAGTAGAAGTTTAAACTTCGGTTTTGGTTTAAACTTTAGTTCAACAATTTATTCGGTTTCACACATTCGTTTAAACCTTGAACTGAGTTCATTCTGTAGTTTAAGTTAAACGCCAGTATTCTGCCATTAAACCTCAGTTCAATGTTTAAGCACAACAACAGTTGTCAGAATAGCTGCCATTTTCATATTAAATATTGAATTAATTTATGATGGTGATTTATCCTATTTTCAATAAATATTAATAAAAAGTATATTGTTATTTTAAAACGTCGAGTTCGGAAAGTTATATTGAAGATATTAGTGATGAGGAAAACTTCATTTTAGTTACGAATGTGAGAAGAGAAAAACGAAGAAAAAACAATACAAATTTTCCCCTATTGTCAACAAAACACAAAATATATGTTGCTGTTTCACGTGTTCCTCTCTTCAGAGAGAGAAAGAAAAAACGATGAACAGCTACGTATTGCTTACATTACGTCACATGACTTACAATGCTACCAAACTCTTTTCATACAATTTAATTAAACTACGTTCAATTGAACTGAAGTTCAGAGCACACTGTGAAACTAGAGGAGTTGAACTTCAAATTTAAACTTAAGTTCAGGTTCACCTGATCTGCCACTAAAACTGTGTTAAATTGAACTTGCCTTATAGTTCATAAATTTTACAATCTAGTAGATTTTCTTTTTGGCCAGTAAAATTGTTAATATTAAAATTTTTGTATAACACTCAATAAGTCAACTGGAAAATGTTTTTGCTATTTTTTGACACTTTAAAGTGTCAGTCCTAATATCTAATAAATTTGTTTTACAAAAATTTGTATGTTGGTACTTAATCTACTAGAAAATTGAGAATCATCAAAATTTAACTGTAGTTAAAAGAGTGGTTACGATCGACGCATGATTTGAAGTTAATTGGTCAGTTTACATTTTTGAGAAAATTGTCTTCTTAAAGTTTTGACAGCAAAAGCGGAAGATTTGCATGAGAATTTTTTTTATAATTTTACGAATATGGAAATCTCTGAGATTTTAAATAAATATAAACAGACCTTACATGAAATCATTCTTAATTAAACTTAGATTGTCAGTTAGTTTAGCATGAGAGAAAACATATTTGTTTAACTTTGGATTGATATTTGAACACTCCCATTTTGTTTAGTAAAACTGAACTCGCTGAGGAATAATCTTTTTTATTTTTTCAAAAAGTAAACATCTTGTTCTTCTTAAATTTACAAGCTCATTTTTAGTGCCATATATTTTGAGTTCTGTTCTATCGGTTGAATTCAACTATTTTATATGTCAAATTGAAATACATAGGTTTGGAAAAATAATAAATGTGAAGTTCAAAGTAAGAATTTCAACTCAACTTCCCAGACTTTTATATTTACATATATCGAGTTTTTGTAGTCAATTCTGAGTTGTTTTATTATTTGTATGCCTTTCGCTCCCTGGAGGTGGCTCGTTTCTGATTTTGTGGATCGAATCAAAGCAATGTTTGTAATTTCAACTTTTATAGGTTGTGTGTGACGATTCTTGGAGTTTCTCGCACTCTTTACCAAACGAGAAGCATCCATGGGACTTTTAAGCAACAATTAACGAGATTCTTCTAATTCGTTTTTTTTTCTTTTTTAATTTTCTGTAGCAAGAAATTGGATGGAATTCAAAAATGAAAATGAAGACCAAAACGAAGACTATTATGCATCCATCGGAGGATGGATTGAATAGTCAGACATTAGCTATAGGTAGGTACATTTTGTGTCTTTTGTTTAAAGTTGTTTTAATTTTGAAAAAGAATACCCTGACGAATGTTTTTTTTTTACACTGTTTTAAAAGAGTTAGCGTGATGTTACTTTACCGTGGGCCTTAACACACAAATGGAAGCCCGAACTCTGACTTTTAAGGTCTTGACTCTTGATTCGTTTTTTTTGTTAGTAACAAACATGCAACCAAACTATAGTCAATAGTGTGACAACAGTGTTTGAAAGAACACCAGTATATGTATAATTAAGTGATGTAATTGACATTTTGACAAACATTTTACGCTATTTTAATTGCCCCCCCTTCATTGGTTCATGGAATATATATGGTGATGAGATGTGATGAGGAACCTGTGTGAGACCTACATATATAATGAAGAATTGAAAGATTTTATTCGAATGATTATAGAGGTTTTCCTTTAAAATCGAAGTCGAACTCAAGGTGAATATTTGATTGGGTGATTTTTTGTTTAGATAAGTATCTTTTGTCGTCTTTAGTGGACTTTGAAAATGTAAATTCTCAATACCACCTACAGTTTTTATTGACAAGATTTAATGTTTTGATATGGAAAATGTTGTGATTTTGAGATCTTAACCTGTGATATGAAAGTTAATTAAACAAAATAATTCTGACAGAATTTTTTTTTTCAAGGATCCCAAGATCAACTTCGTCTTTTTATATTCTATTTTAAACTTTAAGAAACTTTAAATTTTAACGATTTAAGAAAATTTAGTAAGGAAACAAAATTGTGAATAAACAGGGTCACTCAATTATAGCTAAAGATTTTGAATTTGCCATTAGGTATGGAAAACAATACGAGTATCATTCAAGATTCATATAATACGATTCTTTAGAGGACATTTCAACCATTTTAGCCCCAAAGAAACAAATCTAATGGTGTCAAATTGCATGATTTTGTTGGCTAAATGACCTGATCATGAAACTTTTTAAGCAATGAAGCCATAATTGATAGTGTTGTGAATCTTGTTGCCACGTTTTTTTTTTTATAGTTAGTTTTAATCATTTAAAAGTGTTACTTGTTCTCTAACCGATCCTCTATCGTAAATGGCAAACCTTTCAACTAATATTATGACATTTCAAATGACAGCTGAGTTTGACAGGTGTCAAATTCCAGTGCTACCAACTTAAAATACAAATTAAATGAACTAATATATTTACTGTAGGTAAGTCAATGGAAATCAATTAAATCAAAAACTACTTCATTTGAAAATTGACCCAACTTAGCCCTTTACCCTAATCAGTCAAACTTTTTTGATTCACATGAGGAACCCATAAATTTAGTTTTGATATAACAAAACTATTGAAACGCATTTAAATTGACAATGGGAAAATCTTCAAATCCTCTTATATTATCTAAAGGTATCTTTATCTATGTATGTATATGTATCTATAGTGCTTCTATCCACTTTGAACATAAATATCTTTATTCAAATTGATGCATATAAAAACATCCAGCATCATCAGGGAACTATCATCATTTCCCTCATCATCTCGTATGAATAAATATATGTATGTTGGTACCTTCTTCCATCATCATCATCATCATGAAACCAAATGTAGATATATACATAAGTATATTGTATCTATAGAAAGATGCAAAAAAGAGAAAAAAAGGACAAAGAACGTTCTTGGAGAGTAATAACAACTTACCAAATGCAAAAGCATTCTTATCTTATACCTATTCTACGTTTTAGCTATAACCAAATGCACAAAACCATTATGCTATATGCCACTAAAGGAGCTATTGTTTTCATCCCAACATTATGTAGACTCTCTCGATTCCAATTCCAATATAATAACCCTCCTCTCGGTCTTCCTCTGAATCTGGACTTTGCAAAAAGGTAGGTATTCAACTATACCTATCTATCTTTTCGGTTGGTCGGCGTAGTCGATGTCGGAAGGTTTGGTTGGTCTGTCTGAGCCTGAGTTTTTTTTTTTTTTTTTTTGTACTAAATGGGCAACCCAAGCTCTTGGAAATATTCATTTTTGCTTCTTCTTTTTCATTACTCCGACTCCAGTTCATACTTTAACGCCCTCCTTTGTGTATACTATATAACTATGGATAAGTACCTAGATATAGGATAGCTTTTCGTATAATAGTCATTTTCGTTTAGCCTCTCCTTGCAAAGAGCTAACCTCAGTTTACGTCTTTTACACATAAAGTTCTATAATACGGTCGGTGGTGCATGCCGGTTCGGTGGTACTGATGATGATGGTGCCAGAGTAGAGTTCTATTGGCTCAAAGGGAAGAGAAGAAACGGAAGTAATCCACCTCAACCGACGAGTGTCGAATTATCGCTTTGAATATGTTAAGCTTTCATAGACATACTTACATACCATACGTAGATTCACATACAGGGTGGAACAAAAGTTTCTTTCAAATTTCAAAACAAAAAATTAAACTATTGTACTTAGAAAACAAACTTGGAAGATTTACTTAATTGAACTACAGTGTTTTAGAGACGACCGAATTAATTGAATTTTAGAGCGGTGGCACGATTACTTAAACAGGTACCCGTAATTGATCTTTCTCGAGCTTTCACTCGATTTCAAGTGTTATGGAGATTCCAGAAAATCGACTTGAAGGTGCTTTTAGCAGCTTTCTGCATTCCGCAGCTCATTTCGAAGAGCGTAAAGTCGGCAAACTGCGCACACTGGTCACACTAGACACACTAGTCACACTGGGCACACTGGGCACACTGTGCACACTGAGATCACTGAGCTCACTAGGCACACGGAGCATACTTGGCGCACTGAGCGCACTGAGCACACTAGGTACACTGCGCACACTACACACACTGCACACGTTGCCTACACTCCTTACGCTACAATAAATAAATAAATAAAAATAAATTAGGTGGCGCAACAGTCCATGAAGAACCAGAGCCTAGTGACTTACACCTCTCAACCATTTCTGTGTGCGAGTAATGTTATCAGAGATGGAATCCGAACGGCTAATTTGAGAAAGCACTTTTCATGACAAGAATTACTCTTGGAGAATTTGTCAATTCCTCGCAAGAGGCAGTACCCGTGAAAAAAGTTAGGTGGCACAGGCAGGGATTGAACTTAAGACCCCTTGCATGACAGTCCAACGCACTAACCATCACGCTACGGGTACTTTACGCTACAATGGAAATTCAAATTCTGTGACACTGGGCACACTGTGCACACTGAGCTCACGAGACACACTGGGCACACTGGGCACACTGAGCATACTTGGCGCACTGAGCACACTGAGCACACTATGTACACTGCGCACTCTAAAAACACTGCGCACTCTAAAAACACTGCAAACGTTGCCTACACTCCTCACGCTACAATAGAAATTCAGGCAGCTTTTCTACGAAGTGTTATGGAACTCGTTCTAGAAAACGCCCATCTCTGTGAACATGAGGCTTGTGCTCATTTGAGGGGGCATTCATTCTTTGGAGAATTTAAAACAAAATAGAAGTATTCTATCAAATTTATATGTAATATTGAAAGAAGCCAATTTGAAAAAAGATTTTAAGCAATTTCATAAAAATCTCTCGTCCCGTTTTTGAGATA
This sequence comes from Eupeodes luniger, assembly GCA_951509635.1. Classification (NCBI taxonomy): domain Eukaryota; kingdom Metazoa; phylum Arthropoda; class Insecta; order Diptera; family Syrphidae; genus Eupeodes; species Eupeodes luniger. The sequence goes on from OX608075.1 coordinate 109,727,017, forward strand.
CTTCTAGAAACTGTTAAATGTTGTTCTTAAAAAAGTGAAAACAAACGCTTAAATTCTCAATTTAGAAGTTTGAACTCAATCGGCTCAAAATTGTAGGCTGTAGGATCGTGGACTCACAGATCTATTTAAAATTAAATATAAAAAAGTTAGTGTCACTTTTGATCCACCCTGTACTTAAATATATATCTTTTATACCATCATATATTTATATATATTTTTCTATACTAGCTACATAAGAGCATTTATAACCAACGCCAGGCTTAAGGCATTAATAAAGCCAAAGCACTGATGGACAATTGCACCGTCTCTAGTACCTTTAGCTCTATAGACCTTACCTACCTATAGGTACTCAACGTATACCTTGGTATCTATAAAGAGGGATATCAAGTTTCTACCGGTGTTTATTTTTGTTTGCGATTTGTATACTACATATACATACATATATAGAAGAAGTAAGTAATGGAGAAACACAAAAGAAGGTGTTTTAAGTTTCAAGACTAAAAAGACTGAAACGACTACGATGACTATACGACGATGATGATGACGATGACTGTGACTATGGAAAGCCTGTGGCGGCTTCGCTCCGGCAATGACTCCATGTTCTGAAGTTCCTTTATTGTTCTATACCTACCTATCTATCTAACCACTTATACATATATATATATATATATAGTTTGTTGGTGTTTATATCTCTGTAGAGACCTCTAGACCCCATAATATCTTCTACACGAACCCTCTATCTTTTGCTTTTGCCTAATGGCGTTCTAATGCCAAGCTAATAGTGACATGAAAATTATCAGGTACGTGAATAGCTTGTATCTTTTACTATACTTCTATAGTCGAGATATAGTCTTTTTCGCCTTAATCGCCTTACACTTCACTGCTCCACTGCTCACCGTCGTTGTCGGTCGCCATGCCCGCCGTCGTCTACCGCACCACATTAGTTTCTCATAATAATTTTGTACCCTTCTTCGTATCTTTTAGTTTTGGTATCTTGTATACCTGCATACCTCTGCCTTCTTTTAGACGTATTCAATTCGTATCTTTTATAGAGATTATTATTATTTTATTTTATTTTCTATGTTCTTTTGTTATTGATTGAGTGTGTGGTTATGAAATCAACACAAAAGAAACCAATTATTATATTTTTTAAATCGTTAAATACCTACAAGAAAAAAGGAACAAATAATTTAAGCTGTTTAAGGTATTAGAATAAATAGAGTACAATTTATTGTACACGCGGGTGAACTTATAAACAACAAGTACAAATTGTATCTACATTAAACTAATATTGATCTAAGATTATTGTATTTGTACATATTTCGCTTTCTGTGAATAATTTTAAGCTAAAGTCTAGTTTGTTTTTGTTGTTAAATTATTTAATTGAGTGAGGTATTTCAATGAATAGTTGATATAAAAATAGAAAGTTTGAAACAAATAATTTACGTTTGTACGGTATTATGACAAATCAACCAAATTTAAAAGATATAAACTTTATGTAGAAACACCAGACTTTGATAAATAAATTATGACAAATCAACTTAAATAGAATTATTATTAATTGTTTTCAATTCTCTATAGTAGTAGTTTTTGGGTGTTAGTTTTTGAAGCATACTTTTTATCTTTAAGTCGACTATATGATTTTACTTTTTACGACAGTCATTTCCTTAATAAATCAAAAAATTACATAATAAAATGTATGATCGTTAGAATTGATTTTAGTTTGTGAATCCGGACACATTAAAGAATTGAAGTTTTTATCTACAATCCAAAAGTTACATGTAATTCTCCTATACCAGGCTGAAAAAAGAGTTCAATATTTTGCGAATGCAATCTTTTATGACATTAATTCAAATATTGCACTCATTATATGCACGTGATTCCTAATGAAGACTTGAAGACTTCAATTGAACGCAAATGAATGCACGGAGTCTCTAATTACTGCACTAAATTAATTGAAGTCAAATGATTGAAGAAAAATTGATTACAATCTTTTAAATGAAAAATTTTTAAGTCCCAAACTCTAAGTGAAATCAATGAATACAATCTCTAAGTTGTATCCAATAAATGATTCATAACAATTGCATTCACAAAAGACTTAGGCCCCCATTATGAATAGCGAATCGAACGTTCGACTAAAAGCGAATGTTTTAGCGAACTTCGGTAATATCGGTATTATCGTTAGCGAGCTTTTGCATTCGCTTCAAAATCAGTGCTGCCAAAAATAATTGCCTTGAAATAACATATGTTAAATGTCAAATAATGTCAATTGCTTTAATTATTGTGAAATTTGTTTTCTCATATTGTGATTTGCGTTCTTCAATAAATTGTCATTTGTTTATTAAAAATTAATTATAATGTTAAGCAACGTCGATTTGTTATTTGAAGAAACCGATTCTGAAAGTACGAGGGAAGAAAATATTACGATGGGTAGAATTAGGAGAAACATTCGAGATAGATCCAATCCCTTAGAACTCCCAGATCATTTGTAAGTTTTCAAAAAATATCTATTTCTACAAAAAGATTAATGTTCTTTGTTTTGTTAGGTTTGTTTTATATTTTCGCCTGAATAAGGATGCATTTAACTATGTGCTCAACGAAATAAGTGATACATTCACATCAACCAGTACACGTTCCATTCCACCTCTTATAAAACTAGCTTGTGTGCTGCGATTTCTTGGAAGTGGTAGCTACCAAAACTGTGTTGGTAATGATTTCGATCTCGGGCTATCCCAACCAACGGTGTCAATCGTTTTGAACGAAGTTCTTCAAGTGCTAGAAACCAAACTTTGTCTAGCTTGGATACAGATAGAAATGTCACAAAGGGAAAAAGAAGACGCGAGAAACTACTTTTATAGAAGGTCCAGGCTGCCTGGTATAGTTGGATGTGTGGACGGAACACATATCGGAATTATTTGTCCAAATCAGTTCCAACATCAGTTCTTAAATCGAAAGGGTTTTTACAGCTTAAACGCAATGCTTGTAAGCTTTGATATTTCCAAAGCATTTCAGATTATAAACATATTTTTGTACAGGCCTGTGATCATAACATGACTATTCGTTATGTTGATGCCAGATTTCCTGGTTCGACACATGATTCATTTATTTGGAATTGCATTGAATTAAAAGACGTTTTAGAAAGGTGGTGGCGAAATGGAGAGAGGTCAATGTACTTGAGTGTGTAAACAAATTATTGCTCTGAAAATTAACTTTAATACTAATAAATTTTACATTTAGGAGATTCTGGTTATCCTCTACAACCCTACTTACTTACGCCATTTAGAAATTCGGATTCAATTCCTAGAAAAGCCTTATTTAATTCATTACATTCTAAAGCAAGGAATATTATAGAAAGAACCATTGGGGTTCTTAAAAGTCGGTACAGGGCTGTTTTGAATGAAAGAAAACTGCACTATTCTCCAGCGAAGGCAGTAAAAATAGTAAGTTTAGCTTGTGCCTTGCACAATATAAGCCGTAGATACAATGTAGCTAATCCAGACACAACAGGCATAGAAAACAGCTTGCAGGACGTTACAGATGAACCATTTCAAAATAAAGTGAACAACACAAACTTAGAAGCCCAGAGAATAAGAAATGAAATTTTAGCATCTATATAAAAAAATAAATTTTATCGCACATTTATAATTAAAACAAACAAAACAAATAATAACAAATTATCGATAGAAATTTTTCCAGACACGCCAATTTGTAATACGCTAACGTTATCACTAAATATTTTGATTCGATAGGATTTGACAATTTGAGCGGTTAAATTAGCGAACTCTCGCTATTTGTAATTCGTTGATAACTTAATTCGCTAAAGTTTTGACATTTAAAGCGAACTTAATTTGAGCGAATCGCTATTCCTAATACGAAATCGCAAAGTTTTAAATTCGATTCGCTATTCATAATGGGGGCCTTAATTCTTTTACAAACCCGTCGTATACTAAGGTCTGTGTTTGTTTTAAGTTATTGGAATAAATTAGCTATACAAATAAATTACTGAAGTACATGCAAGCTTAATAATTAAGTTGTTTTATTATAGCCTTGAGATACAAATTTTGTACCAATTTCTTTATATTTCAAAGTGTTTGGAAAACATAATGGTATCCAAAATTAAGAACGTCGTACATTTCAATGTCATGTTCTTCCTTTTTTTGTTTTAAATTTTACTTAAGCTAAACAAAAATGTGTATCTTTCAAGGTTTACAAAGAAATTAGGCTCGATTGTGAGTTGTAAATTTGTTGTAAAATTGTGGATTTTGCGGAATTTGAAAACTTTTTGAAAAATACGAAATCTAAGAAGCTAGTTATTTCGTGATGCTATATTATTTCAACTTCTGTAATATTAAAGTATATTTTTAATTACCAAAATATTTTTATATTTAAAGGTAAGCAATGGATGTTTTTTTTTTTAAATCGTTGAGAAATATTGAAACATATTTATGGACTAAGTGATGTGTAGCCCAAGCAATGTGTTTTTTTTTGTTTAAAGAAGTTTAGGACAAAAGAAATTTTGTGCAAAAATTTCCTGAGACTGGTATGGTTGTGGAGGAAAATGTGGCTGCTGTAGCCGAGAGTATGACTCTCAATTCAGCAACAGATCAACATTTCACGACCTAGAATTATTCAAATTTTGCACAAAGATTTTGAATTTGTGGCTCAAAAAGGTCCAGTAGACTCGTAGTTTGCTCTTTTGAAAAGCTCGAATTTGACAACGATTTTGAAGATGCGTGTTTTTTACGTTAACACACTTAATTTCCTCATCAGAGGATTGTTAAACTTACGAGTTATTATGACGAAGCCAATGGATCCACATAAAGTAAGATTTTATAAAATTGTTCAATGCGAAATTCATCTGAGGAAAGATCAGCGGCATTTTTATTAAATGCACTTATTGTAAAATCAAAGTTGGGATGCAATTAATATCAAAATGTGAATACACACTAAATATGATTACAGTCAGACGCAGCTTCTGCAAAAGTCATGTGAGCTGCATGACTGTTGACTTTTCATTGAACGTTTTTGACGTTTTTTATAGTACATAATTTCATGCAAGGTAACAATTGGTGTGTTTGATGTAAAATATTAAATTTTGATCGCATTTATGAGCATATTTCTTAAGAAGACATATTATTCTTTATTTCACTCTACCATTATTTTTGTATGCGTCGAATATTTTTTGAAGGTGTCATTTCCGTCAAAGTAACACAATCAAGAAAAACTTTCAAGAGAGGTGAGGAAATTGGAGTAAATTTAATATTTGGTGGACTTTATTTCTATCCTCCTATTCAGTTCTTAAGCTACTATTAGATGATCAACGTAAACGGCCAATGCGATGAATCTCTGTCGTAAAAATGTTGTCACAATTTATCCCAAAAGTGTCACGTCGTGTGATCGTCAACGAAAAATGCTGTCAACACGTAGACTAGCACATTGACAAACATGTTTGAGTCAATGCGTATAGCCTATTTTATTATTTGCTGTGAAAGTTGACCGTGTGTTGACTGTGGAAATTTTGATTTTTTCGTGAAGTCTGGAAGTCAACGCGTTGGCTATTAACGCTGACAGTGTAATTCTAGCTTTACAATTCAAACATTTCTTGAAAGAACGTCAATTCTGTCAAATTAAAAAAATTTCTCCGTCAAAAAAATACTTTAAAAAAGATGTGAATGTAAAGGGTGATTTCTTAGCTATTATCTTTTTGGCAACGCTGGTTTAAACAGCTGACGCACGTTTCATATTTTGTTTCACTGTCAAACATCCTCAGTTTGGTCTATAATTCAACCATGAATCGTCTTCCAAACGAACAACGCTTGCAAATTATTGAATTTTATTATCAAAATGCGTGCTCTGTTAAGAAAGTTCATCGCGCGCTTCTTCCATTTTATGATCAGTTTAATCGACCCTTTGAAGCAGCTATTCGGGCTATTGTGACTAAATTTTGCACCAAATTTACATTGTTGGATATTAAACAACCAACACGCTTACGTAGAGTGCGAACTGAAGAAAATATCGCAGCTGTATCAGCCAGTGTAATATTGATGACTATCAATTATCGATTCGTCGCCGTTCGCAGCAATGGGGCCTCTGTTACTCAACAATGTGGAAAATTTTGAGGAAGGATTTAGCTGTGATGCCTTTCAAAATACAGCTTGTAGAAGAATTAAAGCCGAACGACCTACTGCAACGTAAAATTTTTGGTGAATGGGCTTTTGGAAAGTTGGCCGAAGATTCACTTTTTTACCGAAAAATTGTGTTCAGCGACGAAGTTCATTTTTGTCTCAATGGGTACGTAAATAAGCAGCATTGCCGATTTTGGATTGAATATCAGCCATAAGCATTTCAAGAACTACCAATGCATCCAGAAAAAGTCACAATTAGGTGCGGTTTATGGGCTGGTGGCATAATTGGACCGTACTTTTTCAAAGATGATGCGAATCGTAACATAACTGTGAATGGTGAGCGCTACCGTGAGATGGTATACAACTTTTTTTTGCCCAAAATGCAAGAGCTTGACTTGCATGACATGTGGTTTTAACAAGACGGTGCCAAATGCCACACAGCAAGCGCAACAATGGACTTATTGAGAGGCGAGTTCGGTGAACATTTTATTTCACGTTCGGTACCGGTAAATTGGCTGCCTAGATCGTGCGATTTAACGCCTTTAGACTTTTTTTTTGTGGGGCTATGTTAAAGCTCATGTCTATACGGACAAGCCCGCTTCAATTGACGCATTGGAAGACAACCACTGAAGCATTTATTCGTGAGATACCGGCCGAAATATTATAAAGAGTATGCCAAAATTGGACTAAGCGGATGGACCATTTGAAGCGCAGTCAAGGTCAACATTTTATGGACTGTACTATCGATTCAAATAAAGATTTCATGCATTTTTCTGAATTTAATGTAATTATTTTTAACTTTCCTATAGCTTCTAAAAAATCACCCTTTATTATGTCAAATTGAGAATTAAGAGTATTTTTGTGTATATACTTTCTTCAACCATTCAGTTTTTACGAATAGAATACTTTTCTTAGGCATCAGTTCCGTCAAAAATAACGATTAAGTTTTTGTTGTCGATATTAAAATTAACCTTGTTCATATTCGTAAGTGCTTCTGTTGTAAATATTGCATTATATTAAATATTAATTTTTTCCATGAATAGTGGAAACTACAATAGGTTTTCAATTAATAATTCACTTATAGCTTTGTTCTTTTTTTGTAGTAACAAATTGGATTCAAAACTTTAGTGGCTGAATCACAAACACACTTCAGCTTCGGCTTCGTCTGCGTTACGGAGGGCCTGCTTCGAGGTTGCTTTGAATGACATTTCTATTATTTCATACCTCCAAAGAGCAATATTTTGTTTGTTGACATTTTTGTACAGCTTTTGAGCTGTTAGACAAAGCAAATGTTCAGAAAATTGAACTAGAGCTTTCGTTTGGAGTCACATTACGTTACATTACGTTCTTTTCTTTACGATTGTCAAACGAAACGTGAGGTCGAAGCTTCATTGTGATACTATGCATTGAATTCCTATGGCTGAACTCGTAAACGTCAGGCGAAGCCAAAGCTGAAGCGTGTTTGTGATTCAGCCATAGAACCTTCTAACGCACACAAAATATGAGCTCAGATAAATTTAAAATCTCAAAAATCTCACTTTCACTATCACACCTATTCTGAAAATAAATAAGAAACCAAACATCACATCACACCTTCCCTTAAGCCCCTTTTTTAAATAAAAATACATTTTTTAAATAAGCAGATATTATGTACACTTGTACACGTTTCAATAATCTAAGAAAAGAAAGAACGAAAATAAACAAACATTTACACATCAACCAAATCAACATGACTCCTAAGTGATAGATACATTATCCTAATGGCACTTTTTAGCTAAATGTAAATAGTACATAAATGCGTATATACATATGCCTTTCTCCTCTCAGTCTCACTTCTCACATATAGGAAGTTATTTTATCTTCATTTTACTTATAGGTATATGTATGTACAATGTACAGAAATGTAAACTTGGATAACATAATTGACATAAGAAATATGTATTTATAATTGAATATGCTCTTAGTTTACAGTCTGACAACGCCGCCGTTGCTTCGCAAAAAACTATACTCGCTGGCTCTGACAATTGAACTCTGCTTCTTAATTGTATTTTGCCATTCTACTTAAAATCAAATATTGACTTTAGGATTATTCCACGACACAAACTCAAATTGAAAAATAAAAAAAAAAAAACAAAATGAAAAGTATCTCGCAGCTTATAGAATCCATTCTGCCGTCTTTCTTACTACATATATTTTTGTGCCTTCGTTATTTATAGTCTCTGTGTATCTTTTCTGGATTGCCTTTTGTATCTCATAGTTTGTAGATACATTCTCTCCTCTCGTATATGATGGGTAGATTCTTTGAAGTAGGCGCTTCTGTGTATATATTTTAGAGAGCCAAAGTCGCAGAGGACGCAAAACATCACCACAGAGAGACAAGACGAACGAGGTTAAAAGAGGAGGTTAGAGGCTATATAGAGTCCCACAGTGTATAGTCTCTAGTGATGCTATAGAACTAAAGTGGAAGATTTTCTTTCTCGCCATTAAGCAAACATTTACAGTGGGCATTTTTATTTATTTATTCTTTTTTTTTTCATTTTTATTTTATGCCAAGTCAATGGTGGAGATGGAGATGCGCCTTCATAGTATCTTTCTACCTACCCGCATATTTTTATAGCCTATACCCTACTCTATAGAGAGCTTATGCCCATCAGACCCGGCTGAGGCAGAGGCTGTTGGTGTGGCTGTGGCCATTCGGTTTGGCCTTTTGGAAGCTGGGAGGTATTATAATAGTGTGTGGATGTGGATGAATGAATCCGATTAAATTCTTGGAATTTCATTTTCAACGAGAATAAATTTGTTTGATGGCCTTCTGTTTATTTTGTCTTTATTTTGTTGTTAATTTTGTCTGTTTTGTTTTTTTTTCTATTTTATAATTTCCAACTTGTGGTGTGTATAATTAATTTATTATCTAAAGTCAATTTTTGAAATATTTAACATCCATATGGAAGTTGTTTAGTTGTTGTTGTCATTTTAATTATGGTTATTTGAAAATTATATTGATACATAAATAATTCTATAATAAAATTGTTTAAAAGATTAAATACAAATTAAAATTGTTGGTAGATATTGAATGGATATAAAAACTTAACCATTTGTGTATTTTATTATAATGTATCTCAATATCTATAATGTCTATAATAGTATCTCAATTTCTACCAATTTATATGCCAGGGAGATTTAACTCTGATTAAATTAGAGAAAATAAAGTTTTTGTTGTTGTTATAATTTATATTTTTGGATTTATATAAAGATACTAATTCGGATTGTTGCCATCATCATCATCACCATCATCATCTCCGGCATCGACACCAACTCCAACACCAATACCGACATCGTCCGTCGTCGGTATGGCAATATAAATTAAAGAATAATTAAATGGTTATTGACCAGTTTTTGTTACTATTGTTGTTTTTGTTGCTGTTAATATTATTGTTGAATAATTGTGCTGCTTGTGGGTTTTATTATTTTTTGTGTTTTGTTTTTTTTTTATTGAAACAACATAATTTGAAAATTGAATTTATGTTCAATTTTTAATTAAGTAGCTAAAGCCGATTAACATACCAATAATGATATTTAAAAATAAATTAGGTAACTTAGTTTGTTAATATATATGTAAATAAATAAACATATTGCCAAGTGGAACTTGTTAATTTATAATTATGTTTTTTTTTTTGTAAAAGATACGATTTAAATTTTAATTGAATTCTTTTGTTCTTCAAAAATGAAAATAAAAAGAATTCTTATTAAATATTCAAAGAAAATTCCAATAGCTGTGAAATTATTAAATCTCTATTTTGAGATTCTTCAGCTTCTGTTCTGAAGCAAAAATTATGGCCTGTATTCATTTTTGTATTGATAGATGGAGTATACAATAATACAATAATTTCGTTCGGTTTAGTTTTATTTTATTCAATAAAACAGTTTAATGGTAATTCAATTTTTAAGGCAAATTCATATGAAAAAGAGGAATTAAAAAAACATTACGTATACGCCATAGTGTACTTTCTTTAAAAAAGCCACTGAAATTGAATCAACGGTACATGTTCGTGTACATTGATTAACATTTTCGAAGATGTTTAAATGGGTATATTATGTAAAGGGTGTTTTTTATAAAGAGACAAACACAAATTGTTAATAATTTTTTCTCGAGGAAATTCCAATTGGGAAAACCAAAATGTTGTTACATTTTTCCATTAATGGAAGCTGTTTACGCCAAATTATCATGATGACGTTGAGTATATTGACTTTTAATTCATCAATCGTCCAGAGCCTTAAAATACATATCCCCATAATCACTTTTATTGTTCTTCTGTTATGACCAAAATCTGTTTAATTGGGAGACATTGATCACCAGTCAAGATTAAAAAAGAGGCTGGGATACGACCCACACTGATAACTTCCCATCCCTTCTGTCGATTTGTCTTGCTTAAAAGTTTGTCTATATGTATCAATTTTTACCAAATTTGCGTACTATTTTTTCTAGATTTTATTTTTTTATGAAAAAACGGACTGTTGGATTTTTATAAAAATATCGAAAACAATATTTTCTGTGAAATAAAATAAGTTTGAAGCCAATATTTTTAATTTTTGAAAAGCTTTTTGAGTCGAAAGTAAATTTTTACCAAGTTTTAGTATTGTTTTTTTTTTAGGTTTTTTATTTTTTGTACAAAAACTGTCAATCCAATTTTTTTCAAAATTTTACTGAATGTTGAAAACAATATTTCTTATAAGATAAAATAAGTTTGAAGCCTTAGTCTCAAGTTTTTGAAAAGATATTTGAGTCGAAGTTCAATTTTTCCCAACTTTGAGTAATGTTGTTTTTATTTTTTATAAAAAAAACTGTCAATTTGATTTTTCTCAAAATTTTATCAGATGTCAAAAACATTATTCTTCGTTGCACAAAATGTTTTTGGAGATGAAATCATATTTTGGTCGTAAAATTTTCGAGGTGACAAATTTTTTTTTCAGTTTTTTTGATTTATAAAAAAAACCGTTCATTGGATTTTTTTCTAAAAATATAATTGTTTTGCATCACGTTACAATATATAATATAAAATTTAATTCAAGTCTCTAACGTAATTGGTTCATGAGATATTTAGGTTTAACCAAAATTTTCACCTTTTTTTTAAACTGCATTGGTAAAGAAACCACCCACGCAATTTTCTTGAGAGTCCTTACTGCATTTTTCTGCCTTATTATCTGTATAACAAAATTTATTTGAAGTCTATATCTCTTCTGGTTCTTGAGCTATGGACGACGAAAAAAACGTCGCGAACGTACAGACGTACGGACGTACGGACGTACGAACGTACGTACACACGCACGCACAGACATCTTTCTAAAAATCTTTTATTTCGACTCTAGGGACCTTGAAACGTCGAGAAATGTCAAAATTTTCAATTTGACAAATCGGACCCATTACAATAACTTCCTATGGGAAGTTAATACTTAATAAAGTCATATCAACTTTTGTGAAGACTACTATCCAATATCTTGGGCGTCAAACACACAGCTCTTGTGCAAAGTAAAACGAGAAAAGAAATCAGGATCTCTTAGTAGTTGAAAAGATCTGTATTACTGAGCGTTTTTGGAAAATTGTTGACTTTGACAATCTTTACAGAAATACACTCCTTCCTAATTACAATCTATTTTCAATGGCCAATTCGTAAATGTTTGGTTGTATGTCCTCGATAACTTAAATTCTGAAATCGATGTTGGAGCATATACCTGATGTTTCAGTCCTAATCTATCCATTGTTTCTTCTTTTCAATGTTCTAAGTTACTAGATCTTTGGAAATATTCATACTTAACGCCAATCTATAAAAAAAGGTTTGAAAATTTAGCTAAAAATACTCGTCCTATAGCTAATTTGTCTGGTATTCCTTAATTGTTTGAATCCCTTTGACATAATTTCGTTTAATTGTTTTTCTGTTGGTTTCTTCTGGGCTTGTAAAAAAAATGTACAATTACTAATTTATTACAATTCTCTACTTTTTGTTTGGATGCATTCGAAAAAAACACTCTCACGTCGATTGCATCTTTACAGACTTCTACAAGGCATTTGACAAATGAAGTCAAGAAATTCTAAATAAATAAATTGGGTGGCTCAACAGTCCGTTGAGAACTAAGGCCTAGTGACCTACAACTCTCAACCATTCCTGTGTGCGAGTACTGTTGTCAGGGATGGAGGGGAAGTACAGTTTTAAGCCAAATCCGAAAGGCCAATTTGAGAAAGCACTTTTCATGACAAGAATCACTCTTGGAGAATTTTTCAATTCCTCGCAAGAGGCAGTACCCGTGAAAAAAACTTTAGATGGCATAGGCAGGGATCGAACCCAAGACCTCTGGCATGACAGTCCAACGCACTAACCATCATGCCACGGGTCAAGAAATTCTAGTTAATATAATAAGTAATATGGACTTAACGACCGTTTTGTAATGTGGACATCGTCATATTTTAAAGATAGATATTACTATATATTATCAGGTGATAACCCTTCTAGTCAATTTAAAGTAAATTCTGGTGTACCTCAAGATAGTCTCCTTCGTCCAGTGCTTTTTTTTTTACATTATGCGCTCACTAAAGGGGATATGAATACCCTTATAATGACTAAACACAGTGCAAGCAATTAGGAAGGGAGGATAGGATTACAAAGGAGATACCGATGCACATTGGTTTTGAATTTCTGCACATTGCAATGAATGGGAAATATTGAGTCTGGTAAAGCATTCCACATTCGTGTAGTGCGACTAAAGAAAGAATCTCTGTACTTTACAGTACGTACAAAATTGGACTCAAGGGAAAACTGATGAGCATTCCTAGAAGAACGGGTATTACGGTTGAATTCTTTGAGGGGAGGAATGCAACTAGTTATTTCATTAGAGCATTGTTTATGAAAGTAGCGATAAAATAATATCAGGCATGAAACCTTACGACGGTGCTCGAGAGATACAAAAGTTTCAGTTAGACTGTTTATTAATTTTCCTTCGGTTTTAAATAATTATTATTAACTCCATCAAGGATTGTAAAGAGCGACAAAAAGATCTTAATCAGTTTTGTAAATGGTGCAATAAAAATAGTTTAATGGGTTTTACTCGCAAACATAATATAATATGACTATATGTTGAATTCGTCACATTGTAATAGAGAATCCAGTTTTTCTGACCTTGGTATTGTACTAGACTCAAAACTAACGTTTACCGATCATATATTATAAGAAAAGTAAACAAAACACTTGGTTTCGTCAAAAGATTTCTTGAGGGTTCCGTGGTTCTTATATTATCCAAATTCTGTATGTTTCTGTTGTCAGGCCTATTCTTGCATACGCTTGCGTTATATGGAAACTATTATATTCCGTTCTTATTGATAGAATAGAAAGAAAGTTAGATTTTTAAGATGCTTCCCCTGAACTGATAGACTTTTATAACCTCCATACACTTAAAGGCTTCCCTTGATAAATCTCCCATATCTTTCTGATCATAGAGAGTATTTGAAGTTCTGCTTTATATGGTCTATTGAATAGAAGGATTTTAGCAGGCTAGCTTAAGAATGAATTTTCCTGTTAGCTTCTTTTAGCAGATCGAACTATTGTACTTATAACTTCTTAATCAATTAATTAGTAAATTTAACAAATTCTCTATACTCATTGACCTTAAAAATGACAATCTCAAATTTAATTTGTTTGCTATAAGTAGTTGAAATTTTGTTAGCTTTAAGTTTAGATTTAAGTTAATATTATAAACTTAAAAATTGTCATTTAACGAATTAAAAAAAAAATGTTGTTAAATTACAAGTTCTCAGTGGCCAATTTTGATAGTCTCTTTATGAAATATACGCACGTTGAGGAAACTTTTCTCCTAAAACAAGTAATTTATGCTGCAAAATGTTCCCCATTTTTATGTTGAATTTTTGCAATTTCAATACGTCGTTGAAGCATATATTGTTTCATATCTAATAATGGTGAAATTGTAACTTTTCAAATGTCAAAAGATGACAGCTCAAAAAAGACAACTGTTCAAATAGCAAGCTATTCAAAATAAAACATCTTATTGGATACCCCTATCTATAAAAAGATCAAATGAAAAATTTTCATTTGAAAAGCCTCTGAACATGTTCACTTTTCTGCCTACCTCTAAATATCTTCAATCTACTTCTACATCCTACATTCTGTTTACCCACATAATCAACTCAACCCTCTCCGATATAGTCGTATGGTAACCATTTTATCTAAACCAATCATTAAAAACGGATCAAATGGTATCATATTCTAATTAACCAAAACGATTAAACTTCAATAACTAAAACAATATAAACAAAGCTAATACTAAAATATATATCGATCCCAAAGATACACAAAACACACCTTGAGTTGGCAAACAAAATAAATACACAAAACCACACAAATTTTGTAAGCAAAAGCCATAAAAACAAAAACTTATAAAATGGAATTTGTATTTTACATATATGGCAAAACAATTTATATATACATACATATATAAATTATATTGATGTTTGTATAGCTGTAATTTTGTATCTTTAGGCATTTTACAATGTATCTATATAACACCTGCATACGTGGTGTCATAATTAATTCACTGCTACATTTCAACTGAGTAAAGTAAAATAAATTCTAACATTCACCAACTGCTCTATACCTTTGGGTATATGTAAGTACACAAATGTTTGTGTGGATTTGTATCTGAAAGATACTTATTTTTTGTGCTGCGTCATCAAAACCGTATAAAATGTTACGCACGAAATTCTTAGACCAGCTATAATTTCATTCATTTTATACGAATTGACGCACTTACTATATATAATCTTTCTTGGCTCTGTAACTATATTTACCGAACCAAGCAAGTACCGACTACCCACTGAGTCGTCAAAGCAAAGGAAGTAGAAGTATCTATACAGTACGTTTTACTACGGTTCATAATAAGATAGATACGAGTACGAGTAAAAGTATATTTTATGGCTTAACGATTATACGAGCATACGAAGCACATTCCGAATGAGGCTACTTTATACAAAACAAGTCGTATACTCGTACTCGTATGTACTTACATTCAGCACACACACCCTTCTGCCATTTTGTATCATGGAATTTCATTTCAAACGCTTAACGCTCTCATAAGCGTTTTTACGCTTCATAAATCAAATAAACGACAGGCGCGCGCAAAAGAAGTCAGCAAAATGCACAGAGAAAAATAAAATAAAATAAAATTATAAGAAACAATTTCACCACAAAATACAAATAAAAACAACAAGAAGCTTGAAGCTTGAGTGTAACGTGTAATATTGCTGCTACTGAAGAAAATAGACTTGGGTCGGTCGGCGAAGGGAGGGGTTATAAGAAATATTAAGGAAACCATATTTATTATGTCAATATTTTTCATTTGCATTTATTTACTTTTACTTTGTTGCCTTTTTATTTGTCATACAAAGAATTTTCCCCCAGGGGATAAAAATACGAGAGGTGCAGAGGAGACAAAAAAAATATAAATAAATATTTTAACAAGAAGTGTAAAGTTTTTTGAATTTATATTTATTTTTATATTTTTAAAGATTTAATTAAATATTTATTTGTTTATTTTTTTCTTATTATTATTGTTACATTTTTATACTTATGTTAGCTACCTACATACATACATAAATATTCGATAATGTGTAATTTATTGTTATTTGTTTTTTTTTTTGTTATTATTGTTCTTGGATTTTTCTATAATTTTCATTTATATCATTTTTATTATTAATGACAATGAGTGATCGAAAAAGATGATTAAGTAGAATGTGTAATATTAATGATTAATTATACTTTTATTGATGTTCTTGTTTGTTTATTTCTGTTGAAGACAAATTAGATTATTACAATCTTACAATCCATTATTACCGTTGTGACCTTTATGTTATTAAAATCACCTGCTAATGTAAAGCAATTTGGTTTATAATTGCTATTCGGGTAGTGGTCACTTTTTGGAGCTGTCATCTATTAAGATATGACAAGAATAAACAACGCACCAATTTTCTTAATAATCACGTGACAGAAAAAGTCTCTGTAAATTTTCGAGGAGATTCTATCAAAAGGTAAACAAAAATTTTCCCAATGATAGCAGCCACGAACCGAAGCCTGTAAAGACGATCAGGGGAACATCGAGGTAGAACCGCTTTCTATGCTGAGAATGTGGAAAGACTACTTCCCCAAATTATATAACGGCGATGAGGAAACCAATTCCGCCTCAACCTAGGCGATAGAGAACAACAATTCCGACTACCCGACCTCGACGAAATGAATATATGTCGCTATATGGAAACTGAAGTCCAACAAAGCTGCTGGCGCTGACAGCATTGCTGCCGAATTATTCAAAGGAGTAGGCGATTATTTAGTAGGGTGCATGCCCGTTGAGTTGAATCTCAGCATGGTTTGCCCAATATTCTTGAAAAAAACCCTCTACGGAGACATCAGTCTACTGAACGTATAAGATCCTTTCTGCCGTATTATGTGAACGTCTGAAGCCTTTCGTCAACAACCTGATAGGTCCTTATCAGAGTGGTTTCAGAGCAGGAAAGTCCAACATTGACCAAATGTTCACATTACGGCAGATCTGGAAAAACCCAGGAACTTCAAATTGATACCCACCATCTCTTTATCGATTTCAAAGCCGTGTATTACACCATCTATAGAGAAGAGCTTTACAGAGCAATGTCTAGTTTTGGCATCCCTGTCGAACTTATCCGTTTGTGCAGAATGACGATGGATAATGAACGCTGCTCTATGAATGTCGGAAAAGATCTCAACAATGTGTTTGATGTCAAAAAAGGTTTTAGACAGAGTTCTGGAAAGAATTGTGCAATACTCAGCCAAGACACAGTATTTCAAAGGTTCATCCAATTACTCCGATATGCCGATGATATTGACATAATTGGAAGATCAAAGCATGATTTCAGAAGTGTGTTTCTTAGCTTTGCGGCGGAAGCGGAAAAGATGGGTTAGTGGTCAATGAAGTCAGGACCAAATATATGCTGTCATCAAAAATGTACATTAAATGATGACATCTTGGACAAAACATCAGCATGGACAGCTATAAGTTTGAGATAGCTAAGAGCTTTGTCTACCCAAACACTGCTATAATTTCAGACAACGACATAAGCGCTGAGATCAAAAACTAAGTATAACACTTGCAAATCGCTGCATCTTTGGATTTAGAAGGCAAACAAGTAGTAAAGTCTTCTCTCGAGCATCTTAAGTCACTATCTATAAGACACTCATAATCCCGGTTCTCATTTATGGAACTGAGACTTGGACCCTGTCAAAGAAAGATGAGAGCGTCTTAGAATGCTTCGAGAGAAAAATTCTTCGGGTGATTTTTAGTTACGCCTGCATAGAAAGAGAGTGGAAGAAAAGATACAACGACGAAATGTACAGCTACACTGATCCGGTTAAAAGAATAAAAATCCAACGACTAGACTACAACGCTTCAGCCCAAATGGTCTTCGAATCCAATCCAATAGCGGAAGACTGCGACTCAGGTGGCACACGCATGGAGTGAGAGAGGACCTCAACCAACTTGGCATGCGAAACTGGAGACAGCTGGCTAAAAACCGAGCTGGCTATAGATGCATGATGGTTAAGGCTAAGGTCTGCCCCGGACTGTAGTGCCACTTTCCCCCACCTTGATATGAGGCCTTAGAGATGGAATTCGTAAAGTTAACCGCAAATATGAAAAGTGGTAACGAAAAGGTAATGGAACTATAGCCGAGGTGACCATTTGACTGATATCCTGTCTTTAATAGTTTTTTTTGAGTATCAAAATGAAACCACTTATTAAAAACCCCTGAATAGCTTAAATTCAAATTAAATTAATTAATAAAAAAAGGTGCGTATACGCCACAGTGTACTTTTTTTTTTTAATTTTTAATTAGTTAAAGAAGAAGAGTTTTTAAGGGCTAAAAGTACTAAAACATGTATTATTACGTTTCTTTTAAACTATTTTTAGGGAAAAGTAGCTTTAAAAAGGTTTTGAGTCATACTTTCTTTCAGAAATTCGATTTAAATGTCAATAAAACTATTACTATTAATTAAGAACTGTTTTGATTGATTAACATTCAAATCAAATAAAGAAAAAACTTTAATATTACTATATCTAAAGTTTCTAAATGAAAACTGTACTAAATAGTTGTTGCCACCTAGATGGCTCGTATATTGGATTGAATTATTTATTTAACAACAACTTTACCAAATTTAAAGCTGATTAAATACTTAAATTGCTGACAACACTGAACATAATTGTAAGGCGGAAGGTTGTTTTAAGAAATGTATGTGTACATACATATGTACATGTGTTTTGATCTTTGAAAGCATTAATCAAATATTTAAAGCTCAGACAGTTACAAATTACCTAATAGTTTATTTATCATGTTTAAACAATATATTATAAACATATTTGAATTTATATGTAGTTAGGTAAAAAATAAAAACAAATGTTTTTTTGAAAAATCAATAAAGAAATATTGACTTTAATGCCAATATGTTTTTTGATTGCTGTTTTAATTGTTTAAATATTGTTTTTATTGTTTGTATTAATTTTTGTGATGGAAACATCAAGTAAAATATTTTTATTAACTAATAAATTATCGATAAATAGTCGTTTTTAAATGACAAAATTTTGTCTTTCAAGATCTTTTAAGTTTCAGACGAAAACATTTTGATGTTTTTTTCAAACATGTTTCAGTGAAAAAAAAATTTCAAAGCAGATCGTTTAAATATTCCTTAAAAATCCTACTCATAAATTTTATACAAAATAAAACGATTTATACATTTTTATACTAAGCTTCAAATAATGGCAAAATTTTAAGACCTTATTTTGCTCGAAAAACCCATAAAAAACAATTCGCAACATAACCAAACTATGTAAACCTCTTTTGTATACATACCTTGTTTCTTTTTATATGACTTCCTTCTAAAAACCAAACAATAGAATCATCTGAATAGGTCATGAAACATTTCCTATTTAATATTTTTGCACGTATATATTATATACCTTATAAAATACTACGCAGAGCCGACTCGAGTAGAGTTGAGCCTCGCCCAGTAAAATTTGCTCGTAAATCATTTTAACGATAAGGCAAAAGTAGCAGCAAAAATATACAAAATAAAAAAAAAAATAATAAAAAGAAGAGAAATATAGTATTTAGAAGGTTAAAGAGAAAACGAGAAGGAGAAACAAAAAACCAAAAAAATAAGTAAAACAACAAAATGATAAATTTCCTTTCCTATCCTACATTTTATTTCTACGGTCTTCTTTCTTTGATGCGGTGCGTTTTAGTTTACATTCAAGTTGAGGATACAGTCAAAACTCACTAATTGTGAACCAATAACAAATGTCAAAAATGACATTTTAAAACACGTAGTTGTCAAAATAATATACAATATTTACTCAGAAAGAAGAAAAGTTTTCATTGTATTGTTAAGTGCATGGATATCGGGAATCAAGTTTCTAGAAGACTTTGGCTCATATTTCAAATGTCAAATTTGAACTTACAAGGAAGTTTTAGAAAAAGTACAACATTTCGAGGGATATGACATTTGACAATTAATACTTCAAAATAAATCCCAATTTTTTTTTTTAAGAAAAAGACAATATTTGTGTAAATATTTCTTGGTAAAATTAAAAACGGATATTTCTGTTAAGAAAGTTTATGGAAAAGTTTCTTGTTACGAAATAAGGAGACTACACTGTACAATATAATATCACTTAACTATGCTGTTTTCATTATTTCATTAAAATCCGCCCCTACCCTTGTCCTTCTAAAATTGATGATGACGACTTAGTACGCGCGGAGTGTGCATTTGAGTTTATAATATGATGCTTGCATCTAAATATAAATATAACTCTATAACCTTTATGCCACACCTTTCGTCAATATTTATTCTAGAAAGGATTTTATACCTATGCGTATAAAATATATTTTGTTCAAAAAGACGACTCTTCATCAATAATGAATCTTCTGACAAGCTATACAAATTCACAAATAACGACAACCAGTTAAACCAGTAGGTAAGTTAAAGCAAAAGATACAAGATACAAATTAAGAAAAAAGTATCTATCCAATCGATATCCAACAAAGAGGCTTACTTACGAATGAAATAGTTTTGTACAAGATGAAAAAAAAAAAACAGAATCAATCAATTGCCGCATGATTGACTGAGCAACAAATGAACAAATAAAAATACAACATTAAAAGTAGGCAGGTATCTCTACAAGATATTTTTATGGTTACCGCAACCATCTTTGTATCTGAATGATTTTTTTTTTTTTTAAGTGCGAATGTTGTGAATGTATCTTTCTTTTTGTGTAGCACATCAAGTGCACAAATTAAGCAGCACTTTGAGTGATCATTTTTATGCTCTGTTTCTCGGGTGTTTGTCATCTTGATGATAGATACTTTGAGTGCATCTAAACGCACTACTTTTTCTTTATATGTATATCTGTATCTTTTGGATTTAAGATTTATAAAGTATGTATCTTTTTTCTTGCCTTTGCATCAGCTTAATGAGGTTGACTGGTTGTCATGATTATTTTATCCTAAGCTTGTTGTATACTTGGTTTGCGCATACATTGAACTCTGATGGAACAAGTGTGCTTGCTGTTGGGCTGGTTCTGTTTAAAGCGCATAAAGAGATACAAATGTATCTACAACTAATACTGCTGGAACTGGGTATGTATCTAATATACATATCTGCTGACTAAATACATTCCATTCAATCAAAAGTGCAAATTAATTACCACATTCAGCGCTGCTATGCTTTTGCATTTATGGAAATAAAATCTTGGTGTATTTTTATTTTTATTTTAAAATTGTTTTATTTCATTTTGTATTTCATTTTTTTGTTCTTCTTCTTCTTTTTAATTTGTTTTCTTATTTGTATTTTAATTCTACATTTTCACCGTTCGTTGAATAAAATAATTGCCAACGCGAAGTCTGAAGAACGATCATGATGAATGAAGGAAGGAAGGTTGTGTTGGGGGGGGGGGGAGCGGGGGTGATGGTTGAGAATAAGGAGAGCGTAAAGATACATTTTATGTGGACGACTGCTTTAGCTGTGATTTCATGAGTCTTGAGACTAAAAATGCCTTGAGCGTATTTAAATCATTATTTAACAACGACTATACATCTATACATAGTTTCAATTCAGAAACTAGATATAGGTAGGTATAAGTAAGACTAAACATATAAAGATACAGAAAGCATATAAAGAGAGACGAGAATTGAAATAAAATAAATCTGCTTCTAATTTGACATTAATTAATCAAATATCTGTGTTAGTTGGTTTTTGATTTTGACGAGGCGCGCTTTTAGTCTTGAATTTGTACATATATATTTTTATTTTAATATATTTTATTTTATATGTTGTGTGTGTTGTTCATTGAGTTCTTATGCCAAGATTAGTTTGACATCCCGTCTTAAGTGGTTCTATTAGAGATATGGAGGTACATAAACAGGTAGGTTAATTTGATTGAAATGAAATAAAAATAAATTAACGTATGAATGTGATGAAGAGAAGGTTTGAATTTATTTGAGATCAATTAATCTTTTTGAAAGATGTGACATGTAAATTGACATTTCTCTGACATTTCTTTTCAGAATTAAGACATTTGATAGTTCGTACACAAAAATTTGGCGTTTGAAAGTTTTTGCTTAGCAGGATTTTTTTTGTATTGAAAAAGAATTTACAAATCTTAAGTATTTAAACATTTCTTAGAGTTAACGTACTTATAAAAAAAAAAACAAGTACAATTATTTTCAAATATTTAAGTACAAGTACTCAATAAGAGGTTTCCAATTCCACGTCAATTTATGAAATGAATTTATTTGTATTTCATCAGAAGGAAATACCTTGTCAATAACTTGGAAATTATTTTTGAGTTTTTTTGAGAAAAACTTACATATAAGTACTTGGAAGTACTGTTTAAGTACTCGAATTCCAAAAAACTTCCTGTTGTGATAAAATTGCAGAGTTACTAAGTGATTGGAGAGTTTCTCTAAACCAAAGTACTTATGTACTAAAGTACTCGACACTTGATACTTAAAGCAAAGGATTGTACAATTGAAGTACTTTAAAAAATGTACAATAAAAGGTTTAATTTAAAATGGCCCTGAATTTGGTTAGCTTTTACTTTTAAAGCTGTCATAGTTTGTCATTTGACAATTAAAAACTAGACCATTACTTAAAATGGAACGACACACGCTAAAAAAATGTACTTACATTTTTTAAACTCACCATAAAAATGGCAAACAGTTTGCAAAGCTTTTGACTCGTCGTGAAGTATCTTCTCAATCATCAATAATGAAACTAAAATAAAATAAATCGGCTGGCGCAACAGTTCGTTGAGAACTAGGGCCTAGTGACTTACAACTCTCCACTATTCCTGTGTGCGAGTACTATGTTGTCAGGGATGGAGGGGACCTACAGTTTTTAAGCCGAATCCGAACGGCTAATTTGAGAAAGCACTTTTCATGACAAGAATTACTCTTGGAGAATTTGTCTATCCCTCGCAAGAGGCAGGAGCCGTGAAAAAAACTTCAGATGCCATTGGCAGGGATCGAACCCAAGACCTCTGGCATGAGAGTCCAACGCACTAATCATCATGCCACGGGTACCACTGAAACTGGTGAAAAATTGAAAACCTTTGCGTCGTTTAAGAATAAGGGAGATAATTGCTGATGTAGAAAGTAAAGTTGACGAAATCCCAGGTTTGTCAATTTTTGGAATTAGGGGCTTCGCAATAATAAGAATTAAGGTTTTCAGGTTTTTTAAATTCACTTGACAATAGATCACCAGCAATATCGTATCTTTAGTGACTGGATCCATGAAATGCATTAAAATTATCTGAATTTTCATCGACAAGTCAACTTAAGCGATGAGGCTTATTTAATCCAAGAAAAATTGTCAAGCCATCAATTTTTGGACTGCCGATATGATTGGACCTTTCTTTTTCGAAAATAAGGCTACTGATGTAACCTTTAAGGTAATTTGTGGCCAAAATTGTAAGATATTGATGTGAATGCCGTTTATTTTCAACAAGATGGCGAAAAGCTTCCTGGCCATGTTTTGTGTTTCTCGAAGTGGTGATCACAATAGGGCACAATATTTTGTCATTTAACACTTTTGAAGACTTTTTCTATGAGGCTATGTCAAAGATAAATTCTCTGTCAATCTTTTACAACAGATTTCAGACACTCAAGATGGAGTTCGTAAAGTCATCGAGAAAATACAACCTCTAATGTACGAATTGATTTTGGAAAATTTCATGTAAGGGATAAAGGGCTGAAAACCCGTAACTTTTGTGAGCATTTTGTCACTATTTTATTTGATATTGTTAATTTCTTACCTTTTTCTTTAAAATAAAATAAGTATTCATTGATTTTTTCTTTAAAAATGTTTGTTTTATTAAATATCAAAATGAGACCTCTTATTGGCAAAACAGTGTATAAACGACAATAATTGACAATTGTAATTTAAAATCAATATAATACTTGTGAATTTTTTAAATGCGAGAGAATTAATAAATTGTAAAGTATGTAAACTCCGTGATAGATTAACTAAATTCACTCATAAAGATCTTTAAAAGGGTCAAGATTACAATATTCTATTTCAGTTTGGAAAGTTTTATACAAAGAGAACCCATGTATGTCGGATTGTAAGTACTTTTTAAGACCCTTAACAATTCCTCTATGCAAAACTAACACCTGGGTTATATCTTCTTTCACAACAAATCTATCCAAATACCTGCCTTAAGCTTATTGAAACTTTCATTATTTATCCTTTCCTATAATAATAATACTCATTTCCATATTAAATGTTTAGGTATTCATTGTATATCCATATCCATTAACAAATTATCGATTAATGGTTCAACTTTGAATGTCGAATTTCTCGAATGCCAACCTATCATTTTAATTTAATTCTTTTTTTTTTTCTTTGAAATGTTGTCTACATTTTATAGCACCCATAGCACCCACACAAAAGCCATTCAAAAATTTATAAGGTGCGAACTTGTTTCGACATCATAGCCGACGTCGTCGTCGTCATCGTCGTCGCCGCCGTCCAACGCCATAAAGATACAAACTGTAGATATTGATAAAGATATGGATGGAAGATATTTTTGTTGTTGTTGAAATTTTGCCTTCTTAGCCTTCAGCTTGGGGCAGTTGTCGGCGTCAGCGGCGGCGGCGGTGGCGATATCGGTTGGTACGATGAATATTTAAAGAGATTCACTGGCTCATTTGGTTTACATATGCCATATACCTTCTCAAGCCCCCCACGACATACTCTCCCCATGTTGCCATTCCCCTGTATAATAACTTAACTATAGCAACAGCTAGAAAAAATGTGTGAAAATTTAAATAATTTATTTATTATTAAAGTGATCCTATGTCTACAGTTTTTCTAAATTTGACGCGGTGAAAAAACAAATTACAGAGCTTCAGTTTTTAGTATACATTTTTATTTTATTCGAAGTTACTCCCCTTTGAACGCCTTTTATATTAAAATTTATAATAAATTTATGTTGACAACTAATTTGCGACAAACACGCGGCACACACTTAATGTGGTTTAGGCAAAATGTTGCACGAACTACAAACATATATATTTTTGATTTTGTTTTGTGGATAGAAAATAAAAGCAAACAAAAATTGATTTTATTTTTATAGCTAACCACAGGATTGTGGCAATTTTGTTGTGGGATTTCGATTTAGCAATAAAAACTAAAAAAAAGAATATATTTTTATTGCAAGAATCAGAGAGGTAAGAAAATGTTGGAATGCCAGATTAATTTAGATGAAATTAATCAAAAAAACAAATTTGACAGATGGCGCCCAATGTGAGGAAGATGGTGGAAAGTAGAGTTTTGTAGTGTCTGATGGCTCCGTTTTCTTGGATAACAAGTTTCTATTACATTCTCAGTTTGAAAACATGGCTTAAATATTAATATTAAAGAAACTATATTTTTCAAATGTGAGAGGCCTGATACATTGACTCCTGGGACGAATTGATAAAGCTACAAAAGTGTAAATGAGGCACAAGATTTTAAATCTTATTCTTTCGCTCAGAACATAGAACATTTGAGATTTGGTCAGTGTGAGCTGAAATGTCATCAAATGATGTTCACATTAAAAAAAGTGGAGTGCCTTAGGGCTCCATTTTATGTCCGCACCTTTTTTTTTTTAAACTCATTTGTTGCCTTTGCAAATACAAATCTATAACGACGAATTGATAAAGCTACAAAAGTGTAAATGAGGCACAAGATTTTAAATCTCATTTTGTCGGTCAGAACATAGAACATTTGAGATTTGGCCGCTGTGAGCTGAAATGTCATCGAATGATGTTCACATTAAAAAAAGTGGAGTGCCTCAGGGCTCCATTTTATGTCCGAATCGTTTTTTTTAAACTCATCTTTTTTTTAAACTCGTTTGTTGCCTTTGCAAATTCAAATATATAACGACGAATTGATAAAGCAATGAGGCACAAGATTTTAGATCTCATTCTTTCGGCCAGATCATAGAACATTTGAGATTTGGTCACTGTGAGCTGAAATGCATCAAATAATGTTCACATTAAAAAAAGTGGAGTACCTTAGGGCTCCATTTTATGTCCGCATCTTTTTTTTTAAACTCATTTGTTGCCTTTGCAAATACAAATCTATAACGCAATTTGGCTAAAACCATTTTGATATAACAGAAAACTTACTCACAGCTAAATACTTTCTTATCGTAGAATTTGCATTATTTTGAAAAAAATTAACGTTTTTGGGAAAAAATTGTTTCTTAAATGTCTGGAATATAAAGATTTTCTTGGAATTCTCAGCAACAAAGAAAAAATCACAAAACATAAACTTAAAAAAAAATGAAAGAAATAAAACAAACTATAAAAAAAACCTCACCCAAAAATAACTTAAAATGTGAATTTCATTTTACCTAAATTGTTTCTTCATAAATTTTATGTTCAATCTGATGTCACCCTAAAAGAAAAAGAAAAACACAAACTTAAACCAAAATATTTTCATTATTTTTCGTCTACCATTTGTCATAACATTTGGATTTTTGATGTCTCTCGGCCTTGGTCGTGCCTTAAAATGACGTTTTTTTTTTTTTTTTTTTGTGGACAACAAAAATAAAATAAAGACTTAAATTTGACATAAAAGTTATGTTTATTTTTTTTAAAGATATAAACACTATGACTGCATCATAAATCAATACCGAAAATTGGAGCCTAAAATGTTATTAAAAAAATAAACTAGGGATATTTTTATTTTATCCCAAACTCAACCATGACAAAAAAAAAACAAACAACAAAACACACAGACTCAAAAATAATGAGATGAGTATGTTAATTTTTGTTTTCTTCATCATTTTTAAATTAAGACAGAACCGATTCGAATTGGTCCATTAATGTTTCTTAAAACAAATATACACAAATTTTTGCGTGGGCTTTTTAAGATACTTTTTTTTTGTTGTTTTTAAATCACTGTTGATGATTTTAATGAGCTGAACGGCTAAATGGTTTAAAACAAAAATTCCTTTAGTTTTAATGGTTGCCCATAAAAATTGGATATTTATGGAAGATGTAAGGAAATAATTTTCATTAAGGTGCAACCACATTGGTTTTTAATTTAAAATTATGATGATATCGAATTTCTCTAACTGAAACTAATCGATAAGTTTTTGTATTTTATTTTAAAATATTTATGGCAGATCTTGTGGGCTGCCACACCGTCGACGACGATGCCACCGCTACACACCCGGAACAGTGAGTCGGTCGGAAAAGTGATGTTTTGTTTTGGAATCGGAATAATTTAGAACTTTTAAGATACTTATTTATTGTGATGTTAACAAATTTGGTTTTTTAAAGCTTCTATATGGAAAAAATGGAATGTCAGCTTAATAAATTCATCTGTTTTTTCACTTTTAGGGCTTATGGAAGAACAAAAGAGATGAGGTGAAAAGACCCTCATCTTTTTGCTCTTTCATACATAAGCCCTTAAAGTGAAAAAAAGATAAATTTATTAAGTTGACCTTCCATATTTGGGTCTTTAAAATGTGGATGACACATGGAAACTTTCAATATCAAGGTGGTAAACACAAATATAAAAACCTTTTTTAAAAAGCTAAGAAAGAACATTTTTCTTATTCATGATGTCATACATAAAACATTTGTTTCGTATTAATAAACACTAATTAAACAGAATTACGAGAAATCTTAGACGACCTATTTTTAAGGACTTATCAATTTACTATTATTTTCTTAATACATATTTACCAGTTTTGAAACATGTATTCCTATTAGTTATTTATAAACCGTGTATCTAAACAAGACCAAACAATGACAGTTGGTGAGAAAACAAACCTAAATCTGGAGAACTGACCTAATAATTTGTTGTGTCAGAAACTAAGAAGTCATTCAAGATTAGCGAGTTACTAAAAGTTAAAGTAGCGAATTTATGATTTTAGCTTTGGTTTAATGTTTTATTTAAGTAATACCTCTAGATAGATCAACTCCTTGAGAAATAAAATGGTCTAGAAAGTTTTCCTTTAAAAAAAAAATGGTCACTGCACAATTTTCCAATTTTTTTTTAGTGAATTTTAAAGAGTCGTTGAAGCGTGTTCAGTTCCATTTTCAAATGGAGTTGTTTTTAATTGTCAAATGTTAAATTATGACAGTTTGAAGAGTGACAACTAACCGAGTAGTGGGTTATTCAAAATTTTACTTCATACTCGAAAAACCACACTAGCATTTGACATCTCTGTTAAAAGATGCGTAGCTGTCTCTTTGCTGAATATTTTTGACGCCTTCTACGTAATTCTATCTAAAATCTTAGTTATGTAAAGTGATGTTTGCTATTTCAGACATTTATCTTGCGTCTGCTAAACCACACTCTAGTTTAGTGACGTCTGATAAATTGAGCTTTAAGTAAGTGACGTTTGCATTTTTAGACCAGAATTTAGTAGAGAGCACTAGCATCAATTATAATTTATTAAAGTGACGTTGATTAATTCCAAATATAATTTAGTGACATCTGATATGTCAAATTTTGATACAATGACGTCTATTGTTTCGTTTGCTTTTTTTAGACCGAAATTTGGTGAAGCCTGCTAGTGATATCTAAAATAAAGCAAAGACAATTGTAATATCTTACAATATAATCAAAACTGTCAGTATAAAAATAGTTTTAAATGTGAATCGTGTGAACTTCCAATTTTGTGTCACAATAAAACCACAAACGTCTTTGTCAAACGTCACGAGTTTAGAACTGTAGATGTCACTGTTTGAGACATCTGACAGTACCTGACATTTCTTTTCACTGTCATATACTATACATAATAACGACAGTTTGATAAAAGGGTGTATTCACAAATTAAATTCAATGCTGTCAAGTCCCATTTAGAAAACCCAAAAATCTGCCAACCTTTCGACCAAACAATTTTTCATTGAAATGCATTTGACTATTATCAGCTCAGTGACAGTTATTGTCAAAGCATGAATGAATTATCTGACAGTATGGTTAGGTTGGGTTAAAGTGGCTGTCTGGGATGGAGTAGGACACACATTGGAGTAGGACACTTTATTGGTCGATTGTGATGAATCTCGAGACTTTCTTCTAAGCTCAATGAAACCAGTTTAAATTTCTTACGAAATATGAAAAACTGACTTTGTTAATATGATTAAAATCGTTAAAATCGTTATAGAAGAATTCTCCTAGGTTGGTCTTGCGTTTTTGAGCTAGAGCAGGGCATGTACAGAGGAGGTTAAGACCTGTTTTCTCCTCTTCCTCATTCATACAGCTTCAGAAAAAGTCATTTGAGAATTAGCAGCTGCGTGTCGTGCCCGGTTATAACGCCGATTATTAAGCCTATATGTGATCTACTTAGAGATAGCAAGCACCTTGATCGCTTTAAATCTAGTGTAGGTCAGATGTTTTTCTTGATCTGGCACGTGGTGATGTCATTTCAGCTGATTTTAGCCTTCTTTATTATGTCTTGAATTATCAACAGTTTACATGTAGCGATTGCTATGCCAGCATTAGCCAAACGTGGTAGAATGAGTTGTACTGTACCATTTCTGGAGAGTTTATCTGCCTCTTACAATTTCCTGGAACGTCTCTATGGATGGCGTGGCGGGCGCCCAGAAAAGGTATATGTAAAACTGTTGTGCCATCTCCATTAAAGATAATCGGTAGTTATAGACTTTAAAAGATAATCGGTACTTATCGACTTTAAAAGAGTTTGTAGAGACAGAGTTTAGAGATTTGATAGCTGCCTGACTATCTCAGAAAATATACGGATATCAGGTATTATTATCACGTTGAATTTAAGCTACGACAAGACTTCTTTTATCGCCAAAAGTTCCACCTGGAATACTCTAAAGTGATTTAGAAGGCGGAATGAGAGACTTAATTTCAGAGAACGCGCCTCGTCCTCCAGGAATGTCGTATCGCCCCAGAAAGATCTGGAAGGTACAGAAGTCTGGAAGTTTCTGTTGAATTGCAGTTGGGGGATGGTGTAGTCTGTGTACTTTGGAATTAAATCTAAATACTTAAGAACTACAGAGTGGTCAATATTGTTATTAACCAACTGCGAAGAAGCCTTAAGTTGAATAGCAGAGCTTGCAGCTATTTGTTTGCTAGATATATCAAGAGGTGTTAGATAGAGTAGGGTATCCAGTGCCGCAGAGTAGGTTATAATTAGAAATTTTATATTTCCCCGAAAATAGGACTAAATCGGTTTTGTGTGGGTTAACGCCCTGTCAAATTTAACAGTATTGTAAAATTAAGTTTAAGATGCTCATCGTTTCTACGTAGCTATAATTGAGTGGTAATAGGGCTTCTATCCTAGATTGTAATTAAGTAACAGTGACATCTGCTATGAATTCCGCGCTATTAATTATTGACATCTGCTGGTTGAAGAAAGCCTCGTTTCGACTTTTACTAAATGGTACCGCTTCTTCAAATTTGTATAAATTTAAAATTCTAAAGAAATAAAAGAGACATATATTTCTGGAATACAGAATTTTGTAGCTTCTTCATAAACAATTCAATTCTCTAAGGATTTGATTTTGATTGATTACTCATATTTTACATACAAATCAGATTCAATCGGTTGTGAAAAAACTACCCTAAGAGAATTTACATTTTAACCTACAAATATGAATAAATAAACATCTGAAGCCATAATTTCTAGCAAAACTGTCGTATCGTTTATGTACGGAAATATCAAACCCTAAAGCTATGAAGATATCTATAAAACGTTTACACTATGTAAACCTTCCTACTTTTATAATATTTTTTTTGTTTTCATTTTTATTTTTGCAAAATTCCACAAGAGTTCACATGACAGACATGAACTTTGGAAATGGAATTATTTCCGCTTCTTTAACTATGTGGTTTTCTATATGCTTCGTTTCTCATAACTACGAGAAAAACGAACAAAAGAAACAACAACAACAAAAAAAAACATTTCTAACAATCCCAACATAACAATGAAAATGAAGATGAAGATACAATAATACCCCTAATCGATATTCTATCGTTCCGTCCAATTTCTTCGTGTTGTTTTTGTTATTGTTGGTTTTTTATGATTATCATTTCTTAACGATTTACGTTATTGCCGCCTGATCAATTTAGATTCTATAGAAGTTGTATTCTTTTTTGAGTAGATGTAAATTGTATCTGTATCTTTATACTCATCATGGAGAATATTAGAGGTTAGAGAAATCAAATTAAATTGCTTCTTATTTCATTCATTTAAGACTGATATTTGTTTTTGTTTGTTATTAAATCCACCAGAGGGAAAATGACAACAATTATTTTATTATGTTATTTGGCTAAAAAGCTTAAGAAAAGTTGCTGAAAGTTGACAATTTTGTTTTATTATACATCGTAAATGATAACGATGATGATATGGAAATGGAATGTTCCGAGAGTGCTTCATTGTAAATACAAGGGTAATGGTTGTTGTTTTTGTTGTTGTTTTTGGTCATAAACGCCAACTTCAACCTCTTTAGAGAGGTTTTATTATTCGGTTGTAAAATGAGAATGCTCAATGTGTTTGCGCTTAAGCACAAACAAAAATAAACTCTATGCGCGCTACTTTATTGTGACATAATGGCCTGTGATTAAGCTCGAGTTTCTTTTGAGCAAAGTATCTAACAAAATAAAGAACACCCACACATCAGTGAGAGACTTTGTTACGGTATACACAGCACATACTTTAACTTTGTACCTACACCATCACCATTGCCATAATCATCATTAACATCATCAACATCAACCTACGACGACGACCGACGACGTCAGAAATGCGAACTCTATTAAAAAGCTAATGTTTGTCATTAGACGTGATTTTCATTTTAAGTAAATAGAGGTTTCAATTTCACATCAAAATGGAGTTTTGTAATTTTCCCTTTGACATTTCTATAAGAAAGTGACATGGATAATAACGGTGGAATTAAAACTTATTATTGACATTAGTAATAATGGTTTTGACGTTTAATGATGACATTTGTAAACAAACAAACAAACAGAAAGAGAAAGAGAAATACAAAGTATGTGAAGTATTTAAACAATACAAAAGAAACATGAAAATGGTGTAAAGCCTTTTGTTAAATGGTGTTTAAGATAATTGGTTTAACTCTAATGACTTTATTGTAGTTCGTTTTTGTTCATATTTAATAGACTCATTTTGTATTTAATCAAAGGGAGTTAAATGTCTAGGTAATCTAGAACTTAGTTCAAAGCGGCGGCGGCGTCTTATTAAAGAAAATATCAAAGAACACAATCTTTTGAAAAATATTTCCAAATAAACCCAAATGATGATAATAATTATGAACTTGGAATTTTTAATGAGATTTTCATTTCACTTATTTTTTTTAACGGATAATTACGTATTTTAATTAAATTCTTCTATTTTGTAATAATTAAGGTGAGAAAATGTTTCTAAGAATTCATCATTGTGATTATTTAATTATTTTTACCTTTGATTTGAGCGATTTAAAATGGTTAACCTTTTTGATGTCGTTGCTGTTGGTGTAAACAAAATGATGAAAATATTCCGCCAAATCATGAAATAACAACAACAACAAATATCTTTAAAAAAATCTATAGGTGGCGCCCGGGAGAGGACCAAACTAATTTTCAATTAAGTATTTTTACTTAAAAACTTTACATATAAAAGTTAAAGAGTTGATTTATATATTAAAAATAAAAGTGACATATTTACTGTACACATAATTTAAAAATGCAATCAAAAGTGGCGCCCAACGTAGAGAAATTCTGATTTTATCATCATTTTCTAATTTTTTTATTAAAGACTTGAGTCGTTCCAATATAGATATGATATTGAGATTGCAAGAATCACTTTTCATTTAATTTAAAAAAAAAAAGTTTCCAAAGTGGCGCCCAACCAAAAATTAAATTTCATCAAATATCGAAAAGAAAAGAATGATTCTTATACAACTCGAACTTTAAATTTCCATCAATTTAATCCAATATGCCTTATATAACTAAATCAATGATATGTATCAGATTTACAAGATAAAAATCCGGGTTGAGCCCCCAAATTAAATTGTGAAGAGAATTTTAATAATGTGTCTAATTTTTAAAAATAAAAGTTCAAACATTGACAAAGGTAGAATTAAGCTTTGAAAAATAAATTTATCTTTAAAAACACAATAATATTTTTTCGGCGATATTTGCTTCCTTATCATTTTGGACAGTGTTTGAATAATTGAAATTCGAATGTATACAAAATACACCTAATAAACATTCATTCAACGCCTTTAATCTAAAATTCCTACTCCTATAATAATTCTATTCATAAATTTTATGAACCTTGTACTGAATAATTTATTATTTATTTCCCCCAACTGGCAATACCATTTTTATCCTCCAGCAAAACACAAAAACGAAACTCCTATAACATAAGGCACACAACACACCACAAACTTGAAGTCGTTTCTTCCTGGAGATATTATAATGGTGTTTCTTTTGGGGAATTGACGACAATATAATAGCAAGCGATTTCAAATACCGATTCGAGCTAAAGGAATATGCCACCACCACCGACCGCCATCCAACGCCACCGCCCGCCGCCGCCGCCACGTTGCTGTGAAAACTAAAGCCCTCTCAAAAACAGTAGAGATACATGTATTTTGTTTGTGGAGCGAAGGGAAAGGAGATAGCTCCCAATGGCTCCAAACAATCACACTCCTCGTCATAGAAATATACAAGATAGAAAGATAAATACACTTCCATTCACTTACTCACTCAATTCTATAGAGGCGCCGCCCGCCCGTCAGCCCGCAAAAGGGGGAAGCGGGCTATACTACACAAGCCAGCAGAAAGACAAAACCCCAACAGCATAGAACATTATAAGAAGTGGATTTCGATTCATAGATCGTTCCGTTGCCACTGCCGCTGTCACTGCCAAAAGCAATTTGTAGTTTGTTCTTTGTACACATGCGTTTGCTTTGCTAACGAAAAATTCTTTAAATGTATGTATCTGTTCGTATTTGTGTGAAATGTCAATGTGTATTTTGTAAAGTACTCGCAGGATTGGATTTCCTTTCCTGTGTGTTTGGTATGGTGTGGTGTGCTATAGTGATATAGTACCGTTGTGTATTGATGGGGTGGCTTGCTAGAGCTGTAAGCCTTCTTCTATGATGGTGAAATGGAAAAGTGAAATGGGCAAGCATGGCCCATCCACAGGCAGTGTGCGGAGCGGATGTATAGAAGTGCGGTTAAAATTCAATTGAAAATTACAACTTGTAGTGCTTGATATTGAAAATGTATGGTGCGGCGCGGGGCGGCGTAGCTCGGTGGTGGTGGATATACACAAACATATCTATCTATTTATCTACATTAATTCGCTAGGGATTTTGCTGTAGATTTTCATCCAAAAAACCACATAGGGGATGACTGTGGTCTATACACACATGCTTTTACTTCGAATAGTTAAAATTCCACACGGCAATGATGACAAATAGTAATTAATTGAAGTGTAATTATATATATTTTCTGGCAGCATCACAAGTACAGAGAAAGAGACAGTGAGAGGGAGAGAGATAAAAAACACATTTAACATGATTTCCTAGAGATACATACTTTGCATTTTGTGTTTGAATTTATACAAAACAAAAAATCCAATTTCAAGCTACCTACAATAAACCCATTAAGAGTCTCATCATGTATGTACAATGTACATACCTACATACCTTTGTACCTACCTGAAATGGAAGAGCAGATTTGTTTTTGTTTGGATTAATATTAAGTACTTTACACCTCATTATCTTGCTTATTAAGCTTAACACACAAAGCAGAGCAATACACACGCACACACATATATATGTATATGTACAATAATCTACAGACAAACAAACACACATTAAATAGGTTAACTGTATAATCGGAAATCGGAAGGTGTGATTTTAAATGAGCTAGATTGATATCATCAACGGCAACGTTTGTTTTCGATAAAAGGTTTAGATTTTTAATTGGATTTTTTTTTCTTTAAAAAAAAAGAAGATAAAGGCAATTTTGTTAAACTGACAAAATAATAATAAGGGTTAGTTTTCTTGGTTTTCGTTTATTATTTAGGGTGTTGACAGAGGTTTTAACTGCTTTAGAAAAAAAAAGGGTTTGAGGTCAGGCAAATGTTTTTTGAGGTGAGGTTTTATTTAATGGAACTAGTTCAAGGGATAAAAGTGGTTCTGTAAACACATAAATATGGGTTTATTTAAGACCAGAAGTATAACTAAGGATGAAAATCCGTGTGTCCTTTTAACTGGCGCCCAAGAAGGAATCAATATACCATCTTGGAACAAAAACTTGGCAAGAATATTGTTAAACAAATTAATAGAATTTCACTTAAAATCTTAGAACAAAAACTTGGCAAGAATATTGTTTAACAAATCAATAGAATTTCACTTAAAATCTAAATAATATTTTTTTTTAAATGGCGCCCGAGAAGAAACCACAAGTGTAGTTGAAGTCGCGTGGATTGGGATATGAAAGTACATCCTCATTAATAGTTGTGGTAAAATTAAAAATAAAATATAACGGAATTTAACTTTTTCCAAAAGTGGCGCCCAACATAGAAATGAAGCAAAATTCAAAAATCATTAAAATCATTCCAAAAAAGTCAACATAGTTAGAGGAAATTCATGAAATCATGAAAAGTAGTTATTTTTAATCCTTCATCAAAGTATTAATATGTTTTTTTGTAACAAAAACAAAAACCTATTGATTTTGTTTAAGTGGCGCCCAACAGAGAGTTGACAACTTAAACAAAAACACTTAAAATGTGTACAACCATAACCTTTGCTAAGAAAAACAATTGATTGATAAAAACAATTTGAACAACGACATAAGAAAACCATCATAATTAGTGTTTATTTGAAAGGAAGGCTGAAAAACTTAAAACCTAAATCAAAAACAAAGCCGAAATCTATTCTTTAATTTTTATTATACATTCATCACTCATTTGACAGCAGTTTTTCACCACAAAAATAAAATGTATCTATCAACGTATCTCTTGGAATTGACCATAGACCCGAAAATTCCATGGATAAAAATACACCGAAACATAAACCCTGTGTATATGCATAAGACCAATATAGTGATGTACCATTATGCTGATTATTATGTATAGAAACAAAATTCACGGTTCAAGTATAAATATCCAAAAAAAAAGAAATAAAAACAAGAAAAAAAATATATTATTGAAATGGGAATAAATATAACAAAACAAAAATTTTAAGTAGGTAATAAAAGAAAAATAATGAAGACGAGAATTCCAATTCAACATTAAAAATAAAACCACTGTAGAAATAGAAAAAAAGGAACCCTAATAGTAGATGCATTCATAATACAAAAAAATAAATATGTTCTTTGGTTAATTTCTTTGGATGTTTTTTAACTTCTCTAAATGGAACTCAAATGGAAAAGAAGAATGATGGTAAAGTGTTGTGTTGTGGGAAGAGAAAGAAGAATCTCTCATTTCTGTTCAAGTCTTTTGTGCTTGCCTGTTTCTGGTGTGACCATATTGCTTAGAATTTATAATATTCTATAGTAAGTAAGTTTAATATCCTTAAATATCATTTTATTTTATTTTGCGTTATAAAAAGATTTATTTGAATTTCATTTTTGACTTTGATGTATAAAAAGCAAAATTTGCCACTGAATTTGGTAAAATGTTTTACATTTTGTTAATTAATTTTTTGTTCAGAATGAAACTTTTTAAGTAAAATCTCTTGAAAATCTCTTTAAAAATTTGTGTAAACAAACGAGAGGACTGATAAACACTTCACAAAAGCACTGCTTTTTCTATTCAACTTAACAAGTTTCTTGTTTAAATAAATGTAAAGGATTTTATTTTTAATAACCACTTGAATAGCTAACTACCTTGAGGAATTTTAAAGTAGTTAGTGCTTAGACATTTCACATTAATTCTAATGTCTTAACAAAGTACTCAAAAGCAAACAATTTTAAGTTCTTCGTTCTTATTGGTTTTAAATTTAAAACAGGTAAAGTAGTTGGTTTATAAATAAGATTCACTTAAGTGGTTGATATTGTTTTTAAGTACATTTTTAAAAACTACGAACTCAAGATGGAAATTTCTAATCAGAAGTATCATTTCAATAGCTCGATATTTGGGCAGCTGGCACTTTAAGATCTGTCATTTTTAAACATTTGAAAAAGCATAAACTTGATATTATTTAAGCACTGAAATAAGTTAAAATTTACAACAAAAATGATCAAGATTATGCAGAAATATTTTTCAGTTTTGCAAGAAAAGTTTCCAGACTTTGTTGTTTTTTCATCGACTTGTGATTTAACATTTATTTAGACTCTATCGTTAAGGTTACGAAAAAGATAAGTTCTATATGTATGCTCAAGACATTGAAGAGGACATTGGATAAGTTATCGAATACATATAGCCTGAAATTTGTGAATTGGTCATGGATTCGCAATATTTTTTTCTAAAATTCTAAAATTCAAAAATTCAAAAATACTGAATAATTATCTCATGAAATTGGGAAGGCAAAACACTTGACAAATTTTTGAATAAATTTATGAGTTTCTGGTTTGCATTATTTTAAAACTGCTTAATAAAATTCACGAGCTAGTAGACAAAAGACAATTCGAATATTAAGCAATATTAACCAAGAGGTAAGCAAAATTGATGAAGTATCGTGCTTAGAAATTATTACCTTAAGACTTAAGACAACAGAAAAAACACTATTTGATTTATGGGTCTTTCGAATTCAAAGATAAAAACAGGAAAAACTTAACGTTGTCTGTTCAAAAATATGAGTTTTAATAATAACAGAATTTGTATTTTTCCAATTACAAAACTAAGTGTGGAAACGGTTAAGGTAATAAGTGATTGTGCTATTTTTTTTTTTGTCAAGTATCACCGAGCTTTCTGTCTATGTCAGGTTCTTTAACTCATCACGATTGTAAAATTTCCATAAGAATCGTCAAAATAACGGTTCCTAGAGTAATATTAAACTGGTTTCAAAAATATTTAGTAAGAAAAGTACCAAATTGTAGTAATTGTGCCGTGATGTTGCGTAGGACTGTCATGCCAGAGATCTTGGGTTCAATCTATGCCTGTGTCATTTAAAGTTTCATACACGGGTACTGCCTCTTGCTAAGGACTCGACAAATCTTCCAGGAGTAAAAAAAAAAAAAAAACTGTAGGTCCCCTCCATCCCTGACAACATAACTCGCACACTAGAACGGTTAAGAGTTGTAAATTAATAGGCCCTGGTTCTCAAAAGACGGTTGAGCCATATAATTCATTTTTCAAAGTACCAAATTGTCTGTATTACGAAGATATTGCTATTTTCAATTGCCTTTTTTAGAAAGTCGTAGTCTTTTCGACTATAAGAAAGTTTTTGTTGAAAGTAAAAAATTGGTTTATTTTGATTGTCATATATCAATAACCTGTTCCAAAAATTCACCTTCTAAATTTTTTGTTCTATTGAGAACAACCCTATTTTTGCAAAGCTTATTTGTAAATCTTAATGGATTTTCAAGGTAATTACATGGGTTTAAATTGGTCCCTTAACTCAACTTTTTTTTCCCCAACTTGTTCAATGTTCATTTTACTCAAACATTCAAAGGGAAAACTTTTTAATTTACCTTTTTTTAAACTGTGAGTATTTCAATGACAAGATCTTGAATAAATTAAGCCTTAATGACTTATTCGAAAACATTAAAAACGTGAGGGGTTTTTAATACCGACGTAAGGATTTTAAAGCTTACGGGGGCTTGCATTAGTATTGTTCTATGATTATATTTTGTTTAGATACATATTTTCATTCACTTTCTAAAAGAAAAAGTAAAACTGTGTGCTTTATTTCCCTGTCATTTTTTTTCAATTAGAGGGACTTAGATAAAATAATGAGACGTCAAAATTACTAGTTTCGTGATCAAAGTCCAATGAAAGTTGATCATTAGGAAAAAAAATCCTTACACAATTTTTATTAGTTTTTGAACTCATTTCATAGCATTATGCCCAATGTCTTTAAAATACCAATAAGCATATTTTTCAAAAATGCAATTAATCTTAAAAAAAAAAAACATTCAACTTTCAAGAACAAGGTCTGAAATTTGGGATAGTATTTAAATTTTCCAAAAATGTTTAAGTTTTTTAAAGAGGTAGATTGTATCACATTTTAAATAGAAGTAGTAATGTTTAATATTGCCAAGGTACCTGGCTAGTTGGGCGTTTTGTAAGCTATGGCGTTTTGTATAGTTTTACCCTATTATGAATTCGAAATGAGTTCCTTAGGTTTTGTTATTTGTTTCAAAAAATATTCAAACTTAAAACATAACACTGACATATGTGTTCGTAATTATGACCTCAGCATTCATTTAACAATTTTCTTGTTAGTTTAGGTCATGGATTATAAATATTTAAAACCTTCAACAAAAACATAAAAATCAAAACATTTAAATGTATCTCTGGTCACCCTAATCCATACACTGCATACTTTTTCTTATAGCGTATAGTGGCAGTGGCGGGCTAAAGTAAAGCATAGCATGGCAATGGGGTACGTTCCGTATGTAGATAGAATAATTTGTTCATGTTCTCAGAGTTCTTCACTCTCATACAAGTGTATTTTATATTTTACGTATAAAAATATCGATACACAATATTATTGTGAAGTGTGTATGTGTGTGTGCAGAATAGAGTAAGAGAATATACCCCATTAAAATGTTCATATACATATGTAAATTTATATTTGTAACAGGTTTTCACCAAGCATTAAGCATAAATCGCATTGTTATAGTACAAGAGATTCTCTTCTCTCTGTGTGTGTATAGTAAATAGAATAAAGATGTCCTTTATGTTTGAGGATGACTGTTAAAAAATATCTATGTTCCGGAATTGGATAAATAAGGAGATGAGTATAAAATAATGAAGAGAACAAAAAGGGCATGTTAATTTTTCTTCTTGTTTCAATTTTTTAATCCAATAAGAAAAATAATATTCCAATTCCAATATAAAACTTAAAATTCTTAACTTACCTTTTTAGATATGATAATTAATCGCAATTGATAATCCACATTTATAATATAAACGAAAATATTGTAATCCTTTTTGGGGGGTTGGTCTTATTTTACTTTCTGTTTATTTCAAAATTTCTTTTCAAAAGAAATCCAAATGTATACCATATTTTGTTTTGTTCTTCTTATGGAACATTTACATTTGTTTTTTGTTGTTTCTCTTTGATTAGCCCATCTATGATGTACATAATAAAAGAAATGGCGCTTTAGCTTTTGAAAAAATAGTTATCCACAAAATTAGGTTCCAATTAAGAAAGAAGCTTCCTTTCATTTAACACGCGGGGGCGCTGCATTTACGGGGTTACACGTAAAGGGTTAAATAACGTAGTCTCGTTAAAGACGAGAAAAAGAGAGCGAAGGTGTGTGTTTGGTGGGGGGGTGGAAGGAGGCACGACCAAAGGGTGTGCGAAAATTATACCCTTTTCGCGTCGTGTTTTCTTGTGTCGGTTTTGTTTTTCTAACTTTTTTAGCGAAGAGATACGACACGGCCGCGGCGGCAATGAGAAAACATCAAGAGAGCGAGCGACAAAAGATATTTCTCTCTATCATCTGTATCTATCTCTGTCTCTGTTTTTGAAATTAAGTATAGTGTGTAATGTTTTTTGAACCTTTTACGATTTTGAGATAGGTACAAAAACCAAACGAATTCGAGGGAGAGAAAGAGAGCGACGACGACTCAACACGACACGGATGATAATGATGATAATTTTCGATTTGTTTTTGTTGTATTTTTCCTCTTAAAATTTTGTTGTTGTTGTTTTTGTTGTATTTTTCTGTCGGTCGGTTTAAAGGGGGGTTATTGTGTACTTTATTTTATTCGGAAACCGAATCCATACCCCAATGGGTCTGGTGGGTAATTTTTACTGCGCAGCCACTGGCTGGCATATTATTTCACTTCACTATGCTCCGTTTTCTGTTGTTGTTGTTGTTATTGCAAATGATGCAAAAGGCAAAAAAGGCGGTGGATGAAAAAAGAAAAATAACACACTCACTTCCACTGGGAATTGAACTCAAGAGAGGACACCAAACCAACAAGAACAAGAAACGAAAAAAAAAGTGGACCGAACGAACACCGCGAACTACGTTGATGAAATATCGTGAATTTCTTTTCCTTTTTTTTAGATTTTTTTTCTTGTTTCCACAAAGAAATTTTTAAACAAAAAAGATACAAAATTTTGTATTTTATGTTGAACACTTTAAAGGGCTTTAGGCACCTACCAAATTTAATTTATTATATATTTCTGCAATGCACATTTATTTTTGTATTTTTATATAAGAAATATAAGAACACTTATAATAATTTAATTTTTCCCAAGAAAAAGACACACAGCACTTTTTCTTAAAATTTCCATCTACCTACATATATCTTGAGATACTTTTGTATCTTGCACACTTTTTGATTGTATAAATTTTGGTGGAATTTTTCCTTTCACTTGAATAAATATATCTTTTATTCAGCAATTTAATTAAGAATTAAAAACACACAATTTTGTATCTGTGAGATACTTTTTTATTCCATTGATATCTTTTTATTGCAAATCTTGTTAGAATTGAACTGTTTGTGTATTAATTGATTTGTTGAGGATAAATTGAAATTCCAATTGAAACTTATTCCTTTTTTTTAGTATCCATCTATTTTTTCTGTTTTTTTGCTTTTTTTAAATTAATTTTTTCACAAAATTTTAGATATTTTTTTCCTTTCAGTTCGAACCGTCGTCGAACCGGGGTACGAACGTCAACGTACAGCGCGTACAACGAACGAGCAAAGTTCTCCCGTATCTATACACAAAGCGACGCGGAATTTCTATGAAAACGAAATAATATCTTTTTTTTCTCAGCACTCAGCCTTTTTGGTGAGATACATTTCTCTCAATTGCTTCGACTCTGTAGATTTTTACAACATAGATACTCACAATCAAACAAATTGATGCATACCATCAGAGAATTCATGAAAGTATTGGAGAATAAAAATGGCGGAATTGGAAACAGTTTGAGAGAGACTATGGGGGCAGTTAGCTGAGTTTATGTGAGTGTGAACGGGTCATTGGCGGCCATGATGGATTTTGTTTATAGTGTTGTCTCTGTTTTCTGATTGAATTCGAAAATAGTGTGGATTCGTTTGGGAATGTTTGTTTTCTTTTATTTCCTTTTTGCAGGGAGAGAGAGAGAATTGTGTGTGGTGAGAGAGAGTTAAATTTTGTATAAGTTTGAATTTCATTGATTGTCAAACTTTATTACTCTCTTTATTTTGTAGATATTTTTTTAAAAAGGTATCTTGTAGTTTGTTTTCTTTTTTTTTATTGTAAACAATGAATTTATCCTTTTGAATGTAAATATGTATGACATTCTATGTTTCCATACGAACTATTAAGTATCAGTTACTCATTGAAGGGATAATTACTTCTTATTTAGTGTTTATTAATGAGGATTATGAACGTAAATGGATGCCAAATTTTACAGCAGTTGTTCTCAAACTAAATGAAACTTAAAGTGTACATATAATAATTTCTCTATAGCTACTACACACTGGGCATGATTTTGTTTTATCTGTACCGGCTTTTGTTGACAAATAAGTGTAAACTTTTACGTTATAGCCATGAGAGTTCCCTTCTTTTGTGAAGGGCTTTTTACTATATGTTGGTAAGGTAAAGTAGGTAGGTAGGCTAGGTAGGTAGGTAATTATTTATGGATAATTATGGTTGAATGGTTTTTAAAGGCAGAGGTTGATAGGTAGATATTATAGATACCTATTATATTCGTACATATACATAGGTTGTTTTTCGTTTTAAGCTAATTTGTTTTGACAAGAAGGAAACCAATAATATATATTTATATGTAAAGGGAGGAAGGTAATGTTTATATATTGGTAAAAGGGAGTATACATACATTCGTCTGTATAATATTGACTCAAACAAAATTTAATAAATACCTACATAATTACAGAAGATTTAAGTCGAATTTTGTGACTTTCAGGATAACAGAATTTGCCCTTGGGTCTTAGTTGGTTCAATTG
Organism: Eupeodes luniger; assembly: GCA_951509635.1. Classification (NCBI taxonomy): domain Eukaryota; kingdom Metazoa; phylum Arthropoda; class Insecta; order Diptera; family Syrphidae; genus Eupeodes; species Eupeodes luniger. Next base: position 109,769,790 of record OX608075.1, read on the forward strand.
CAAAATTATTTGCAAAATACGTACATATTCGTATTTCATGGAATTTGGTTGATTTTCTGGATTTCGAAGAAAATGGTTTAGCAATAAGATTTTCTGTTCTGTACAGGGTTTTGTTTGTTGTTCTGTGAAATAAAAATAGACAAATAAATTCGAATTCACTGGGTTAATTATTATTGGCTATAGGGCAAGAACATTTGGGGTTTGAGCTTAAAATTTTAAGAAACCTTTGATGTTAGATTATTTCCGTTTCTATGGAATTCGGTCTTTAAGTGAGTTGACTTGATTTGATATATTTACTCGGATGTACCAACTAAACTCAATAGTTCACGCCACCCAAATGATTATTTATTCGCTAAGTTAAATTGTTTAAATGTTTTTTGATGATGCAATTTTAAACAGGGCGCACTGAAGATGATTTTAGTACCATTCTTATGTCAAAGACATAAGACATTTAGTACGAGCAGAAAGGAAGGGAGGGGAATAATGTAAGTTTGATTTACTTAGATATTTTAGGATATATCTCAGAAAAAAAATAACTTACCTACTTACTTAAGATAGCGCTACATTCCTGTATGAACTAGGGCATTACCCAACAAACTTCTCCATTTAGCTCGGTCCTTAGCTAGATGTCTCCAGTTGCGCACTCTTAGTTGGGTGAGGTTATTTTTCACTTCTGCGCGCCACCTGAAGATTTTTCCGGGTTGAAGCATCGGTTTTCATGCGCTCTACGTGACCCAGCTATAACTGGCGTTGGACTGTTATTATTCCGGCGTTCCAACTTCACCTCCACTCAACTTCTATGCATACAGGACCGTAGATCACGCGAAGAACTTTTCTATCGAAACTACCCAAGGTGCTTTCATCTGCTTTTGTCATAGTCCATGCTTATGCACCGTATAGCAGGACAGGGATGACAGGGGTCTACACATAGCTACACTTTGGTTGCTCTAAAGGGGGCTTTACTACTCAATTATTTTCTTAGCCCAAAGAAGCAGTTGTAAGCAAAAGTAATTCTTCGTTTGATCGTAGTGCTGGTGTTGTTTTCTGTGTTTATAGGGGAGATTATTTAGACAAAAGTCTTTAACTACCTAAAAGTTATTTCTGTCGATGGTTACGTTTTGACCGAGACGTCGTAAGTGTTGCAGATCCTTTCATGATGACAAAATGTACTTTGTTTTGCTTTAATTAACCACTTAACCCACTTTTGGCCGCCTCTGACTCAATACTCACAAAATCACGCTGAATTCATTCGATTATGTCAATATCAGCAGCATATACCAGTAATTGAACAGACTTTTGTAAGATAGTGCCTCTAGTGTTGACGTGAGAGATCTACACCATTCTTTTACGGACGATGTTAAAGACATTTGGGTGAAGTTGTTTCCAACCTTTATGTGACAGCCCCAATTTTCTATGGTGATCTTGCACAAACGAACATGTCTCTATACAGTTCGTCCCTGTAGATGCTGTCATATGCGGCCTTGAAATCGATGAAAGTGGGTGTTAAATGGTGGATGTCGAATGTTCTTGGGTTATTTCCAGGATCTGACGTAATATGAATATTTGATCGATTGTGGTTTTATCTGGTCTGAAAGTACACAGATAAGGACCTATCAGGTTGTTGAAGACGTTTACATATTATCATTTTTGAAATCAAAATGAAACCTCTCATTCAAAACCCCATTTTATTTATGGGTTAAAATTCTTAAATATGTTTCTAATAAAATGTATGTAAAATCAAACCAAAAATAATATTCTGGATTTGTTCTATCTCAAAATGATGAAAATGCAATATGACCCACTGGGGCGTATACGTATTATTTTTTTTCTTATTAGATTGAATTTAAAACTGATTTCCCTCTATTTTTGTTTGTGTATTTTAGTCTAGTTTTATTTATTTCCAAAATACAATAAAATTGTATTACGAAAACAACAACCACAATTTATTTCTTAATATCCTGATTAACACAAAACAAGAAATACCAATGAAAATAATACTCTTATACTTCTAGTTAAATGTAAATCTATATATCTATTCCCAAAATTATCGGCCACAAAACATGGAACATATATTTAGTGTCACTTTAACTAAATCTCTTTGGAGACCATTAACTTTGTTAATGGTAAATTCCAAAAGTTCCTTTTTATAAAGATACTCCTACCTACCCTTTACACAATCAACCGAAGAAATCCATTCAAACCTCAGCTGAACATTTTGTGGTTAACAAATTTCCATATAAAACATTCCCCGACACACACAAACGAATAAATGTATGTATAAAAGTGTGTTGTTATACATCCCTATACACAAGGCACACCCAAAGGTCAAGTCAATAACGTTTATTTAATTTTTATACTCATACACATAATATGTAGAGGTATTGTATTCGCCGAAAGTTGTATATCCTCCCGGGCAATATAGAAATAAAAGAAATCTCTAGCAAACTTCCCTTCGTTATACTTCATCGCTTGCGCCAAAAAGAAAATAAATAAAAGAACAAGCAACACACCCACACAAAACATAGTCACACACATGTCCTTGTGTCAAAAAACGTATTTTAAACTTACAATCCCATAAGAAGACGAAAAAATCCTTTAAAATGGCTTCCATTCATTTTTTTCTTCTTCTACTTCTTCTTCAAAAAGGGATTTTGTGTATGGTAAATAAAAAACATATATATAAAATATAAAAGAAAAATAAATATAATAATATAAAGAAAAAGGAAAAAAAATATATATAACGATGACAAAGAGAATCATTGCAAATCTCTTGGCAATCATTTTTCTTTTTCGTCCTTTTTTTCGTTTGTTGCTGTTGTTGTGTATAAATTCAATTCAATTTCTAATAACAATACCAGCACGCACATTTCTTCACTCAATTTCATTTTTATTAGCCCAATACTTATACAGGGATATCTTAAAGGCAATGTGGGTGTATATATGTGTGTGTGTATGTCAAAGTATGTTTTTTCGAGCTCAAGCTATGTGCGGACAGAGTCGGATTCACATTCAAAAAAGGAAGACGCTGAATGCTTTTTTTTTCATGTGTAGATGACATTTTTCGTAAAAGTATGAAATTCGCTCTATCAACTGCAATTTCATTGTGTCGATGAAAATTTAATTGGCTCAATGAAAATATACATATAAATAAAATTAAAGCCTTTATTTACTTGCAAAAACGCTTCATACAGTTCAAGACCCCTTTAAGAATTTCTTAAAGCACTTAAACTAAAAGATTCATGACTTAATGAAAAAAAAAATCATTAGAGTTTTAACGAAAGACTTCGTAAATGTATGTAAATAGATTCATTTAAAGAAAACTGTCCATAATATGAGAACTATTTTCATTATATTACGAATTTGCATTATATTTCGAAAATATTTCAAAGATTTATGCAACTTTAGCATTGTGTTATGAAAAGTTGCATAAGCCTTTGGGAATACTTCGTTGGTTGATGAAATTTTTGTCCGTAATAATGAAATATTTTTTTTCACAACCTTACGAAAAAATGCTTAGAAATATGTATTATTACATTGAGTTTTCTAATCGTTAATTTAAAGTAAGAATTTTAAAAATTGGTATGAAACCTTAAATAAGTTATGAAAATAATTCGTCTTCAGGTAATTGTTTGACGACGAAAAAATTACTTTGCTACTATAAACAAAAAATATTAAGTAATTGAAATATTTTATAAGCCTGCAATGGAACTTTTGAACTTATGAATTATTTCGTAAACTAATTTAAAATTTTCATAACTTGATCAAAATTCTAATTGAATAAGAAAATAATTCATCATCATATGAAAAAAATTTCTGTGAATAATGAAATATAACATGACTAACGAATATGAAGGCCATTTGCTAAGTAATTTACATTAATCTACAGAAACATTCGTAGATAGAACGAAAAGTTTCGTTGGCTTATAAATAAAAACAATGTTGATCTATACAATTTTTCATGGCGTTATTTAAAATAACATAAATGTACATCTATTAAAAACGCATTGATTCAACGAAAAGTATCATAAACTAATGAATTTTTCAGTAGTAATAATGAATGCTATTCCTTATTTCTTAAATGACAACAAGCCAAACAAAATTATTCCATTGATCAATACTGTGCTCAAAAGCTAAAGGCTCTTAAGTCGACTTAAGTGGTTTTACCTTTTTATCCTTTTTTTGTATATATTCTGTCTATAAACAATTTATCTTTTTTACCCTCGTTCATAAATTTCATAAAACAAAAAAGTAATGACTTTTTGTAAAATAGCATAAGTAATTAGTAAGTTTTTGCAAAACTTTGTCGAGGATGATTCGTTTTATGTATCAATTTATTTGATTTATGAGATAAAAGGCAGAAAAGATTTTGGTAAAATATCTTTTATGTGCGATATTAATTAAAAAAAGTAAAATCGATTATGTCAACTTAAGATATTTTACCACAAAACTTTTGTTGCATTTAAATTTCTTTTATGGACTCAAGATGTTTTATCATATTTGGTAAATAACAACACAATAGCGGTTAAACTTACCTAAGAATATCTAAGGATACTTAATAAACGAAAAACTGTAACAATTATGTTGGTAAAACAACTTCAGTAAAAAAGAGGCTGTGATGCTACCCACACTAATAATTTGTCTTGCTTAAAATTTTGTAGGTTTTTGTTGTTTTGTTAAAAAAGTTATCAGTTAAATTATTCTAAAAAATTTAAAAAATCCAACAATATTTTGCATATGATGAAATCATTTGATTTCAAAATCTATTTTTGTAAAGGAGATTTTTAGTCGAAAAACAATTTTTACCAATTTTAGTAGAATTTCTTAAAAGTTTTTATTTCTAAAGTTTTTATAAAAAAAATATAAATAATACGAATGAAACTAATTTAAAGTCAATATCTTCTATTCTTCACGAGATATCAAGAACCGAACATCAATTTTTACCAATTTTGAGTACTATTTGGTGTTGATTTTTTTTAAGCCAATATTTTTAATTTTTGAAAAGATATTTGAGTCGAAAATAAATTTTTCCCAACTTTTAGTAATGTTTTGTTTAGGTTTTTATTTTTTGTAAAAAAACCTGTGAATTCGATTTTTCTCAAAATTTTATCGAATGTTGAAAACAATAGTTTTTATAAAACAAAAATAATTTTAAGCCTATATCTCAAATTTTTGAAAAGATATTTGAGTCGAAAATCAATTTTTACGAACTTTTAGTAATGCTTTTTTAGGTTTTTATTTTTTGTAAAAAAAACTGTGAATTTGATTTTTCTCAAAATTTTACCAGATGTTAAAAACGTTATTCTTCTTTGCAAAAAATTATTTTGGAGATGAAATCATTTTTTGTTCATACAATTTTCGAGGTTACACATATTTTTTTTTCAGTTTTTTTGATTTATAAAAAAAAACCATTAGTTGGATTTTTTTTTTTAAATATATTTGTTTGGTATCACACTACAGTATATAATATTAAATTTAATTCAAGTATCTAGCGTTATTGGTTCGTGAGATATTTGGGGTTAACTAAAATGTTCAACTTTTCTTAAAACTGCTATGGTAAAAAAAACCACCCTCGCAATTTTCTTGAGAGCCTTTTCTGCATCTTTCTGCATTATTATCTGTATTACAAAATTTATTTGAAGTCGATATCTCTTCTGGTTCTTGAGCTATGGACGACGAAAAAAAAACGTCGCGAACGTACGGACGTACGAACGTACGTACACACGCACGCACAGACATCTCTCTAAAAATCTTTTATTTCGAGAGAAATGTCAAAATGTTCAATTTGACAAAACGGACCAATTACAATAACTTCCTATGGAAAGTTAATAGAAAAATGAATAAATTTATTAAATACTCCACTTATCAAAATTTAATTTTTCTATTTAAATAATTTTTACATAATAATAGTACCTGTGTCGTGTTGGTTAGTGTGTAGGACTATTACGCAAGAGGTCTTGGGATCAATCCCATCTAACGTTTTTTTTTAGGGGTACTGCCCCTTGCAAAGAATTGACAAACTCTCTAATTGTAATTCTTATCATGAATAGTGTTCTCTCAAATAAGCCATTTGGATTCGACTTAAAACTGGAAGAACCCTCCATTCCTGACAATGTTACTCTCGCACTGGAATGGTTGAGAATTGTAAGTCACTAGGCCCTAGTTCTCAATGGACTGTTGCGCCACCTAATTTATTTCCTATTTATTTATAAAATTTGCTTCATTACCTGCAATTTCATTGATTCAACGAAAAATTAATTGGCTCAAGGAAAGTATGTAATTTTTCATAAAAATAAAACCTTATCTCTAGACGAAACACTTTATACAGATTTTGAACTCTTTAAGAGTTACTTAAACTACTTTAATTAAAAGTTTCATCACTTTAAAAACGACAATTTTGTAAATGTTTGCAAACAAATTTACTCAACGAAAATTCTTCGTGACATGATAACTTTTTTTTTTTAATCATTTGACGAAATTTCATCACATTACTAAAATATTTTACAGATTTATGAAACTTTAACATCATCTTAGGAAAAACTAATTTTTTGTTATCTTCCGATACAACTTTTGATAAGCTTAACAAAAGATTACGCAACAAGAAATTAGTCGTATGAATATGTTCGTAAACTAGTTACAATTTGTCATAACTTAATCGAATTTTGTATCAAGCAACAAAAAAATTCATCACAGAAAGAAAATATCTCATTAAATAATGAAATATAACACGACTAACGGAAATGAAGGCCTGTTACTATCCCAAAATGGACTCATTCTTCCCAGTGCATCTACGTAGATTAATAAAAATAATCATTAAGTGAATGAAAAGTTCGTAAGTTAATGAATGTAAGCTATGTTAATTTATAAAAATGTTCATTGATAGAACGAAAAGTTTCATTACCTTGAAAATGAACATTACGTTGATCCATACTATATTTCATTACATTAACGAAAATAAACGTAAACTATCGACTGCAATTTACAAAAATCTATTAAAAATTCATTGATTTAACGAAAATTGCCATAAGCCAATGAATCTTTCAATGAGAATCAATGCTATTCCTTATTTTCTATATGAAAAAATTAAAAATTCAAAGAAACAAAAATAATTAACCTAACTTAAAAGATCGTAATTTTATAAATTCTGTAAGTTTATTGATAAAAGAATATCGTAAGGTGATTAATGTATAAAAATGACGCAAGATGAAAATTTTGTAAATAAAATAAAAAATTTCGTTGTTTCATAAAACGGTTCGTTAAAGTATGGATATCGTTTCGTTGAGTTACTGGTTGAAAATTAATTAAATTTTAATTGGATCAACGAAGTTTTTCGTTATATTTATGTATTTAAGGATTTGTTTGACTTTTCTTGACCTCCTCATAGAAAGTGTTAAATATCTGTCAAATATCCGTCAAATTGAAAATAATAAATCCGAGAAAAAAGTAACAAAATCCGTCCCTGTCATGTGTGTGTGTGTGTCTTCAGCTTGAATCATATAAATACCAATAGAGATGAAATCATATTATTCCGGATGTGAAACGAAATAAGGACATCATAAAATTTGCTTCTTTAGAGAACAACTCTCTGATGGGGATTGAATATTATTATGACGTATGTGCGGTGAAGATGAATAAGTGTGTCAGAAAGGAAAGGTGAAGGTAGAAATACAAAAACAAAAAAGATAGAAATACAGGAACAAAAAAAAAGATATCCTTCATCTGATTTGATTTTTTCCACTTATATTTTTTTTATTTTCTCGTCAACTTTTTTTGTTCGTTCCTCCTCTTCGAGAGCTTGAATTTCGTCCTTTTGTTTTTGTAGTTTTTATTCTTTTCTCTTTGGAAAACAAAATAAAGGAAATATTATGAAAAACATTCAGAAGGTCCTGATGTTCGTGTGTGTGTGTGTTTGATACAGAAGGTAGAAAAGTGCACAGAAGCGATTGATGTCATCCTTCTGATTAAAAATCCAAGAAAAAGATGGAAAGTAAGTATATGTGTGTGTACTTTTTTAAGATTTGTCTTCTTTTTTCTCAGCAAGGATCCTTTATATCGCACGGAATCCAAAAACTCTCAGCAGGAAAGTCTTGTTTTTTTCTTTTGGTAAGTATTGCTTTTTTATCAAAGTTCTTATATTTCATAAGAGGACTGACTTTGTAGAGTTCCTTTTTTGTGTTTTGTTGATAAATTGTCATATCGATGGGGGCGCACAACTGCTCCTTCATCGTCAACCTGCAATCTGTCAGGATATACATATATTATATGTATGATGTATATGACGTAATGTTAGGAAAAACATCAAGGATATACTTGAGTTTAGACACTCAAAACGACTATCCCTATTTATACGCTATATGTATATGTACCTTCATATGTACATACATCATGAGAAGAGGAAGTAGAACATTAGAGCTAAAAAGATATGAAGAGTGTAACCCAAGCACGTGCCCAGTAGGTTTTGAGAGCCATTGAAAATTGGAGCGTGTTATGATGAGGGGTGTGTGTTGATGGTTGAGGGAATTGGGATTGGGATTGGTGAAGGATAGCTTATGACATGCGAAAGGAAAATGTGTTTATCCAGAGTGAATTTTAGGCAATATTGCAACAACACCAGAAAAAATATATCGGATTGATGTTTTTAGTTTTTGGTATTTTTTTGTTTTTCTTCCTTGTATTGATTTTTATTTTTGTTGATAGGATATTTGTCCCTAATAGCTCGGAAGTAGGTTTAGGCTAGAAAATAGGGGTGATATGTTTAAGCGATATGCGAAAGCAAACTATGTATAGAAAGCCTCATGAAGTGGTTTATGAGTGTTGGCCCTTGGGTTGTGTGAGGCACGTGTCAAGTTCGTTTCCATTTTCTTCGTTCTTAAAGGGATTACGAAGGTCGATTGGTGTTCTTTTTTTTTTTTTTCTTATCAGATTGACCGAAAATTGATAAAGGTTGTTAGGATTTGAAAAATTATTTTAAGCTATACGAAAAAAAAAACACAACCTAACCATCAAAATTGATAAGAAATGTAATGACAACCATAATATACATTTTTTGACAGGATTGATAGGAATTTAGTGTCAATTTAAACACAATTTTCATCTACATCTTTACCACCAAATAAGTATAAAAAGTGACTGTTTTTTACCCTAAAGATAAAGGTTTATTGATGTGAACGGATTTCTGTTGAGGGGAATTATGATTTTTTTAGATCAATCAGAATTGACATCCATGAACATGATTGTCAATGAGAGTTTAAACACCATCATTATCCGTTTTGAACGATTTAAGCAGATGATTATCTTAGTGGGAGTCAATTTTAGTGACACATCAATAAATTTGACTCAGGGGTATGAAAGTTGGCCAACTCTCGGAAAAGAATTGTTTTTTGTAAAGGGGGCTAAATTTTAAGGGCCAATGTTGATTTTAAATGAAACACAAATTATTAAGGAAATTATTAACTTCCCATAGGAAGTTATTGTAATGGGTCCGATTTGTCAAATTGAAAATTTTGACATTTATCGACGTTTCAAGGTCCCTAGAGCCGAAAAAAAAGATTTTTAGAAAGACCTCTGTGCGTGCGTGTGTACGTACGTTCGTACGTCCCTACGTTTGTACGTTGACGACGTTTTTTTCGTTGTCCATAGCTCAAGAACCAGAAGAGATATCGACTTCAAATAAATTTTGTTATACAGAAAGTTGAAGAAAGGGCTCTCAAGAAAATTGCGTGGGCGGTTTTTTACCATAGCAGTTTACAAAAAGGTGAACATTTTGGTTAACCCTTAATATCTTACGAACCAAAATCGCTAGAGACTTGAATTAAATTTTATATTATATATTGTAACGTGATACCAAACAAGTATATTTTTTGAAAAAAATCCAACTAACGGTTTTTTATATACATAAATCAAAAAAAATGAAAACAAAATTTGTCAACTCGAAAATTTTACGAATACAAAATGATTTTATTTCCAAAACCATTTTGAACCACGAAAAATAAAGTTTTTAACATTTGATAAAATTTTGAGAAAAATCGAATTGACAGTTTTTTTTATAAAAAATAAAAACCTAAAAAAACATTACTCAAAGTTGGTAAAAATTGATTTTCGACTTAAATATCTTTCCGAAAATTTAAGATTATGGCTTCCAACTAATTTCATCTTATAAGAAATATTATTTTCAAAATTCGGCAAAATTTTGAGAAAAATCGAGTTGACAGTTTTTTTAAATAAAAATAAAAACCTAAAAAAAATATTAATAAAAGTTGGTAAAAATTTATTTTCGATTCAAATATCTTTTCAAAACTTTGAGATATTGGCCTTGAACTAATTTTAAAAAATATTGTTGTCAATATTCAGAAAAATTTTGAGAAAAATCGAATTGACAGTTTTGTACCCAAAAATAAAAACCTAAAAAAACATTACTCAAAATTGGTAAAAATTGACTTTCAACTCGAATATCTTTTCAAGACTTTAAGATATATGCTTTCAATTCATTTTATCTTTTAAAAACAATTTTTTCAACATTCAGTAAAATTTTGAGAAAAATCGAATTGACTGTTTTTTTACAAAAAAAAAAACTAAACAAAAATTAATAAAAGTTGGTAAAAATTGATTTTCGACTCAAATATCTTTTCAAGACTTTAAGATATTGGCTTTAAAATAATTTTTTGTTAAAAGCAATATTGTTTTCAATATTCGGTTAAATTTTGAGAAAAATCGAATTGACAGTTTTTTTTTACAAAAAATAAAAACCTACAAAAGAACAATACTAAAACTTACTAAAAATTAACTTTCGACTCAAATATCTTTTCAAAAATTAAAAATATTGGCTTCAAACTTATTTTATCTCACAGAAAATATTGTTTTCGACGTTTAGTAATTTTTTTTTTAAATCCAAAAGTCAGTTTTTTTCATAAAAAAATAAATTCTACAAAAAATAGTACAAACATTTTGTAAAAATTGATGTTCGGTTCTCGATATCTCGTGAACAATAAAAGATATTGACTTCAAATTAATTTCATTCATCCAATTTGTATTTGTATATATAAATAAAAATAAATAATTTTTTTTAAGAAATGCTACTAAAATTGGTAAAAATTGGTTTTCGAATAAAAATCTCGTTAACAAAAAAATAATTTCGAAATCAAACTATTTCATTATATGCAAAATATTATTTGTAGTTTTTAAATTTTAAAGAATAATTCAACTGAGAACTTTTTTAAAAAAACACGAAAACCTACAAACTTTTGAGCAAGACAAATTGACAGACAGGATGGGAAGTTATCAGTGTGGGTCGCATCCCAGCTGGGATTTTTTCATTTCTTTTCATTACCATAATATAAAAATAAAAATATGGGATAAATGGCCACCGTGACCTCGACGGTACACACCCATCTGATGGTCTAAATTTTAAATGACGCTGAGGTGTAATTGAGGTTCTTCTATGCCGTTAATGAGCCGAATTATCTCATCTTTAATCTCTTGAATTTTAATTGGCTTATCGACGTACACATTTTCTTTCAAATAACTTCAAAGAAAGAAGTCAACGGTGCCAATCAAGACATGATCGACGATCGTGGCGGCAATTGACATCGCCACCATTTGAGATAACACGGCCATTTAGTTTTTCGTCCACATGTATACCTTGAAATTCGGGTCATAAAAAGTTTGTTATCATCTCATGATAGCGATTACCATTCCCAGTAACTGCTCAATTTGGAAAAAATACGGCCCGATAATGCCAACAGCCCATAAGCCGTATCAAATAGTCACTCATTGTGGGTGCATTGGTTTTTCGGACAGTCACTGTTAAATTATCAATCCTCCAAATGCGTCAATCCTGCTTATTGACGAATCCACTGAAGTGAAAAGTTGCCATTTCTTGCTAACATTCTGACCATTGACGATGCTTGAGATGGTCAAGATGCTTTAGCTTTTGAGTCAATTGTACTTTGTTAGCGAGTAAATGCAAGTCTTTATGCATAACGTCTATCAACAACGAGCACGAGAAGTGCAATTGTTATGCACAACGACGGTTTGAGGTGGAAGGCTCTTCAGCCATACTATCGCCGCGAACAGGAACAATATTTTCTGCAGTGCGGGCTTTACGAGTTTGCTCTAATTTTTGTACGATTTTTCCCATTATACGCACATTTGGACGATTAAATTGACCGAAAAAAATCACGAAATCACGATATGCATTTTCATTTGAACGTCCATTTTCAAAATAAGCCTGAATAACTTTAAGGCGTTGCTCGATTGTGTATCTTTACATGGTTCAAATTGAATTAGTCTGAAATTGAGAAGTATTAGATAAAATGCTGTTAAAAAGTTGACGTTTAGGTATGGTTCCCATTTAACATCGGCCCTTAAAATGTAACCAATTAAATGGCGCCCAACTTGGGACTCACTGTTTTAAATGTTTTATCTTGGCAGTTCAGTCACGGTCCCAAAAATACAAATAGTTGAATGCAATTATCTTAGAAACTTTTCAAACACTTTTAAGGACCTCTGGACGTTTGGAAGCTATGAAATATAGCGTCTTTTTGACCATTTCCATTCTCCTCTCCTCTCAATTCAACAACATCCTCACATAAAATTCTTCTAATTCATTCAAACACATCAACTCACCAGACTATTAAACCAAAACAAACAAAAGAAAAAACGTAATGTCCTTAAGTTATAATCGGTTTATTGCGACAAAATAAAATATTTCTCTCAAAAATGAAATACAATCTGTCTCCAAATGGCTCGACCTACCTTCCTAACATACAACATACTTCAAATTGAAAAAAAAAAAAAAAAAAAAACGAAATTCTTTACAAGAGAAGCCTGATTCCAGAAAAGTGGCTTACCCTAGAGAAATATAATGTCTGACTCTACGAACATATCAAGAGGGGATTGAACGAAAGAAAAAAGTATCCTTTTATAATATTTCAACTCCACGCTGGCTGAGGCGAGAGTAAAAGGTGAAAACCAATCATATTCAAGTATTTCTCTATTCATAATTTAGAGGCAACAAATGCCACTATAAGCACATAGACATTCACCTGTCCTGTTGTACCTATAGTCCCCAAGTCTCCAGTTCCATCAGTCCTAGTTTTAGTTCCATATATGAAGAGCGGTGCCATAACCAAGGAACATAACATATAACAAAAGGCAATGAAAGAAGAAGAACTCTCTATGCCACCAAATGAATTCTTTATTTGCACCGTGCGTCCGTCGTAAGATGGGAAAAGGATGCGTTGCTTTTGTCAGAGAGACGAACAAAAACTGAAGAATGAAAATCAACGTTCCTTTCGTTCCTATTGCCGTCGTCGTCGTCGGTCGTATAGTCCTCCTTTCATCCCATATCTAATGTGTAGAAACGTTTCCGAAGCACGTTCATATATGGTAGAGTTCAAATGTGTGAAAATAGACGAAGAAGACGACGACGACTTCGACTTCGACAAGAGCGACGTAGCTTCCAAAGGAAAAACGCAACACAAAGGTATCGCAATAACTGAGGGAATTATCGGAATGTGAGAGTACATCTGTACCTACTCTGATTCTAGGATGAAGACTAAAACATTCATGAGACACCACACATATGTCTGTAGAGACGATAACAAGGACTCTACGATGAAGAAGAAGAGGCAACATCATATAACTGGTGATGCAGGAGCTCAGCTCTATAGTGATTGAGTCCTTTCGATAACAACAGCAGCCACAGAGTGTGCTATAAAAAGTAAAACCTCCCCCACAAAACGTATGTTTGCCAAATTGAATTCCATTTTCTCCTTTCTTTTCCTTTTTGCGTCTCAACTTTGAAAATCTCTATCTTTCTGTATACCTACCTACTTACATATGGTACATATATGATGATCTGATGCTTGTGCCTTGTTCCTTGTTCCTTGGTACTTGTGCTTATGCTTATGCTTGTGCACTTGTGTGACAGACATTTAACTCTTGAGCAAGTTGGTATAGCAATATAAGGAATGGTGGCAGGTGGCAGCTCAGCGGAAGAACAGATAAAATCGGAAGTGCCAAGCCAAACCAAGCGACTACGACGACCAACTACCGACCTATTTAGGAGCAGGAGGATGGATGACGACCGACGACGACGTCGAGGACGATAGAGAGTGCTCCCCAATGAAAAAGATTATTGCTCAGATCTTTAAGTGGATGATTTTGTGTGTTATCTACATACATCGTATAATGTAGAGCTACAAATACGGGAATGGGAAGAAATGAGATTTATTCTCATCCATATGTTATTCCAGGTTAACCCTGATGTCGTGTTTCTTAGGGTGGATTTTTCCAGACCATTATATCGATAAGAAATGGAAAACTAATATTTCTATTGAATCGAAAGTGGTTTGTCAATATTTCATATTTTTAAAAATGTTGGAAGTTCAAATTACCCACGACCTTAAAATGCACCAGAATACCCTTAATAACATAACTTTTGATACAAAAACCAACTTACAAAAGGTGTTTTGAAACTGAATTAAAAAAGTACTGTTTGAGTGGACTTCCAATATTTATTGAAGTCGGAAATCAAATAATAACTCTTCAGCAGCATAAAATCAACAATGTTTAACTATGAGTTAAAATTATTCTCAATTTCAAAACTATGTTAAGAAGGTAATGTTCAAATGGTCCGCCAATATTTCTTTAAGTAAAAAATCATGAACAAATTCTTGAAGAACACAAAATTAATAATATTTTACTGGAAGTTAAAATTACGACCAATCTTCAAAGGCCCAAAAAAAATGTCCGTTGTACTACAACTTTTGAAAACCAAAACTTTAAGAACCTTGTTCGCAAATAAGTTACTTTTAATCTCATTTAGATTATGAGTTTTTATTGAGTGTGAATTTTAATCAAAAAATATAAAACATTAACGTGAATTTATTCCAAATAGCCTGGCAACAGTTTTAATGTCAAACTTTTTGGAAAAATTATAACTGACATAATTGGGAGCAAAAGTTACTCTCAATCTTCGAAGGCACCTGTGCGCCATTTCATGAAAATTGACAGGTGACAATTCTACAAATTTGCCTGACAAATCTGTATTTCAGAAAATATTGACAAGTGATAATTTTAAAAAATCTTTGAATTTTGTTTCAGTTTTCATCGTTTATCGACCAATTTTTTCCTAAGTTTCCCGTGGCAATTGTCAATTAGTTACAGACAAATATATGACTTATAATTTTTAACTTCCCATAGGAAGTTATTGTAATGGGTCCGATTTGTCAAATTGAAAATTTTGACATTTCTCGACGTTTCAAGGTCCCTAGAGTCGAAATAAAAGATTTTTAGAAAGATGTCTGTGCGTGCGTGTGTACGTACGTTCGTACGTTCGCGACGTTTTTTTCGTCGTCCATAGCTCAAGAACCAGAAGAGATATCGACTTCAAATAAATTTTGTTGTACAGATAATAAGGCAGAAAGATGCAGAAAGGGCTCTCAAGAAAATTGCGTGGGTGGTTTTTTTACCATAGCAGTTTAAAAAAAAGGTGAAAATGTTGGTTAACCCTAAATATCTCATGAACCAATGACGTTAGAGACTTAATTTAAGTTTTATATTATATATTGTGACGCAATACAAAACAAGTATATTTTTGGAAAAAAAATCCAATTAACGGTTTTTTTATAAATCAAAAAAACTGAACAAAAAAATTTGTCACCTCGAAAATTTTACGACCAAAATATGATTGACATAAAACTACTTTTATTTTTCAAAAAATATTGTTGTCAACATTCAGTAAAATTTTGAAAAAAATCGAATCGACAGTTTTTGTACAAAAAATTAAAAACCGAAAAAAAAAATTTAAGAAAAGTTTGTAAAAATTGATTTTCGACTCAAATATCTTTTCAAAAATTTGAGTCAATGGCTTCTTACTAGTTTTAATTTATAAGAAATATTGTTTTCAACACAAGGAAAAATTTTGAGAAAAATCAAATTGACAGTTTTTTTACAAAAAATAAAAACCTAAAAAAAAATGTATAAAAGTTGGTAAAAATTGATTTTCGACTCAAATATCTTTTCAAAAATTTGGCTTCTTAATAATTTTTACATATAAAAAAGCACCACTAAAGGAGTCTGATGATCGGGTTGGCCCCCGTGAAATAGCTATAACTCCAGCCTATGAACTTGGTGGTAGCACACACAAGTTGTTGTTGTTTCATTCTAAATTTTCAATTGTAAATTCGGCAAGCAGCTGCCTTAACCTGCGAGTGTAAAATTTCACACAAAAACCCCTTAAAATATAAGAAATATTGTTTTCAATATTCGGTAAAATTTTGAGAAAAATCGAATTGTCAGTTTTTTTTACAAAAAATAAAAACCCTTATAAAAAAACAATGCTAAAACTTGGTAAAAATTTACTTTCGACTAAAAAAGCTTTTCAAAAATTAAAAATATTGGGTCCAAACTTATTTTATTTCACATAAAATGTTGTTTTCGATATTCAGTAATTTTTTTTATAAAAATCCAACAGTCCGTTTTTTCATAAAAAATTAAAATCTACAAAAAATAGTACTCAAATTTGGTAAAAATTGATACATATAGACAAACTTAAGCAAGACAAATCGACAGAATGGATGGGAAGTTATCAGTGTGGGTCGCATCCCAGCCTCTTTTTTGTTTCATTTCTTAAAAGAACTAACAAAACAAATTTGTCGGAAAATTCCTTTGAATTGTGGAAAAAATACTTGAAAATTCATTGTTATGACAATTTCTTTATAAAACGAAAAGATGACAATTTTCGGGTATTTTCCAACAATCTTACAGAATTGTCAAATTGTTTATGGAACAGATTTTTATAATTTTCAAGTTGTAAATTAACAAATCGTCACCTGTCACCTAACGCAATTGCCGTCGATGCTTATGCAATAGGCTTAAGGAATGTCAAATGTAATACATAAGCACCTAGTTTGAAATTGCTATAAGAAGATGTTGTTCGAGACCAATTTTGTAAGTAAAAAATCATTGAACAGCTCTTGCACACCCCAAAATCATCAATTTTGAACTGGAAGTTAAAATTACTATCGATTTTCAAACGCATCAGGAATGTCCAATGTGTAACATTTAAGAACTCGGTTGACGTTTTACACTGTGGTCCAAAATGATTTTTCTCTTTGCGAAAATCTTAACATTTGAACGAGTAAAAATATTGCTATAATTTGTTTTTGAATTCTGAAAGGAGATCTCCAAGGCTATAAAAATAGTGATTTTTAAGAAAATTCGTTTTCAGGGTGTTTCTAAATAATTAACAAAAATTAGAAAAGAGGAACTAACACATGCAAAAATTAGGTAATACTCTAAAAACAGTTAACATTTTGAGAATTTAAAACAAAAGAGTCAGTACCTATTTAATTGTTCACAGGGTGTTACTACAAACTATTTTTTTATAACAGTGGATGCATAAAAAAGACCGAATTTTTTTATATTTTAATTGTTAAAACATTATTTTTTTTACAGCCTAACATTTTTATAATTATTCTTTCTTATTTTTAAATTAAATTATTGTTATAAAATAGATAACATAGGCATAAACCACCTATTTTTAAGGGTTTAACAATTTACTAGTTAGCAATTTCCTAAATATTTAGCAATATACTAAGAAACTCCAAAGTTTTTAACTTTTATTTTAGATTTGCTAACTGGTAATTGCCTTTGATTAAAAAACAAGCATCCAAACATGTCTAAAAAGTGACAGTTTGTGTATATAAACAAAGCAAATATGCTTAAACGGATCTATTAATTGGAATTGCCAACTGTTGACAGATGTCATATGGATTAAGCAAATTGCTAACAGTTATAGCAGCCATTCTGTGATTTTAACTTTAACAAATTATAAAGAGATAAAAAGATAGTTTAAAACTAGAACAATCTTTTTTTTTAAGCTTTGTAAAAAATGGCTCTATTATTTTAGTAAATCGTTTAAAATTTTGCGCCATGCATTTTAACTAAGAGAATTGAAATCTTTAGAATCATCATCATTCTTTGTATTTAACATACTAACTACTTCTGAGCAATCATTTTTTTAGCTCTTTTTGAGATCTTTCGTGCCTTAAAGATGAAATAAGTGGATCATAAATCTTCATTTTGACATTTCCGTGAAACTTTGCAGGTATTTCGGTACCGATATCGCTTGTAGCCGTTGTTCCTTGACTCTTGTGCTTCTTCTGAAATGTCTCCTATTGGCAATATTTGATGTTTAATGGTCCAAAATTGTATAAAGTGTCTGGATATTCTGTTAATTCACCTTTAAGTAGATGGAATATTAGTGATTCCCTAAAGATATTTAAATCGCGTATCATATGACCATTTTCTGAAACAATTTTTGTTGTTATATGCACTTTGTCAGGAAGATGAGATTTGTTGGTAAAGCTAAAAGTTTCGAATATCCAGGCTATTTAGAATCGTCTTTTTTGTATGGTCCACCAAATCTTGAAATTTTGCTTCAACACAAGTTTCTGATACATGCAAGTTTGAAGGAGTGGCTTGCATTTTAGCTTCCATTGAAAACATTATAGCTTGGAAACACGTCAACGTTATGCCTTCATTCATTATATTCAAGAACATGGCAGTCACTCCATTTTGTTTTAAATTTATAATATTGTTTCTTAGTTCATGTTTGGCCTCTCATCGCTTAAATCTTTATATATGTTTTGAAACTAAGTACCAAATTTTTGAACATTTGAAACATTTATAAATGTTCAAAAAGGATTTTAATTGAAATATTCACTTTAAAGTTAAAAATTGCATCCCTCTTGTGTCGATTCTCAATACTCAATATTTCCAATATTTCTTGAATAGTCTGTTTACTGCTAGGATTATTTTACCTGCCACCAATTGTACACCTTGTTTAAGAGTAACGATAAAAACTTAATATTTCTTGCCTAGAAGGTAAAAATATATTAGTCTCTTACTTTTACCACCAATAAAACAATAAAGATATTAATTTCCTACTTTTGTCAGGTTATAAAATCAAAACAGATTAATGTTCATTATTTTCGTTCTAAAGCCATTAACATACTTATTAAAAAAAACTCTTTTAGTTTAAGAGGTATTTGTTAAGAAAGGGGCGTGAAAGCAGGTGTGATCACAAAATATTAAGGTGTTATATAATAATAATCAGTAGCTTAAAAGATCTTTTTTTTTTCAAATTGTAATTTAATAAAAAATGGGTGTGGAAGTGGGCGATTTTTTTTTGTATGATCAAGATAATAGCTTTTTAGACCACAATGGTCGATAAGAAAGTTTTAATCAAGTGTTGAGCCAACATTTCTTTAAGTCAAAATCAAAAAATATAAAAAATGGTCTGCTAATATTTTTCAATGACAAAAATTTTAGAAAAATTCTAGCTTAGATAAGAAAGTATTCTACTCTCGGCACCAAGTATGTTTACCACAATGCAACTTTTGATAATTAACTATGAAAATCTGGCTTAAATCTGGAATCTTATAAACATAATAATTTTAATCTTTATTGTAGCTGAATTTGTATAAATTTTTTCGTATACCTAAATAGATTGCACAATTTACAGAGAAATGGTATTTTCTACCTTACTACTGAAAAACTTATAACATTTATACAATAATAATATCACAGATACAAGAAGCTTTTAGAAGGAAAAGCTACATGAAAAACCTTCATTTAATTATAAACATAAGTCCTTAGTAAATTTACAACAAAACTGAAATGAGCAGAAATGAGCACTCCAAGTCAAACCATTATTACTTTTAAAATTCGTTTCTCCCTAAATTACATTTGCACACCCAACGCACATTGAACAAAGCAATAAACGAAAACACATGAAACAAGAACCAAGCTTCAGACGAAATACCCTCTTTGGGGCTTTGCAATCACTGCAATACCAGATTTGTGTAAAATTTCAATCTCTGGATCACAGAACTTCTTAAATCAATTAAGTTGATTCTAATGAAATTCACCTCACGAAGAATCTTCTCTGTTCCTAAAACCAAAAGTACCTTTAGAAAGAAGCTTCAAATCGATTGGAGCGACCAACAACAAAAACAACAACTATACTATAGGACTACGACAACGGTGATGATGATGATGACTACGACATCGACAACATACGACGACGACGACGACCCTTTGGTAAGCGAAGACTCCATGTCCCCATTTGCGGGATGATAATTACATAGCTGATTGCTTCGTAAATCGGTTTTGTCGAATATGCAATGCATATATGCATGCATATGTTTTGTAGTCTTCTTCCTTTTTCTATAGCAACCATCAGCATCAGGAGCAGCATCAGGAGTGTGATAGATATACGAGAGAGCATAGTTTTGCTGGATCGATGCTTTGGCATTGGATTTCGACAACGACGACGACGACGACGTTCTTCGTTGGTCTTATGGTCGTCGGTCGAGGCCAATAGCAATTAATGTGCAAACTAGGTGCAGGAGGATAGATTGTTTGATCCACGACCATTATTCCTTGGGAATCCTTCATTTTAATGCATTAAATTATGTAGAATGCGGTGGGGATTTTACATCAATGTAAAACCTATTAAAGGCGTTAGCTTGAAGAGTTTTGCATTTTTGTTTTCATTTGTTTCCAAGTCGTCCTTATATTCACAAAGGTAAAATGGCTTTCTAAAGGATCTTTTATAATGTTGTCTATCTACAAATGTGAATATTTCAATACTCGTAGGTATGTATGTTTACTTTTTAAAAAGGAGTGGGTTGATCAATTACTTAAAGGACCTTTTCAAGTGAATATATATATATACAGGACAAAGGTAACCATTATATAGAATCTAATCATTTTACTTATATATGCATATGGAGTATAAATGTGATTGTGGTCGCATTATTAGCTTTGATTGGCATACATATATATAACTTACCAACATTGTAATAAACATTATACAATGTACCTACATTCATATATACTTTACTTTGAATCCCACATCAATAATGAAAACCAACCGCTGCTGGATGCTGGATGCTGGATGCTGTTCCAGGGGGAGATGAAATGAACGAATGCTAATTTGGGGTTGATTGAATTTTGATGTGGATGTGGCTTTTGGAGAGGTGTTCGATGATGATTTTGATTAACTCCAGAGGATGTACATTGTACATACATATATATTAAATGTAGTAGAGAATGAAATTGAATGGAATTTACTCTTCGCCACTTAATCTTTGAGGACTTTGATGTGTAGAATTTCACATGTGTACGAACCTTCATATATTTATATACAATTATCATTTGAGAAAAAAATGCTAAAAAAAGAAAGGGGAGGAATGCAACTGGCTATTTCTCTAGAGCATAAACCATTAGAATAACAGTAAAAGAGGGTGAGACAAGAAACATTTCGACGATGTTCAAGCGACGTAAATGATCTTATGATGGTAATATCACTAATCAATCTAAATGCTCTACGTTCAATAGTGTCCAAGAGGCTTAAGTAAGTTGCAGGAGCACCAGCACAGATTTGGGAGTTATACTCAAGCTTTGGACGTATATAAGTCTTGTAGATAACAGCCAGATCAGAGGGGGATCACCTTAGAAAACCCAAACATCTAGCAGCATTTTTGGCGACATCGCGTATGTGATCGTTCCACAAAAGGTGGTTGGTGATAAACATACCGAGAATATCGAGATGTTCAGTCTCCTCGATGCAAGTGCCATCTATGGATAATGGTTTATCTCGCTTAAACGATACAAGACAGCATTGGGTTTTCGAAGCATTAAATTCCACGCGGTTTTTTATTCCCCATTGTACAATGCTGTTTAGGTCGGAATTTAATGAGTTTTTCATATTTTGCCGTTGCAGTTCCACATCCGAAGAAGAGGGATGTGAATCTGAAAACGAATATGAAAAACTAAAGCTGGCCATAGACGGTGAACATGTTGGTGTGATTTGTTGGTGTTGGGCTGAAAATTATTCGTGTATGGGCATGTTGGCCAACAAATCCACGGTTTATGAAATATTTTATAAACCGTGAAGTTGTGGCGTACATGTTGGCTGTGTATGGGCAAGTTCACAACACGTTTTGAAGTTTATCAATTTCGTCGTGTATGGCGTTGTGGGACAACAATTCGTCATTTGTGTTGTTATTTTCATTGAATTAACATGTCATTATCAATCATGCTATTGCATCATCCGCATTTCTATCGCACGTCTTGACTTCACGACCGTCACACAAAAAATGAAGTTTATAAACATGTTGGGCCGTGTATGGCGAAGCGCTGCCCAACAAATCACACCAACATGTTCACCGTCTATGGCTAGCTTAAGAGAACTATCGTCGGCGAAACAATGTATTGGATTAGAAGTTGCAGAAAGGAGATCATTAATAAAAATGAGAAAGAGTGTTGGAGATAGAACAGAGCCCGGGGGCACACCAGCATTTATTTTATGGTTTTCAAACTTGAATCCATCCAATTCAACTTGTATTGAACGATTCGAAAGGTAATTACTAATCCAATGAAGGAGGGATTCATGAAGACCGAAAAGAAGCATTTTCGATAAGAGAGCCTGATGCCAAACCCTATCAAATGCTTTTGAAATATCAAGTGCAATAATCTTACTTTCTCCAAAACGATGTAAAGATTTGCTCCACTGTTCGGTGAGATGAACCATGAGATCACCAGTGGACCTATTGCTGCGAAAGCCGTATTGTCGGTCATTAAGAAACTTTCGATCTGTTATGGCCTTTTCAGAATTAAAGATCAATATAAGAAATATTAGTTGTTTTTATTTGATCTCTTAGTTTTCGAATGAATCTTAAAATTAAAATTATATATGACAAACTCAGCTCATAATATATAAAAAAAATAAAAAGTATTATTGAATCAAAGTAAATTTAAAACAGGTACTCTTACAACTCGGCCATCCTGACCATTTTGATCGACTCGATCAAGTTGTAAATGTTAGAATTTTACAATCAAATTTAAAAATTATTTTAAAAAATTAAATAAAAAACAAAAAAATAAAATTATTTTAAAAGAATGTGATATACCTAATCTAAATGTATTACCTTTCTGAACTAGAATTCAAACTATGTGAATCCCTCCAATCAACCCAGGAACGTATACGTGAGGCTTCAATTACACCGTCATAAGGAATTTGAGTTAACTGACAATTTTCAATATCTCTGATTACGTATCGATCATTTGGGAGAGCTTTATGCACTTTGTATGGACCGCGGAATTTAGGGATAAATTTCTTGTTACTACCAGCTGTTGTATCAATGTTTCGAATCATTACAAAATCTCCTTCTGAAAATGTTACGTGTGGTTTATGCACATTTGCATAGTATTCAGACATTTTTTGTTGATGCAACTCTATACTATCGCAAGCTTTCTTTCGTAATGCAGCTAAGTCATGTTCAGAAGTCAAAAATAGTTTTTCGTCTAAATATTCAGAAAGTGTGTCAACATCACGTCCACGTTGGTTTACACCATATAATAATTGACAAGGGGAAACACTAGTAGTAGAATGAATAGAGTTATTAAGAGCGTATTCAACTCTTATCAAAAGTTTTGACCAATCGGAATGTTGAATTGGTTCAGTTATTTTAGCTAACATCGACTTAAGAATGCGGTTGACACGCTCAACCTGACCATTAGCTTGGGGTGAGGCTGTGGCTATTTTAACATGTTCAATATTGTTTTGAAGTAAATATGAACCAAATTCAATTGACGAAAAACATGAACCACGATCACTAATAACTCGACGAGGTCGACTATAATATTCGAAATACTTATCTAGGCAAGCACATACTTCTTTAGTACTTGTTGAATTTACTGAATATAATTTTACATGTTTTGTAAAAGCATCTACAATGACAAAAATGTGTTTTCTTTTAGAAATAATTGACGGGAGAGGTCCAAAATGATCAACATGAATGGTATCGAATGGTATAGGCTTTTTTGGAATTTGGTGAAGAGTGCGATTGGAAGAATGTGTTGGCACAGAAAACGTTATACACTGAACACAATTTTTTACATACTTTTCAATTTTTTCTTTCATTTTTGGAAACCAGTAGTGTAATTTAATTTGATCTAGACATTTCGAAACACCCATATGACAAAGTTTTTCATGAGACAACCTTATAATTTGTGATTCCATTTCTTTCGGGACATATAACAATAAACTTCCATTATCCAACTTTCGGTAAACTAAGCCATCATCAAGAACAAATTTTGGAACTTCTTCTTTTTCTAACCGATCCCGTATTCGAACAATATCATCATCTCTGTTTTGAGTTATTTGCAATTGCATGTCTATATCATCCGGATTAATTACTGAAATAACTTGTTTAAGTTTTTTGGAAGTTTGAACACAAGCTGAAGGATAGCGACTCAAAGCATCAACATGACCCATTAAAAGGCCACTTCTGTGTTGAATACTGTAATCATAGTTCTCAAGTTCAAGTGCCCAACGAGCTATTCGAGCATTAACACTTTTACGGTTCAATGTCATTGTAAGAGAGTTACAGTCCGTTACAATCTTAAATGGAATACCCTCTAAATACACACGAAACTTTCGTAACGAATATATTATTGCTAGGGTTTCCAATTCGAAACTATGAAATCGAGACTCAGAAGCAGTTGTACGTTGTGAAAAATATGCAACTGGATGAAATTTGTTATCATCTTGTTTTTGCATAAGTATTCCCCCAAAACCATCAGCACTTGCATCACAATGCAATTCTGTATCGCGTTTTGGGTTATACAATGCCAAAACCGGTGACGTTATTAACTTATCCCTTAAATTAGAAAATGCTGAAAGGCATAAATCATCGAAAACAAATTTAACACCTGGTTTTAAAAGATTCCGTAATGGCATAGCGATATGTGAAAACGACGGGACAAACCGGCGGAAATATGAAAATAAACCTAAACATTTTTGGACTTGATCTAAATTTTTCGGAATGGGAAGATGCTTTATATTTTCAATATGTCTATTATTGGGACGAACACCCTTTTCATTGATGGAGAATCCCAAAAAATCTATTTCATTATAGCCGAATTGGCACTTTTTGAATTTAAGTTCAAGTCGAAATTCAGCAAGTCGTCGTAATAATCTTTGAAGTACATCTAAATGTTCCGAAATAGTTTTGGTAGCAATTGTTATATCATCCATATATACAACAACAGTCCCTTCATTAATAAATGGACGTAAAATATTATTAATGAATCGTTGAAATACTGCAGGTGCATTTTTTAAACCAAAAGGCATTTGCAAATATTCAAATTGTCCATCTGGGGTTACAAATGCTGTATATTTAATTGAATTTTCTGAGACTTTTACTTGGTGAAACCCATTTTTTAGATCCAAAGTTGTAAAATATGCCATGCCTTCCAATTTCTCTAGACAGTCATCAATAAGAGGTAATGGATAACTATCCCTTACCATAATTTTATTCAGAGGTCGATAGTCAACACACATTCGTTTCTCGCCACATTTTTTTGAAACTAGAACAATTGGAAATGCATAGGGAGAATTACTAGGTCGTATTTGTTTATTTTTCAAAAGGTCGCTAATAATATCCCTGACAATACGCCGATCTTCATAAGAAAGTCTTCTAGGTGCTGAGCTTATTGGAATATCGGAAGTCAAATGAATTTTCATTTCATATTTCTCTTCATTAGAGGTTGGAATATTTGAAAGGTCAAGGTAATTAGTCTCAATAATTGTCTGAATCTCTTTCCGATAAAATTGATTCAAATTAACATTTATATCTATACGTTCTGAAAACATTTTATCTACTTCAATTGCAAAAATGTGCGGAACAAAATGATCGATACCTAACAAAGTATTGGTCGATGCAACATGATTTGTATCATTCATGTTCGAAGGTTGACATAGATCACAAGTAGTTAAAAGATTTGAATTCTCATTTTCAGTGGAACTATACACACAATGCAACACTTTATTTGATATTTTAATTTTATTTTTATTCGAATCATCCAAAATTTCAACATTTGTTTTGGGAATTTTATTAAAAGTTAAATCAATTATCATAAATTTTATATTAAAAATATTTAAAAAGTCCCGACCCAACAAAAGTGGATATGGAATAACTGAATCAGGAACAACAAAGATATTAATTAAGTTAGTTAACTTGCGAAACGAAATTTTAATTTGAATTTTTCCAAATGTACATAATTTTAAATTTCCCAATCCTTTATAACCAGAATATTGAGTCCATTGGTTAACTAAATCATTTGGAACAGCAGATTTTCTCATTAAACTAATCGGACTACCAGAATCAAATAAAGAAACGAAAGTATTGCATCTATGCATAGAACCATTAATCAAAAAGGTAACACTTACATCATTTATTTCGGAAATATGATTGTTAGCTTCTCTATTTGTATTTTCGATATTCTTCAACTGGAAATCATCTACTAGGGCCACTCGTTTAGTAAGTTTTTTTGGACAGTCCTTTAAAATATGTTCTTTAGAACCACAACGAAAACATGAACCTTTTTCTCGTTTGGGATGAGGACATGAACTTGCAAAATGCCCAACATTTGAGCAATTGTAACACAGTATCTTGGAATTATCAAAGCTCGGTTTCAAAACTGGTGCTTTTGTCTTAGTTGCGTTTGTTGTAGACGGGGTCTTAATTGATGCTTCATTTGATTCTCGTTGACTACGTAATTGGCTATAGCGATGTGATAGTTGTTTGAGATGTTGTATATTAGAAGCCGGATACAACACAGCAATGTTCACAGAATTATCTTGAAACCCCTCTATTATAAATTGAATGACTTGCAATTCATCAATATTCGCACGTGCTGCCAACTCTTGCATTTTGAGAATATATCCCATAACAGAGAGTTTCGAAGAACGGAAAGTGGTTTTTCGTAATTTGTCAATCACTTCTGAAACAGTATACGCATGACCAAAATTTGACAAAAAATTGTTACGGAATTGAAGATAATTAGTAGAATTATCCACACGAAGAAACAATTCAGCAGCAGAATCCGTTTTCATCAAACGTCGGATTGATTTAAGGCGGTAAACATCGTCACCATTTACCGAATCACAAGCTCGTTCGAAATTTTCTAGCCATTTACGGGCATCATAAGCTTCATCACCAGCAAATGGAGTAATATAATGTTGGATATCTTCGAACTTTGCGTTAGCCAAAACATTCGGAGTGGAAGCCAGTTCTTGTTGCAATTGTTTCAACCGACGTCGTTTTTCCAAAACTCTAAGCTGTGCATCAATATCAGCTTCTTCTTCTTCTAAAGATGCAAACTGGATTGCACGATCAAATACATCTTCTTCATTATTTCCGGAATTATCTGAATTTTCATTTTCGACGGAATTGTTATCCCTTTGATTTAACTCCCTGAATTTTTCATTGTACAGCTTCCGCAATTGCGTCAATGTAGCTGTTGTTGAAAAATCAACGTTTTGCTCCTTGAGCCAATCTTGGATTTCAGATTTGTTCATTATCAGAATTCTTTATAATATAGGTAAATATTAATAAACAATTTTCGGAACTATCCCACTTCTGAAGTTGTTATGGCCTTTTCAGAATTAAAGATCAATATAAGAAATATTAGTTGTTTTTATTTGATCTCTTAGTTTTCGAATGAATCTTAAAATTAAAATTATATATGACAAACTCAGCTCATAATATATAAAAAAAATAAAAAGTATTATTGAATCAAAGTAAATTTAAAACAGGTACTCTTACAGATCTTCGAGATATTTCTTGAGCTGATAATTAATCAGCGTTTCCATGACCTTGGAAAGAAGTTACGTAAGTGCTATTGCTTGGTAATTAGACGGTGAGGAAGATTCGCCTTTTTTGGGAATAGACTGGACAAATGCGGTTTTCCATCCGCTCGGAATGAGACCTGAGGAGTAGGAGAGATGAAAAAGTTTACGCAGTGGTTTTGCCAGCGTTGAAGAACACCTCCTCAGAACAATAGCGGGGATACCATCCGGACCAGCGGATTTGTGTATGTTAAGATCTTTTAGGATTCTCGCCACAGTACGAGTGCGAAAAAAGATTGGCCCCATAGAATCACTAACGCGCTCCATGACAGGCGGAGTCATAACACTCACTGGCAGCGTTGAACTGGCGGCGAACAGCCTAAAGAGCTAACAAATGGAGTGTCATTGACAACGAGCGTATAGGAACCGAGGAAGAGGGAGAATTCCTCGTATTTTTTACAAATGACCACAAATTTTAACTGCCTTTGGGACATTGCAGTGTTTTTTGTCGTAATTTTTGGTCATGTAAAAATTTGGTCAGTCGAATATGGACGTTGCAGGCCTTCCTGGCTTGCTTGAACTTATTCCGGTTTTCCTCAGTTGGATTGGCTTTAAAACAACGGAATCTTACCTTCTTGACCCTAATAACCTCTTTACACCTCGCATCGAACCATGCGTTTTCCTTAGGTCTGATGCTTTTAACCCTATTCGGGAAAAAAGTTCTCATTCCCAGTAAAATCAAACTTGTGATCATATCAGCGCTGGCGTCAACGTCACTATCGAAGAAGCATAGTGATCAGTTAAAGATCCTAAAATAATTAAAAAAAACACCAATCTTAATCGAAATCCATTAAACCTGGAAGACACAATTTTTTCAATAAAAGTGAGAATATCGAAAAATGTTTTTAATTTTCTTCGTAAAATGTCAGAATTTTGAGTCAGAAATACAAAATTGCTACAAAAGTAGCAAAAAAAAAAACGTTAGAACTCACTTCTAGAGCAAGAGCCCGGGCCTGCCAGACATACCTCATTTTATAAAAGCTGAAAGTTTGTGTATGTGTGCCTCTAGTACAGGTAAGAACGATCCCCAACCATGGTATCTGGGTAGTGGTTCCTTTGGCAGATAACTGGTAGCAAAGGTGCATAAAATTCCATCTAACTTACCTTATTTTATAAAACTCAATTTTTTTATATTTCATTCGTAACAACACCAAAATTCGCTTTCCTCATTGCCAGACACCTGGCATGGTTCCAACCCCCTGCCAGACACCCCTAAACTATAATAGTTTGTAATTCAATTTACGTTATATTATAAAAGCTAAATTTAATATATGTATGTATGTTTTTTGGGGAGCTATTAAACGATGTTTCCTTAGCAGCCAGACAATTTCGAGGGTTCTATCATCCTGCCAGACACTTTGAATTGAGCAGAAGTTGCAAGAGCGCGGAGCATATGTAGTAGTCGGTGCACGCGAAACAGAGCATTCAATCGCAATTTTATTGCGATATTTTACTGCACATCAGTTGTTTATGCTGTATTATTCGGTGAACAGTTATATACAGAATGTTGTCTGTAAAAAAATGTAATGTACTAATTGTAAGTGTTACCGATGTTTTTTTAATTATTTTTTTCCATTTAACGTACATATTTTTTAAATTGCCCCTATCGCCTAAACTGGGGGAGTTAGACCCCCCCTCCCATAGTAAAAAATGCTTGTTTTTAACTGTTCTATACGAATCCGTCATTAAACTTTGTCGCCTGAGTTATCGTACTCTCCCCAAAGATCGCAATAAACCGAATGCTCTGTTTCGCTTGCACCGACTACTACATATGCTCCGCGCTCTTGCAACTTCTGCTCAATTCAAAGTGTCTGGCAGGATGATAGAACCCTCGAAATTGTCTGGCTGCTAAGGAAACATCGTTTAATAGCTCCCCAAAAAACATACATACATATATTAAATTTAGCTTTTATAATATAACGTAAATTGAATTACAAACTATTATAGTTTAGGGGTGTCTGGCAGGGAGTTGGAACCATGCCAGGTGTCTGGCAATGAGGAAAGCGAATTTTGGTGTTGTTACGAATGAAATATAAAAAAATTGAGTTTTATAAAATAAGGTAAGTTAGATGGAATTTTATGCACCTTTGATACCAGTTATCTGCCAAAGGAACCACTACCCAGGTATCATGGTTGGGGATCGTTCTTACCTGTACTAGAGGCACACATACACAAACTTTCAGCTTTTATAAAATGAGGTATGTCTGGCAGGCCCGGGCTCTTGGACTATTCCAGTCAACTGAGATCTAAAATTCCTAAGACTCAAAAATGATTTAAAACCTAGATATAATTAGATGTGAAAAATGCTCGAGTTCAAAATGTTTTTAAAATTAAGTTCCAAAGATAAACCGAGAATTACCAGATCGAAATTTTAATTTATTTTAAAACTTCGTCAAGAAATCGGTGCTTAAAGTCATAGAGAAAAAGATATGTTCAATTTAGAAATTGTGCAAATCATGTTCTCGTTTTCTAAGAAAAACGAAACAAAGATCCTTCTGGCCTAAGACTTAATTGCTTCTCTTGATAGACCATTTGCTCGCATAGATTTGTGCTTTTAGTAGCGATTAATCTCTTCTTCGTTGGGTTTGAAATTAGTATTGGACGGGTTGAAATATGATATTCACAAAATAAACGATGGTGTGCCCCAGGGCTCCGTTTTGTCTCCGACGCTCTTCCTTATTTTTATAAATTATCTTTTGTCTGAAACTTCTAACCCACTAAATTGTTTCGCTGACTACAGTACCCTCAGCTTTTTATATTCGTTTTTAGATTCTCATCCTTGTTCTTTGGATGTGGACTACCAACGGCAGCGTATGATAAGCTCATTAAATTCTGATCTTGACAGCATTGTTCAATGGGGAATCAAAAACCATGTAAAATGTAATGCTTCGAAAACTCAATGCTGTCTCCTGTCGCAAGAGTATTGAAAAAAGAGCTCTAAAAATGATTGGATATCGTTCCCTTACCGAGACTTTTGTTTCTCTTGAACACCGCCGCAAGGTATCATGCCTGTCATTGTCTTATCGTTAATTTTATAAACAATGCTCTATTGAAATAGCCAGTTGCATTCCTCCCCTTAAGGGGGTATTCTGGTCTAGAGACATGAATTTTTGGTAATTATTGAAGTGCTGTAAAAAAAAGCAAGCAATATTTTTACCATCAATTTTTTTATACATTATTTATTCACATTAGAAGTATACAAAAAAAAATAAAAAAGTAAAAAAAATTCAAAATTCCGTTAGTTATCAGCTGATGGAGTGGTGCGTCTCAAAAATTTGGTGCGTGACCATACCCACGATTTTAACTCTCCTAGTAATCTGAAATCAAAAAGTAAAAAAGATTATTAATCTACAATAATGTCGCAATGTCTGGAACTACGGAAAAGTTACAACATTTTTTTTTACAAAATGGCGACTGCCTAAAGAAAAAAAAATGTTTGTACCACTTTTTTGAACATTCTTTGATTTGTTAAAAATAGTAAAAATGAAAATTTGGGAATGGCTGACAAGTCTTTAAAGAAGACTCTCTTAAAATTTCAAGTAAATCGGTTCGGCAGAACCTGAGAAATCGTGGGTATCAGATTCAAAAAGACAGTTCTGAGAAAAACGCGTTTAAAGTTTCAAGTAAAATTTTTGCAGTCTAAGTCATAAAATTATATTTTTAACTTACATTTATTCAATCTGCCATTCCTGCTGCATACATCGGACCTTCCTCGCGACTTTAAAAAAAACTATTTTCGGCGTTCCTGTTTTCTATTCGAGCAGTTCTGGCCTCCTTTGATGAGCTGGATGCTCGTATCTCGGAGCGGTCAATCCGGGCGTTGTCTCGTCTGATAGCAAATGCATGCGCTTCTGGACCAATTTTCACTCCTATAATCGTCATCATCTTCAATATCGGTATAAAGCCTTCATTAAAAATACATACAGCAATAAATGTTGCAATTCCAATGATCTGAGACCAAGAGAATCTTAAGGGAATAGTAAATAACTTCCTCTTATACAAATTCGTAGTACGTATGTGCTATCTTATGTCTTTCTTAAGAAGACAAACAATTTATTCATCTTCTGATACCTTCGACTAATTCCGCCAGGCGGAGTGCAACGCCACCGCAAGATACAAAAAGTCCAAGATAATCAAATATGCTTTGAACATTTATAAAGCCCATGGACACAAAGTCCGTAAAAAAATAATAACCTTAAAATATTTGTTTTTAGTTTCTTTTTTTTTTATTTTTATTATTTTTTTATTTTTGTCATTTTTTTACTTTGATGAAAAAAACGCCAGAAATGTGGAGGACAAAATTTCAAAAAAAAAATGGAAATCCTTGGGTTTTCCCCTAAAAGCCAGATTTTTAAGTACCATTTTTATCCAGGACAAAAATTGGTGTAATTTCAGCAAGTTCTTATTTTTTAAAGAACTAACTTTTTGCTTAATTGCACTTTCTCTTCGTTTCAAAAATATATGTCTATATTTAAAATTAGTCACCCCTTCCCTTTCTCTTCTAAAAATCTAGGCAGTCGTTTTCTCTTTCATTTAAGCTGTAAGAGTACCTGTTTTAAATTTACTTTGATTCAATAATACTTTTTATTTTTTTATATATTATGAGCTGAGTTTGTCATATATATAATTTTAATTTTAAGATTCATTCGAAAACTAAGAGATCAAATAAAAACAACTAATATTTCTTATATTGATCTTTAATTCTGAAAAGGCCATAACAACTTCAGAAGTGGGATAGTTCCGAAAATTGTTTATTAATATTTACCTATATTATAAAGAATTCTGATAATGAACAAATCTGAAATCCAAGATTGGCTCAAGGAGCAAAACGTTGATTTTTCAACAACAGCTACATTGACGCAATTGCGGAAGCTGTACAATGAAAAATTCAGGGAGTTAAATCAAAGGGATAACAATTCCGTCGAAAATGAAAATTCAGATAATTCCGGAAATAATGAAGAAGATGTATTTGATCGTGCAATCCAGTTTGCATCTTTAGAAGAAGAAGAAGCTGATATTGATGCACAGCTTAGAGTTTTGGAAAAACGACGTCGGTTGAAACAATTGCAACAAGAACTGGCTTCCACTCCGAATGTTTTGGCTAACGCAAAGTTCGAAGATATCCAACATTATATTACTCCATTTGCTGGTGATGAAGCTTATGATGCCCGTAAATGGCTAGAAAATTTCGAACGAGCTTGTGATTCGGTAAATGGTGACGATGTTTACCGCCTTAAATCAATCCGACGTTTGATGAAAACGGATTCTGCTGCTGAATTGTTTCTTCGTGTGGATAATTCTACTAATTATCTTCAATTCCGTAACAATTTTTTGTCAAATTTTGGTCATGCGTATACTGTTTCAGAAGTGATTGACAAATTACGAAAAACCACTTTCCGTTCTTCGAAACTCTCTGTTATGGGATATATTCTCAAAATGCAAGAGTTGGCAGCACGTGCGAATATTGATGAATTGCAAGTCATTCAATTTATAATAGAGGGGTTTCAAGATAATTCTGTGAACATTGCTGTGTTGTATCCGGCTTCTAATATACAACATCTCAAACAACTATCACATCGCTATAGCCAATTACGTAGTCAACGAGAATCAAATGAAGCATCAATTAAGACCCCGTCTACAACAAACGCAACTAAGACAAAAGCACCAGTTTTGAAACCGAGCTTTGATAATTCCAAGATACTGTGTTACAATTGCTCAAATGTTGGGCATTTTGCAAGTTCATGTCCTCATCCCAAACGAGAAAAAGGTTCATGTTTTCGTTGTGGTTCTAAAGAACATATTTTAAAGGACTGTCCAAAAAAACTTACTAAACGAGTGGCCCTAGTAGATGATTTCCAGTTGAAGAATATCGAAAATACAAATAGAGAAGCTAACAATCATATTTCCGAAATAAATGATGTAAGTGTTACCTTTTTGATTAATGGTTCTATGCATAGATGCAATACTTTCGTTTCTTTATTTGATTCTGGTAGTCCGATTAGTTTAATGAGAAAATCTGCTGTTCCAAATGATTTAGTTAACCAATGGACTCAATATTCTGGTTATAAAGGATTGGGAAATTTAAAATTATGTACATTTGGAAAAATTCAAATTAAAATTTCGTTTCGCAAGTTAACTAACTTAATTAATATCTTTGTTGTTCCTGATTCAGTTATTCCATATCCACTTTTGTTGGGTCGGGACTTTTTAAATATTTTTAATATAAAATTTATGATAATTGATTTAACTTTTAATAAAATTCCCAAAACAAATGTTGAAATTTTGGATGATTCGAATAAAAATAAAATTAAAATATCAAATAAAGTGTTGCATTGTGTGTATAGTTCCACTGAAAATGAGAATTCAAATCTTTTAACTACTTGTGATCTATGTCAACCTTCGAACATGAATGATACAAATCATGTTGCATCGACCAATACTTTGTTAGGTATCGATCATTTTGTTCCGCACATTTTTGCAATTGAAGTAGATAAAATGTTTTCAGAACGTATAGATATAAATGTTAATTTGAATCAATTTTATCGGAAAGAGATTCAGACAATTATTGAGACTAATTACCTTGACCTTTCAAATATTCCAACCTCTAATGAAGAGAAATATGAAATGAAAATTCATTTGACTTCCGATATTCCAATAAGCTCAGCACCTAGAAGACTTTCTTATGAAGATCGGCGTATTGTCAGGGATATGATTAGCGACCTTTTGAAAAATAAACAAATACGACCTAGTAATTCTCCCTATGCATTTCCAATTGTTCTAGTTTCAAAAAAATGTGGCGAGAAACGAATGTGTGTTGACTATCGACCTCTGAATAAAATTATGGTAAGGGATAGTTATCCATTACCTCTTATTGATGACTGTCTAGAGAAATTGGAAGGCATGGCATATTTTACAACTTTGGATCTAAAAAATGGGTTTCACCAAGTAAAAGTCTCAGAAAATTCAATTAAATATACAGCATTTGTAACCCCAGATGGACAATTTGAATATTTGCAAATGCCTTTTGGTTTAAAAAATGCACCTGCAGTATTTCAACGATTCATTAATAATATTTTACGTCCATTTATTAATGAAGGGACTGTTGTTGTATATATGGATGATATAACAATTGCTACCAAAACTATTTCGGAACATTTAGATGTACTTCAAAGATTATTACGACGACTTGCTGAATTTCGACTTGAACTTAAATTCAAAAAGTGCCAATTCGGCTATAATGAAATAGATTTTTTGGGATTCTCCATCAATGAAAAGGGTGTTCGTCCCAATAATAGACATATTGAAAATATAAAGCATCTTCCCATTCCGAAAAATTTAGATCAAGTCCAAAAATGTTTAGGTTTATTTTCATATTTCCGCCGGTTTGTCCCGTCGTTTTCACATATCGCTATGCCATTACGGAATCTTTTAAAACCAGGTGTTAAATTTGTTTTCGATGATTTATGCCTTTCAGCATTTTCTAATTTAAGGGATAAGTTAATAACGTCACCGGTTTTGGCATTGTATAACCCAAAACGCGATACAGAATTGCATTGTGATGCAAGTGCTGATGGTTTTGGGGGAATACTTATGCAAAAACAAGATGATAACAAATTTCATCCAGTTGCATATTTTTCACAACGTACAACTGCTTCTGAGTCTCGATTTCATAGTTTCGAATTGGAAACCCTAGCAATAATATATTCGTTACGAAAGTTTCGTGTGTATTTAGAGGGTATTCCATTTAAGATTGTAACGGACTGTAACTCTCTTACAATGACATTGAACCGTAAAAGTGTTAATGCTCGAATAGCTCGTTGGGCACTTGAACTTGAGAACTATGATTACAGTATTCAACACAGAAGTGGCCTTTTAATGGGTCATGTTGATGCTTTGAGTCGCTATCCTTCAGCTTGTGTTCAAACTTCCAAAAAACTTAAACAAGTTATTTCAGTAATTAATCCGGATGATATAGACATGCAATTGCAAATAACTCAAAACAGAGATGATGATATTGTTCGAATACGGGATCGGTTAGAAAAAGAAGAAGTTCCAAAATTTGTTCTTGATGATGGCTTAGTTTACCGAAAGTTGGATAATGGAAGTTTATTGTTATATGTCCCGAAAGAAATGGAATCACAAATTATAAGGTTGTCTCATGAAAAACTTTGTCATATGGGTGTTTCGAAATGTCTAGATCAAATTAAATTACACTACTGGTTTCCAAAAATGAAAGAAAAAATTGAAAAGTATGTAAAAAATTGTGTTCAGTGTATAACGTTTTCTGTGCCAACACATTCTTCCAATCGCACTCTTCACCAAATTCCAAAAAAGCCTATACCATTCGATACCATTCATGTTGATCATTTTGGACCTCTCCCGTCAATTATTTCTAAAAGAAAACACATTTTTGTCATTGTAGATGCTTTTACAAAACATGTAAAATTATATTCAGTAAATTCAACAAGTACTAAAGAAGTATGTGCTTGCCTAGATAAGTATTTCGAATATTATAGTCGACCTCGTCGAGTTATTAGTGATCGTGGTTCATGTTTTTCGTCAATTGAATTTGGTTCATATTTACTTCAAAACAATATTGAACATGTTAAAATAGCCACAGCCTCACCCCAAGCTAATGGTCAGGTTGAGCGTGTCAACCGCATTCTTAAGTCGATGTTAGCTAAAATAACTGAACCAATTCAACATTCCGATTGGTCAAAACTTTTGATAAGAGTTGAATACGCTCTTAATAACTCTATTCATTCTACTACTAGTGTTTCCCCTTGTCAATTATTATATGGTGTAAACCAACGTGGACGTGATGTTGACACACTTTCTGAATATTTAGACGAAAAACTATTTTTGACTTCTGAACATGACTTAGCTGCATTACGAAAGAAAGCTTGCGATAGTATAGAGTTGCATCAACAAAAAATGTCTGAATACTATGCAAATGTGCATAAACCACACGTAACATTTTCAGAAGGAGATTTTGTAATGATTCGAAACATTGATACAACAGCTGGTAGTAACAAGAAATTTATCCCTAAATTCCGCGGTCCATACAAAGTGCATAAAGCTCTCCCAAATGATCGATACGTAATCAGAGATATTGAAAATTGTCAGTTAACTCAAATTCCTTATGACGGTGTAATTGAAGCCTCACGTATACGTTCCTGGGTTGATTGGAGGGATTCACATAGTTTGAATTCTAGTTCAGAAAGGTAATACATTTAGATTAGGTATATCACATTCTTTTAAAATAATTTTATTTTTTTGTTTTTTATTTAATTTTTTAAAATAATTTTTAAATTTGATTGTAAAATTCTAACATTTACAACTTGATCGAGTCGATCAAAATGGTCAGGATGGCCGAGTTGTAAGAGTACCTGTTTTAAATTTACTTTGATTCAATAATACTTTTTATTTTTTTATATATTATGAGCTGAGTTTGTCATATATATAATTTTAATTTTAAGATTCATTCGAAAACTAAGAGATCAAATAAAAACAACTAATATTTCTTATATTGATCTTTAATTCTGAAAAGGCCATAACAAAGCAAAATTTTATTTTCAAAATTGTGGACTCCCTTTTAATAGCTTAAAATAATAACATACATTTACTTATTGCTATAACTACTTGTCTAGCAATTGAGATCTAGAAGCTGAAATAATTTCTTTTCCTGCTTAGATTTGCATAACAAGTTCAAATTATGATTTTCTCTAAAGAATTAGTTTTCAAAATGTTATTCAATCCTAGAATATGAAAAGTTCAAAGAGCTGTCAAAGTTCATTTAAAAATAAAACTTGGTAGAAAATCTAATAAATTGAAATGAAGACATAATTTTCTCAACCTGACAGCTGTCATTCAATTTGCCAAAATATTATGCCAAGGATGGTGTTCACATTGTACTCCTTATAGCCTTATAGGTTACTCATTTTGACGTTTTATCATATTTTAAAATGAGAGAGAGAGAGAAAGCAGGCATCGATTTTTATAACGAGTGGGAGTGAGATACAAATTCCGTTGCTCAAAAGAGTCCAATTTGAACTTTGTTCCAACAAAAATAAACATCTGCATATTTGACATGAAATGATTTGTATTTTGTTTCCAGGGTAAAATGTATAAATGCTAGAATTTTCCCTTATTTTAACCATTATATAACAATTTAAAAAATAATGTGGTAACCCCACTTGTCATGGTTACTATAAAAAAATAAAAAAAACACCAATGGCTGTCATAAATTGTCATAATCTATTTGCTCGCTTCGGTAACCCTGTTCTTAGTTTCCTTCTATCGATTGAAAGACAAAACGGTTTTTCTTTTTCCATGTTATCAACATTTTAAACTCTCGATTTATTTTTTAAATTTTGTTCCTTTACTCGTAGGGCTTGACAATTTCAAGAAAAAATAAATTAAGTTTTAAATACTTAAGCAGAATTGACAGCATTTCAACGTTATTTGCACTTACCACATTTTCTGAATGTCAAAAATTAATTAACAATCATACAAAATTAAGCTTCATTTCATCACAATCTTTACAAGTCAATATCAGATCTTAATTCCCTTTGTAATAATTTACAAGCGGAAGGACATTATGTACATTTCATACGAATATACAAAATAATGTATGTATGTTTTTTGAAAGGTAAATCCGATTACAAATTAATTATACATATGTATAAAAAGAAATATCATGCAATCACTTTGACGTGGGTAGGTGGGATTATAAATAAGTAATAATAATGATTATTCGCCTTGGCGACATCGACGATTCCATTGATTTTTATGCGATGTAAATAAGATGATAACAAACAGAAAAAATGGCAAAAAATTGACCACTTAAAATACTCTCTTTTTTACGATTTTATATATGTAAGAAGTTAACGGAAAACAAAATAAGATAAATATCTGATGCGTGTATTAAAGCTATCGACACATCGAACATTTTCATTCAATTTTATAATCGAATCCGATGAAATGTTAAAAACACATTTCATGTAAAAATTGTTTTTATAGCCTCCTTTGTCGACCCGTATAATGATTTGTGGTGTTTTATAGCCCCCCTTTTACTTGTTCGGAAATAATAATGATCGATTGCACGAATACACTTTACTCAATCTTAAAGGATGAAGAAGAAGGGGGAAGAGGGGGCAGGGGGTAGATTCAAGACAGATAGACAGATGAGCATAGATCATGTCATGTGCAATGCAATGTAATTCACTGCAATGCACTGCACTGCACTGCACTGCACTGCACATTGCATATCCACCACGTCTTTTATATTTTACGCAAAACCAAAGAAGCATAAGGAGCGATGCAATGGAATCGAAATGATTAATGAGTACGTTCAGGTCGGTTAATTGCAGACTTTACTGCAAACACATATATAATTTAAACAGTGCTGTGCAAATTATTACAGCCAACAAAAATTTCAAGAATTGTCAAGTCATAGCGATTTTTAAAAATGTTTGAAGACAATTTATATAGAGATGTTGTTTTAATGGCGGCCTGTTGTCATGGCAAAGGTTTGATTTTAATCCCTCCCAGTGATCTAAAAGCTTTCTTTAAGGGCAGTGTTCCTTGCGAAGAACGTTCCCTCCATTCTTGACTGACATTTCTCTCATACAGGAAACAGGAATGCTTGTTACTTAAAAGTCACTGGGCCAGCTGGTTCTCTACGAGCTGCAGCCAGAGGTTCACGTTTGAGGGGAAAATCACCTTAACAAAAGGGAAAAGAAAAAGGACAGGGATAAAAAAGAAAAAGAAAACTTAAAAGGGAGAAAATATTACCTTTTTAACAACAGAAAACACAATGTTTATGACAGAACAAATGAAAACAGACAATTAGAAAATGTTAAACAAAAAATGCTAAAAAAAAGCCCATGCAACTTCTCAGTTGGATTTTCTTTGTTATTGAATGCGTTCATTGTTTTAACATTTTATAAAAACATATGTCTATTGATTACCAATAATTATTTCTAAATGGCTGCGTTCAATCTCGTGTTGGATAGGGTATCTTGGATAGGTGGATTTTTAGATACCTTATTGAACGAGTTGGATAGCTGTATTGAGATAACTGTCAAAAAATAAAAACAACTTTCAGCTGTTCACAAAAAGCAGAGAAACATTTAAGCTTCGAACTCAAAATTGTGGTAAGATAAAACATTTAATGGATAATTCAACTGATTCGTTGGACGATGATGAATTGATAGGTGCGTAACAATTTAATAAATAAGAGATAACCGTAATCTGTAATCTATGTTAGATTTCCTCTTAGCTCAATTGGAATTCTATACGTTTAATAATTTACTTGCAAAATCTCCGGTTTTAAACGATTTACGTTTAACAGAAAACTATCCTAACACTAACAGAAACGAGGACTATTATGAAGTGACAATACCAAGATATAGTTTGGAAGAAGTTTGATCAAATAGCTTCTTCATCGTCTATTGTGTAAGGAACATCATCAAATACAACTTCAACTAACATTTTGTATCTTTTTGGTTACCCACAAATACAAAAAGCTGAAATCAATTTTCAAGTTTCTTGAAATTCAACCATGTGTTGAATCAGCTGTTCTGTCAGATACCTACATGCCCCAGACATTCTTGGAAACCTTTGGATTCCTTTTTTGATATCTCAGCTGTTTTTTATCAGCTGTCATTTTACACGTAAAAAACTAACAAAAAGGTATCCGGATACCCTATCTGTCTGAGATTGAACGCAGCCATTGTTAGATTAAATCTTTTTTCTTAGATATAAGACGTTTTTTTAGGTAAGAACAGAGCCTGAACTGAATTGTCAAATCCCTTAACGTGTTCAGATCATGCTCGACCAGCACTGAATAAAAAAACTGAACGAGTTGAAAACTGAACACAAGCATTTGACAGGTGAAATTGAAAATTGCATTCTTGTTTTATTATATGTAGTTTTTCCACTTTAATTTATGCCTTGAATCTTATTTCTTGTATTTGTAGGTGGAAATTATGTGTGTGTACATTGAAAACAGTCAAATAATGACAACTAAATGTACTGGTGTGTTTGGTAATTCCGTAATTCTGAGCGCTCAGCAAACGCTTTGTTCAGAGGACCTTTAAAACATGCTCGGACTCTGTTCAGAGAGCTGAGTAAGAAAAACGCCTTTAATAGAACAGGAGCTGAAGAATGGCGTTAGGTCTTTTCGCCACAAAAAACAGCCAAAATTAGAAATGTCATAGCGCCCAAAACAATTTTATTAACATTTTGTTGTTGTACGATTTGGGCAATAAAACTTGTTTGGGTCTCATAACATTTCAAATAAAAAGAAGCGTTCGATCTTATTGACCAATAAAATAACGCCAACGTATTAAAAATGTCATATCACTTAAAAACTTTTTCAGAATAAAATGCCATAAAGCCCAAAATGAATGTCGTAACGCCAAATCAATTTTAAAATATCATAACGCCCAAATTACTTATTGTCATATCACCCAAAAGATGTCGTGTTTCTAAATTTGGGCATTGTGACAAAATTTTTATTTATTTTGGGCACTACAATATTTTGTTTTAAATTTTATCGCACAGACGCAAACATTAAACGAAAAAAAATTCAGATCGCTCAAACCGCGAAACATCTAAAAACGAAACAAATATGTTTGGCTTTATTTCGCTTTGGTAAGGGTGACATGTCATTTTTTTTGGGCTTTGAGACGTTTTCCTTATGATATCGGTAATCGGTGGTCTGTAGTCGGCGGTCGGTGTGGAAAACCTCCAGGAATTCTTTACGGTGGGCGGAACGGTCGGAGTTTGGATGAATTCTCTAAAGGTCCCTGCTCGGGCGCCAATTTGTGATGCTTCTTTTATCTTAGGCTGAGGTAAGCTCGCCGGACTCCAGGGTCGTCTCGAGAAAGCACGAAACTCGAGTATAGAAAGTTGACCAAACTACTCTTTTCCAAATAAAAAGAATTAGATTTTCCTTTTTCAGATTTTATTTTTTCTAATCCAATAAAGCGGCTTACACAATAGGATACCTATAGATAATAATACCTATTATATACGAACTTAATCCTACGGTCAAGAGCCCATCGACACCGGAAGGGTGAAGGGGAATTACTTAATAATACGGCAAGTGCCCGTCGACACCGGAAGGGTGAAGGCGAATAACACAATAATTCAGCAAGTGCCCATCGACACCGGAAGGGTGAAGGCGAATAACACAATAATTCGGCAAGTGCCCGTCGACACCGGAA
Organism: Eupeodes luniger; assembly: GCA_951509635.1. Classification (NCBI taxonomy): domain Eukaryota; kingdom Metazoa; phylum Arthropoda; class Insecta; order Diptera; family Syrphidae; genus Eupeodes; species Eupeodes luniger. The sequence continues at coordinate 109,811,790 of OX608075.1, forward strand.
GGGTGAAGGGGAATAACACAATAGTTTGTTGTTACTACACAGCACGCTATGGTCTATGGAGCAACGGCCCATCGACTCTTAATAGAGAAGGGGAATATCGGGGGAAACTTGCGCTTCTGAATATAAAGCCCAAAACCTTTAATAAACTTCGGCGAGCAAGCTTCCTCTTTCTTCGGATTTCTTGGGTCCATAAGCCAATTCTCCTGCAGGAACCAAATGTGAACTCTATAATGACGAACAACAATATCGCATGTATTTTGTTTTTGTATTTCGGCTGCGTGTTGGGGTCACTTATTTCACTTGGTGGGTATGCAGATTGCAGATGGAGGTTGATTGGTGTCGGTCGGTAGTAGGAGTGTGACGCTTCATTACACGATGTTTATCTTTTTGGACTTTATGTCATTTTATAATTTGGCTTATATATCGTTGGGTGACAAGACATAGGAAACCATAAATAAATCTTAATCGTAGTAATGCCAAAATAAATGTAACAAAGCCCAACCCCAATGTCATAAAACTCAAATTCAAAAATTCTTTATGCCAAAATGACAACTAACAATTTGGACGTTTTATTTATTTAAATTTATTTGGGCGTTTGGGTTTTTGGCGATGTTTTTTAACTTTTTGGGCTTTGTGACCAATTTTTGGCTTTATGACATTTAAGAATTTGGGCATTATTTTTTTTTTTGGCGAAAAGTTCTAGCGCCCTGAAGAATTTACTTAGAAATAAAATATGTTCCACGATGAATTTATAACTTAAAATTAAAATGTTTAAGAAAGTTTAAGACGATATTTTTGTATTTATTACTCATATTTTTTCACAGCAGTTACTCATTTCTTATTTATGTGTAATATACGATGATGACACTTTGCTCGCATATCCAACTGCTAATAGAGCTGCAGCAGAGATATGACTTCAAAAGCGATGGTTCAGCGTCAGTATTCAGCTCGAAGTGATACAACATTGAACCGGATTGGTAATATACAAGGCGACCGCTGCCGCCGCCGTCGATGTTATTATTTGTTGGCGATGAGATGGCAATGTGTGATCAGGAGGAGGATTGCACCGTGATATAGGCAACAATAATTAACTTGTTTAACATCTTCATCAGATTAATTTCACATTTAGGTTTGAATTTCAACAACGCCAACGTAGGTATATGAGCATCATCATAACACTTTTGTTGTACCTACTTACTTGATGCTTTCAGGGAATTCAAATTCGCACACACAGGCAGGCGGCCGGCCGGTCGGCCCATCAAGCGCGTGAAACTAAGTCAAGGATTATGCAAAAGCAAAGCACGGGCTAACAATGATTGCATGGTTCAGTGCTGCGTTAAACCTAAACCCTATACCCCCATCATATACCTTCGGTTGCATTCGTTGTTGTTGTTAGGGTAAAACATAGGAATAGTGAGATGACCAACAACAGTATGCACACAACACGTTACCCTCTTACATTCATACGTGGCTGAAGTCATCCCCATTTGCCATTTCGACAAGCATCAGATTGCAAATTGCTTTGTAATGCGTGTAATTTGATGTGAGTGAGATTAAGTCCACTCCACACACACACACACACACAATCGATGCCATTCAACATTTCCAACGAACAAATGCGCGCGGGACTGCGACTACGGAACGGATAACGACGACGGTCAAGTTGTGCGTAATGTTATGTTAAGCTTTTGGTTGGAACATGGGGGGTAGTTTACAGCACATATTCACACAATAGGGTGTACAATACACAAACCAGATTTGCTAACTTTGTTCATTCTAATTTTTGTGTTTTCGTTGTTGTTGTATTTTTTAAGGAATGGGGTTAAGCCTGAGTGTACTTTCAATTTTGTTGTGTTATTATGGGGATTTGGTTGTTGTGTTGTGCTGTGTTTGTAATTGTTTTGAAAAGGTGCCACTGATATCGAGTATGTGCGTTTTCCTTTGTGCACGTGTGTATTCATTTAATTCCAAAGCACTTAAATCGTTTCTAGGTGAGGTAAGTCTATTGATAACTTGAATAGAGTCAGCTTAGAGTGTCTGCTAATTCCACATTAATTATTTTGTTACTTTTATGTGCAAACAAGTATTCAAACATGTGCAAGAACAACAAAAATGTATTCAATAATTTATGATTAGTAATAAAGGAAACTTTAAAGTAAATTTCACTTTCGGTATTAATTGAATTTGCATACAATTTTATTTTCAGTATTCTTACCACAGTTTCTAATATAAATTTGACACTTTTCCAGAAAGAGTAAATTTTTTTTGTATTTCTTACTTTTGACGTACGTATCAAAATTATTGTATTTCTGCTGGTGAAGATGTCAAACCCTTTTTTCCTGATATACAGCTGTGGACAACTAATTAGAAACACAAATTGAATTCACTTTAAAAGCAGTATATCTGTTTTTAATTTTTTGTTTGTTTTTTTTTTTTGTGAAAAAATAATTTTTTTTTCAAAATATATTTTTAAACTTAAGACAATGTTTCCCAAACATAACAATTATTTCATATGGCAGTTTCTGCAAAAAAAATAGCTTTTATTGGTGGACAACTAATTAGAAATTAGTCTACGTTGCCTTGCGGTTACTAATGGTTTCTTTCGAGAAACACGGCCATGTAACCCAACTTCCACCAATCTTCTTCTGATTGTGCGTGGGCCTATTGGGACATCGAATACAACTGAGAGATGGCGTTGTATCTCTGTGGAGCTTATTTTTGGGCCTTTTTTGGCCAGCCTTCTAATTGCTCGATCCATTTGGCAGCTTGTCTTACGGGCCCGTTTTTTGCGAGGTACATTTTTAGCAGTTCCGAAGTTTTGAAAATGCTTAATTGCATTGAAAACTTTCTTTACAGAACAGTTCATTTGAGATGCAATTGCTCCAAAGGATATTTTAAGCTTCCAAAGCTCAAGAATAGCTTTCCTTGTAGGAGGATCACAACTCTTTAATTTTCCCATTGCAATTACCTCCAAAATTTAAAAATTATTCTTTAAAAACGTTTACAGACAATTCAGAATTTTCTACTTACCAATGCAAAATAAAAAGATTATTTTTACTTCACCCAAATCAAATCTAATTAAACTGTTTCTAATTAGTTGACCAGTTGAAACGAACACTTTTTACACTCTACCTTGATTTTGTTGTGTGCTATGCAAAGACTTATGCACAAATGATGCTTTTTCAAACAATTATCTAATAACGCTTGCGTTACACCGTTTAGGATACCGCTATTCTAGTCACACATGACAAAGTGAATGTGGAAATGAGAAGCAAGTAATGTTTCTAATTAGTTGTCCACAGCTGTATGTGTACACATATGTATATTATTGTAACGTTAAGTAGTTTTTAATAACACTTTGCTACAGTTAGAATTTACTTTCGAAGCTATGCACGTTTCATGGTACTACTTGAAAATTTTAGCAGACCTCAAAACACTAATTTTTGTCTACTTTCACTTTTCAAAAGTTTTCAATTACTTTAATTTGTTTCACCAATTTTAGAGATTTCTTAATTTATGCATAAGAAATATTATAATAAGTAATGTGTAACTAATGTTAATTTTAAAAAAAATCAGAACTCTTATGATTTCTCTCGAATGTTAATAAATAATTAATCAATTAATTTAACATTAAAAGAATATTCAAATTAAAGGCAATTAAACAAAACTAGAAACTTATTTGAAAAAAAATTAATTTAAAGGTGAATTTTGGGTGAGATTTTGTTAGAACTCTCGATAGAAATCGTATTTGGACCGAAGATATTTTATTTAGGTACACTTTCGAAAACTACTCGAAAAATATATGTATGTTTTTTGAAAAAAGTTTTCGGTACGAATTGTAACTCATGAATTCATCGTACAGTTGATAGATGCTTCCATTTTGTTAAATAACCCTCAGCATATATAACTTAGTTTGTGCTGTTTTTTAGGGTATCTTTCAACAACCATTAAAATGAATTCTATATCATGAATATCAGTGCGAATATCATTTAATTCTTAAAAATAAACCCTATAAAAGTATGTTGTGCATAGAAAGATATAAAATTTGGATATTTGATGATACTTTTTAGAAAAGCCTGTAGTTTTCAAGTAATTTGCAAGCAATTGTACTTTATCGCCTTCATTTACCTAAAAATGTTTGATCCCTTCTAAAGTAAGAGGAGTTTTCAAGGAGTGTTAAGGACATGCATATAAATAAAGCTCTCAACTAAAATTCAGCTTCCTCGGAATTTTTTCGAAGTAAATATCTTATTTTCCAGGTCTGTTGTCTTAAGCTGTTTAGTTCAAAAACTTTTAAGGTTAGGATGGGTTGGGTTAAAGTGGCTGTTTGGGATGGAGTAGGACACACCTAAACCAGTTTATTGGCCCATATATATATACCATATGAATCTTGAGGCATTCTTCTAAGCTCATAATGAAACTAGTTTGACTCCCTTATGAAACGTGAAAGACTAATTATGTTAATGTGATTAAGATCGTGTAGATTATGTAGATCGTTATAGAAGAATTCTCCTAGGTAATTCTTGTGTTTTTGAGCTAGAGCAGGGCATGTACAGAGGAGGTGAAGAACTGTTTCCTCTTCTTCCTCAACCATACAGCTACTGGAAAAGCCATTTGAGAATACGTCCAGCCACGTGGCGTTACCGCTTAAAATCTAGTGTAGGCCACATGTTTTTCGTGGCGATGTTATTCCACCTGATGCTTGCCTTCTTTATAAAGGCATTAACAATAGTTTACATTCAGTGATTGGTATGCCAGCATTAGCCATACGTGGTAGAATGGGTTGTACTGTACCATTTCTGGCGAATTCATCTGGAATGTCTGTAAGGCCCGGCACCCAGAAAAGGTGAATTTTAAACTGTTCTGCCATCTATATTTCAGATGATCGACAGTTATGGACTGTTCAAGTGTTTTAACAGACAGAGTCTAGAGTTTTGTAGCGGCCTGACTATCTGAGAAAATACGGATATCAGACGTTGATTTGACGTTTTCTTTGAGCCAGGACAAGACTTCTTTTATCGCCAAAAGTTCTGCACAGAACACGCTTCAATGATGGGGAAGGCGAAAAGAAAGACTTAATTTTATTCGTTCAGAGTACACGCCTCCACCAACCTCTCTTCATTTGTTTTTGATTAACCTGTATATAAGTGGATGGACTCATCTTCTAGGAATACCCTATCCTTACAGAAAGATGTAGAAGGTATAGAAATCTGGAAGATTGTGTCGAATTGCAATTGGGGGATGGTGTAGTCTGTGTACTTGGGATTGATTCTAAATATTTAAGAATTACAGAGTGGTCAATGTTGTTAATAACTCAGCAATTTGTTTATTAGGTATATCAAGATGTGTTAGGTAGGGTATCCAGTAACACAGATGGTATGGTACGAAGCGATTTGAAGGCAAGCTGAACGTTGGACTTTATTTAGTTTGTCGTGGTTTAAGGCTTTTTCTACAGTTATCCATTATAATGCCACGCCGTAATATAAAATCAGTCTGATTACCGATGATGTGTATAACCTATGCGATTCGGACAAAAGTTGAAAAAATTTAAACATTTTTTTTTTCAAATATAAAAAATGAACTAAATTTTGAAAATTTTTCCAAGGAAATTACATATATTTTAAACTATCGGGTGATTTTTTAAGAGCTTTAGAACTTTTTTAAAAAAAAAAAACGCATAAAATTTGCAAAATCTCATCGATTCTTTATTTGAAACGTTAGATTGGTCCATGACATTTACTTTTTGAAGATAATTTCATTTAAATGTTGACCGCGGCTGCGTCTTAGGTGGTCCATTCGGAAAGTCCAATTTTGGGTAACTTTTTCGAGCATTTCGTCCGGAATAGCCCGAATTTCTTCGGAAATGTTGTCTTCCAAAGCTGGAATAGTTGCTGGCTTATTTGTGTAGACTTTAGACTTGACGTAGCCCCACAAAAAATAGTCTAAAGGCGTCAAATCGCATGATTTTGGTGGCCAACTTACCGGTCCATTCCTTGAGATGAATTGTTCTCCGAAGTTTTCCCTCAAAATGGCCATAGAATCGCGAGCTGTGTGGCATGTAGCGCCATCTTGTTGAAACCACATGTCAACCAAGTTCAGTTCTTCCATTTTTGGCAACAAAAAGTTTGTTAGCATTGAACGATAGCCATCGCCATTCACCGTAACGTTGCGTCCAACAGCATCTTTGAAAAAATACGGTCCAATGATTCCACCAGCGTACAAACCACACCAAACAGTGCATTTTTCGGGATGCATGGGCAGTTCTTGAACGGCTTCTGGTTGCTCTTCACTCCAAATGCGGCAATTTTGCTTATTTACGTAGCCATTCAACCAGAAATGAGCCTCATCGCTGAACAAAATTTGTCGATAAAAACACATTTCGAACCGAACACTGATTTTGGTAATAAAATTCAATGATTTGCAAGCGTTGCTCGTTAGTAAGTCTATTTATGATGAAATGTCAAAGCATACTGAGCATCTTTCTCTTTGACACCATGTCTGAAATCCCGCGTGATCTGTCAAATACTAATGCATGAAAATCCTAACCTAAAAAAATTAACCTTTAGAACGAAGGATTTCCGAACAGAGTGTTAAAATGATCATAGATTGTTATTTTAGGTTTACCGAGGCATAACATATAATAAACGTTGAATGAACCAAGTTCTAGTTTTATTTGTCCTAGAATTTTGTAAGAAATATTATAATCGGGGTGATGATGCACCTCAGACTCATAAAGCCCATCCAACTGTGAGTGCTTAAGCCTTAACATTTTTCACCCTATCTGTTGCATTTAAGAGAAGAAAAAATTAAGAACTATTGTTATCATTGTCTGTGGTTTCCTGAATAGATGTCTTTCTCTGAATCTCACTTCTTACCGTGAACATACATATTTCCAATACTCTGAAGGGCATGACCCTACTTTAAAATTTAATTTCGAACGGAAATTCGACAGTGGACACAGATACCAACATTTCTACTGAATGAACAATGCATTCGAAACGTCGGACGTTAATAAACCGCTTGATCACTGGCGATTGGAATTAAGATTTAAATTTTCCTCTCTAAATTTAAGCAAACATTTTAAACTAAGGTATGTCTTTATTGAAATCCATAGACAATTTAAAAAAAAAAAGTACGTATACGCCACATTGTACCAAATCTACAAAATTTACTCTTATATGCACAGTTTCACATTTTCTTTAATAATCCAATATTTTTTTGTATTTTAATTATTCAATTCAAAAGACGAATTCAATCCAAAAAGTTTAGAACTAACTTCTAAATGTATGTGTGTATATTGTGTATCCCAATGTAATAGAGCACAATTTATTTCACGTCCTAAACTATTTTATTCCATATCATTAGGTACGTACAGTTATACACACTGAACACAAGGGCATTTTAAGCGATTATACTCGTACCTCAAATAGATTTACGTCTTAATAATTTCAATATTGCTCGAAGGGATTCTTAAGAGTATCAAAGCGAAGTGAATTATTAATTCCAAATGGCTGATAGATAGACAGATATTGCCCAACCAACACTCAATTATATTGTATCCTCCATAATGTATAGCATATTATATCAATCAGCTTATATATTCATATATTTCAATTTAACTTAAGCTTAAAAGCTTTATCAAAAGTCCTTATTATATGTACGTACATATATGAAGTACAAATGGGTTATAGTTCCTTAGATATAAAACAATGACCCGATTGTCTCTGATATTATGCCTTCTGCTTTCAGTTATATAGGAGTATGGTGTGTACATATATTTGAAGGTACTTAGATCAATCATGCAAAGTCATCATCATGCATTTGTGGCAATATCCACTCAATTTCAATTCGATTTAATAGTTTCTGCAAATCTATTGCTAATACTAAACGCGTGCAAATGAAGAGAACTGAAGAAGATGTTTTAGAAAATCGAATCGAAATCACAAGTACATTATTTTGAAGTTGCTTAAGGGTATACTGTTCTGTTGTAAACATATGTAATTTTATGAGGGTGGAACGGTTACAAGTTCAATGACGTAAAAACAGGGCTCCACGGAATAATATTAAATTCTGATCGAATTTTAGGAAGATCCAACAGTGTACCTGCATTTTTCTTATGCTGCTTCATCTACTGCTTCGTTTCTTGTTTATGTTGTATTTATTTATAAAAGGTGGTTTAATGGTTAAGGGCCGATGTTGAATGTGAACCACACTTAAACATCAAGTTTTTTCCAGCATTTCATTTTACATTTCTTAATTTCAGACTAATTCAATTTTAACCATGGAAAGATACACATTCGAGCACAATGCGGTAATGATGTTCAGACTTATTTTGAAAATGGAATGCAAATAGTGCAGTTCTTGATTTATTCGGAAAAATAGTACAAAAATTTGAGAAAACCGGGTCTGTAGGAGATGTGAAAACACCAAATCATGCTCGTACAGCTCGTACTGCAAAAAATGTTTGCTGCTGTTTGTGATAGTGTAACTAAAAAGCCGTCCAGCTTAACTCGTCCTCGTACCCAATAATTGCACCCTCTCGATCGTCGTCGATGACCAACATGCATAAAGACTTGCATTTATATACTTAAAAGGTGAATTCGACTCAAGAACTAAAGCCTCCTGACCAATTTAATCGTAGCCAATGGTCAGAATCGTGGCAATAAATGGCAACAGTGATGAGCTATATTTTCACCTCAGTGGATTCGTCAATAAGCAGAATTGTCGCTGGCTGGCGGTATCATCAGGCCGTTTTTTTTTTGCGGCTCGAATCGGAAGATATGGATGTGGACGATGTGTGGTTTCAACAGGACGGTGCCATTTGCCACACAGCTGACAAAACAATGGCTCTTTTGCTAGACAAATTCAATGGTCGTGATATTTGAATTAGCCGCCAAGATTATGTGATTTGACACCGGTTGACTTGTTTGTTTGATATTGTTTGAAAGAAAAGGTGTACGTCGATAAGCCAACAACAATTCAAGAGAACCTCGAGAACCTCTTAAAATTTGATAAGAAATTCCATCTTCTTTAATTATTCTTTATTTCTTCCTCTGCATCTTTTTCATCTCGTCTTTCTTTTAGTTTAGGTTTTTTGTTCTATTGCTTCTTGTTCTAATAATTATTTTCAACTTCTTGTTTTTTGGTTCTTGTTCTTCAACAAATCCCTTTCAATGCTTTTTTTCTCTTATAAATTTGCTTCTTTTTCTTCTTATTTTGTGTTTCTGCGTCTGTTTATTCATTTTCTCCAGTTTTTCTTCTTGTTCATATTCCGGTTAACTTTGTCTCAACTATTTTTTGTTTTTTCTAAATTTTCTTCATCTTTTTTTCGTAATTCTTTGTTGCTTCTTCTTCATTATAAACTTTTCTGTTCTTAATTTTTTCACATTTTTGGTTTATTATCTGTCGATTTATCTTGACTTCTTCTACATTTTCTTCACTTTTTCCCTTCTTTTCCTGTTTCTTCATTTTCGTAATTTTCTTCTTCTTTATATTATTATTATTGTTTTTAATTTTTCTAAATTTTCTTCATCTGTTTTTGTTTTCAATTTTTTCATGCTTCTTCATCAAATCCCTTTTTTGTTCTTAATTCTTCCTATTTGTGCTCTTCCTATTTGTGATCTTCATGTATTCCTTCTATTCTACTTATTTTGTACTGTTATCTTATTTTGTCTTCATATGTTTCTACTTCTCATAATTTCATCTTCTTCTTTTTATCTGTCTTCCTTTTCTTCATCTCTACATTCTTAGTATAGTCCTTGCAGCTCCTAATTGTTTTATGCTTCTTTCTACACATAGTGGTAGTATTGTATACTAGATTATCCAATTAGATTGACAGCATTCGACTCTATTCCTAGGGAAGCTCTCTCCTACAAGCTCTACAATTATGGAATCTCTTCAAAAATAATAGCAGTCATCAGAGCAATTTATAAACAAAAAAACCTGGCACCAGTGTGGGATGGTAAACAACTTTCCAAAGAGTTTCAGACCCCAATGGGAGTTAAGCAAGGATGTGTTTTAAGCGCGCTACTGTTCAGTCTATCCAAAAACGATATAACAAACTCAGTGAGAGGCGGTATAGTATTTACTGAGTGGAAAATCCATTCCTGATCTCATTTATGCTGAAGATATAGTCTTTCTGGCCGAATCTATAGATGGAAGGCAGCTGATGATGAATAGACTTCAGTGCTATTACAAAGTCTGGAACCTATCAGTGAATTTATCAAAGTCCAAAATAATGATATTTAGAATGGAAAAATGGACTTTTCAAAAAAAAGCCGTAGAAATAGTTAAAGAGTACAAATATCTGGGTGTATTGATTACCTCGAACCTGAATCTTGATAGACAACTCCGAGCAAAAGTAGCGGAAGCTAAGCGTGCAATGTGTAACATGTGGAGAAGCTGTTATTTGAGAAATGACGTTTCACATAGTGCTAAATACACTACGAGCAACCGCAACAGCAATTCTTTTATACGGAGCTCAAGTTTGTTGATACATGTCGTTCGATGCAGTGGAAAAGTTCCTCCGTCTTTTCATCAAAAGCACATTAAGGGTGCCGAGTACGATAACCAACTATATGCTGCACCTAGAAACAGGAACATGCCCCCTTTTCTTGGATACTCTCTAATTACACTTTAATTATATCCCAAGAATTATGGAGATGGGATAAAACAGAATTTCGAGACTTGTGCTAAGTCACATTATTATTTCCAGAGGAGCATGCGTAGTTGAGGGCTATAAAATGGCGAACGACTTTTTCAATATCAATTGAAGATAACCGTTCTTCGCTTAGTTCGAAATTTTATGATTTGTTGATGAAAATCAGAAACACAATGTACGATTAGTTCCCTGAGGAAACGGAATCATCTTTATATAGAGCTTACTACAGTAAAGTTGACCAATTTTTGGAAAACAAGACCTACTTCTTGGTCGATCACACCTTACGCAAAATCAGTATAATCTTTAAATTCGTCACCGTCCAGATCTTCCTGTATGGTGTGATCTATGCAATCGAAAAGAACTTGAAGACGTGTTCCATTTTTTGGGAATTCGTCCAATTCTGAAAGAATTCCGCAAGAGATTCTTCAGAATTGATGTATTCAGTTTAGAGGAAACCATAAAATTGATGAATGGAAAACGAGGTGACGTGAAATAGTACCAAATGAAATAACACCAAATTTCAAATTTGGCCTTATTTCGTTGTTCAAAACGAAATAAAACCAATTTGGCTTTATTTCGATTTATAAAAAGAAATAAGGCCAACAAAATAATGGAAACAACGCCGAATATTTTAAAATTCAAAAGTTGGCAATATTTCGTTTGCAAAAAGTTTTTTTGAATTGATAGCACGGCGGCGCGGCCGGCGTACTAACAGCTAGGTATGTAAGGGGGGGGGCATGCTATCCCCTGCAACCCCCCTGCTTGGGATCACTATAGGATTTGGGGTGGGTGCGAGTTTGGGTATATGCAAAGAACTTTTGCATTTGAGCACTAAAATCAAAGAAATTCCCAACAAAAAAAAAGCAAGTATGGCTCACAGTTATGAAAGAATCACAATGCATTCGTGTTCTTTGCATATACCCAAACTCGCACCCACCCCAAATCCTATAGTGATCCCAAGCAGGGGGGTTGCAGGGGGCCAGCATGCCCCCCGTTACATACCTAGCTGTTAGTACGCCGTGCTATCAATTCAAAAAAACTTGTTTAGGCTCCAATTTCAAAAATTTGAATCGAGCAACAAGTATCTGTCATTTTTCAACTTTTTTAATTAATAACAAAAAAAATTGTTCCAAAATTGCACTTCCCCCGAATTTTTATTAAAACAAAAGATAATTTTACTTTATGTTTTTTCCTAATTCTGCAAAATTTTAAATCGAAACAATGCCAAATTGCTATTATTTCGTTTTCTAAAGCGAAATAAACCCAAATTGAAAATTTGGCCTTATTTCGTTTTCAAAAACGAAATAATGCCAAATTTGTTGAATTTGGCTTTATTTCATTTGGCGTTATTTCACGTCACCGGAAAACGAGGGTAGGAAGTCTTATACCAATATTGTTTATAATCAATGAAAGTTTTTAATGTATACAAAATTATGTGCAAAATTGTTAAATTTCATTTTTGAAAACGTTATATTAGATTTTTCTTTAGTAAATGTCAGTCCGGTAGACGGCCTTCGGCCAAACCATTTAAAGACTTGAGATAAACTTACAAAGGAAATTGTGAACAGTATTAAAATTTTGAAGTCAATAAAACTGAAACTAAACTAACTAACAAAGTGGCCCCTTCATTCCAAAATTTGCAACACAAACTCCCACCCTGAAAGTCAAACCGGTAGAAGATAGAAAACGCATGAGCAAAAAATCAATATTCATCCCGTTTTGCGGCAAGGATTTCAATGATAACACATCGCACTGTCGGATTTTGCTCCCCCTTTGGCAAAACTCATCAAGGGACCATCGAAACAAAAGTCCCTGGAAGCGACAAAAACCAGATTCAAAAACTCTGTGAACAACGTCGTCGTTGTTGTATTCGTTTCCATTTCCATAGTACGGAGCGTCCCGTCGCGTCGTCTCGTCGGTCGGTCTTTTCTTGGTCCATCGCAAAGGTATCGTGTCGTTTGGCTACTTCGCCTTTGCTCTCTGTTGTCGTTGTCGTCGTCACCGTCACCGTCATTTTCATCGTCGTCGTCATCTCCGTCGTAGTCGTCGTTGGCTGCTGCCACTGCCTGATAATTAATGAAGCAAATTACTGGTTAATTGGTAGGTTCCGCCATTCGACTCTGTTTCTTTTGTATCTTTGTATCTTTTTTCCTTTTGTACATCTACTGTAGGTATTTGTATAATAATAATATACAGGGAAAGCCATAGTCTCAAAGGCAAAGCCAGTGCAGCAGTGATTTTGCCTTAAAGGTTACACTGGTGCGCAGGCACAACAAAGGGAACCGTGTCGGTCGTTTATAAAGCCGTTTGGGTTGTAACAGAAGAAGAGAACTGGCATGGCGTAAAGTTAAGGAGGATAAAAGTTATCGGAGTCGAGTCGCAGAGAATGGTAAATGAAGGACTCAAAGATGGAGGGCCGTTCGACGTCGTCGTCATTGAAGTGGTACGTGATGGTGATGCCATCAAGCAAAAGTACCAACCATAATCAATGGTAGTTTGTTGTATGGCCCTGATGGCTTCTACTTCTACCATTCCATCCATTTTACGATAAAGATGGCGCATTATGACTTTTCTTTTTTGTACCTTCAGACTTTTTATTTTTGCAAAAAAAGAAGATAGAGGAACATGGTGTGAATTGTGAGCCATAAATACGAGATGAAGTGTTTCATCGTCTTTTTTTTCTTTATTCTTCTTCTTTCCGTGATTTTTTCGTCGTCGTCGTCGTCGTTGTTGTTTTTGTTTTATTTTAAAGCCCCTTTGGCGTAACGAGCTATTGAAGCGGAAAGTGTTTCGTAATCGTGCAAGTGAATTTGTTACGGTAATTCATTAGGACTTTTGTAAATTGTCTATGAAGATGTATTTATTATTTTATGTGCGGAATGCCTTCAATCAAAATAGGTTTGAGATATGGAGGTCTACAAGTTGAAGAATGGGCGGTTCAGGGTGGATCAGATATTAGAAGAAGGAATATACCTATATAACCTAGAGGTTAGCTTCATTTACCATTTTGGAGTGCGCAGTGATTTTATATACTCTGATGGATGCGATGTTAAATTGAGTTGGAGTTTTGAATTAAGAAGAAGCGCTGACTTAATTAAACTATGCAGGACTATCGATTGCTCGATTTCTGAGTATTTTAATTGAATTTCGTTTTATTTTAATTGTGTTCTTATTCATTTCTTTCTTCATCTATAATTTAGCAGGACGGGTCATAGGCTTTAGTAGTTCATTATAGAATACCTAGTATTTTAACTATATTTGCATTTTCTCGAAATTCTAAATTTATCGGGAAAGGTTTCAAACTTCAAAGAAAATTTTTCAAATTGACTGATTAAATGATTAAGAGGACTATTAGCACCATAGTTCAATCAATCACACCAGATATAAAGCAGAACTGCAAATACTCTCAAGAATTGATTAAGATCTTCTTGTAGCTCTTTAAAATCCTTGATGGAGTTAATAATTAGAAAAAAAATTAGCATCATTTGCATAGATAAACTTTAAAGAATAATTTAAAACAGAAGGCAAATCATTGATAAACAAAATAAACAGCAATGGACCAAAGTGACTCGCTTGAGGTACACCAGGATTGACTTTTAATTGTCATGAATGGTTACTCCTGAACGTGACGATATAATATCTATCTTTAAGATATGACGAAATCTACATACAAAACGGTCGTTAAGTCCAATATTACTTGACTTAATATTCATGACATAATTTGTCAAATGCCTTGCTGAAGTCTGTGAAGATGCAATCGACTTGAGAATGTTTTTTCGAATGCATCCAAACAAAAAGTAAAGAATTGTAATAAATAAGTAATTGTATATTTTTTGGCACAAACCCACGTTGATTTTTACATATAACAGAAGAAATTATATATATTCACCATAACTGTTGTACCAGTCTAATTTTCAAAAAGTTAAACCAACCAGTAACACTTAAAAGGTGGAGATGCTTGTCAAAAATCTCGAGTGAGTCCTAAATAAGATAAATTCGAGCAAGAAAACGAGCCTATCGCTAAAGATGCTTATTTTGATGAAATTTTGGATTAAGCAAAAAGTGATTCTAAAGGGTGGTAAAATTTTAAAGGTTGATGTTTATTATTATTACACAAATTATTTAGGAAATTATTGTCATTTCAATTATATATTTAACAAAATATCAGTCAAAAGGCAGCCGCGACCTCGTCGGCACACCTCCATCCGATCGCGATGGTTCGCATTTTCGATGAATCTGAAGCATAATTGAGGTTCTATGCCGTTAATGTTTCGAATTATCTCATTCTTTAGCTCTTGAATTGTTGCTGGCTTATCGACATACACCTTTTTTTCAAATAACTTTAAAGAAAGAAGCCCAATGGTGTCAAATCACATGATCTTGGCGGCCAATTCACATCGTCACGCAAGTGGACGTCCTGTTGAAACCACATATCGTCCTCATCCATATTTTCCAATTAGGGCCATAAAAACTTCGTTATTATCTCACGATAGCGAACCCTATTCACAGTAATTGCCTGACCAGACTCATTTGGGACAAAAATACGGCCGATTATGCCGCTAGCGTCAGCCCATAAACCGCACCAAACAGTAACTCTTTGTATGGTAGCATTGGATTATCATTCACTCAAATGCGGCAATTCTGCATCCACTGACGCTTTCCACTGTTGTGAAAATGTGCCTTATCACTGAAGATAATTTTTTTCAAAAGTTGGTCATCCACTATTGCCATTTCTTGCCACTATTCTGACCATTGACGACGCTTGAATTGGTCCATTGACGAGCGTGAAAGGTGCAATTGTTTAGTATGACGACGAGTTGAGATGGACGGCTCTTCAGCCACACTATCGCGAACAGCAGCAATATTTTCTGTAGTACGAGCTGTACGAGCATGCACTGGTGTTTTCACAGCTTTTACAGACGCGGTTTGCTCAAATTTTTGGACGATTTTTCCGATTGTACGCACATTTGGACGATAAGATTGAACGTGTGGTTCACATTCAACTTCGACTATATGATTGCTAACATTGCTGGAATCGTTTTAAGTTAGTTTAGTTTAGTTTAGTTTAGTTTAATTGACTTCTTTATTTCTTAGAATAATAACATTTCATAATATTAATTTCTAACGCCTAATTGGTATGGCCTATTTGGCCGTCTACCAGAGTGACATATTATAATATGAATTCATTGAAAAAATACAGAAATTGTTAAAATTTGTTTTGTTTACTATTTTATATAATTAAAAATCTTCTTCGATAATAGCTTTTCTATAACGCAGTGCTGTGATAACATAGTTGTAAAGTCCATCCCATCCCTAGTCGCCGTTGAGTATGCTGAGCATTTCTCCTTCTTCCAAGTTGCGTTTGTTGAAGTATCTCAACCGAATTTCAATCAGAACAGGACATATTGCAATAAAATGAAATGTATCTTCACGCGCTTTCAAGTTACATAGACTACACAGTAAAGGCAGATCTGGTCGGTGGGGTACAAAGTTGAGACTGAGCAATTCTCCTCTTGCTTTGAAAATAATATTTATTTTATTTAATGAGTTCTTATTTAGAAGGTACGAGTTCTGTTGAAGGTTATAGTTAAGATCATTCCATTTTCCAGATATGAAGCAATAGTCAATGACAGAACAACTAGTTCCTCTAATGAAGGTATACTCCCCTTTAGCGTCTCCTTCACAACTTCCATTTAGAACATGACAGTTGAATTCATCTGCAAGTTCCAAGATTTTCGATCCCTTGATATCGCACAAAGCGTCTTTCGAATTACGGTTCAGGTTGAAAAATGGGTAATGTGAACTGATGTAGTTATTTTGTGATTGGCCAATCCTGGCATTGAAATCTCCAATAAGCATTATGTTCGTCGAATCAATGTCTTGCAAGTTGTCACACAGTTTTTCAAAGTCTAATTGCCAGTGATTACAATTGAGGTAAACTGGAACTAAGTACATTTTTTCGCCACCAGCTTCGGCATCCAACACCCATGACTCATTCGCCCTTTCAAAGTGCTTTCTGCGATAACCGAAAAGTTCTCCTCCACTGCCACGACCAAAGATTGATGTTTTAACAGCATTATCCCATCTTAATTCATACTCAAAAAATAATTTCTTAAATCTATCTTCTTCTCCTTCTAACAAATGAGTTTCAAAAAGAACAAAAATATCAAAAGATTTAACATAATTAAAAAAATTCACATATAAAGATTTGTTTTTTACTCCTGATACATTATAACTTATAATTCTAATTTTATTAATATAAATACTGGCATTCTGGTAGACTGGTGAACCTCATGCCTCGTGTGAACGAACAACGCTTGTGCTTGCACCCAAATTATCTTCTGACTGTTGTGGTTTCACCCTGTTGTCTATTCTGTCATTTACGTTGACGTTTCCATTGTTTGGCATGTTTGACGTGAAATACAAATCTTTTTTGTTTGGTAAAAGTTCATTCATTAAATTTTGTAAGAAATTAATGTCTCCAAAAATGGATTTCAAAATGCTAGTGCCATCATTTTCACCACACCTTAGGCCCAAGGCGGAATCCCAGATTAAAACGTTCCCATCGATGACCAGTTTGTCATCCCTTACTGCAATTTTCTTATGTGGATGTTTAGCATGGAGCGCTCTTCTAATTCGAATTAGTTTAGCTCGTCGTTGGTGGACATTCGGAGGAAGATCTTTATGTATGCTGATGTTTTTCCCTTTCAACTTCCCTGAGTTTTTAAGCACATTCCATGCTCTATCTCGAGACTTCATCTTTACAATTATAGTTGCGGTTTGAGCATTACGATTGTGCACACTGTATGCGGATTCGACACTTGTGCTAGTATCACTTTCATTAAGGAGCCCTGCATAGATGGATTTTGCAGTATCACAGACATCGGAGATGCCGCCGCCAGGTAGGTGCACCACCAAGTTCGATTCTGTGTTCTTTTGAAACATTTTTTCGATTTGCTCCTCCAAGATCTTGTTATGATTTTCTAATTGAACCACTCGCTGAGTGATGTCTTCATGACGGGACTGCAAGTTAGCAAACTCAGCATGAAGGTGTTGCAGGTCAGTTTTTGTTGCTAGTCGCTTCAAGAGTTCATCGTTGTTTTCTCTAAGTATTTGTCTCATAATTGATTCGACTTTTTGGGCAGATGGTGATCCCATATCGTTAGCTTTTGCAGTGGGGTAACGTTTTTCACTTTGAGAATGCTCAGGAGAGGTTACTATTAGATTTCTTTTGCTCATTGGTTGAGGTTAGCTTTGCGTTTGCTATTTTACAGCTCAGAGTATCTTATTATTAAGACTTACTCAGCAAATTTTGATTTTTCTTGGACTCTGTGTTTTCAACTATTTTTTAAATGTATTTAAGCAATAATTGCACTTTATTTTCTATTTTAATAAATTTTCTAAACAGGAGCTCTTTGATTTTAACAACCTCACTTGACAGACGATAAATGTCAACCAATCGTTTTAATATTTGTCCACTTTACCGTGAAGCTTTAATTATACCTAGTCCAGCAATAAGTTCTGTTACATTTTAAGAGCACAGTAAAAAAAATCTAGTACATTTTATTCCATCAAATTATTTTTTTTAATTAGTTCACAATAAAAGAAAAAAAAAGTCTTACTTAAAATGGCCGCCTTTAGCCTTAGTGCAGGCTTTCAAACGTTGTGGCCATTGGTCTATAGCGGCACGTACTGTGTCGATGGGTATCGATGACGCAGCTTTTAGGCAGCTTTTAGGCTATCCAAATTTTGATGGAAAGTCTTACAAGCCATGTTCTCCAGTTCGGACTACAAACTGTAATCCAATGGATTAAAATCTGGATTCCCGACGGCCAATCTGCAGCTGCAATAAAATCCGGAATATTTGTTCTAAGCCACTCTTGTGTGGTTTTAGCTTTGTGTGCTTTAGCAGAGTCTTGTTGGACGACCCATCTTTCCCCGTTGAAGGGAGTATTTGTTAATCTCTTAACAACACCCTCGAGAACATTCTCCTGATACACTTTTGCACCGGTTTTCACACCTATTTCACACGTTTTCCACGTTGAACTCTTGGAAAAACTTTTTTAGCTTCTTTGGATGACGTCGCATAAATTGTATCATTTTGTTTATTATAAACTTCTTCTATTGTGAAGATTTTTTCATCCGTAAACAAGATATTTTCATGTCCATTTACCGCGTGCCACTGCAAAAGCTTTTTGCTTTTTCAAGTCTTATTTTTTTAAGACTTGGAGTCAGAAGATTTCCTGTTGTTGCTCGACGATAGGCTTTCATGTGAAGATCATCTCGGATCAGCCTTGACATGGATCTAGCGGATACATACAATTCTCTGATGGACATGATCTTCTGCTTCCGGAGAGGATTCCTACGAATTCGATCACGCACATCTTAAACTTTTGCGCTCGTTCAAGCGACGCGTGGAAAACCACTTCTGGGTCTGTCCTCTATACTCTTGAGAGTTCATTAAAACGTTTTACAGAACGATACACAAACATTCGCGATAAACCAAGTGCTTATTAAGGTTCAAAAATTTGGTTTGAATTTTGTCCAAACTTATGTATGTAATTCGAGTATCGCTACTCGATTTTCTTTAACGCCCCACTCCATGATTACCGATCAAAAGCTGAAACCACACTAGCTTCCATTCTTTACTAATAAGAGCACGTGTTAAAATAGTTAACGGCATTATTCCTAGTGGAAGTTATGAGCAATATGCTCTAAAATCGTGTAACAGAACTTATGGCTAGACTGGGTATATTTTTTAAGTCTTTTTCGAATGATGGTAAATTAGGATGCATATCTTTTTTCACCATTCATTCTAATCCAACACTTCTAAGTTATCTACTTCACAGGGGTGAGTTACAAAATAATAATTAAGTTAGAAGTCATGCTATTATAGGAAGCACTTTATTCTCAAAACCGAGGGTCACTTTATCAATTAGTAAAGCTATAGAACTATAGAATAATAAAAACAACAAGATTTGAGTTTTTAACCCAGGTTTTTATTAAATATCTAAAAAACGTTTAAGATACTTAAAGTTTTTAAAGACAAAGGACTGAAGTCCACCTGAGTCAACTTATCAAACAAATTTGTCAGATTTTCATTCCATCATTTTGAAAACTCAAGAATTTACTTCCTAAAACCTTAAGAATAAAGAAAAGACAAAAATATTGTTTCGAAATGAAAATTCAAAATAAGCATGCAACCAACTTTGCAAAGTTGTACAAAAAACTCCTTTGGCAAATAATTCAGTCTACCTTTACTTTACATTAAACTAAAACTATTTTCAAAACAAAGTAAAATTAATACCGACACGAAAACTAATCCTTAAATCTCCTCATCCCCCCTCCCCCTCCTGTCCTCTGTTGGTTGTTCACATCATCAAGTTTTGTCTTCCCTATCTCCTGTGTTCGGACTTAATTCATTTGCATCGCAGTAAGTTCCTTTTTCTTCCTTATTTTGTTGGTATATATTTTGTATAGTTAGGACTTCCGGACCTTCCACCCACACCAACCTATTTCCCTGAATTTGTTTTTCCTATCAAATTAAGAAAAGATCCCTTCCGGGAAGGGACGGATTCAATTCAGTTGCCAATTTATTTTTTTTACTTTTCTCGTTTTTCTTTTGCTATGTGCTTTGCTTTTATTTTAACGATTATAAACCAAAAGAACAATTTCTATAGAAAGAGAGAGCGAAGGAGGAAAAAGTGAAGGAAAATAGTAGACAGTAGAATATAGAAAAATAAATAATGTCCTCCATTTCTAGTCCTTTTGAGTAATTTTCCATTTCACAAATAAACTTTTATCCAAAATAAAAAACAAAAAAGTTCATCACTCGTTTGGCGCAAAATTTAAGTCCTTGCGAATGTAATTCTGGCACTTGATACCGTGACTTTTCCCTCCGAAGTGCAGGGTTTTGGGGGAGGTATACATATAAAAATAAAGAAAGAGAATTCAAAGAAAATACTCACTGGAAATGGCAGCGGAAGTGGACTTTTTCAAAGACAAGAAAGAAAATAAACAATATAAAAGCAATGTCTGCGGCATAAAGAAGAAAAGCTGCTGTTATATGAAATACGATTCTGATGGAAAAGGGGATGGAAATTTGATGGTTGAAGGGGGTTGGAGGGGTGGGAAGCAGTGTATTTCGTTTTGTGTGTGGGAGGAAAAAAAGAAGAAAACAAAAATGATGTTATTGAAAAAAGGTGATTTGATTTTTCGGTTATAAATTATAAGGGTAGGAAAATAGAAAGGGGATATAGGTTCTTGAAATTTTTGACAAAGAAAAGTTATCGATTTGTTGTTTGTAATTTAGAAGGGCAGGGAGGGGGTGTGGTAAAATTGGTAAGGGTATTTTATTGAAAATTGCTTTTATATTATACCTAAATTGGGTAATTTCATATAATGGAATGGAACATTGTGACGAAGTGGTTAAATTGTGTGAAAATTATTATATTTTTATCATTTCATCATAAAAGAAAATGGTCACTTTTCTTAGAAAAGTGAAGAAATGTCAACAAAAATTATATAAAAAGAGTGAAGACTTTAGATCAAAAAAGCTTTTTTAAGGACTTTCGAGGAAATGAGAAAATATTGACACTGTAAAAGCAAATAGTCTCCTTTTTAGAGTGTTGGCTTGATTTGTCTTTGTTTCCGAATCCTTGAAATAAGTACATACATACATATGTACAATGTACATACATACATACATACATACATACAAATGTATGTAAATTCCCGACTTTTGAAGAACATCGAACTGTGATGTGAAATGTCTTCCATGGAGCTATCTTTTGTTATTATGTAGTGGTTACAGATTTTGTCATTGCTCTAATTGATTCCACTAACACTCCATACATAATTATTGCGTGTGTTTACACACTTTTTTCCGAAGTTTTTTTTTCTATTTGACATGATAAGAAAAGTGACACACGATATTTTTCAGTATCAATTACTTGATTGTTTCATTGCTAGGTACTTAGTGACGAAATAAGTTGGCGGAGAAGCACGATTTTCAATCAATAAGATAGCCACCGAGATAAAAATAATTTTTTCCCCAAAATCATTGTCCAATTCAATCAGCTTGAAAAATAAAACTGGGAAACTATAACGAAGTAGATAACCATACACCTTCGATTTCTGAGTCATTTGGACCTTGTAAGCCAATAATCCGAGATCTTTGTATAGAATTCTACTGTTCTGAGCTTGTGTGTGAAATGTTGAGATCAATGACGAGGGAATGTTCGTGAATTGAATCTTTTCGTAATAATAGCCATATTTTTATCTTTGTGCACTGTACAGCCATGGGAAGCATGACTGTCATTCACTAATGTACCAGGCTCACAACCTTTTTGTTCTTCATTTTGACCAACACTTTTTCAAAAAGCGCACTGTTTGGGCTACACGGCCACTCACTTTTGAATTTATAATGTACCCATTACATAAAATAATGTATTGTCAATATATAAACATTACATAAATACATGTCAACCAAACGTTGTTGTGCTTACTAATAAATATCAAGTCACCTGAAATAATTGTATGTTATAATTACATAATAATATGTAAGGATCACATACACACTTTACAATACGATCATTGCTATCAATATAATATAAGGTTTTCCAATAGGGACAGGTTGATTTTGACAGCTCGTGGTGGCCATATTGTTTCTTTAACTTCTTGTCAAAATATATTTATTTAATCAGACACTAAAGACAAATCATCATGGCATAGTTATAGCGGCAAGCAACACGTGCAAATGATAAAACTTTATTATGAAAATGGGTGTTATCCAGTAACAATGCTCTAGTTGCCGAATCTGCCCAAAATACCGACACTGTTCGTGAAAGTTTGCAATAAATATGAGACAGTCAATTCCACGTCACTCATAAGAACTTGGCCTGTCGCTGATCGCAACATGGTGAAATTTGCGTCATAATATCGGCCTACACCCATACAAAATCCAACTGCAACTGACGAACATACGCAGCGTCGTGTGGAAGTTGATCCAATTTTACGTGAATAAGTAAAATTTAAAATATCACCAGTTTACGCGAGATTCACGAGGTGCCAATGCATCCAAATTAAGCCATTGTTTGGTGTGAATTTTGGGCTAGATGAGCCATCATCGTCAACGGCAATCGCTATAGCTCTATGAGCACCATCTTATTGTGGTTTGAATTTGATGCAATGGATACCGAAGACATATGGTTTCACGCCACTCAAAAGCGACTTAACCACCAAGACCGTGTCATTTGACAACTTTAGATTTTTTATTGTGAGACTTTCTAAAGACGCATAGATCTATGCGAATAAGCCGCAAACCACCACGGTCCTCAAAGACAACATAATCGAAGCCATCGGTCAAATTAAGTCTGATTTATATGCCAAACTCATCTAAATCTTTGCCTTTCGAATGCAAAAAATTTCCACCAGCGAAGCTTCGGTGGCAATTTAAACGATTTAAACGAGTTAGAAATGTTGACATTTCTCGACGTTTCAAGGTCCCTAGAGTCTAAATAAAAGATTTTTAGAGAGCTGTCTGTGCGTGCATGTGCCCGTACGTTCGGGAAACTTTCGTCCATATATCAAGAACCAGTAGAAATATCGACTTCAAATAAATTTTGGTATACAAATAATAATGCAGAACGATGCAGAATAAGGACTCCCAAAAAAACTGAGTGGATGTTTTTTTTACCACGTCAATTTAAAAAAAGTGAAAATTTTGGTTAACCCAAAACATCTTACGAACCAGTAATGCTAGCGACTTGAATTAAATTTTATATTATACTAACGGCCCGTCCCGGATTCGCACGGGTAGACATAAATAGGTACCGATATTTAAGTTATAAGCATGCTACTTAAAACGACCATGAATCACTAAATTAGAAAACATTTTTTTGTCCTATCATTACTACTCTTCGCAGCGTATGCGGTGAAAAACATTTTATGGATAATTTTTTAACACCTTCGGTTGGTTTTAATAAGAATTTCTAAAGATTTCTATAGTAATCTAGTACTAAATATAGCCTATGTTACTCAGTGAAAATGTAGCTTTCTAATGAAAAAAGAATTATAAAAATCGGTCCAGTACTTTTTGAGTTTATTTGTTACATACAAAAATACAAATCTTTTCTCTTTATAATATTATAGTGTACATAGATAATGCAGAAAGATACAGTAAGGGCTCTCAAGAAAATTGCGTGGGTGGTTTTTTTTACCATAGCAGTTTAAAAAAAGGTGAACATTTTGGTTAACCCTAAATATCTCTAGAACCAATAACGCTAGAGACTTGAATTAAATTTAATATTATATATTGTAACGTGATACCAAACAAGTATATTTTTGGAAAAAAATCCAATTATCGTTTTTTTTTTATAAATCAAAAAAACAGAAAAAAAAATATTTGTCACCTCAAAATTTTACGAATAAAAAATAATTTTGTGCAACGAAGAATAATGTTTTTAATATCTGGTAAAATTTTGAGAAAAATTTAATTGACATTTTTTTTTACAAAAAATAAAAACCTAAAACAAAAAATTAATAAAAGTCAAAAATTTGAGACATTGGCCTAAACTAATTTTATTTTTTTAAAAATATTGTTTTCAACATTCGGTAAAATTTTGAGGAAAATCGAATTGACAGTTTTTTTACAAAAAATAAAAACCAAAAAAAAAATTAATAAAAGTTAGTAAAAATTGATTTTCGACTTAAATATCTTTTCAAAACTTTTAGAAATTGGCTTAAACTAATTTTATTTTTTTTTAAATATTGTTGGCAACATCCAGTAATATTTTGAGAAAAATCTAATTGACAGTTTTTCTTACAAAAAATTAAAAACCTGAAAAAAATTAACAATAGTTGGTAAAAATTGATTTTCGACTTAAATATCTTTTGAAAACTTTGAGATATTGGCTTGAAACTAATTTTATCTTATGAGAAATATTATTTTCAACATTCAGTAAAATTTTGACAATTTTCTTACAAAAAGTAAAAGCTTAAAGAAATTAATAAAAGTTCGTAAAAATTGATTTTCGACTCAAATATCTTTTTTAAAATTAAAAATATTGGCTATAATTTTACTCACAGAAAGTATAATTTTCGACATTCAGTAAATTTTGTATTGAAATCCAACAGTCAGTTTTTTTATAAAAAAAAAATAAAATCCACAAAAAATAGTACACAAATTTGGTAAAAAATGATGTTTGGTTCTCGATATCTCGTGAAAAATAGAAGGTATTGACTTCAAATTCATTTCATTCATAAAATTTGTATTTGTTTATTTAATAAATAAAAACTTTTAAGAAATGCTACCAAAATTTGTAAAAATTGGTTTTCGACTAAAAATCTCGTTAACAAAAATAGATTTTGAAATCAAACTATATAGTTCATCATATGCAAAATGTTGTTGGTGATTTCTAAATATTTTAGAACAATTTAACTGATAAATTTTTTAACAAAACACGAAAACCTGCAAACTTTTTAAGCAAGACAAATCGACAGACGGGATGGGAAGTTATCAGTGTGGGTTGCATCCCAGCCTCTTATTCAATTTAAAAAAAAAAAATAGTCGGACAATTTAATTTCTTTACATTTACATGTAATAATTACACAACGCAACGCCAAAAAATATTTCCTCAATAAAAACAAAATAAATCAATTTTATTATTTTTCATTAATTTGTGTGATCAATTTACAATCATATGTACATACATATGTATATTTATACAAACACATGTAGGTATGTACACAAAATATTTCCCAACAGGATATTCGCAAATTGCATGTTTGCCCTCTTATAAATATATAATAGGTATATAGTTTTTCCTTTTAATCAAAAATTGAATTGTTATATTGCCTGGTGTTTTTGTTTCACCAAAAACCAACCCCTCCTCTGTCCACCCTCTCTATATACGAACATCATGCTCAATTTTAATTGAGGTTTTTTGTTGTTGTTTTTTTTTTTATTTTATTACAACACACCATCGAATCGATGATGACTCATTCGAATAACAATTTTCACCAATTTAAATATTTTTTTTTTTTAAAACATTTTTCTGTCTCTCATTAATTTTATTGGTAGATAAACAACAAACAGACGAAAATTAAAAATGAAAAACAAAAGAGAAAAGAGAAAAATACCATCAGGAACAAAAAGGATAACATATAAGGATTCTGATGTCAAAATGATAGATTTACGATAAAAAAGGAGTAAAAACAAAAACGTATAAATATTCTGCACCAGCACCATCACCATCACCAGCAGCGTGGAAAATTGATACAAAAAATTTCACCACACTTCTTCTCACTTATCGAATGACATGTGACAACAAAATTTAAAAAAACAGAAAAAGGATTTATACCCAGAAAAACTTTACACGACAAAAAGGATAAAACAACAAAATAAAACAAGCGCTACCAACTCTTCTGAATAAATTCATCGATGTAATCGATGTTAAGCTCTCCCAATAGTTATACAACAAAAACAACAACAACCAAAAAAGGAGACTTTTCAAAAAATTCAATAAGGCAGTATATTTTGTGCTTTTTTTTTTATCCCCTTTTTTGTTTTAAATAAATTTATTTTTAACGAGATTTGTGAGGAATATTAGCCCCATCCATATGAATGATGGAGAAAACTAAAGGGAAAAAGGACGAAGAAAATAAATCGAAAATTCAACCAACTATATGTTTTATGCACATGTGTTATATCTCCCCTATACACCTATACCTACACTTACAGCCTGGCCCTGGACCTTTTTATTTTCCTTTCTTCCCAAAAGGATGGGGGTGTAGTATAGGTATACATTGTCTATGTATCCATATGGACTAAAAGACAAAAAAAAATAAAAACTCCTTTATGGACTTCAGCTCCTCCTTTTATAGTATCATCTGAATAATTCAACTTTCCACACAGCACAGAAATGATAAAAGAAGGAAAACAAAATATATAAATTATAGGTATAGAGGTAGATAAAGGTATAGGTATAGGTATATGTTAGCTGGTAGTCCTCGTTTTCGTCCTTGCCAAACGGTAGTAAAATATATGGGGATGAAAAAATCGATCAAAATGAAAAAGCATTTCATCATCGTCGCTCGTCGTTGTAGTCATCGAGGACGACACGGGGATTCAAAAGTTGTTGCCGACATCGACATCCCCAAGTTACCCATCAGTAGGAAGGTAGGTACGTGTATAGTCATTTTACAACAACACCAAAAATACAAAAACGAAGTTAAAATCAATGTGCCGAACCATCATCATCATCAACATCAGGGGGGGACTATAGTATTATGGGGGATGAAAAATAAAAAATAAACTTTATAAATATATCAGAATGAAAGGACAAGTTTCAAGCTTCGAGGAATTGAAAGTTGAACAACGAACGACAAAGGGAGAGAAATTGTGTTGGAATTAATAAATTTATATAAAAATGGAAACAAAGTATGTATATGGATTCGTATGATGTTGAAGTTTTACCACTTACCTGGTACCTCTATACCTTTAGTGTGGACGGAACAGACTATTATGGCCTTTTTTATTTTTTGGGTGTGTTTTTTTTTTCGGAGAAGGAAAGAATTTCAGCTCTTCATTTTGTAATTAAGTTTTCGATTAAAAACAACACTCCTACCTTTATGTTCAATATTTTAAAGCTGCTGTGAAATTGACCCTTATGCATATTTATAGTACATATATGTACCAGTACTTATTTGTTAAGTGAACTAAAGATATATGTACGTAGTATATTTATTATAAAAGGAGGACTTATAAATTCGTAAAGTTAATTCCCAATCAGAAGTGCATTGTTAATGAGGAATTATTAAATAACGAATATGTACTTGATAACAAACAAATTAAAAAAACAAAAAGAAATACTTAAGCTTGTTTCGAGTTTCAATAATAAATTATTATGCTTATTATTTTAATTATTTGTTGGAATTATAATGATAAGTTAATTAAATCAAAATTACTCGTATACAAAGTTACTATGGTTTATGGCAAAAGGCTTTTTAAAGACACTCGCGAAGAGTGTTAACTATTTTTTAAATTCCCTTTTTCGTAAAAACAATAGGTAGTAAAAAAAGGCCAATAACTAATTTGAAATATTACTGCATTGAAGGACCATTTTAAATTTAATAAACAAGCAGGTCTTTTCGCCCAAAATCATAATGGCCAAATCCTAAAATATCAAAAGGACGAAAATTGGTCACAAAGCCCAAAAAGTTGAAAAAAAAATAGCCGAAAAACCCAAAGTGGATTTCATAACTCTCAAATAAATTTTAAATAAAAGAACGCTCAAATTGTACTTCTTCATTTTGCCCAAAAGAATTTTTAATTTTGAATTTGGGTTTTATATAACCTGAACCAACTTTTAATGTCGTAGCGCCCAAATTTAGAACTGTCATAATGCCCAAAAGATTTTGTGTGGTTTGTTAAATTTGGGGCTTTATGACTTTTATGTGAGGAGAACATTTTGTTACTGTATCGTTAAATTTGTACTTAGCAAACATTTTGGGTGGTTGGGCTTTGAGACTGACCATCGTTTAGTGTTTGCGTTTAACTCTCAAAGAATCATAGTTGTCGTTTGTCGATTTTTTCTTGCTTAAAAGGTTTGAAGGTTTTCGTGTTTTGTTAAAAAAGTTATCAGTTTAATTATTCTAAAAAATTTAAAAATTACTAACAATATTTTGTATATGATAAAAGAGTTTGATTTCAAAATCTATTTTGGTTAACGAGTTTTTTATTCGAAAACCAATTTGTACCAATTTTTGTAGCATTTCTTAAAAGTTTTTATTTCTAATATAAATAAATACAAATTGAATAAATGAAATTAATTTGAAGCCAATGTTTTCTATTATTCACGAGATATCGTAGATATTGTAGATTTTAATTTTTTATAAAAAAACTGACTGTTTTATAAAAAAATTACTGAAAATTAATTTGAAGCCTATATCTTAAATTTTTGAAAAGATATTTCAGTCGAAAATCTTTTTTTACCAACTTTTATTATATTTTTGTCTAAGTTTTTATTTTTGCAAAAAAAGCTTCAATTTGATTTTTCTCAAAATTCTACTGAATGTAGAAAATAATATTTCTTGTAAGATAAAATTAGTTTGAAGCCAATATCTGAATGTTTTGAAAAGATGTTTAAGTCGAAAATCAATTTTTACCAACTTTTGTAAATTTTTTTTAGGTTTTTAATTTTTTGTAAAAAAAACTGTCTATTCGATTTTTCTCAAAATGTTACTGAATGTTGACAACAATATTTAAAAAAAAAATTAAATTAGTTTAAAGCCAATTTCTTAAAGTTTTGAAAAGTTATTTGAGTCGAAATTCAATTTTTGCCAAGTTTGAGTAATGTTTTTTTTAGGTTTTTATTTTTTATAAAAAAAAATATCAATTCGATTTTTCTCAAAGTTTTACCTGATATCAAAAACGTTATTCTTTGTTGCACAAAATTATTTTGAACATACAAAAATTTTGTATTCGTAATGCCAATTTTTTTTTTGCAGTTTTTTTGATTTATAAAAAAAACCGTTAATTGGACTTTTTTCCAAAAATATACTTATTTGCTATCACGTTAAAATATATAATATAAAATTTAATTCAAGTCTCTAGCGTTATTGGTTCGTGAGATATTTAGGGTTAACCAAAGTTTTCACCTTTTTTTTAAAGTGCTATGGTAAAAAAAACTACCCACGCAATTTTCTTGAGAGCCATTTCTGCATTTTTCTGCATTATTATCTGTATAACAAAATTTATTTGAAGTCGATATCTCTTCTGGTTCTTGAGCTATGGACGACGAAAAAGACGTCGCGAACGTACGGACGTACAGACGTACGGACGTACGAACGTACGTACACACGCACGCACAGACATCTTTCTAAAAATCTTTTATTTCGACTCTAGAGACCTTGAAACGTCAAGAAATGTCAAAATTTTCAATTCGACAAATAGGACCCATTACAATAACTTAATATGTGAAGTTAAAAATTGCCAGAATGCTCAAATATTGAAACTCATAACATCTTTTGGGCGATACGTCAATTAGCAATTTAGGCGTTATGATATTTTAAAATTGATTTGGACAAAATGAAATTGATTTTGGGCTTTGTGGCATTTTCTTCTGAAAAAGTTTTGTTTTTGTATATCTTGGCGTTATTTTGCTGGGCAATAAGATCGAACGCTTCTTTTTATTTAAAATGTCATAAGAGCCAAAAAGACAACAAAATATCTTGTTGTTGAAAACCTTAACAGCAATTATGAAGTTAAATCAGCTTCTTCAACAAACAGAATATGCGTTATTTACTTAAGTAAAAAACGTTACGTTCAAGGGAGATCGCTTAAGGAAGATGTTTTAACGCTATTTCTATGTTCGATCAAAAAAGCTTGTCGTTAATAATACATTTGAACCAGGCAATGTTACAAAAGACTCAAGAGGTGAACGATAAACATTTTATCTGGCCCTAGCGATTGAGAATCTCTACACTTTTTACAAAGCTTTTCTACACTAATATTATAAAGAGGAAAGATTTGTATTTTTGTATAGAACGAATAAACTCAAAAAGTACTGGACCGATTTTAATAATTATTTTTTCATTAGAAAGCTACATTATCTGTACAGCTATTTATGTCTACCCGTGCGAAGCCAGGACGTGCAGCTAGTTATAGAATAAAACTCTAAAGTAATTTGTCCTGATGTCATAACAGTCTCCTACTTAGAAGATCTCAGAGACAATCCCTCAAACAATTTAGCCGTAATATTCGTACTTCTAGGAATTCACATCAGTTTAACCTTGAGCTCAAGTATAGAGATTCTTTTTTTTAACCGCACATCGAGAATGTGAAATGCTTTACCCAACTCTATTTTGCCCTATCATTTTGATATTCAAAAATTTAAGACCAATGTGCACCGTTATCTCTATCTTTAATCCTTCTCCATTTTCCTAAGGCTCGCACCTTGTTTAAACTTTAAATATGTTAAGGGCATTAATAACCCCTTGAGTGCCCGCCAATTATAAAAAAAAGTACGAGTATTGACGAGGAAACTTAAACTTCTTAAAATAAAGCTATAAATCTTGACACAAGTTCTTATTTTTAATAAAAGATTTGATATTTAAAAAAAAAACAGCTTGTCTCAAGATGTATTATTCATTACTAGGAAGAAGGTATGTCATTCTCATTAACAACGGGATATAATATCAGTCGAATGGACATCAGGGCTACAGTTGCTGCACCATATTCTTTCCATGAAATGTTCAATAACCAATGCCCAAATTTGCAACTGTATGTCATGGATAAATTCACAAATTCCATCTTTGAGGTCTTTGAGAAAATTACTATGGATCATTGTCATAGACCTTACCTTTCTCTAGCCTCAAAAAAAGAATTCGATATGTTTTAAATCACAAGATCTTGATAGCCAATTTGGATCACCAATTCGAGAAATAACACGGACAGGAAACTTTTCTTAGAAAAGTGCGATTGTGTAAGTAAGATTGCTTGAGTCAAACTAAACGTTATCCACATCAATATCTTCTAATTCCGGCCATACAAAACCATTGATGGTAGCACGGTAGTGTATTCCATTCACCGAAGCAGTTGCAACAGAAGAGGTTTTTCAACATTAATTCTTGAACTTTCAGAAAACCAAAATCCACAATTCAGCTTATTAACGTAGTCTCCGAGTTGAAAATGCACCTCATAGCAACAGAAGAACCTTTTTTAACAATAATTCTTGGACTTTCAGAAAACCAAAATCGACAATTCAGCTTATTAAGTTTGTCTTACAGATAAAAATGGACCTCATAGCTGTCAGTATCATTTTGATGTATTTCTAGGGCAGTAATATCCTATATGGTTCTTAAGCAAACGATTTTAATGTTTCACATCACTAACTAGTCTAAACAGCCTTAGTTTTTCTACCAATTTCACTATTACCGACCAAGAAATTGCGAAGCAACGACAAATATTACCACCCTTTTAGAAGTGAATACTGTATCCTTTACTTCCTAGTAACTGCGTAGTTTTTACCTGTCAAGTGCCAAAAGATGGCAGCCTCAAAAATAATAATAATAAATGCAAGTCTTTGAATTAAAATTAGAAAAGACGACTATGTCCTTGAATTTCTTTTTATGATTTAAAGGCAAGGTTTACCTATTAAACCACTTTCCCCCTTACTGGTGATAGATTAAGTTCAATATTGGTTCTTTTTAAAAATTAAAAATAAAATTAAGTGGCGCAACATAGTTTATAGAGAACCAGGGTCTAGTTATTTAAAAGTCTCAACCATTCCTGTGTGCGACTCATGTCAGGGGTGGAGGGACCCACAGTTTTATGCCGAACGTCTAATTTAAGAACGTACGTTTTATGACAAAAATTCGTCTTGGAGGATTTGTGAATAAAAACTTTAGGTTGCACAAGCAGAGATTGAACCCAAGACAATGCCACGAGTATACTACTTTTTAAAAATAAGAACAATTAATTTTCAATTTATTCCCCTCCTCACAAAAATGTGTTATGTACCGACTCATCATCACTATTATAAACACCACTGTTTATACCGACTCATCAAATTCCTATCAATTTCACTCCTACACACTTAAATTATTTTTTGTCAATTTAACAGATTATTGTTTATACATATCTTGCATACTGTAATATGATTTTGCAAGACGCCAACTTCTTTGGCGTCCCCACATAATTTTAAGATTCAGTTTGAATCAAATATTCGAGTCGAGTGGTCATTAACTAACTGTTGTACATTTGTATTAAACGAAATAAAATAAATCATAATAAATTGGTGTCAGAAGTAAAATGTATTTTATATTTTGTATTTGCTTATTCCTTCATTTCCACATGTGAGTTACCTACATATTCATATACATATCTATATTTGTGTTTTTGTGCGTATCCAAATTATTCACCTACATAATATTTGTGTGTATCTTTCGATTAAACATTCTATTGCATTGTGAATATTGTTTATGTACTCTACGAGTCGACAATAATTAATTGTGTTCTTTCAATTTAATTGCTATTGCATAGGAACAATTTAATCTGTTGTTTGGTATCCATTACAGTGTGAAACATTTGATTAGGCATATCCGAATTTTCGTTGCTTTATATATAAAAAAAAAACAAATAAAAATGTCTCAGGCAGATAATGATGAACTCGAGATTCAATCTCAAATCTCTGAAATTCCTGAAAATCTTCCAATAACATTTCTAATTAAATTTATTAAACGATTTGATGGTTCAAGAGACGAACTTCCTTCTTTTATATCCGATTGCAATAAAGCAATTGCTCTAGCATCCGTCTCACAGCAACCTATCTTATTAAGTTATATAGAAACACAAATTTCGGGCAAGGCTAAAGCTGCTTGTCTAAATCGTAAGTTCGATAATTGGGATGAATTGAAATTATTTTTAAAAACTATGTACCAAGATAGTAAGCATTATTCTCAATTACTTTGTGAACTGACAAACTTAAAACAAAACTTTAACGAAACAGTTACTCAATTTGTATTTCGTGTAGAAACATGTTTGAAAAGAACAATAAATTCTATTCAACAACAAAATGTTGCAAAATCTTCTCTAGAAGGCAGACTTGAACTTCTTAATGAAATAGTTCTTAATCGTTTCATTTATTTTTCTAATCAAAATATATCAAATATTCTACGTGTTCGTGATATTAAAACCCTCAATGAAGCTATCTCAATAGCGATAGCGGAAGAACAAGTTGCAAATATGTATAGTAAAAAAATAAATTCAAAATATACAAATAACTATAAATCAAATCAAAATCAAAACTCTGTTCGTATAAAAGAACAAAATGGTAATACTAATCTTCATTTAATTGAAAGCAAAAATGAATCAAATTCAAGCAATTTTAAATTTTGCAAATATTGTAAAAAGAAAGGACATTCAATGGATGAATGTCGTAAACGAAGTTATAATAATCAAAAGAGGCAACAACAATCAAAAAACTCAAATCCGACTTCATTACAAGTTGTCCAAATGGAGTCAACGATATCGAACGAGGCAACAAACAATTAACAGTCGAAAATATTCTGTTCTCAGAAACAAATTCCTACGTTCTCATTCCATGTACGGAATCAAAAAATCAAATTCTTAAACTTTTACTGGATACAGGATCAAATATTTCAATTGTCAAAGGTCAATCTCTTCGAGCTCAAACTATTATTTATCAAAACGAGCAAATTCTATTAAATGGAATTAGTCAGAATAATCCCATTAAAACTTCAGGCTGCTCAAATCTTATACTAAACTTTCCTAATAAATCACTTCCATATAAATTCCATGTATTAACCGTGGATTCAAACATTCCATATGATGGAATTCTGGGAAATGATTTCCTTAAATCCATGGATGCGATTATCGATTACAAAATCCAATGTCTCCGTTTTAAGTACGGAAATATTCCAATCAATTCAAAAGAAAGTTCAGCAAATTCAAACCTTATTGAAATCGAACCTCGTACTGAAAAACTTATTTCAGTTTTTATAACTAATCCTCAACTTAAAGAAGGCATTCTTCCAGAGCTATATTTACAAGAAGGTGTATTCTTGTCAAGAGCAATTACTCAAGTAAATAATGATTCTTATGCTCCTGCTTCAATTCTAAATACCACTGAAAATCCTATAATTCTTCAAAATCTTTCCTGTCAATTGGAACCATTACCTAATTTAATTCCATTGACAAAATCAAATAAATTTGATCGTTTTCAAGATTTACAAGCTAACTTAAGACTCGATCATTTAAATACTGAAGAAAAATCTCATATTATCGAAATATGCAAAGAATTCAGTGACATATTTCACTTAGAGGGAGATGTCCTTACTTCTACATCAGCTATTCAGCATGAAATAATAACAAATAATTCAGGACCTATAGCGGCAAAAACGTACCGTTACCCTGAAAAACATAAAGTAGAAGTTAACAAGCAAATAAAAAAAATGTTAAATCAAGAAATCATTAAGCCTTCCGTATCTCCATGGTCCGCTCCACTTTGGGTGGTGCCAAAGAAAGTTGACGCTTCAGGTCAACAAAAATGGCGTGTTGTCATAGACTACAGGAAATTGAATAACGTCACAATTGGTGATGCTTTTCCTCTTCCAAATATTGTTGATATTTTGGATCAATTAAGTCATTCTAATTACTTCACAACTCTCGATCTAGCTTCTGGTTTCCACCAAATTAATGTTCGACCAGAAGATCGTTGCAAAACCGCTTTTTCAACTCCTGATGGGCACTACGAGTTTATTCGTATGCCTTTCGGATTAAAAAACGCACCATCAGTCTTCCAGAGATTGATGAACAATGTTTTAACAGGCCTTCAAGGTCTACAATGTTTTGTCTATTTAGACGACATTGTGATTTATGCGTCATCATTAGAAGACCATCAATCAAAACTTCGAAATGTTTTCCAAAGACTTCAACTTAATAATCTGAAACTTCAACCAGATAAGTGCGAGTTCATGAGAAAAGAGGTTATTTATTTAGGTCATAAAATCACAAATCAAGGTGTCAAACCAAATTCTGAAAAAATTGACGCTGTATGCCAATTTCCAGTTCCTGTTAACATAAAAGATATACAATCTTTCTTAGGCCTCGCAGGCTACTATCGACGGTTCATTGAAAATTTTTCAAAAATAACTCGACCCCTTACAAATCTTTTAAAAAAGGATGTTCCTTTTAAATGGGGAAAAGAACAACAATCTGCATTCGATTGTCTTAAAGTGAAACTTACATCCGAGCCAATATTACAGTATCCGGACTTTTCTAAGGAATTTATCCTTACCACGGATGCTTCCAATTTTGCAATAGGTGCCATATTGAGCCAAGGTGAAATTGGTTCTGACCTGCCTATTTCTTACGCAAGTAGAACACTTAATAGACAAGAGTCAAACTATAGCACAACAGAACGAGAACTCCTTGCAATAGTGTGGAGTGTTAATCACTTTCGACCATATTTATATGGTAGACGATTCAAAATTGTAACAGATCACAGACCATTAGTTTAGTTGTTCAATGTTAAAGATCCTGGATCTAAACTAGTGCGTTGGCGATTAAAACTCGAACAATACGATTATGAGATACATTTCAAACCTGGTCGTATAAACTCAAATGCAGACTGCTTATCTCGTATTCGTCAAGAAAATACAACTACTATGTTCTATGCGGAAACTAAAGAAACATTTAACGACTATGTTAAATTTTACTATAATTCTCTTTCACCAAGTATTCACGATTTTAAAGAATTCGAAGAGAATATACTAAATTCAAAAGAAACAGTAGCTTATATTACTGCTATTGATCTTTCAAACGAAAATGTTCATACCGATGATATATTATCGAATTCTATTAACTCTGAAGTAATACGTAATGTACCACATGAGTTATATTCAAATTATAAAACAACTAGCAAAAACAAACAAATATTTTATCACTGTTTTATAAAAAACAATTTCTACGAAAAACCCTCTTATTCAGATTTCTTTTATACAATACAAAACTTACGTATTCAATTAGAACTGAACAATGAATCTTCTATTTCCATAGCAAATCCATGCGATGAATTCAATCAATTCAAATATCAAAAATGTAAAGACATTATTTTATTTATATTTAGAAATGCAAAAATTAGTATCTCGATGTACAAAAATGTTATCAAAACTCCAACTCCTGAACAAATCCCAGTAATTCTCAAGGAAAACCATGATTTGCCATTATCCGGTCATTGCGGATATCAAAGGATGTTTAGAAGAATATCACAAAAATACAAATGGCATAAAATGCGTAATGAAATCAAGAAATATATTAAAGAATGTCAATCATGTCAATTAAACAAAACCATGAGACGTACTAATAAAGCTCCCATGGAAATTACTAGTACAAGTAATAAGCCATTCGAAAGACTAGCCCTTGACATTGTAGGTCCCTTACCATTAACTGAAAATGGAAATAAGTATGTACTTACCATGCAAGATGACTTAACAAAGTTCTCTTATGCCATACCTTTAGTTAATCATGTAGCTGAAACTGTTGCTGATAACCTCGTGAATTTTATAACTATGTTCGGAATTCCAAAATCTATCTTAACTGATCAAGGAACTGATTTTACATCAGAAATTATTAAGAATCTAACAAAATTGTTTCAAATGAAACACATCATTACTAGTGCTTATCACCCTCAATCTAATGGTGCTCTAGAAAGGTCACATTCTACACTTAAAGACTATCTAAAGCATTATATTAATCAAAATCAAACTAATTGGGATAAATACATTCCTTTAGCAATGTTTTCATACAACACTCATATTCATTCTTCAACTAAGTTCACTCCATATGAACTTTTATTTGGTCACAGACCTATACTACCAAGCTCTTTAACAGAATATCCTGAATTTAAATATACCTATGAAAATTACTATGATCAATTAAAATATAGACTGAACAAGACTCATCAAATCGCTAAAGAAAACCTATTAACTGAGAAACAAAAGTCAAAAACTAATTATGATCGAAATGTTCATAATCCAACTTATTGTGTTAATGACTTAGTATATTTAAAAAACAACTCATCTAGAGCTGGAACTTCTCGAAAACTTACTCCTAACTATAAAGGTCCCTATAAGATCTTAGAGATTCATGGTAACACAAATGTTACGTTAGAAATAAAAAATAAACCAGTTAAAGTTCATGTAAATCGTATTAAACATGCTCATATTTCTAATTCATGAAATTTTCATTTTACTAAATTTACACTACGAAAATTTCATTACAGGTTTCCCATATCAGAGGCGAATGCCGAAAACTTCAAAATCAATGAAATCACTAATGGTAGTGGGTTATTCTATGAAAATCTGGGCAATGTCAGATTTTATTCTGATTATTGGCAATTAATCACTTATACAGATATATCATTTTATAAAAAGAAACTAGAATTAATAGAGAAAATTTACGAAAAATCAAAGTCTCTATGTGAGAAAAATTCTGGAATATCACTAAATTCTCTTTGTTCTCAAACACTTAGTTTCTTATCATTACAAGTTACAAAACTTATTCAAAAAGAAGAAACATTAGCTCACTTAATTAATCGTCATAGAACTAAAAGAGGTATTTTTAATGGCGGAGGTTATGCTTTGAATTGGTTATTCGGCGTTCCCGATGCCGATGATGCAAAATATTATAGCGAAGCTATAAAACAAGTAGAAGACGACGATTCTAAAGTTCAAATGCTCATGAAAGAACAAATTCAAATTATAAAAAGTACTATAACT
This sequence comes from Eupeodes luniger, assembly GCA_951509635.1. Classification (NCBI taxonomy): domain Eukaryota; kingdom Metazoa; phylum Arthropoda; class Insecta; order Diptera; family Syrphidae; genus Eupeodes; species Eupeodes luniger. The sequence goes on from OX608075.1 coordinate 109,849,753, forward strand.
AATTTCAATGAATCAATTAGCATTCTTAAAGTTCAAGAAAATATTTTTAATGAAAACATTAAAAAATTCAACTACTTTATTAATAAAGTAAACAAAGAGGAAGATATGCTCCAAAATTCAATTATAATTGAAAATCAGTTAATTGAACTGACCTACTTAGTAAATGAATTGAACGAACAATATGATCAATTAACTAATTCTATATTATTCGCAAAAACACAAATAATTCATCCAAGTATAATTACTCCAAAAAAACTCATTGATGAAATGAATAAAAATATACTTTTCCTTTCCGATAGTAAAACATTCCCAATTCCGTTGAACTATGAAAACGCATATAAGTTGCTAGATATTTCCAAATTAACTGGATTTTATCAAAATAATAAACTTGTTTTTATTATTCAAATTCCTCTTCCTAGAATTAACAAATTCAATTTATATCAAATATTTCCTTTACCTATTCCTAAAAATATATCCACATATGCATTTATAAACCCAGCATTTCCTTATTTAGCCATGTCAAAAAGTAAAATGCATTATGCTCAATTAAACGACCTTAAAAATTGTAAAGATTTGTCTGAATTTGATAAAATTTGTGAAATACAAATGATACATTCAAGTTACGATAGACCAATTTGTGAGACAAAACTATTAACTACAACTCACAAAAATATACCATCCTCGTGTCATACTTACCTAGTAACAGGCACAATAGCAGTATGGCATCCATTAAAATATAATAAATGGATTTTTGTACTGAGTGAACCAGATCGACTCACCATAGAATGTAAAGATACTGAAATCTTTGATCAACTCATACACTCTACTGGAATCTTAACTCTCAACGGAGGCTGCAGAGCGTATTCAAAATACAACCAACTTATATCTAAAGGAAAAATCACGTCCAACTACACAAATGTGATACCCGAAATCAACATTTTAGAGGATGACTGTTGCAAAACTCCAAATTCATCAACACACAATATCACCATGTCATTGTCACCGATACACATTACCAATGTCCGACTAGATGAATTAAAACAGGCCTCCCACAGAATTGATATTTTAAAGCGACATATTGATGATTTGTTGCAAAAGACTCAAGTTAAACCTAAAATTAATTGGCTTCTCATTTCAGGAGAAGTTATATTATTCGTACTAGCCCTAGTATTATTGAGGAAAATTCTAATATTTTTCGGAATCTTCAAAATCTTCAAAACCTTGAAGGTTCTACTTTGTTGCAGACAAAACCATCATTCAGAAGTAGTCGTCTATGAGGTTCCCGAGAATGTTTCATTAAGAACCCGTCACATAGTCAAAGGAAGAAGACCTTTATCCGCAAGAGAAGGATACTCAACCACCGACTAAAAGGGATTAGTTTTAAGATAAAAGTGTTAGTATTAAGATTAAAAGAAAATATTTTAAATTGGAAAAAATGTTATATTAAGATAAAAAGAAAACATTTCAAATTTTAAAAAATTTAATATTAAGATAAAAAGAAAATATTTCAATTCATAAGAAAAAATGTATAATAAGACTAAAAGAAAATACTTCAAACTATTAAAAAAAAAAAAAAAAAGAGAGAATATTTTAGCCTAAAAAATTAGTTACACCTAATTTTTCATTTAAAAGGGGAGGTGTTATGTACCGACTCATCATCACTATTATAAACACCACTGTTTATACCGACTCATCAAATTCCTATCAATTTCACTCCTACACACTTAAATTATTTTTTGTCAATTTAACAGATTATTGTTTATACATATCTTGCATACTGTAATATGATTTTGCAAGACGCCAACTTCTTTGGCGTCCCCACATAATTTTAAGATTCAGTTTGAATCAAATATTCGAGTCGAGTGGTCATTAACTAACTGTTGTACATTTGTATTAAACGAAATAAAATAAATCATAATAAATGTAATGTCTATAGATTCCTAAAAGAAGATGTTAATACTCTGAAATTGCAATATTCATACACAAAATAACTCACTTAATTAAAAAGAAAACTCAAATAACGAATGCATTCATTGGCTTCATGAACAAATTATCAACGAATGAATTTGTTTTCTAATTTAAAGTGCAAAATTCGTTAAGTGATGAAACATCTACATACATCAATAAAATCATAGACAACCATTTTACCTTTATTTTGCTAATGAAACTATTTTAATGACACAACGAAAAATGTCGTTAACTATTCCAAAAGTTTTTGTGATGAAATGTTACAACGATTTCATTATATTCATTATTAACAGCATAATGCTGCTACTTCACAAATATACAAAAGTTAATTGATTGAAAAACATATTTAATCAATTAATTTTAATCGAATGAGTTTTCATACAAAAATGAAATTTCTTATTGTTTTGATGTGTATAGTAAATTGTGTAAATCTATGTATTCCTTCTTATCTATTTCTATAAATAAAACTACATATATTGATCCTGATTTAATCTTAAATTGTATGTACCTATATTGTTTATATTCAGCGATGCTTGTTTAAATTTATGTAGGTATCTATACGTATACGTATAATTATCTTTTGTTCATCAATTTTCTGTATAAATTAAATCAAGTGCAAGTAGTCCTTACTTCCCCTTCATTGATGGATAACAATCTCTTTTTAATCTATCCATAAAACCACACAATCAATCTGTTAACTTGCAACAACATGATCTTTCTAATGTGTTCACAAATCCCTTAATAGCACTAACGCGCCTCAATGGGCATTAATATGTACACTCCAACAAACACACACACATCCTTATAAACTCACAAACATATACACAATTCGTCACACACCCATATTTCTATATTTACATACGTATCAGGGTTGCCATATGTCCTGAAATAAGTCAATAGCTCAATTTATAAATATTTGTATCCTTAAATCGAAGCCCAAATTTCAATAAAAATCATGTAGTTTCGATTAGAATTTATTTTTATTTTAAATATTTTTCCAATCCAGCTAAGATTCGATGTGAGGTATTTATAGCCCAATTTTTTGAAAAAAGATAGCCCAATATGGCAAGCCTGATGTGTAAAATGTTGGTCTGTTTATACGACCGACACGACGAGCGACGTACGTATTTGATGTAAACCTTTCAAACGCATGGAATGTTATCACATCAATCGGCCAACAAAATGTCCTTCTGATGTTAATATGTTTGTTTGTTTGTTTGTTTGTATGTATGTTAAGCTATTCAAGCAAATAACAACCATCTACAAATATATACATACAAACACTATACAGTATACGCCCCAATAGACAACAGAGAGAAATAGGTATGAAAAAATATTACCAAGCAAATCCCTTAGATTATCTACATCCTTATACGACCCATAGGTATACGAGTATGTCACCATCACCATCCGTCCTTCGTTCGTTCGTTCGGTCGTCGTCCTCATCATTCGTCCTTTCGTCATCGTATACGGATACGTATGTAGGTACTAAAATAGAATTCTCCCTCCTCTGAGGGCTTATCAATTTAATCATGTCGCATGCAATATCCTTAAACCACACAAAGTACAACTACATCAATCCCCTGATGAGGATGATTATAGAGGGTGGGCAATATTGGGGTGTTGTTGTTCGGTCAATGTACAGTTACACTATACCTACCCTACACACACAATGTGTACTATACTACAGCAAAGGCTTCCTTTTTTTGTACGACTATGTCTCTCTAGTTTTATACTTCAAAAGCAATCGCATAAAACCGCCATTGCCAGCTTTTGTGTCACTAGAAATCCCATAAATAAAACAAAATGAGTTCGCTATAGTGAAAAGTCCTTTACACAATAATCAGATGGAAACGATATGAGAAGGAATCTATTTTATGTATGGTTGCCAACTGTCTACAAAAATTTACTTGTTTTTATTTTTCAATGTCACTTGGAACGTTTTGGACAACAACAAAATATTTCTTCACTTTGGGACCATTTTGTTCACATTGCAGTTATATGAAGTTTGACTATTATTGACTTTTCAAACCTCCTTTAAAATTTGTGTGTCTTTAGGTTGTAAGTAAGCTTAAAGGAACCCATCCACTTGGCTATTTCTCTAAAGACGTATGTATGTCAACCGTATGAAAACTCTTTTATGTCGAAAAATCTTTCCCGATATTGAAGTTAATTCTTAGTTCAAATACTTTTTGGTTTTTGTCGAAAAATCTTTCCCATAATTAATTGTTAGTTTAATTATTTTTTGGTCACTATAAACTATTCTTTCGTATTCAAAATATTCTTCAAAACCATTCATTATTTTTATAAATTATTTTACAACAGCTTTTTTAAAATAATCCTTTTTTAGCTAAAAACTATTATAATCCATTTAATTATGACTATACGATTCAAAATTAAAAACAAAAATAGCCTTTGCCCATTGTCTTGTTAACTTCTAAATACTTCTTCATTTTCAAAACGGTTCATATCTTTTTGTATTAGTTTTTGATATTAATGATAAGCTTTTTCAAAATCCTAAATACAATTTGCAAAGTTTATTGTTTAGTGAAACAAGAAGAACAAATGCTTTGGTAAAACAGGGCCCAGTTCTTCCAGATATGGTCAATTTTTAAATAAAGGGCTTCAATAAGGGCGGGTAGATGTTGAAATGGAATAAAACAAGCTGTGTGTGAGGTACTAACAACATAATTTTTTTATTTGAAAGGCGCATGTATGCCATTAAGTGTGGAATATGACATCATTCAAATGATCGCCTCGGCTTCATACGGTAGAACTGATCAGAGTGGTCCAATTAACAATGACTCCTATCGACATACATCCGGCTGAATTTGAGCTATGGCCTGTGTTATGTTGACCTTTAGGTCATCGGTTGATTGTGGTTTATTTGCATAGAGCTTCGACTTCAAGAAACCCCACAGGAAAAAGTGTAGCGTTGTCAAATCGCATGACATTGTTGGCCAATCACATCACCCCTGCTAGAGATAAACTTACCCTCAAATCGTTCATACAAAATATCAATCGTGGCGTTTGCTGTGTGGCACATAACGCCGCCGTCCTGCTCACATGTCGTCTAGGTCCATATGATTCAATTTGGGCCATAATAAATTATGTAGTTATCATCGTTATGTAGCGCTCGATGATGACGGTGACCGCATCATTAACGTCGTTTTCAAAAAAGTACCCACCAATAGAGCCGCCGCGCCGGCCCAAAATCCACACCAAACGGTAACTTTTTGAGGATGCATTATCACCTGGTGAACCTCTCGTGTGTTGGTGTCGTCTCATATACGGCAATTATGCTTGTTAACACAGCCATTCATCTAAAAATGCGCCTCGTCACTAAAGATGATTATAGGCCAAAATTGATGTCCTCTTCTAAACGATTCGAAGCCCAGTCAGCGGAAAAACAGCTTTATTTATGGTAATGAACTTTGAGCTCCTGGGTTAGTTGGATCTTGTAGGGTTGCAGGCCTGAGTGCCGACGCAAAATTCGCCAAGTTAAAGTCTGCGAAATGCCGAGTAATTGTGCACGGCGAGGAATAGACTGCCTCGGGTTCTGCTGTACACTTTCACGGACTGCGCTCCTTGAACGTACGGGTGTTGGCTGATTGTTTACTGAACCGGTCGTCTTAAATTTGAGGGCCACCAAACGTTGAAGAGTCGACTGTAAAAGGCCACCACGTTTGCGTTAACGAACACTCATTTTGATAATAAAGTTTTATCAATTGAAATAGCTGTTTAATCGTGTAAGTTGCCCTGATGGTTTGGCATAAACAACTGAATAATAAACAAAAGATTTGACAGATGTCACCAAAACAAAATGGCCGCCACGGAGTGCCAAAGTCTACTCGCGCCAATTGAAAAACCATTTACAAATGTAATTAATAATTTTGAATTATAAACAGTTTATTGGAAACGACAATAAATTTGCATGACTGACAAATGTCAAAGCCCTCTCTAATTTTGTATCAAGAAAAGAAATTTACAGTTTCTCTTAATAGAGTCTTAAATTTAAGTGAGATTCTGGCTGAGAAAATGGCTCTTAGCCGCTATTGTCTCCTGAAAACAAAATTCAGTGAAACTGGACGAAAAAGCAATTATTCGACATTTTATTTGATAAAACATAAGTTGATCTTTTTCGTCTATTTTATCCTGCATCAAGAGTCACTATGGTTGTTACTTAAAAGACAAAGCCTAAGAGCCGGCACCAAATTTTGGGAGTGGAGTGATAGCCAAAATTAATTTATATGATGAAGGTCCGATTTTGAGGTCGAATCAAAAAAATGTTTGGGGTTTTATGTTGCAAAATGTATTTGAAAAACTATTAAAGTTCGTCTTGCAAGAAGAAGGCTGCAACCAAAACGTCTTGGGCACACATTTTTATTATCAAAGGAAGTTTAATGACATTTTCATGTACCATATCAGTGTTTTAAGTTGAAAAAAAAAACATTTGAATAACTTTAAAATGCGAATTTTGGTTATCACTCCACTCTCAAAATTTGCTAACGGGTCTAGGTAACAGCAAAATCAAGAATTTTCGACAAACGTTTTTTAACTTCCCATAGGAAGTTATTGTAATGGGTCCGATTTGTCGAATTGAAAATTTTGACATTTCTCGACGAAAAATGCAGAAAGAGCTTTCAAGAAAATTGCGTTGGTGGTTTTTTTACCATAGCAGTTTAAAAAAAGGTGAACATTTTGGTTAACCCTAAATATCTCAAGAACCAACAACGCTAGAAACTTAAATTAAATTTTATATTATATATTGTAACGTGATACCAAACATGTATGTTCTTGGAAAAAAATCCAATTAACGGTTTCTTTTATAAATCAAAATAAAAGGAAAAAAAAAATTGTCACCTTGAAAATTTTACGAATGAAAAATGATTTTATCTCCAAAACAATTTTGTGCAACGAAGAATATCTTTTTTAACATCTGGTAAAATTTTGAGAAAAATTAAATTGACCTTTTTTTAAAAAAAAAATAAAAACCTGAAAAAAAACATTACCTACACATAGTTGGTAAAAATTGAATTTCGACTCAAATATTTTTTCAAATCTTTGAGATTATGGCGATTATGGCTTCCAACTTATTTTATCTCATAAGAAATATTGTTTTCAACATTTGGTAAAGTTTTGAGAAAAATCGAATTGACAGTTTTTTTTACAAAATAAAAACTTAAACAAAATTAATAAAATTAAGTAAAAATTGATTTTCGACTCAAACATCTTTTCAAAACTTTGAGATATTAGCTTTAAACTACTTTAATCTTTTAAAAAATATTGTAATCAATAATTCATTCATGTAATTCAAAAAAAATCGAATTGACAGTTTTTTTTACAAAAAATTAAAAACCTAAAAAAAATGTAACAAAAGTTGGTAAAAATCGATTTTCGACTCAAATATATTTTCAAAAATTTGATATTATGGTTTCCAACTAATTTTATCTTATAAGAAATATTGTTTTCAACATTTGGAAAAAATTTGAGAAAAATCAAATTGATAGTTTTTTTTTACAAAAAATAAAAACCTAAAAAAAACTAATACTAAAACTTGGTAAAAATTTACTTTCGACTCAAATAGCTTTTCAAAAATTAAAAATATTGGGTTAAGACTTTGAACTTTGAAATTTTTAAGAATAATTCAACTGACAACTTTTTTAACACAACACGAAAACCTACAAACTTTTAAGCAAGACAAATCGGCAGACGGGATGGGAAGTTATCAGTGTGGGTCGCATCCCAGCCTCTTTTTTTCGTTTAGTTTAATACTCCATTTTTGCGTCCAACCAAACACTTACTTTATCGACTCCGTTTTGCAATTTTTGTGTAGCCTTTCCAACGAATCCATCTGGCACCAATATTGAAGTATCATCCGCAAAGGTGGTGAAATCGTTGATGTCCACTTGTATATGAAAGGTAAAAGGTTGGTCCTAAGACATTTCCTTCCGGTACACCGCCCAGCTTCTATTTTCTTTAGTTCCGTGTGCAAATTTTGAAATCGGTTAATTTTAGTTAAATCTTTTCAGCTGGCAACCTCACCACATGAAAGAAAAAAACATTAAAAACAATAAAAACAACATTGTGAATGATATTGTTGTTTTTGACGCGCGTCACGTCCAAATACAACATGACGACGAGCGACGTCGAACAAAACGAGCATTTTGCAACCCCTTGGCCCTGTTATGACACAAGACATATAGTACAAGGGTTGTGTCATCTAATACTTAATAAGTCCACTAGGTACACGGTACACCACACCACATCAGAGGAGAATGGAGAGCGGAAATGAAGAGCGTCAAACAAGTGCCTCGCCTTACGACTTAGAGTATGTACGACTTTATACGAAAGTTGCAGAATGGGTGTCTATAAAAATACCCATTCCACATGAATTTCATTATTATCCTTGAAGTTCGATTATATTGTTGCTAGAGTTTGGTCTGATGCTGATGTGATGGCGGGGAGGTCGTTCTCTTCATTCGTCGATAAATATACAAGTTTACAGTACGTCATCATCATTATCATCATTATCATCATCATCTGTATATACCCATTTAATGTCCTTTCAATTTTGCTATGGTATATTGTCGCTCATACTTTCACGGATGTCTCCTCTCATCATCACAATTCCTTCATCATCAGAGGACCTTGTTTAATGTTGTGTAAAAATTCAAAGAAAAACCTTAACAACCTCTAAATTGACGACGCAGCAAGATTAATCAAGAAATGGATATTAGATCATCTCTTTGCGTTCGCAGGAGGCGTCTTCCTTTTCGTCTTATAGTCTTCATCTTTATACCTACTTCTTCTTCAGCTCCAGCTCCTTTTTATATCATCATTGTCGTTTTGTATCTTAAGGTAATGCTATTCCTTTGTTGCCTATGTACATATTTTACCGACAAGAGCATAACCATCATACCGCACGTCCTTATAACATAGCACCCCTCGAAAGTTATAGCATCATAAACGATAGACGACAAACTCATCATAGAGACGTGAAAGTACTTTTAATAAAGCAAGCAAAAAAAAACATAACCCTCAAGCTTGAAAATCTTTTACCGTTTTGTATCTTTCTTCTTAAGTCCTTAGTTCTCTTCTTCATCTTCTTCTTCTTATTAATTTTTTTTTTGTGTTATGCTTTCAACACAAGGAGCAGAAATATAATTTTTATAAGAAAAAGTCCTTTTTAGCCAAGTTATGTTCCGAGTTAATTAATTGGTCTGAAGTGAGGGTAATGTTGATTAATTTAGCCCAAAAATCCATTTGCTAACTTTAACATTGTCGTCGTTGACTCTCGAATGGAATGTTTTTGAGGGTTGGGAGTTTTGGGGGTTCTTGGAGATGGGGAGTTGGATGAATGGGTTGGGTTGAGTTGAGTTGAGTAAAGGGTGGAGTTGAAATGTGCTTTGGTCATTAAATCGATATTCCTCTGTAAATGACCGTATTGTGGTTAAGTGCGGGTAATAAATTCTACAATAATAATTACGCTTTAGCTATACATATATATGTATGTATATATACAGGATAGAAAATAAATGGTTCAAGTGTGTACTTAGGTGTGGTTTTGTGCTGTGAGCTGTGTTAGGGGTACAAAACAATTCATGCAGCTGCTTAAGAGTCTATTATTTTGATTGTGGCATTTGTGGTGTTTATAATGTTTGGAGAACAATATTGTGTAGTTGTGCGGTGCTGTGTGGTATATTTTGCGATTTGGCTAAAGGGTGTTGTTGGATAGATTTGGATAAATATAAACACCTAACTACTTTAATTTCCATTTAAGCTGATTACAATTTTTGATTACGGTATAAGGAAAAATATTTTTAAAAGGCTTTAGATAATTGTAAGCATAAGTTAAATAGATTTTTGCAGTAATAATAGACTGTTAAGCCTCATTTTTCGTAAAAACAGTATGAAATTAGATATAGGTACCACCACCAGAGTTAAATTTAAATCTGCTAATGAATATATTGAAATAATTTCTCTTTACAAAATTTAAGAAGTATTAACTTCCTTTTTGGTGTTATTGAAATCGGTCCGATTTGTTGATTTGGACATTTTGACATTCCTCGACGTTTTTAGAAAGATGTAGGTGTAGGACAACATTTTCGTCTGTCATTTCTGAGACTTCAGCAAAGATAACGACTTCAAATAACTTTAGTTTTACAGGTAATAGCATCATGGCTGACCATGAGACGAAACACGACAAGGCTTTTACTAGTATTTCAGTCTTGGTATCGGTCTCCTATACCTTGTTTGGATTTTTTTTTCTAGTCATTTTCATCGTTAGTCTTGTCAGGTCTTGCCTACATCTATTTTAATTGTTTGAATAATTATTGAGGCAAGTTGGAGTTGTAGATGTTTGGCAGTTTAGAAGTTGGCAGATATGCAGTACATTCATTTTTGACATACTTTACTTTGCCATCCTGAAATTGATTTTGACAATCATACATATATAATATTCAGTCACAAATAAATTCTAAAATAACCCTTTTATGGTCAACAATTAAAAATTGAAATTTTTATACATCGAAATCTTAATAAAATTTTAATAAAATCTAATAGTTCTAGAGTAAAAAAAAAAATAAACAAAAATAATCAATTCTAGAATATATGCACTGTGCACTAATCGAAGAAACAATAATATATGACATTTTTGCATTTTCTGTCTCCTATCTAGAAAATAGATTTAAAACCCGAAAAGACCAACGAGACTCTCAGAAATAGTTGGTACAAAATAAACAGTCTAGTCTTGATCTCGTCTCATAAGCTTTAAATTTAGTATCGTTTCGTTTTGGAAGTTTTAAAATTAGTATCGTCTCGTCTTTGTTCAACGAGACGTGATACCAATTTACAATAAGAGGGTGGAGTTGCAACCCACACTGATAACTTCCCATCCCGTATGTAAATTTTTTCTTGCTTAAAAGGTTTGAAGGTTTTCGTGTTTTGTTAAAAAAGGAGTCAGTTGAATTATTCTAAAAAATTTAAAATTACCAACAATAATTTGCATATGATAGTTCGATTTCAAGATCTGTTTTTGAAAACGAGATTTTTAGTCTAGAACCAATTTTTAAATTATTACCAATTTTAGTAGCATTGCTTAAAAGTTTTTATTTCTAATATAAACAAATACAAATTGGATGAATGTAATCAATTTGAAGTCAATATCTTCTATTATTCACGAGATATCAAATTTGCGTACTATTTTTTGTAGATTTTATTTTTTTATGAAAAAACGGACTGTTGGATTTATAAAAACAATTTACTGAATGTAAAAAACTGTGAGATAAAATTAGTTTGAAGCCAATATTTTAAATTTTTGAAAAGATATTTGAGTCGAAAATAAATTTTTAATAAGTTTTAGAATTGTTTTTTTTTAGGTTTTTATTTTTTGTAAGAAAATTTTCAATTCGATTTTTCTCAAAATTATACCGAATGTTGAAAACAATATTTGTTATACGACAAAATTAGTTTAAAGCCATAATTTTAAATTTTGAAAAGATATTTGAGTAAAAATCAATTTTTACCAACTCTTAGTAATTTTTCTTAGGTCTTTATTTTTTATAAGAAAACTGTCAATTCGATTTTTCTCAAGATTTTACTGAATATTGACAAGAATATATTTTGCAAGATAAAATTAGTTTGAACACAATATCTTAGGTTTTTGAAAAGATATTTGAGTCGAAAATCAACTTTTACCAACTTTTAATAATGTTTTGTTTAGGTTTTTATTTTTTGTAAGAAAACGTCAATTCGATTTTTAGCAAAATGTGACCAAATGTTGACAACAATATTTTTTATAAAATAAAAACTAATTTAAAGCCAATATCTCAAATTTTTGAAAAGATATTTGAGTCGAAAATCAATTTTTACCAACTTTTAGTAATACGAGGTGTGTTCAAAAAGTACCCGAAATTTTCGTTTTTTCAAAAAAATATTTATTTATTCGTTTACATCAAAGTGGTCCCCTTCAAAGTTGTCCCTCCAAAATATAATATACTTATGTCAACAGTTTTTCCAATCTTGGAAGGACTCTTGATATTCACTTTTTAATATGTCCTTGAGCTTTCTCAGCGATTTTGCCTTCATTTCTTCAATCGAGGAAAAACGCCGTCCTTTCATTAGTCTCTTCAACTTTGGAAACAGGAAAAAGTCACACGGAGCCATATCTGGTGAATATGGAGGTTGGGGCATAACTACGGTATTGTTTTTGGCCAAAAAAATACGAACAAGCAACGACGAGTGAGCAGGTGCGTTATCGTGGTGCAAAAGCCATGAACAGTTTTTCCATAAATCTGAGTGTTTTTTTTTCGGATTGCTTCACGCAAACGTCGCATAACTTCAAGGTAATACTCCTTATTAACCGTACGACCTTGTGGTAAGAACTCTTGATGCACTATACCATTATAATCGAAGAAAACAGTAAGCAAAACCTTTACATTTGATCGAACTTGACGTGCTTTTTTCGTTCTTGACGTTAGATGCTACCAGGTGGACGATAGTGCTTTGGTTTCGACATCATAACCGTACACCTATGTTTCATAACCAGTTATGACCCTTTCAAGCAAACTTGGATCGTCGTTGACGTCATTTAACAGCTCTTGAGCGATGTTCATGCGATTGTTTTTTTGGTCAAAATTCAGCAGTTTCAGCAAAAATCGCCGAGCTCATAAAAACACGTCGAACCTTAGCAACAACCATAGACAAAGTAAACAGTGAATATAGCTGAAAATTGCATCATACTTTAAGGGCATGTATACTAACACAATAAAAAAATAATTTTGACCGTCGGACTCTCCAGACCCGCGCAATTTAAAAATTCCGGGTTCTTTTTGAACACACCTCGTACATATTTATTTTACGTTTTTATTTTTTATAAAAAAAAGTGTCAATTCGAGTTTTCTCAAAATTTTACCAAATGTCAAAAACTTTATTTTTCGTTGCACAAAATTATTTTGGAAATAACAAAATTTTTTTTTCGTAAAATATTCGAGGTGACAAATATTTTTTTTTTAGTTTTTTTGATTTATAAAAAAATCGTTAATTGGATTTTTTCCAAAAATATACTAGTTTGGTATCATGTTACAATATATAATATAAAATTTGATTCAAGTCGCTAGCGTTATTGGTTCGTGAGATATTTTGGGTAAACCAACATTTTCACCTGTTTTTTAAATTACTATAGTAAAAAAACCACCCACTCAATTTTCTTGAGAGTCCTTTCTGCATCGTTCTGCCTTATTATCTGTATAACAAAATTTATTTGAAGGCGATATCTGTACTGGTTCTTGAGCTATGGACGACGGAAAAAAAAACTTCGCGAGCGTACGGACGTACGAACGTACGTACACATGCACGCACCGCACAGACATGTTTCTAAAAATCTTTTATTTCAACTCTAGGGACCTTGAAACGTCAAGAAGTGTCAACATTTTCAATTCGACAAATCGGACCCATTACAATAACTTCCTATGGGAAGTTACAAATTATATCGCTATAATCTGTGGCGTTAAATTTTATATTTGGTGGTTTGATTGTTCGGTACGATATATTCATTGTCTGGCTTTAAGGATCCGTTTTAAAGCAAGCTCTTTGACATAAATCCTTTGTCGAAGAGCATTGCCAATAAAAGGTTTTTTTTCGCATAAAAAACATTTCTTTCAATGATAGCATCATAGATTCTCAGATGGGCAACTGGAACCCACATAAAGTCTTAGTATTCTATTAAGAGTTGAAAGCCATCTTAAATGTGCCATTTTCCCAGACTGCCGATTTAATAATCCGGGAGAACAGTGACCTGAATGGATAGCATGGAACATTTCAAACAGATACATATTTGATATTTGCTTAATTGATCTGCGATTGTTTGGTCGCTATCAGGTACATTTCCGAAAACAGGCAAAAATTGAACATTGTGTTTTTAGAATCAATTATGCCCTTACCAATCAGGCCAAAATGGCTGAAACACAAACAAGCTTCAGCTTCGGCTTCATCTGACGTTTACGAGTTCAGCCATAGGAATTCAATGCATGCTATCACAATGAAGCTTTGACCTCACGTTTCGTTTGACATTCGTTAGGAAAAGAACGTAATGGTACGTAATGTGACTCCAACAAACAAAATACATTTCCTTTTGGAGCGATAACCATTGGTTGTAAGAAAATGTTAGAAGGTAAGTTATTGAAATATACATAGAATAACTATACAATTATTTTTTTTTAAAAACGTTTTATTTTTGTAGAACAGAAAATGAGTTTCGAAGAACTCCTCATAGATTGAAGAACTCCGTAGATTTTGCTCCCGGACCCACCAACATCTCTCAGTCTGCGCTTCATCTTTCTCCTAAGCTGAACATACCAACGATAGGCTGTGTAAGCTCCTTCCGCTATAAATTCAACTTTTTTCAATTTGAAAATTCGTATCTTTTACTGCACGAAAAATCAAAACAAACTTTTGAGAAAAATAACAGCTGACACATAAGTGTCATTTTAGAAATGTCATATAAGAAATGTCATTCAAAGCAACCTCGAAGCAGGAACTTCGTAACACAGACGAAGCCGAAGCCGAAGCTGAAGCGTGTTTGTGTTTCAGCCATAATACTCAAGAGGTCCCGAAGTTGATCCATCTAATTTGGTGTAAAGATGTCTTAGCGGCAATTCGTTCTCATGAATTATATGAACATATTTCCCACTCGAATGGTCGGCCTAGTTCCATTTCCATGTTACGAATTAATCCTCCTTTCCAACCCGTATTGATTTCATCCATCCAATGCAGGAAATAGTTTGTAAATCAAATCCCTTATCCTTAAAATAATCTGAAATCGAGTTGCATATACAATTTTTTTGACGGGACACCCTTATGTATACATGAAGTGCCATAACGCAGATAAGGATTACCAGGGTTCTCTTCTTGAAAAAGTTGGCTTTCAAATACCTAAATGTTTGCATTTAAATCCATTATTAGTTTCGACAAAGTCTGAAGACTCCTTCCCACTCAATAGTTTGATAAACCATAACTGACCCCTATCATAATAATTGGAGTTAGCTCGTCAACGAAATCAGCATTCCAAAATTAAGCTTGATATGATCAGTCAGTTCTCTGACAACAGCTGCAAATAGTCAAATAATATTCAATGGAAAAATGTTTGTTTACACGGTTTTCAGATTTTGTACTTAAATCTTTACAATTTCATAAATAGACGGTTAGCTTATTTGAATTTACATCCCTGCAAAAGATTTATTATGTATACCTATGACATGAAAAATTGACATCGGTCACTTTTAAACTTACCCCAACAATGCTGATTTTGTAGTTTTACACCATTATAATAAATTTTAAACAATTTTTCTATTGACAGATTCTATGACCATCTACACTTAGCTCTAAATCTGACCCTTCTAACTCCCTCAGCTACATATCGGGTTAAAAAAATACATCACATCAGTTTAAAATATTTATAAAGTGATGACGATGTAAACTGATTACATACAAAATACAAGTTATCAAATTTCAAACAACATCAGCAACCCCTGTATAAAGCCTTACGTTTCAATAAATCACAGTCTCTAGCAATTAATCTCGCCCTTGCTATATATACTCGTACTTTTTTCGTCTCGAAAAGTTATTATGCATCATACAACCAAAGACGTGTATAATCCACGTTAACCTTCTTGTGGAAAGAATTGATATCACCTTTTATTTAAAATGGGAAATAACTTAACTTTTTAATTACAACCCAACCATATACAAAAGAAGGAATTTTATTACACAACATTGACTTTATACAACGAACCCAACATACCAAACGTCTGCGTCTTTCTTCTTATATCGTCACAAGCATTAAACCTCTCACCGCACAACAACAACAACAAAGAAAAAAGACAACAAACATTTTACAAAAAAAAAAACAAAAAGTATATACGCAACGCATATCCTTCGCATTATATTCTCCAACATAGCTATGAACCTATATAGCTTTTTTGGTTCTTGTATTCCGGATCTCATCATCAAGTTCAGACACACTGAAGACTCTGAAATCCCTCTGGCTTCATTTATTCAAAAATCCCTGAATACCATCAAATATGCATAACAAAAGCAGTCTCCTTTTGCCGTAAGTTTGTGACTTAATTAAATGTAATTTTCATGTTGGAGTTCTACACTCTCCTAAGGGCTGCAGGCGAAGGGGGATGAAACGAGATTTAAAAAAAAAAAGGTTTCTTAGTTATTCTGATGCTCAGCTCAGCTCATGGTAGTAGTGATGGGGTGAGTGGTGTGGTATGGTGTGGTGTGTGCCAGATGGGTGTTTGGTTATGGGTTGGGTTGATGCTGGAACTGGAAGGATGTACCATACCTATAGTATAAGGAATTAAATGTGAACCACCATTGTTTTGTTGTTTTCGAAAAATAGCATTTTTTAGCTCCAAAAAAATAAAAATAATATAAAATGAGTAGATCTTCAGGACCGTATTAAAATAAAGTCACATAAGGCGTATTTTTGGTGTAATTTGTTTGTAAATGTAAAGAATATATAAATTGAGGCTCGTAAAGGCTATTTGGGAAAAAGAAACTAAGAAATCTCAAAAAAACTGGTAACAAGTTGTAAATGAGTTTTAAAATGTTGAAATGGTTGGAAATGAAACATTGTCGAAATCTAGCACAAGTCGTTGCACACATTTGAAAATAATAATTGACTTTCAATCCTTAAAAGTCAACATTTTTCTGCCCCTTTAAATCTCAATTAAATTCCAAAAAAAGAGAACTTTACAAAATCCATAGCTTAATTCACCATCACAACATAACTACCACCGATGACCCTAAAGTAATGAAAATTCCTATAAAAATATAGATATACTCAAAATAAATGCAAAGCTAAAATATTTAAAAAGTTCAAAATAAAAATAATAAAAATTAACACCAGAAAAAAATTGAAAAATAAAAATTAAAATAAATAATGGCATCCCAAAATTTTATACATTCACGCCGCATACCTTCCATTCGCACAAAAAAGGAAACAGAGGAGAGGATAATAATTTCAACATCAACGCCATACGCAGGATAAAACATACAAAAGCACAGCACCAACAAAACACCCAACAGCGGCGCTACAGCAACACGAAAAGTAATTACCAAGCAGAATAAGCACCACTCTAGCAACAAATAATTATAAAATAATGAATCCTTCGTCCTGCGTTTCCGGATGATGGCTTATGTTTTGTTCTGTTTCTGTTTCTGGGATCTGGGAATTGGATCTAGGGCTATGCTATAAGTATGGGGTGGGGATGGATATGGGTTGAGGTGCTCTGACTGTGGCTGCGATGACGTTCATGATGTTGATGAGGGCAAAAAGGACAATGTTGGCATACGTAACGTATTAAGGTTTTAAGGCTTTATAACTACTTACATAAGACTACAAATACAATATACAATAACTCGAAAAAGAAAGAAGGAGAAAGAACTACGTGTAGATGGATGATTGCCACACGTTCGAAATTGTTCCTTGTCCTTACTATAGGTACACTTGTACTATTTTTATAAACGGAAGGATACGATATGAGTATATGACGGGTTCTAGGGTGGATTTCATAAGTTGATAGTTGTCGTGGATTTACATGAGTGACAAGTAAGCTGTCATAATTGCTTATATTTATTTACTGTTCTTATATTTGGTAAATGTCAAAAATTGTTGTTATTAAAAAATTCCAAAAATAAGTTACGTTTAATTTTATCATTTAAATTATGACACATAAGAAGAAGATATAATAAATTGTCAACAGCATTTTTAAAAGATTTCAGTTTAATGGCGAAAAAAATGATACATACTTCAAAAATGCATTGAAATTTTTGAAATATAGTGCACAATTTTTGTAGCTCGAATTTTTAAAAGGAAATTTTCCTCACAGTGTTATTTTTCTTAGAGTTGATAATAATTCAACCCCTCAGGCTTTTTATTTGCTCCACAATCCATTCAAGATATCAAGGATGGAAATTTGTTAAGTTATCGAGGGCATGTAGTTGCAATTAAATTTGTTTGGATTTTATGAAATATATTGCCCAAATATAACGCAAAGATATTAAAAATGTCATATTGCCCAAAACTGGCTCTTATTGCCAAAAAACTTTTTCAAAAGAAAATGACACAAGAACCAAAATCAATGTCCTATTGCCCAAATCAATTTTAAAATACCATAACGCCCAAATTACTAATTGAAATATCATATGTTTCAACATTTGGTCATTCTGAAAAAAGTTTTGTTTATTGTGGGCACTAAGACATTTTGAGTTATAAAATTTTATTGCCCAAACGCAAACATTAAACTAAAAAAATATCAGATCGACCAAAAACTCGAAACTTCAAGAAAGCGTAACAAATATGTTTGGCCTTATTTCAATTTTAAAATGAGGCTGGGATGCGACCCACACAGATAACTTCCCATCCCGTCTGTCGATTTGTCTTGCTTAAAAGTTTGTCTATATGTATCAATATTTACCAAATTTGCGTACTATTTTTAGTAGATTTTATTTTTTTATGAAAAAACGGACTGTTGGATTTTTACAAAAATATTACTGAATATCGAAAACAATATTTTCTGTGAAATAAAATAATTTTGAAGCCAATATTTGTAATTCTTGAAAAGCTACATATTTGAGTCGAAAGTAAATTTTCACCAAGTTTTAGTATTGTTTTTTTCTAGGTTTTTATTTTTTGTACAAAAGCTGTCAATTCAATTTTTTTCAAAATTTTACTGAATGTTGACAACAATATTTTTTGAAAGATTAAAGTAGTTTAAAGCCAATATCTCAAATTTTTGAAAAGATATTTGAGTCGAAAATCAATTTTTACCAACTTTGAGTAATGTTTTTTTTAGGTTTTTATTTTCTATAAAAAAAACTGTCAATAAGATTTTTCTCAAAATTTTATCAGATGTCAAAAATATTATTCTTCGTTGCACAAAATTGTTTTGGAGATGAAATCATATTTTAGTCGTAAAATTTTCGAGGTGACAAATTTTTTGAGGTGACAAGTTTTTTTGATTTATAAAAAAAAAGTTAATTGGATTTTTTTCTAAAAATATACTTGTTTTGTATCACGTTACAATATATAATATAAAATTTAATTCAAGTCTCTAGCGTCATTGGTTCATGAGATATTTAGGTTTAACCAAAATTGTCACTTTTTTTTTAAACTGCTATGGTAAAAAAACCATACACGAAATTTTCTTAAGAGCCCTTTCTGCATCTTTCTGCATTATTATCTGTATAACAAAATTTATTTGAAGTCGATATCTCTTCTGGTTCTTGAGCTATGGACGACGAAAAAAACGTCGCGAACGTACGGACTTATATGGACGTACGGACATACGGACGTACGGACATACGGACGTACGGACATACGGACGTACGGACATACGGACGTACGAACGTACGGACGTACGAACGTACGTACACACGCACGCGCAGACATCTTTCTAGAAATCTTTTATTTCGACTCTAGGGACCTTGAAACGTCGAGAAATGTCAAAATTTTCAATTTGACAAATCGGACCCATAACAATAACTTCCTATGGGAAGTTAAAAAGTGAAATAATGAACCTTTGCATACACCCAACTTCGCACATACCCCAAAACCTGTAGTGAGCTCAAGTAAAGGTTGTTTGGAGGTTTGGGGGTTTGGGGAGCTCGCAACCACCCAAAATGTTTGCTAAATACATATTTTTGGCCCTTTCTAAATTTGTGCGTTGTGATATTGAAAGTTGGTTTGGGTGACGTGACATTTTATTTGGGCTTTGTGACGTTTCTTTGTGTCTTTGTGATATTTTACACGATGTTTATCTTCGTTGTGTGATAAGACAAAAGAAACGATAGAAATCATAATCTTCGTAGTGCCCAAAATAAATTTCACAAAGCCATAAGTCATAAAACACAAATTCGAAGTTTGACAACTAACAATTTGGACGTTCTGTTATTTAAAATTTATTATTGGGAGTTACGACATTTGCTTTGGGTGATTTGACGATTTTTTTAAATTTTTGGGCTTTGTGACTAATTTTGGGCTATATGTCATTTAAAGATTTAGACGTTATGGTTTTGGGCGGAAAGACCTAACTACACCAAACTACACCGTTTTTTCTACTTTTTAAAAGAGGTTTCCAATTGGGACTACTTTAAACTAAACTGTCAAAATGTCAAAAAAATACATACGAAATACGAAATACGAAATACGAAAAAATATTCTTGTAACCGTGTTTGTCGTAAAAAACACAAATCAGTAGAAATAAAAAGACGAATCTGGTAATTTTTCAAACCATGGAATTGTGTTTTTTGTTTTTTTTTTTTTTTTTTTTAACGAACAGAAGGTATAGAAGTTCTCCACGAAAATTTAATTTTGAGCTTCAAATTTCGAGGTGAAACCATAAATTGCGAAATTAAAATAAAAGCTTTAAAAGCCTTCAATTTTCTTTTTGAAATTTCATCAGATTAAAGAAGTCGCCAAATTTTTAAAGTTTTGGAACCAATTTTCAAGAACAAATCGTGCACGCAACTATTTTTTCCATCAAAATGGCAGAGTATAAAATTCAGTCTTTATTTATTTATTTTTGTAGTATTTCCAGTTAGACGTCGAGCTAGGATCACTACAGTTTTGAGGTGAAAGAGATTTTTGAACCAAGCCGGCATAGGAGCAGTTATTTAGCCAAAAAATGTCCTTAAATTATCCTATTATTACATTTTCAAATTTTTGTTTGGTTTATAAAGACTAAAATGTTTCAGCTTTTCAACTTAAGTTTAGGAGTAAGAGCTTGAAAAGCCAATTTAGAGTTTCTTGAACTAAGAAACCGGTTGACGGTTGATAGAATTAATCATTTGAATTGAAAATTGGTAGTTAGAAAGTGAATTGATAAAATATTATACCATTGTGAATACTTCCAATTATTTGTATATTGTGAATGTGCATTGCACAGATGTTTAACTGAACTCTGTCAAAAAAGAGTTCAGTTAAACATCTGTGAGAGTTAAATGATTCTGCTTTTGGAGAAACGACTTGAACCTAAGTTATAAAGCTCTACAACAATATTTTCCCAATTTGTATTTGTTGAAGTTTTGGAACAACAGTTTTTTTTGTTGATAACTCCTTTGTGACTTCTTCGAAAACAAAATAAGTAATAATTTTTTACCTTAATTATTTCAAAAATATCAATTGCACTGGTCAACAAGATTTTATAACTGGCAAAGAATTTATACTTTTTCCTAAGATTTTTGATGGCCTTAGATCAAATTCAACATATTGAAAGTTCTCTTTTGAAGGTAATGTAAATTCATGAAGTAGTTTTTTTGTTCAATAAAATTTGTGATGAATTTGCGCATTCCAAGTTAGATTACGTCCACCTGTGCGCGCCACCTGATCCGCGGTCTTTCTCTACTGCTCTGTCCTGTGGGTCTGAATTTAAAGACTTTCCGGGCCGGATCATTGGTTTCTATGCGCTCTACATGATCCAGCCATCTCAGTCATTGGACTTTTACCCTTCTGGCTAAGTCTACGCCGCTGTACAGCCCGTACTTCTCGTCGTTCTATTTTCTCCTCCTATGCATACGGGACCGTAGATCGTGCTAAGAACTTTTCTCTCGAAACGACCCAAAGTGCTTTAATCCACTTTTGTCATACTCCATGCTTCTACACCGTATAGCTGGACGAGGATAATGACGGTCTTATATAGCGACACTTTGGACGCTCGAGGGATTGCTTTACTTATCAGTTGATTTCTTAGCCCAAAGAAACAGCGATTAGCAAGAGTAATTCTTCGTTTGATCTCAGCGTTGGTGTTATTTTCTGTCTTCATAGCGGAGCCTAGGTAAAAAAAGTCCTTAACTACCTCAAAGTTACGTCTGTCGATGGTGACGTTTTGACCCAGATGTCGTCAGTGTTTATGGTCCTTCTTGATGACAGCATGTACTTTAATTTGCCCTCATTAACCGTTAAACCCATTTTTGCTGCCTCAGCACTCACAAAAGCCAATTGACAACACGTTGAATTGTTTCGATTATGTCAATGTCATCAGCATACGCCAGTAATTGGACAGACTTTACAAAGATAGTGCTTCTATTCTTTCAAGGACGATGTTAAAGAAATCGCATGACATCGTATCTCCTTGTTTAAAGCCTTTTTTGACATTAAAAGGATTTCTTAAGTTGTTTCCAATCTTTAAGGAGCAGCACGAATTCACCATGGTATCCTGCACGAACGGACCAGTTCGGCATGGATGCCAAAAATAGACATAGCTCTATACAGCCCGTCCATTTAAATGCTGTCATATGCGGCTTTGAAATCGATGAAGAGGTGTTGATTTGATGTTCTCGGGTTTTTTTCAAGGACCTGCCGTAATGTGGATATTTGATGGAATGTGGACTTTCCTGGTCTACAACCACACTGATAAGAACCTATCAGGTTTTTGAAGATGGGCTTAAGACATATTACGGCAGAGAAGAATTTGTAAGCGATGTTAAGTAAACTGGTGCCTCTATAGTTGGTGCAGTTTAGAAGGTCTCCTTTTCAATATCAGGCAAAACAAAACTGGGGTTCCATTCATCGGGCATGCTTTCTTCCGACCATATCTTAAAGATAAGTTGGTGCATACTCCTAACCAAATTATTTCCAGCTGCTTTGAAAAGCTTGGCATTCTATCCATCTGCTCCAGTAGTTTTTTTAACATTAGGTCCGATGTGGCAATTTTCATCCTGCCTGATGACAGCGGAATTCGGTTTGTCGTCAACGTTTGTAGAAGTGGCTATGATGTTTCCACTTTCGTCTTTGCAACCTTCGGATCGAGGCTTATGTACTTGTGAATTTCATTTCACCTGCTCATAAAACTTTCGAACTTTATTTCTGCTTTTAAACTTCTCAACATCTTTGACCGCATGCTTATCATGCTCTTTTTTTTTATTCTGAGAAGTCGGTGTTCCTCTCTCCTCTTCTGCTCATAGAGCTCGTGAGCAGCTCTCGTTCTTGTATGCAATACACCGTTTAAATATTTTCAGTATTTTATATTCTTTTCAAAAAATCGTCATTAGTTGTAAGGCTTTACATGTCTTGCATAAACTTTTAAGGAAAGAATTTCCAAAAACAAACTGATATTTCAGAATGGTTTAAACTGTATCTGAAAGATAAAGGTTTTCACTGAGCAAAATTATCATCAATTTGTGGTTAAGACGGAAAGGTCAGCCTTATTTGACTATAAGAATTAGTCGATTCCACTCCTTTTCCAATTAAATTTATTGATTAATCAACTAGCATTAATAGTAAGAAAATGGAAGAAATGCAACCTTTTTATGTCAACATAACTTTAGAGAAGTAAATTTTGAGAATGAGCAGACTTGAGAATAATTTCCCTGGATGTTATGTTGACAGTGACAAACTAATTACAAGTGTCTTTAAAAGCCTCTAGTTGGTGGTCTAACATCAGTAAACCAAGCATAACTTGAGGTTAAGGATTTGTTCAATAAATTTTTGCAGTTTCTGGTGAAATTTACACTCTCAAAAAACAACATTTCTGGTAAAATTTTGAAAACTTATAACGATGATGCGGCGCCAGTACCTATATACTATCGTCGCAAAATTCCATAGTCATCATTGTCGTCTTCAGTCGTCGTCGGTATTCGAAATCTTCCTGTAGTATAGTCCTTTATTAATTATTCAAAATAAAGTATCATTTTCATACCAAAGCAAAAACAAAAGTAAAAGCAACAAGGATCCAACCAGGACCATGAGGAGAAAACAACCAACCGCTGTCGCCTAAGAAATACACTTTATATTTCGACGCAATGTTGTTGTTGTTGTTGTATACTTATGAGTAGGTATATACTATACGTATGTATGTATGAAGTTGTTGATGTTCACAAATTTTGGCATTTAAGGACAAAGTTCTTCTTTGCAAATTCCCCCCATCACCTTTTCCATAACTTTTATTCCTGTGATTCTTCCTTCTTAAGTCTCATTTATAATTTTAATCAACGTAAAAGCTCTTAAAATAAAAATATATATACATACGTATGTATAAAGTTGAATCAAAAAGGACAAGGAAGAAGAAGAAGAGAAGGAGGGGAGGACGCATTTATGGTATACACTCTGTACACTGTACTGTTGTATAGAGTACTCAGTGTTTTGAGATGGAATGTTGTTGAGAGACGTGGAAAGATGGGTAAACCAAGTTAATCCCTAAAGGGAATGGAATATCTTCTGTGTGTTATAATAAATTGTGGTGTTGATTCTCTTTTGCCTGTGGTTTTATTATTTTCTTCTTTTTTTCTACTTCTTCCCCCTGTAAAAGTATATTTGGTTTCATTTGCTACGTTTTCGTCCTGGGTATCCTGTATTTTATTTTTTGTTCATCCTTGATGGGTAAAGGGAAAATAATTGTTCTTTTTGCTTTTGATAGGATGGCTGCTGCGGTATGGGATCGGGATGTGAAGTGAATATTGAAAGAATGTGCTGTGTAAGCAGACAGGAGGAGTAAAGCGAAAAGTTGTTGTTGTTGGATTCTTTTTTCGGAATATAAAGAAGGAAATTACCACAATTGTTTTGGTGAAGTTCTTTTAATTTTGTTGTTGCAGTGGTAATTTTTCGTCTCCGGAGAATTAAGCTTGAAAATGCTTAAATATTAATTAGAGGACATTTTGAGCCAGATTATAGGTTATAGAACTTTTTCAAAGAGGGGGTTGGGCGATGAGTGAGTGAGTGAAATTGGGGGTGGATTGAATCAATTTTGATTGGGGATTAAGGGATTCTTCTATACGTATATGTTTAAACAAGTAAAAGTACGTAAAATTACTTTTTGAAAAGTTTGATGAAGTAAAATTTTATAAAGGGGGAGAATTAAGCTCCCTTGTTTAATACATCTTTCTTTAATATTTCTTATGTTAAACCCTTCAGATTTCTCTGGAATATAATCTATTCAATTAGGACACATTGAATATAATCTATGTTCTTTTTGATGTTAAAATTAATAAACACTTAAGTGGAGAAGAAATAACCTTTTTTTTAATGTTCCACATACAATAAAAATAGTTTAATATAAAAAAGACCAGGTGCCGTGATATAACGCCAAGGGAAATAAGGACAAATTTCAAGAAATGGCCTTACTTCACTTTTGTAATGTGTAATAAAGTCAATTTCCATTATTACACTTAAACAAAGAGAAATAAAGCCAAATTGTTTTTATTTCATTTTCAACTCAACAGTATGGTTTGCCATAAATACAAAGAAACTTTGCATACATTCAACCTCGCACCTACCCCAAATTCTATAGTGTGCCCAAACAGAGGGGTTGGAGAGGAGCAGCTTGACCCCCCCCCCCCTACATACCCCAGCGTAAAAATATGTTGGTGTTATTTTTCAAATTAATTTGGCATTATTTTACTTTGTCAAAGTTCAATATGAAAAACATGAAAATTGGTCTTATTTCACTTTTGTGAAGTGCAATAAGTATGAGAAAGATCAATTGAAATTGGTTTCGATTTCACTTTTTCCACTGTTTCTTGAGAACTTAAACCAGTTATTCAGATATTAAGGCCCTGAACTCTCTAGAACATCACGATGCGCATGCAATTTGAATGATAGATAGTGTTATATTGACAAGTTTCAAGAAATCGTGTGTTTAGTCGATTCAGACAAAAGATTATTGTCGAGATTAATAATCCAACAATTTTGTTAAAAGTTTAGTATTTTTAAGTATCTCTTCAGATACATGTACAGTGTACACTATACAGTCTTATCTAAAAACGCTGTATAAAGCCTACAAAAAGTTATGTAATCTCTATATAATGCCTCTAAACGCAAGAATGGTATTTATAAAACTTATGCAAGGTTGCATAGTCCCATAATAAGCTAAACGCGTTTTGAGGTTGAATAGAGCCTACATAAGGAAATTATTGTTATTATTATTTCGTAAATGTCAATTTGATTTCTCTCCATCATTGAAATTAAAAAGAGAACAATAATGCTTTTCCAGTTTAGCTTGTTTATTAATGAGTTTTACCAACTCCGAGAAGGCGGAAAGTTTATAAAAAAGAGTTTAACCCAATGAGCCTAAGAAACGAAGAATTTAAAAAAATATATAGATTTCCAAAAGAAAATATCATAAAAATAATTAGAATTATCCCTTCGGACCTCAGCAGCGACAATGGAGGAGGCCACATCCCCAAAGACATCCAAGTAATGGCTATGATAAGATATTGGGGATGGAACGAGGTAAGTTTGTACTAAATGTTCACACCAATTCGAAATCCGTACCTTTTATGATTTTTTTTTTATAGATTCAAGACGACGGAGCAGACATTCACGGATTTAGCCAACCTACGCTTTGCCAAATTTGTAAGCGAGTGGCAAGAGCATTAGCTACCAAAAGACCTTTGTTCATTAAAATGCCAACTTCTTTTTCGGACCAGTTAAAAACTATGAACAAGTTATCTCAAATACGGGAGTTTCCAAAGGTGGTTGGGGCTATTGACTGTACCCACATAAGGATTCCAAAACTAAGTCGCCCATCAGGGCAGTACTATATAAACAGAAAAGGGTACTATTCGCTGAATACCCAAGTAGTATGCGACGCATCCCTAAAAATTAATGACATTGTTTGCCGCTGCAGCACTCATGACTCACGAAATTTTAGGGAAAGCAGAATTAAACAAAGATTTGATGATGGGGAGTTCCCCTTACCCATGTATTAATATCCTCTTTACCTCCGTTTTGAATCCTCGAACGGATGCTGAAATAAGATACATGGCCTCTTTCATACGAGACGGTTTCGTCCGTACGGTTAAAATCCGTACGATTTTTTCCGTACGGACTTTGTTTTCACACATAACGTATTTTCCCCGTGAATCGTCTACGTTTCGTTATATTTTAGATATTTTTCTTTAGTACAAGTGACCACAAAAATGGACGGCAGACGAATAAAAATCGTCTGTTGTGAATGCGTTCGCGTATTCACGTACGCCACTGATAAAACGGCAAGACGGCTGTTTTAAATCATCCGTACGGAAAAAACCCGTCTCCGTCCAGTGTGAAAGCTTTAGTTAATTTTATTAGTTTACTATCAATGGCTAACGGATAAAAACCGTACGTATTTTAACCGTACGGACGAAACCGTCTCGTGTGAAAGAGGCCTATATCTAATATATGTAGCTACTCGTAACACGGTGAAAAGATGCTTTAACGTCTGGAAGCAAAGATTTGCATTTTGTTATCAAGTATGAGATGCTCTTAAGAATATGCCAAAACAACTATTATAGCCTTAGCAGATCTTCATAACTTGGCAATTGATTTCCAGGATGTTCTTCCACCCACAACACAAATTTTTATATTTTATTTGTTATGACAAACAGCTGATTTGATAGACAGATAAATGGAATAGATTGTTCCATTTTGGTACTTTTTTTGACATAAGCATTGTATAACTAAAATGTATAGCATATTTTTTTATAAATGGGAATTTTCGCAACGTTACATAGAGCGTATACATAAATCCTTATGCACTGTATAAATATTCATCTGTTTAGCGAATTCTAATAAATAAGACTGATAATGTTTAAACGAGCGTCCTGTCATCTATAAACAGTTTTATCTACACTTTTATCTGGTCATGTTGTCCATAAAAATATTGACTATTTTATATTGGATGTTATTTCTCGGCATAATTTAAATTGCTCTTATTTCTACTATTTGTGCAGACTCAATTATCGTGGTTATTATAAACGCTAATATGTATCATGTCCACTTACCCTTTGATGTGAAATATAATGTTAAACAAAAATAAAGCGCACTAAAAGTAAATACTTTAATAAGTTTAAATGCATATGTAACCTTTACATTTTATGAAACTTTAAGTGTTCATAACATTTACATTATATATGTACATCTCCTATTTATGACTTTTTTGGCAAAATGTTTATGTTTACATATTTTCTAAAAATATTTTACTATTGTATATTAAATGTCCTTCCTTGTAGTCTGAAATTGAATCCAAACCGGAATAAATAAATAAAGCCTTTTGAAGAAGTAAAAACATTGCTAAACCGAGTTCTAATATCCTAGACACTCCAATTTAAGAGTCTAATAAATTGAAGTTCCAACTCAAACTAAGATCTAAATCAGAGTTCTAATGCTTAAAAACTTGATAAAGAAATGTAAGTAAGAACTCAATCAAGTTCTAGTTTTAAGAAAAAACTAGTTTTGAAGATTAGAACTTTGTGAAGAAATGGACTGTCAATGATAATGCAGTTGTTATACAGTAGTTGCTTGTCTCCAAAACATTTAAATAGTTTCCAATTAGTAAGACTATTTATCAACTAACTTTTAAACGAAATTCTTTGATATTTATCAACTATGAGTTTCTAGTTGACACTTAAAATAAGATTGAATATCTTACTGGTTACAAAAGCCTATTATGCTTCAATAATTGAATAAGTATCAATATATCTTAATGATTTTCTCTCGAAGACCTTGTTGTCCATTATAAAATTCATGCACTTATTTTTACATGCACTTATTTTCCAAAACTTATATCTACATTCCTCATAAACATCCCTTACGTATCTATGTATATCTCAAAACTTTCACATCAACCCCTTTGATCCCACAACAACAAAAGCTTGCTTCACCAATTCAATGTTCAAATGGAAAAAGTTTAAAATTAAAATCCTTAAAAGACCCCACGAAACAATACACCGTATCACGGTAAAATGTGAAAAGTTAAGTTTTTCAAATACCGATTTTTCGTTTTGTAAAGAACCTTTAAACTTTCCCAAACATCCCTCTTATAGTTGTCTGTATAAGGTACTAGCCGACCCGTGCTCGCGTTGCTTCGCAAATTGTAACCACGAACATTTTTTGAATATTAGTATTA
This sequence comes from Eupeodes luniger, assembly GCA_951509635.1. Taxonomy (NCBI): domain Eukaryota; kingdom Metazoa; phylum Arthropoda; class Insecta; order Diptera; family Syrphidae; genus Eupeodes; species Eupeodes luniger. The sequence goes on from OX608075.1 coordinate 109,878,612, forward strand.
GCATATGAAAAAATTTCTCTATGGGACTGAGCATATTTTCTACAATAATATTAATTTTAGTTTATATGTATATACGTACCGTATCTAATCAGATTTCACACTTAAAAAAAAAAAGAGTTTGTTCATGTTTGTGCATATTATAAATATTTTTTTTATTTTAAAAATTTTACAATATTTGCAGTTATATTACTGCGAGGAAGAAGTATGTATTGGTTGCTTTTTGAGCCTACCCTGGAAAGAGCAACATAAAGCTGACCATGAGAGAGAACTTTTTTTATTGTTAAATTGAAAGAATTATAATCTATTCACTTCTCGAACCAGAAAAATAAAAAAGATATAATTTTTCTTTAGATAAATCAGCATTTCTTGTGCACGGCACTGTAGTTAATTAAATGTCCATAGTAACTTAAAAAAAGAGCCCACACCCCACACTGCTCAGCGATGTGACGATAATATTAGAGAAACCAAAAAGAGGCTGGGATGCGACCCACACTGATAACTTCCTATCCCGTCTGTCGATTTGTCTTGCTTAAAATTTTGTCTATACCTATGTATCAATTTCTACCAAATTTTTTTTAGATATTATTTTTTTATGAAAAAACGGACTGTTGCCATTTTATAAAAAAAATTACTGAAAATCGAAAACAATATTTTCTGTGAAATAAAATAAGTTTGAAGCCAATATTTTTAATTTTTGAAAAGATATTGCGTCGAAAGTAAATGTTTACCAAGTTTTAGTATTGTTTTTTTTTGTTTTTTATTTTTTGTAAAAAAAACTGTCAATTCGATTTTTTTCAAAATTTTATCGAATGTTAAAAACAATATTTCTTATTAGATAAAATTAGTTTGAAGCCATTATCTCAAATTTTTGAAAAGATATGTGAGGCGAAAATCAATTTTTAACAGCTTTTGTTAATTTTTTTTTAGGTTTTTAATTTTTGTAAAAAACCTGTCAATTTGATTTTTATCAAAATTTTACCAGATGTCAAAAACATTATTTTTGTGACATCTGGTATTTCAGTCGTAAAATTTTCGAGGTGACAAATTTTTTTTTCAGTTTTTTTGATTTATAAAAAAAGCGTTAATTGGATTTTTTCAAAAAATATACTTGTTTTGTATCACGTTATAATATATAATACAAAATTTAATTCAAGTCTCTAGCGTCATTGGTTCATGAGATATTTAGGGTTAACCAAAATTTGCACCTTTTTTTTAAACTGCTATGGTAAAAAAAATCACCCACGCAATTTTCTTGAGAGCCCTTTCTGCATCTTTCTGCCTTATTATCTGTATAACAAAATTTATTTGAAGTCGATACCTCTTCTGGTTCTTGAGCTATGGACGACGAAAAAAACGTCGCGAACGTACGGTCATACGGACGTACGGACATACGGACGACGACGTACGAATGTACGTACAGGTACACACGCCATTACAATAACTTCCTATGGGAAGTTAAAAAAGAGCCCACACTCACTGCTCAGCGATGCATGTGACGACTGACGATAGAATTAGAGAAACAAAAAAATAATGTGTGTGTGTAGGTTAGTTGATGAACTATACAAAATACAATACAGAAGAGAAAAAACGTAACTATTAAATGGAACACATATTGAGAGAGAAAGAGCATGAGAAGAAAAGAAAATTAAAAATGTTGGAATGATAATGAAATGAAACAAAGCAGCGACCTCGCGATTGTGATGGAATCTAATTTTCTGGATAAAATAAATTCAAAAAGTTTATAATTTTATACTTTGTTTTTATTTATTTCTCAGGTTGTATGTTTAACTTAGAAGTGATTTTAGGCTTAAAATTTGCGCAACAATATTGACTTTATGAAGCAATGCTAATATTTGTCGATTATTGCATAGGTTTTAAGATATGAGTGGTTGTATAAGTCAACTAATGAAAAAAAAATGGACAAAAAATGTAAAATTAATAATATTTAAGTTTGACAAATAATTAATGAAAACAAATTAAAGCCATAAATACTCTCATAATAATATAGAAAATAATAAAATATATTTCAAATAAATCGGTTGACTACTTTCTGAGATCATGCGTTACAAACTTTAAAATGGTTTCGCTTTTATATAATATCTGTATAAGGTATGCAGAAGTCGACAAAGACAACTCTTTTACGTTTAAAAAAAAAAACAAGAAAACTTCAATGTCCATATTGTCTGCAGGTTGTGCGTCTTTGAGGGTACATCCTTCTTCTGTTCTGTTCTACTCTGAGTTCTTTAAAAAGAACTCAAAACTCAACTCATATTGCATTTTATATTTCCCATCAGAAGTGTCACCATAAACTCGTTTCCCATTGTTTATCTTCTTTTGAAGAGGAGCTTGTATAAATACTTCGCACACACTCGAGGTAAAATATACCGAGACAAGATGAAGAACTTCCAAATTGCTATAAACTTAGAGTCCTTTCTTTATTTCTTTTTAGTGTTTTCAACATCCACAACCACAACAAAACAGCAGCAACTGGGAAAGAATATGTTTTCGTGTTAAAATATTTGAAACTCCAACTTCAATGATCCTTCAGATTCCTTAAAACTTATCCATACGAGAAAATATCTCTCCATCCTCTTATCGTCATTAAATAGAAAAGAATCACACTTTTCCTAGATTCATGGAAAGGGAGAGAAAGAGACATGAAAACATTCAGCCATTTTCACAAAAGGAAAAAAAGAGAAAAATAGAATAGATACTTCCTTCAAAAATAGGATAAAACCAAATCCCATATCCTTTTCAAGATGACGACGATGAACGAACGAAAGACGACGAGCGAGCTAGCGACATCCTATACCGCCCCATATAATCATCCTTAATCTAGATATGTTTAGGTACATATACATATATATTGAATATCCTTGGTTCTTCTGTGATTGCGTAACGAAACGATGACTTTTATTCGGATAAATCTTAAAATTCCCAGAAAATTGATTTATTGATGCCATCGAATCAATTACTTCCTTTTCAATGTAAAATAACTTTTCTTAAGAAAATCCATTTTGCCTTCTTTTTCATTCTTTGTGTGTGTGTGTTTTTATTATATGGATGTATGAATGTGTGTGTGTGTGTGTGTATTTATCTTTTGAAGGACTTTCTGATGATGCTAACTTTTGTGTTGTTCGAGTAGAAAATCCAACAAAAAGAATGAAGAAAAGAAAAGGAAACAAAAAACACTGACTTTTATCTTTACATAGCCACTTGTTCTGACATTATCGATTTGGCTAGTATACCTATAATACTGCGCCCGCCAATATCCTACATCCTACCATCCCACATCCTTCGGTTGTTTGGCAATGGGCTTGAGCTGATGAAGCTTGTGCTACTGCTTGGTCTTGGGTACCCTTCATCTTTCTTTGTATAGCTCGGTACCACCATAAAGCACTTACGTTCCATTATGTAAGGATAATGAATTTATACGTATTGCTTCCGAGAATTTATGTGCTTACTCTTCCCATCCTCGCCGCGCGCCGCCGTCGCCATCACCCACCACCGAGTCTTCGTCTGTCGTCGTTGCTGATGCTGATGGAGTAAAATGGTTCTTCAGAAGATATAAAGCATAAGAGTGAATGTTAGAAGACGAACAAGGAAAACCTTGATACGGAAAACTTTTTGCAAGAGTATGGCATGCAGAACATAAGAGCAAGGATCCTTATACTCTTCCTATGTACGAATATAGAGACGAGCGAAAAGAAGTACCTATTTTCCACGAAATTTTTCCTCCTACAACAGATTTTTTAATGGAGATACTTGAGTTTTATTAAAATTCAAAACTGTAAAAAGAAAGCAGGAATGAGAAAGGAGTTCATATCATCATCGTTTTCCACATCCCATCTACCCTACATACAGGGATATCCTTCGAGGCTTCTATAGCTGCGAGATGCGCCATCTCATCTTTTGTTTCCATTTATAATTTGTTGTTCTTTTTTGTCTGTCTTTCGTTTTAGTTATGAACTTTAGCTTTTTGAAGTTTCCTTTTTACTTTCACACAGGAGGTCCTATCGTGGGTATGTATGTATATTATTCTTATGATTTATTTGGAAAAAGAAAGATTTGCAATTCGAGTGGAAGATGAGTTAAAAAGTTGTCATAATTAATGGCTTCTCTCCAAGGCCATAAAAAGCTTAGTACTTCATTTTAAAGGAATTAAAGTTAGCCTATGTAAATAATGTATCCTGTTTGGATTATGGAAGTTCATCACAATTCATTCAATCCTTTTTTCTAATTAAAAGAAGGTACCTAACTTCCTAATGGAGAAAGTTTGTGTTAATTTTCTTTGTCTTTTGTTCGGACATTTACTGCGTGATTCAATTATTTGATGGAATCTTTATTTGAATCGATAGTACGGTCCATATAATTTAATGTTTGAAGATTATTTCATGCAAATGTTAACCTTGACTGCACCTCAAGTGGTTCATCCACTTAGTTCAATTTGGCATACTCTTTCTAACATTTCGGCCGGTATCTCACCAATAAATGCTTCAATGTTGTCTTCCAATGCGTCAATTGAAGCGGGCTTGTTGGTATAGACATGAGCATATAGACATAACATATCCCCACTAAAAATAGTCTAAAGGCGTTAAATCACACGATCTAGGCGGCCAATTGACCGCCTAGATCGGGGCGGGAATGCCCTTCTGAAGCTTAATATTCTAGAACTGATCGGGGCAGGACATTTACAGAGAGAGTGAATCATAGTTTTCCTTTCATGTTGATATCAATAACTATGGCAGTGAGTATTATGGGGGGATACCCAACTTTGATGCATGCTCTTCTATCGGCCAATATCCGGTACAGTGCAGTTACTCTGTATCATGCCTGGGTCTCCATAAAAGTACGATAGAATGGCTTTTGTTATAGGTAGGCTACATCTTCCTGGATATAATAAAGTTCTTTAGATTGTTCAACCTGCAGTTGGATCCTGTCAGAAAATTGAGAAAATGTTGCCCTTCATAGCTCCAAGAGGAAATAGCAAGTGAGCTATGAAAAGTCGATCCTAGCCGGGCCAACTCATCAGCCCGTTCATTTCCATCAATGTCACTATTACTTGAAACCCATATAATAAAGTGGCAAGGATGTTGATGTTGAGCCTGGATAGTTCATCCCGACATTGTTGGAAGATGATGTTGTAAACGAATTGATAGCTGTTATATCTATCAATTAGGCTGGCTGTCAGTGCAGAAAGCCGAGATAAGCCGATAGTTATTAGATCAAGTTTCAAATGATTTTAGAACTTTGTCAAATAATTGGCCGTTAAAATTTTATTAAATAAAATTTTAAAACACCGAATTGAAATACATATTTATCAACTATATTTAAAACATTGGACATATCTTTAGAAGTCAGTTTATTGATCCTATTTCTAGAAGACTTGGACAAACACATTTTTACAGAAACTGCTGCTATCTCTAGTTCAACATTTGTTCTGAATTCTCTTTATAAATGCAGGTATTTAACATAGACAAATAATTGAAAGTTCAAAAGGTAATAAATCAAAAACACCAAACTGCTATTATTTTGTAGCTTGTGAAGCACTTTGTGCCGTCGTCTTGTTGAAACTAAACGTCGTCGTCCACAACAATATCTTCCAATTCTCTGAGTTGAGAATTTCCTTATCACTGAAGATGATTTTTTAATGACAATTTGAATCATTTCAATGCATTTTAAGAACCCAATCAGAGAAGAAACAATGTTGCTAGTGATTGGCTAACTTTAATTTAATATTTGTAAATCTCAATTCTCAATATCAATTCTTCACATCACTAAGTTCTTACCAAAGCTTAAATTTGTCAAAGAGTTTCACTACTTTTAGTTTTGAGAACTGTAATGGCCACAATTTCTTATTTTATATTAATTAAGTGTCAAATGATGACAGCGTCAAAAATGTCGGCTGCTCAAATATTAGGCTATTCAAAATTGAACCTATTTTTGGAAAACCCAATGAAATTGCATCACAACAACTACAAAAACAATTTATAGTTATTATTTTTATTGTACTATTCGTACTAGAATGTCAGCTTGTTAGACTTGATCATTCCTTTTTACTTTCATTGAATGTTTTTGTACAACACCAACAACTTAAAGGTGCTACCACTCATTATTTTTAGCTGGAGATATAGCTATTTCGTGCTTTGCCACTTTTGCACTCATCAGTCTCCTTTTTTGTGGTGCTGAGCTTTAATTCAATTTTATTTGAAAAACTTTTTATGCACAACATAGGATTCGAACGCACGCATATCAGATTAGCTCAGTCTTAGAAGTCGTGTGCACTACGCACTCCACTACTTTAGACCACTGACGTCAAAAACATTCAAAACAATTTATAGTTGAATCTAAATTAGGAATGTTATTTAAGTTAATAAAGTATCTTAACTAAGATTAATTGTGGGGGGGCGTTGAATAAACAGGATGAATAATGAAAATAGAACAAATCAATGCAAGGGGTTTGTTTAAGCTTCCTCTTGCCAAAGATGAAGTTGTTTCAGATTATCATTTTTTCTACTTTTATCATCTTCTATTTACCCAAATTCACGAGTTATTAATATTTGAACTCCATTTGCACACATGTGAACTAAATAATCAGTATCTGGAACAAAAATACTCCATTACCAAGATCGGAATCTCAGACTGACATTTCGGTTTGCCTACAAGCTAACTACACACTAAATGTTAGAAAGTGTGCGTGAAATGATGCAAAAACCAAACACATTCTCACATTTAGTGTTTCGGCCCATCAAAATGCTTCATTATAGTCCTCAGCCCCATCTAAATGCTTCATTTTGAATGTTTCATGGCCTCGTTCAAAAACTAAACAATCCTAACCAAAAGAATCTGAAGTGCTGACATGGTCTTAAATTGGAAGATTTGTATAGCTTTTTAATTTCAATTCAAATAAATGTTGTAAATGTATGTATGTATATAAAATAAAATAAGGTTGACCAAATACATATTTAATGATTTATTAGTGCTGTTTTTTGTTTACTTAAATAATTTGCGAACGCAATATGCGCTGCAACTGGTTAAGTATAATTGGAAATGGACAAAAGTGTAACTCAATACTTTGTAAAACAATAAAACAGATAATTTTTTCAGCGACGTTAGAAGTTAGGCGGGGGCCTCCGTATTTTTTTGTACAGAAAATGCTACGAGAAGCATACTTGTGAAGTTCCATTGCCAACTTTAGCTAGTTCAGATTCGTCAATTAGATAAGTATTTTCATCATTTAAGCAGTTCGATAATTGCAAGATCAAATTTTAGTTTTGTTTGTTGCAGAAATATTCCTGAAAATTTCTTTTTAAGGGACTATGTTAGAGTTAGAATTTAGTTTGTAGTTAGATTTTGGAATAGAGATTTGAGGGAACCATGTTTTAAAAATAAGTGGCTTTGTGTAAAGCATCTTTAAGGAATAGAAATAGGCAATATGGTTACACACAATACCAACTAAATGAGTGCAATAAATAGATTTAAGTAACTTATTTTATTCCAGTATGGGGAAACCGAACACCCAATAGAAAAAAAACCGGTAAACGCTCCAAAATCCATACTTCTTGACTAAATAAATGTTTTTTTTTCTTTAATGAACATATTTAAAATATTATTGGCTTTCTCAAAAATATTTTTCTACGCTAACCTCTGCTTTATATCTGAAAACTATTGTCTATATATATTTTCTTCTATGTTCTGCATTTATAAAATGTAATCTACGGTAGTTTTTATTATATTAAGAAAAACAAAAACATATACGTAAAACTCATTCATTTTTTTAAACATAGCATTTTTACTAAACATACCCTTCAAACAATAATGAGTAAACTTGAACTTTGGTAACTAAACATTTTTAAGGAATTAATGAAAATAATATTTTGCGTTAAACTGTGGGAATACACTAAAAGAAAGTTCTGTACGTCAACAATAAACATTCATGATCTATTGAATTAGTTGTGCATGAATTCAGAACGATTTTTTGACGTTTTCATCTTGTGATAAACGTCAAAATTTGCATTTCATTTGCTCCGCATTTATTAAACAAGTTCGCTATAATCGTTCTGATTATTTTTTTTTTAATATTGGTGTTCCTTTGAAGCATAATTTTTACTTGCGACATATAGGAACTATAGGGCAAGTTTTGCATTCGTGCAAAATTTTGTCTGTCTGTCCACGCTCCTACAGCCTAAACCATTGGGTCGATTGAGTTCAAACTTGGAAGTTAAGGTTTTGAGTAGATTCGCGTTAGGCGTTTTTTTCATTTCTTTTTTAAGATCAAAACTAACAGTGGCCCCCATACAATTTTTTTGGTCAAAAAACGATAATTCGAATTTTCTCAAAAACGAACCGATAGATTTTTTTAAAGTTTTCTTTAAAATTTTCTTTTTTAACTTTGCTTTTTTTAATAAGAAAAACATATTTTTGTATTGCTCAGGAAAGGTACCGGTCATAGAACCGTTTTTTTGTTTTTTAATTTTCTCAGTAACTTATGAACCGATTTCAATAATTTTTTTTTGAACGAGCTCTTATACTGCCTTAACAATATTTGATTATCAAAAGTGCAATTTTTTTTTGATTGGATTTTTAAAAAAATATTGAAATTTTTTTTTCAAAATTCTATATCTCAAAAACGGGTCAACATTTTTTTACGAAATTCAAATGTAGAGTGTATATTTATAATCACTAAACAACTGCATATCAAAAATATTTTTAGAACAAAATTGAAAAATTTTATATATAAAAAATTAATTTTAAAAAAAACCGCTCTAACGATTTTCGAAAAAAAAATTTGAAAAATCAAGGGTTTTTCGATTTATTAAATGGCATTTAAATTTTTGAAGACAAACTTATTTTTCAGGTAAAATTTTGAATCTTAAATTAGTTTTTTTTTAAATTTTTTAACTGTATTAAATGTAACCCCCTCCCAAAAAAATTGAAAAATGGAGGTTTTATCGACAAATCAAATGGCATTTATATCTTTGAAGACAAACTTATTTTACAGGTATATTTTTAAATCTTATAAACATAGGTACTCTTTTAAACAGACTCTTTGAATACAGGAGCAAGTTCGTGCGACCCAGTCGTGAATTTTATTTTTGATAGCAAATACATGTATTCTTCCATCAATTAAGAATGTTATAGATGAGCTATTTTTCGATTATAACCTTTTTTTTTTAATTTAATATTTATTAATCAAAATGGAATTGAAAAATAGTTGCAAGCTTAAATCATGAAGAACAAACTATAAATATACTTGGATTAGTTAAATTGATACAGATTTTAATTACTTGCAAAAAAAATTTTTGGGCCGTTCATTAACGAAAATTTATTAGAATTCAATAAAAAAATTGCGCTCGCACCCTTAACTTGATGGTTCTTCGAACGCATCTTTGATACAATAATTCAAGGTTAATTATGAAATTTAAAGAATTTCGTAGTGATTTCTCTAAATTAGTGAATTAATTATAATATACTGATGTTGAACATGTATACACTGGTATGCTATCAACAAAATTACTGCAAAATTAAAGCTTAAAACTGACTTTTTCATCGAAAAAAGTAAAAAGAAAAACCTTAAAAAAACTTATTAACCTCTCCATTTTGTTTTTGCTTTGCAAAGTGCCGCTAGCCCACGGCATCGTTTTTTTTTTGTTTGTTTTCACATCTATTCGTGGATTAATTGTCAAAATTACAAATACAACAATGTAAACAAACGGGTTTTGGAGAGTAAAACGTACGAAGGATTCCGATCTTGGTAATAGAGTATTTTTGATCTGAAAGATCAGTGATGAAAAGTGAAAACAATAGTGGTCCCAAAACCGAGTCTTGTAGTACTCCCGATTTTATATCAAAATTGTAAGCACAAAATAAAAAGATATGCTATCAAAATCAATGCAATATATTTGCTACAAATTTGCTCTCTTGTACCCTTTCTACTTTCAAATTGAATTCCTGTTGTTAAAAAGAAGTAATAAACAAACGAAATCACGCACTCTTGAAAAGTCATCTTTTCCGATGATTTCGAAGACTCCCATCGATCGTACAGAGTGGGAAGTAAGTATCCAAAAAAGTTAGCACCTACTTAACCATGTCGACAACTTAACAAATTACAATCTTTTATAGGACCTTTCAATAAAATAAACTTGTATACAAAACAAATAAAACATCAACAAAACCATCAACTTGTTGTAAGAAAAGTTCTTCTCTCAAATTGACATCAAAGTAACCAAAAAATAATAAAGCGCAACATAACAAAGAAAAAGGAAGCAAAGAATGTTAAATTCTATATAAATGCAAGTATAAGGAAGGTAAGGTAAGGTATAATAGTATACTATAGAATCATTGGGGAATATAACAATTCCTTCCGTGCCATTATGCACGTAAAAAATTGACTTTGACTCTTCAGACTTTTATCGTGAGGATCTTTAGACCTGCCATATACCTGCCTTTCCTACCTACCTATACTTTCTTTGTTCATACATACATATAGACAACTTACGACTTCACAACCAACAACCAACAACAATAACATCAACGATGACGATGACGACCAGTTAAGTGAACATGCTTTACGTTTTGTGCCATCAGTTCTGCCAGTGCATAAATTCCATAATATAACAAAGGTGAAGTATGCGAACGCGCCTTCAAGCAATGCGACCAACGACGACGACGACGAACAGACCAAGCCAGGCCAGGCCAAGCCAGACCCGACCAGACCAAAGTATCCAGAATTATATGAGAAAATGGAAACAAAAAGATTTTTATTTTGTATTTCAATAAAATAAAATGAATAAGTACAACAACAAAACAAAACTTGAAGGAATATAACCAAACCATACAAAATGAACAAAAATCTCATCTCACTGACAACAACGACGACGACGACGATGACGACGAAGAGAAGAGTCCTCATTTCTGGAGTTTTTCATTTTATTTTTGTTTCCTTTATTTTTTAATTTTTTATTTTTTCATGTTGCTGCCATCACTACTTTTGATGCTGCTTTCCGATGCTTCCATTGTATCTATGTACGTGCTTAAGCATCCCTTCCATTCCCTTAATGTGCTCATCACCATTCACTACCGTCATCATCATCATCATCAACAGCAGCCACCAGCAGTAGCAGTAGAAGCGGCAGTAGAAGCAGCTATAGCAGCTAGCAGCATCAGCAGCAGCAGCAGCATCTGAAGCATCACATCTCACCAGCAAAACTCCATCAGACCAAAGCATAGAACCATATCGTCCTCATCCTTGACAATATACATATATATACTTATGCATATATATACAAAATAAGACCATTCCTGCCACTGTATTCCTTTCGGCTGTATGTATGAACATATAAATGTGGATGTCCTCTTTTCAGGTTGGCTGCTTTCCTCTTCATAGCTCTTTATTTTATAATAATATGCAAAAGACTTTTGACCTAAACATGCTCTTCTTGTTTCTTCTATATGAAATTATAGCTATAGTGTTTTAGACTGTAGACTTATATTATAGGGCTCTGAATTCAGGGTTGCCAATAGTATTTTATGGAAAAGTTATGTCATTTGCAGTTTTAGACGTGAAAAAGAACGAAGACGTGCAAAATTTCCAGCTAAAGTTTTCGTACTAAAGCTAAGTACAGACCATTGTCAGTCGTAAGAATTTTGTGACATCTGTCAGTACTCTGACATTAGCTGTCAATGAGCTGTTGTCTGTTCACACGATTGACAGATTTTGATTCAAAACTGACTTAAAATTTCACTTTCACTGATGTTTAGCTGATTTCAATTTGCGTCAGTGCAGACGATTTCTTATATTATGACAGTTGATAATGTGATAGCTATTGTCAGATGTCTTATATAATGACATTTGACAGTTTCAAACATTTTCGGACGTTGAAATTTTTGAAATAATTGACATACAAAATTGTAAGTTTACACGATTGTAAGACACATGGAATATTTTTTTTTAAATGAAAGTTCAATATTCAATTTTAATTTTGATAAAATATTTACGAAATTTAATGAATGTTCTATCACTTTAAAGAACAAGATTTGTAATAATAATAACTAGGGTAACCAAAAATATGTCCTAAAAAACTAGTTTTAAGCGCCTATAATATACCCTTAAAAATCAAATATATGCCCTCAAAATATGCTCAATAAATGTAAAAGATGTTTATAAGAAGCGTTATTTTCTTAAGAAAATTAATTAATTAGAACAATACCAATCAAAAAAAGAAAAATCAAAACTCTTCTTTACTCCAACTTTTTGAAGATTAATAAAACATCAAAAAAAATATATTTAATGGCGAAAAGTTCAACTTATATAACTTAACACATTATATTATTTAAGAAAGAAATAAAAAAACAAACTTACCAAGCAAATTCAGTTTTGAATAAAAGAAATTTTTTAATGTCAGCGATCAATAGGAAAATTTATTGCAAATTTTTGTTGCAGTAAATAACTAACATTTTACTCAAATTTTTGAAAAGGAAGCTTTGTCTGTTTGATCGAAAAACACTTTTATACATGGAAAAGCTCCGTTCAACGTCAACAGAAGTGATCGGAGCGTATTCATGTTTTGAAATTGATGTTACTAGAAACCTATAGCTTGATGCCAAAAAAATTAAGTCGGCTTTCAATTCTGTTTTTTTAAGAAGATCTTTAAAAATTTGTACTGATGCAGCTTCCTCGTTGTCAAAAGCATAAAAATCAAAACAATCTTTTCAAATTGCTTGGCGTAGTAGTTCACTGCTTCGAGCCATGTCCCCCATCGCGTTATGATTGGTTGTGTAGGAAGTTCCAATCCAGGTTCTACTCTAAAAGTTTTCACTCTGGATGGAGCTTTAATTTTTTTTCTGATTTTTTTTTCGTCTTTTTGTTCTTATTAAGGCAAGCGCCTTTACAAAAAATAAAAGAAAAATATGCAATAATATGCCTTTTAAAAGCAAAAATGCAAAAATATGCATTTTCAGTGAAATATGCAAAAATATGCCCTAACAGATGACGTTTAAAAGACGAAGATTTCAATGAAACGCATTTCTATCACAGTCTCGTGTTAATAGTGATGTTAACAAAAAATATGTTCGAACATATTTTTGGTTGCCCTAATAATAACCAATGGAAAACGATATTATAAATAGCCGCCATATGGTTACGGTTGTAGCACCATATCCTATTTATGAAATTTGTCACGACCCATTTGCAAATTTATGGCTATATGTATGTCCCTATTCCACTCCTAGACTTTCATCTCTAAGGTCTTGAATCGATTGTGGAGCATTTGCCTGGAACTTATATTTCAAGTGGATCTAAAAAAAGAAGTCTTAAGGTGTTAAACCACAAGATCTCGGTGGCCAATTGTGCTCACACAAAATATTTCCCATTGCGTTGTTCGTTCCATGTTTAGCAATGGCGTCGTTTTTAATTGTCAATTTTCAAAAAAATGACAGTTTCATTGTGACAGTCGTCCAACGGTCAGGATATTTTTTTGCAAAACTGCAAATGTTTATGTAATTGCGTTGTTCATCCCATTTTTATAAATGGAGTCATTTTTAATTTCCAAATGTCAAAAAATAACAGTGTCAAAGTGACAATAGCTCAAATGTTGGGTTGTTGACTAAAACCCTGATTTATAACAGTGAAAAAAATTTCAACAATTTACCGATATCTAAAACAACGACATCTGCAAATTATAAAAGTGGTATGACAATAGCATTAATGTCACAAGAAATTGTAAGCTAAGACGATTGTATGACATTTGGGTCATTTTAATTAACTGACAGATGGCACAAAATAACAGCTTCAGCGTGACAGTCAACCCACGGTCAGGACATTTTGCCATTGCGTTGTTCGTCCCATTTTTATAAATGGAGTGATTTTTAATTGTCAAATCTTAAAAAATAACAGTATCAAAGTGACAATTGCTCAAATGTTGGGTTGTTGAGGAAAACCCTTATTTATAACAGTGAAAAAAATGTCAACAATTTACCGATATCTAAAACAACGACATCTGCAAAATATAAAAGTGGTATGACAATAGCATTAATGTCACAAGAAATTGTAAGCTAACACGATTGTATGACATTTGGGTCATTTTATTTAACTGACAGATCGCACAATATTTTAAGAGTTGCAGGGTGACTGATTTGTTGAAAAAAGCCAAATTATGAAGATCCTAAGGAGCTTGAAAAAATGTGAAGGTTCTTTAATCCCCCCCCACTTTATTTATATATAACTTGTGTGTCATAAATTATGTCCTAAAATTTGATAATTCCAAAATTTGTAACTTCCCTCTCTCCCTCAAAATACATTTGCAGGTGTGTGTTATATTGGAACTTCCAAATCCTTCGTGTCCTGTGAAATTCGAGATGAGGCTGGCGAATTTAATGACAAAAATATATTTTTGAAAAAAGTCTCTTTGGCAACCCTACAACGTGATATAATTGTGAAAATTTGCCCTAACCAAACCACATTTGCTTGCTACTCTGTCGCGTCACAGATTTATGCCCTTCGCAAAGACATATTGCGAATGCTACCGCATATACAATATTATGGTCAAAAAGAGATGTGATATCAAGGAGAGAGAGAGAGAGATATAATGTGTGGTGATATGTACATATATAGATACGGTACGGAATAAGGTACCTTTTGGACTCTCAGCTTCTAGTGTGGTTAAATCTCCTTTAAGATTGAAATCTTTGTCTATTCAAATTCCTGATGCAGTGAATTTGCACTCTATGGCTTGGCTCTATTCTGCTCTGCCCTGACGATGGATGGGCATAGAACAAAAGTCCCTTTTATGCAGAATAAGGTACCTCAACATAAGTTTGTAAGTACATATATGAGTATTGAGTATGTTTGTCTCTTGATGATTGCCAAACTACATCACTGCTGCCGTAATGCTCAGAATATGCATGCAGCCAGGTTCCTAAGCATGCACATTGTGCATCGCATATACCTTAACATTGCCGGTATACAGCAGCGGCTAAGGCTATGCAATGCATGCATTAAAGTCCGACTCCGACACTGGACATGATCATATTCGAGGGAACCACACTTTTGGTCGTGACTTAAATAGGTGTACTTCCACTTTAAGGCCAAGGAGGGTATAGAGAACATACTAAATAGGCATAGCAGCTCCATTCGTCTGTGTTGTATAGAAAGAACAGAGAACCTCGACGACGAACGTTGACTACGACTACGACTACGACTATGTTGGTTTCCGTAATTAGGTTTGTGCTTCCATTAACATGGCCACCATGCAAATTGCTCTATTCTGACCATCATAGTCGTATTGCCATTGTAGGCGGTGTGGTGGTGGCCGACCAACGAACCAACGACGACGCGACTCGGCAGCAGAATTGGTCTATATGCGTCGTCGTAAAATCGTTGTTGAATCTAGGAAATTACATTATTTTCCATCATGTACACGAACTTAGAGAAGGAGGTGAGGTCAGGTTCCGCATCCGAAGCTCTCAATGTGGAACGGACACATGTTTCAGAGCTCGTACAAATCAATTTATAAAACAACCCCAGTGATGTGAGTGCCTTTACCGTACAATCCTTTCCATACCTTTCCATGTTCCTAATCCTGGGCACAATATGGCTTATCTAAAATATACATACATCTACATGAATGTACTCCTATAATATTGTATTAGAAACCGATGATATTTTGTTATCGATTTCATCATCGAATAAAATTCATTATACTATCCGATGGATGTGATGCAATTGGTGTGGGAAATGGGGGTTGGTTGGGTTTGATATAATGATGCAGTTTAATTGAAAAAGTAAATTTCATGTTCATGGGTCAAACCATCATAATTAATTTCTATCATTTGGTATATACACAGTACCTACACTCCACTTACTCTTGGGCTTCTCTTGTGGTGATTTGAATATAGGTAATATGGAAATGCAAAAAGGGGTTCTTTCTGGTTGGTCAATTCGAATTGTTTGATATGGCTTTGAATTTGTGCAAATATGCAAATTGGATAATTTCATTTTATTTATACCTATAGTATGTGCAGATGTATGAAATGTTCATAATTATGTAGGTAATGTGTGTGGATTTAGTAGGAAATACTATTAATGTAAAATTTTGTAAACACATTTCATAATAGTTTGAAATTAGGAATTTATTTTATAAATAAAAAGGGTTTTTTTAGTATTTGTAATAAACAATTAAATCAATATGTTGTTAGGATTTTAGTGTTTGATTTATTTACTATAGTTTTAAGGCATATTTTTGTTCAACATTAAAAGATGGTTTAAAAAACATATATTTTTAGACAAAATTAAAGAACCTTCGAGGCCTATAACGTGACCATCATCATTGAAATCCATCTGGAAAATGGTTGAATGGATATTTTACTATCTTTACTTTTTATTAGTAATGAAAATTATGCACTTATGGATTGGAAATCAGTCATAGAAATGTTAGAAAAAAGAGGCTGGAATGCGACCCACACTAATAACTTCCCATCCCGTCTGCCAATTTGTCTTGCTTAAAAAGTTTGCAGGTTTTCGTGTTTTGTTAAAAAAGTTATCAGTTAAATTATTCTAAACAATTTAAAAATCACCAACAACATTTGGCATATGATGAAATAATATGATTTCAAAATCTACTTTTTAGTCGAAAACCAATTTTTACCAATTATAGTTGCATTTCTTAAAAGTTTTTATTTCTTGAATAAACAAATACATTTTGGATGAATGAGAAATTGTTTAAAGTCAATATCTTCTATTATTCACGAGATATCGAGAACCGAACATCCATTGTTACCAAATTTGCGTACTATTTTTTGTAGATTTTATTTTTTTTTATAATAAAAACTTACTGTTGGATTTTAATAAAAAATGTACTGAAAGTCGAAAATTATATTTTCTGTGAGTAAAATTAGTTTGAAGCTAATATTTTTAATTTTAAAAAAGATAATTGAGTCGAAAATCTATTTTTACCAAGTTTTATTAATTTTTGTTAGGTTTTTATTTTTTGTAAGAAAATTGTTAATTCGATTTTTGTCAAAATTTTAATCAATTTTAAAGACAATGGCGCAAAATTTTAGACGATTTAGTACGATGTTAAATAATTTTTAGTATGATACTAGGTTAAAAAAATGATTTTGATAATTTTAAACGAGTTTAGTATCGTACTATCTTCTTAACATTTTACTAAAGTTAAAATCACCAAATGGCTACTTTATCTTTTTAGTATTGTACTAAATCTGTATGACATATGTCATTTTTCTCAAATGTGACAAAGTGTTTTAAAATTGATAAATTGTGAAATAAAACTTCATCGAAGAAATCAATCACACCAAAACATGTCACTTTTGCATTTGGTTGGACTGCCAAGAACAACACGCTCCTTTTCTGGACAATGCTTGTCTTTATTCTCGCAACCTTAGATACCCTCCTGAGCACCCACAACCACTGCCACCAACCTTCACACCGAAACCAACAGTTGTAGCATTGTAGCTGCTTCTGGGTATTGAAGATGCTTCACGGGAAATAGATCTATCGCAGATATTGAATAATTTAATGCACATTTCATTTAAACTTTTTCACTAAACAATAATTCTTTTACCTGGTAGAATAAATTTTTAATATTATTCGGTGTTAATATCCAAAATAGTTGCAACGAACTTAAACTTTAACGCAAATAACAAAATTAAATTTAACGCAATGAAAACAAAATTAATGAAAAAAGAAAATACAAATTCAATGTTGTCACTTTGACATTTGCAAAAATATTAAGGTATGTTTGTTTTGTTTGCTCCACAATCTGTCATTATTTAGATATGTTCAGGTTTTTTTTTTTAATAAAATGGTTTTAGCATGATACTAGTTACCAAAACAATAAAAAGTGTTTAAAATTAGTGAAAAGTTAGTAGATTACTATATGTACATATGTATATAGTAAATTGTTAACTAGTATCGTGCTAAGGCCTTAATAATAGGTTGTTTAAAATTTTGCACCAATATTTCTTATAAGTTAAAATAAATTGAAAGCCATAATCTCAAATTTTCGAAAAGATATTTAAGTCCAAATTCAATGTTTACCAACTTTTAGTAATGTTTTTTTTTTAGGTTCTTATTTTCTGTAAAAAAAACTGTAAATTCGATTTTTCTCAAAATTTTACTAGATGTTGAAAACGTTATTTTTTGTTGCACAAAATTGTTTTGGAGATAAAATCATTTTTTATTCGTAAAATTTTCGAGTTGACAAATATTTTTTTTTCAGTTTTTTTTTTACTTAAAAAAACCGTTAATTGGATTTTTTTCCAAAAATATACTTGTTTGGTATCACGTTAAAATATATAATATAAAATTTAATTCAAGTCGCTAGCGTTATTGGTTTGTGAGATATTTAAGGTTAACCAACATTTTCATCCACCACGCAATTTTCTTAAGAGCTCTTTCTGCATCTTTCTGCATTATTATCTGTATAACAAAATTTAATTGAAGTCGATATCTCTTCTGGTTCTTGAGCTATGGACGAAGAAAAAACGTCGCGAACGTATGGACGTACGTACACACGCACGCTCAGACATCTTTCTAAAAATCTTTTATTTCGACTCTAGGGGCCTTGAATCGTCGAGAAATGTCAAAATTTTTAATTTGACAAATCGGACCCATTAGAATAACTTCCTATGGGAAGTTAACAAAAGATTACTACTTGCGAAATTACTTTTTGTTAAAATGTGTCTTTCTAATTTCCTGAAAAAAATTCCAATGTCTAGTTACAATGATGGAAATCCAATGACAACATTCACTATCCTGGCCTGGTCCTGGCTTCATACAACAAGTCTCTCTATTTATCCAGATCGCGAGCCAACGTCTCATCCAACTGCGCACCCCAAGGCTTCTTGCGTCCTGGTCTTCGTCATCTCTCCAGCACAGCGAAAGCATAGTCTACCACGCTGTAACCTTCCATAAAATGTACTACAAGGGACTTTCTGAGCTGGTTCCTTATCACTTAGGTGTCCAGCCCACCGGAGTTTACCTATCTTATTTTTTTTTCAGCTTCGGGGTAGATTGCATACAGTTCTTAATCGCAGGTCCCCGGAATCATCCTTTTTCACTTAAGCGGCCAACAATACTCCGCAAGACCTTGCTCCCGAACACGACTAAAAGGTCGGAGTGCTTTTTACTAAGCACCCAGGTCTCGAATTTCATAAGTGAAAATGGCATTTCATAAGTGAAAAGAAGGTATGGTATGGTTTCTGAATTTAAAAGGCTTTGACAGTAGGCTCTATTGGATCTTTAGGAGTTCTGTCTAAACTGGATGTTAAATTTAGTCTCTACTGCAATAATTAGACTCGGGCTCAAAATATGACTTTGAATGAACTTCAACGCCTTTATTTTTTCTCAAGACATTTGCTTCAAAAATCAGTTTTTACAATTCTAAGCAATATTTTTACTTTCGACATATGTACATATATGGCAAGTATTGCATTCGTAATAAATTTCGAACTAGAGATTTTAATCAAATATGACATTGTCTGTCTGTCTTCCCCCAACAGCCCAAACCATTGGGTCGATTAAGTTAAGTTTCAAGCAGATTCGCGTTAGGCGTTTTTTTTTCTATTTTAAAGACTAAAAATAACAGTAGTCCCTATACAAATTTGTTTGCCAAAAATCGAAAATTTAAATTTTCTTCAAAACGGACTGGTAGGGTTTTATTAAATGTTCCCTAATTTTTTTTAGCTTGGCTTCTTTCAATGTCAAATTTTACTTTTTGGATTTTAAAAAAATATTAAAATATTTTGTACCTAACTAAAATTAATTGTAAAACGGAGGTTCTAAAAAACTGAATACCAAAAATATTTTTAAACACAAACTGAGAAATTGTATGTACATATATAAACAAAGTTATGCAAAAAGACCACTCTAACGATTTACGATTTTGATTAATTAAATGGTATTTAAGTTTTTGAAGACAAACATATTTTATTGGTACATGATTTTAAAAGTTTTATTTGTAAACAGAGTCTTTGGATACAGAAGCGCAAGTTCGTGCGATCCAGTCGCGCAATTTATTTGAATACCATATAAAACCTCTTATTGGAAAAGCTTAATGGTTCCCTTTTGTAACTTTTATAAAACAATAGAACTCACGATTTTTTAGTTTTACGCTTTTTTTTTTTTAATGACAGATCTATTGAAAATGACAGTAAAATATCATATTGTAACATTTTATTTTTTTTTTAAATGATAGATCTATTCAAAATGACAGTAACATTTTATACTCATAGACAGTATTGAAACTTCAGACGTCACCAATTTTTAATTTCTTACACTTAAAATGTTGACAATATTTCCTGTACATTCAAATTCGGTACGTCAATGGTTCCTATCAAGATTTCTCTCAATAAGTTAGTGTCACTGTTTCACTGACAGATCCATAAATCAAGTGTTTTCTGTCAACGTGCGTCACGTTAAGAAGAAATAAAGCTTTAAAACTCAAAACTTATACTACCCGCACTATTTGTACATATATCATGGAACGAGAAGAAAATCTAATTTGTCTGCACCACTTTATTTAGTTTTTCAAAGTTTTGGAATGTACATAATGTATGTTAGTATTTGTAGGTAGGTAGATGGTACTCACAGTTAACACACTTCTACATTCCCTCTATACCTATATCTCTATACACGACAATGACATTAAGGAATTCAGAATATTTTCATCCTCCTTGAATTTGAATTCTCTGGAAAACTTGAGACATTTTCTTTCCTCAAATCTGTCGTCCTCCATGTAGAGTAAAGTATACCTTCCTGTTTATATGTTCATATATTCTGCACCTGCTATATAAGTACGTTGCACATAACTGTGTTGTAGACAAAACTTTTTAGCTTTATGTGCATTATTTTATTTTGTTCAATGATACTTCTTCTGCATCACAAGGATGCCTGAAGAGTATCCTTCGTGAAACAAGACAAGAACACACAAAATAAAAATAAGACCAAAAGTTGAATGATGATTTAAAAAACCAAATTACTTTCAAACAAAGAGGGAAACACACTCGTAGTACTTATTTGTCTGACTGTCTATCTATTTATTTGTTGTTTTGGGTTTTGGTAGGAACCAGCGTTGCCACAAAGTCTCAAATTGAGCTTTAGTTTTTTTTCTTTAAATTAATTTTTAAGTAATTTTATTTAAAAAAATGTGATAAATCTGTGATTTTAAAAAACGTTTTAAGGACATATTTTTATGTCTACTATGTGGGCCTTATGGCCCGAAAAAAAATAGAAAACACAAGGCCTGCTTTTTTGTTCGCGGCAACGCTGGTAGGTTGGAACCTAACCAACGCGAAGCGATTATAACGTCGACGTCCTCGTTGTCCTCGTCGTCAGTATGTGTTGTGTATGTGCCATGTGGTAAAATATTTTGCAAAGTCGGTTATGCACATCAGACATGATGGTGGCTGGTGGTAGATGGCAAAGCGTATAGGAGATAGGTACTCCTGCGGTGGCATTTTTTTCGTCTGCCTGCATGCCTGCCTACCTATTTGCTTTTTGGATTTGATTTCAAAATACCCAAACACACAATGCTGATAAAATGATATAAAAAAGGACCCATCGAGTTCCGTCCAACGAACGCTTGAATTTCAATTTTATGTCAGATTTATTCAGATCGTTTGCACATCCTTTTTCTGTGATTTTATTTTCTTTTTGTTTAAATTGCTTTTATTTTGTGCTCGACACAGAGAAAAGCTTCACATTTTGTGTACGTTTATATTTGTAGGTTGTCCATGATTTGTATAGGTTCATTGGTATCTGTACAAGTGTACAATGCGAATACGGCACACAAAAAGGACACTAGGTAAGTTGGTATACCTTCACAGAGAAAAGTTTTATGGATTTTCCTATGACATTTATCACAAACCGTAGCCGTATACCGAGGATAAGGACGATGATGGTGGTGATGGGTGATGATGATGATGAGTCAAAAAAAGGTGCTGCAATAATTTATAACTTGTTTATTTAGGGAGCTCACCATTATCCTTACAAACGGATTTAAATTAAAATATTAAATACAGACAAAGTATAAAATATTAGTAGCTGTAGCTCTAGCTCTAGCTAATGTCCTTTGAGTTTTTCTACTCTACTCTACTCTAACTCTAAAATTCATTCTATTTGCAAATACCTAAAGGTAGGTACTATGGAGGTATGCAAGAAAATGTTGACTTTTAAATGAACTAACAAACTTCCAGACAAAGTTAAATTTGTATTTACTTAAGTCTGATTTCTGCTCTTTCCGGTTAAAAGATATGGCTGACATTTTATAATAGCGGATGCAGTAGGTATACCTATACATAAAATAATCATTGTCGTTGTCGGACATTTTAATTTTGCTGAAATTGAGCAGGCCATTTTGAAACGGATATGGTGATGGTGATGGTGAGTTTATTTTTTTTATTTCCATTATTTTTGCTATTAATTACTTTAGGAAACATTAAAAGTGTAAATATTGACAGACTGAATTAAATTGAGTTGATAGGTTTGAAGGGAATGGAATTGTTTTAAAGATAGAATTCATGATCCTTGATAAATTTTATTGTATGACGTATTAGGTTCACCATTTCTATTAGAACAGGATAATATTCTGTTTTTGCTATGATATGTATATTTATGAAAGCTTCTGAATAAAGATAACTATTCTAAGGATTCTCTAGATTTTGAGTGGAATTTAGCTACAATCAAAATTTACTCATTGTGGTACTTGGTGGCGTATGTGGAACATTTTTAACTTCCCATAGGAAGTTATTGTAATCGGTCCGATTTGTCAAATTGAAAATTTGACATTTCCGACGTTTCAATGTCCCTAAAGTCGAAATAAAAGATTTTAAGAGAGATGTCTGTGCGTGCGTGTGTTCGTACGTCCATACGTTCGCGACGTTTTTTTCGTCGTCCATAGCTCAAGAACCAGTAGAGATATTGACTTCAAATAAATTTTGTTATACAGATAATAATGCAGAATGATGCAGAAAGGGCTCGCAAGAAAATTGGGTGAGGGGTTTTTTTACCATAGCAGTTTAAAAAAAAGATGAACATTTTGGTTAACCCTAAAAAGCTCACGAAACAATAACGACTTGAATTAAATTTGATATTATATATTGTAACGTGATACCAAACAAGTATATTTTTTTTTTTAAATCCAATCAACGGTTTTTTTTAAATAAAAAAAAACTGAAAACAAAATATTTGTCACCTCGAAAATTTTACGAAAAAAAATGATTTTATCTCCAAAAACAATTTTGTGCAACGAAGAATAACGTTTTCAACATCTGGTAAAATTTTGAGAAAAATTGAATTGACAGTTTAAAAAAAAAAAAAAAAAAAAAAACCTAAACAAAAAGAGACTGGGATGCGACCCACACTGATAACTTCCTATCCCGTCTGTGGATTTGTCTTTCTTAAAAGGTTTGCAGGTTTTTGTGTTAAAAAAGTTATAAGTTAAATTATTTTAAAATCACCAACAACATTATGATGAAATAGTTTGATTTCAAAATCTATTTTTGTTAACGAGATTTTTAGTCGAAAACCAGTTTTTACCAATTTTAGTGGCATTTCTTAAAAGTTCTTATTTCCTATATAAACCAATACAAATTGGATGAAGGAAATTATTTTGAAGTCAATGTCTTCTGTTGTTCATGAGATATAGAGAACCGAACATCAATTTTTATCAAATTTTCGTGCTATTTTTTATAGATTTAATTTTTTTACGAAAAAAACGGACTGTTGGATTTTTATAAAAAAATTACTGAATGTCGAAAATAATATTTTCTGTGATACAAAACAAGTTGGAAGCCAATATTTTTAATTTTTGAAAAGCTTTTTGATTCGAAAGTAAATGTTTACCAAGTTTTAGTATTATTTTTTTTAGGTTTTTTTTTTGTAAGAAAACTGTCAATTCGATTGTTCTCAAAATTGTACCGGATGTTGAAAACAATATTTTTTTTAAATTAAAATTAGTATGAAGCCATAATCTCAAATTTTGAAAAGATATTGGAGTCGAGAATCAATTCTTACGAACTTTTAGTAATTTTGTTTAGCTTCTTTATTTTTTGTAAAAAAAACTGCCAAATAGATTTTCTCAAAATTTTACTGAATGTCGAAAACAATAATTCTTATAAGACAAAAAAAATTTCAAATTTTTGAAAAGATGTTTGAGTCGAAAGTCAATTTTTGACCAACTTTTATAAATTTTTTGTATCTTTTTTATTTATCGCAACAAAACTTTCTTGTCTATTCGATTTTTCTCAAAATTTTACAAGATATCAAAAACGTTATTCTTCGTTGTACAAAATTATTTTGGAAATAAAATCATTTTTTGTTCGTAAATTTTTCGAGGTGACAAATATTTTGTTTTCAGTTTTTTTGATTTATAAAAAAACCGTTAATTGGATTTTTTCCAAAAATATATGTGTTTGGTATCACGTTACAATGTATAATATAAAATTTAATTCAAGTCTCTAGCGTTATTTGTTCGTGAGATACAACCTTTTTTTCAAATTGCTATAGTAAAAAAAACACCAACTCAATTTTTTTGAGAGCTTTTTCTGTATCTTTTTGCATTATTATCAGTATAACAAAATTTATTTGAAGTCGATATCTCTTCTGGTTCTTGAGCTATGGACGATAAAAAAAATTCCCGAACGTACGGACGTACGGACTTACGAACGTACGTACACACGCATGCACAGACATCTTTCTAAACAAATTTTATTTCGACTCTAGGGACCTTGATACGTCGAGAAATGTCAAAATTTTCAATTCGACAAATCGGACCGATTACAATAACTTCCTATGAGAAGTTAATAAATACTTGGTATAGTTTCTCCAACGAAAGTCAAGAATGCTTTCCGAAATTTTTCTTTTAATTTTGTGTATTTAAAAGTGAATTATAATGTGGAAAGGATCATACTGAACATTTAATTTTTCTAAAGTATAGCAAATGGTGCATGATTTTAAGCTGCATAATTTGTAATATAAACGTTGAATGAAGACGCAGTGGAAACGATGAAAAAAATCTGAGAAGGTCTTTCAAATTATGATCTTATCTCGGATTGTTTGTTGTTAATTAAAAACGTAGGAGTTTTAAACGCTAAATGTATACACATTTAGATTTAGGGTTTTTGAAAAACATAATCACAATTTTTTTTAAATTTGGTAAAAAGGTGACGGTGGAAACTAACTTTTTTTAATGTACCACTTTGGTTTTTACATTTATTCCTTGTACTTTTTTTTCAAAAAAAACACTAAAATTAGGCTGCTGTACGGAGACTTCTTGGACTAAGTGTATATGCAAAACTATTTAGGTAATTTTTTTTTCAAAACCATTAACACTACCCGTACCCGTGGCGCAAAGGTCAGTGCACAGAGCTGTCATGCTAGAAGTCTTGAATTCAATCCCTGCCTGTGCCACCTAAAGTTTTTTCCACGGCTACTGCCACTTGCGAGGAATTGACAAATCTTCTAAAAGTAAGTCTATTATGAAAAGGGCTTTCTCAATCAGCCGTTCGGATTCGGCATAAAAACAATAGTTCCCATCCATCTCTGAAATGACTCGCACACATGAATGGTTGAAAGTTGTAAGTCACTAGGCAATAGTTTTCTACGGACTGTTGGGTCACCTAATTAATTTATTTTTACTAACCCTTCTTTAAAAACGTGTGGTTTATTTATCTTACATACCTACCATACTTACACCGGTAACAAGAACTTATAAAGGAAGGTTAAGGGCCCCCGCAGACTGCAGACTTTTTATCGTCCGATAGTTTGGTCGGCTTCTTAATCAGTTTGGAGAGGAATGCATATGCGCACACTACAGCAATTCAGTATCGGCCGATAAAAAATTTTGATGGGCTACCCGATTTCATTCAAACTAATCTGTCGGCCAACTATCGGCCGACTGTTTAATCAGTATTGGCGCATACACGCCTGCGCATACATGACGATTGTTTAGTTGGCCGATAGTTCAGTTCGCTCTGTGATTTGTCGTCGTGTTCTTGTATTTTGAATATGGCGTCGCTCAAATCACAATTGTTGATTGTAGAATAGTCGGCCGGCTGTTGGATAGTCTGCGCCCTGTTCACCAACCAAACTGTTTAGTTGGCTCGGTGTGCACACTTTCAGCCCAACCCAACTACACTATCGGCCGATAAAAATTCTGCAGTCCGCGGGGGCCCTAAATTTTAAGAGCCGATGTTAATTTTGTCTTTCAATAGTTCAAATTGAGTTAGTCTGAATTCTGAAACTGAGAAATGTCAAATAAAATGTACAAAAAAGGTTGACGTTTAGGTGTGGTTCACATTCAACATCGGCCCTTTAAATAAAACCACCCTTTATAAGTTGTCATGACATTGACATCTAAGTCAAATTCGTGAAAAACTTTAAACTCGAAAAATATTTCAACCCGTTTTTCTGTAAAACTAGTTTTGAAGAAACTCAATAACATAGCCGTTAGTATTTACAAAGTATCGCTTTTTAAAATACGAATTACCATTTTTTTTTGACGTTTGCATTCATTGTCTACGTTAAAAATGAACGAGATAAAAATACTATGAAGAGTTACTTAAAATATTTAATCCAAAACTGTCGTTTACACTCGGAATTTTGACAATAAATGTTAACTACTTCTAAAAATTCGTTTTTTGTATTATTCACCGTGATGAAAATGTTTATTTAACTATTATAGTTTTTGACATTGACAGTTAAGTAATTGGTTTAAGGGTGCCTTCAGAATGGAAGTTCAAAGTTGTCAAGAATAAATTGAAATGGCAATTGACAGTAGGAAAATTGCAAAAACACAAAACATAACCAATAAATCACAATTAAAAGCAGTAGCAGATGACAAATAATTAATATGTACGTATTGAATAACACATATCCAATCCATATCAGTTTCAATTAATTAATTTGTGGATATTTAGTAAAATTTCTATAACCATGATCATGATGTACCTAAACTTTAAAAATTATATAACTTGTTTAAAATCGAAAGCCAAAAACTGATACCTCTAACCAAAAAATACCAGAGAACATATGATATTTTAATTTACATCATAATAAATGCATTTACATTGCACAAGAATATCCTTTGCAACCCGTAAATTTATTAAATACAAAACAAGTAGATATTTACATTCAATGTTTTAGCTTATTGAAAGTGTGTGTTCAATCGTTTTTTCCCAGAGCACGGTTGGTGGCACGACGCGCGACGACAGGCAAAGGGTGTATAGAAATAAATATAGATACCACAGATAACTAAACATCAAATGCAATGAAGCCAACAAACGGTCATATCTATCACCCCTAAAAAGTCCTGTCTGACTCTGTCTGCTATAAACACTCTGTGGCGCACGGTTGATGCCCTAATCCTTTTTACAAAATAAATGTATTGTATTCAAGTTAATCTCCTACAAGAAGCTTCCACCTTTTGTTAAAACCCGTATAACAGTTTCCACTAATAAGATCCTATGAATTCATATATTCCCATTTTATAGCAAGAGTTTGTAGTTGCAATCAAGTGACTCGGAGTGTGCACACGAGAGTGCCAGTCAGTTCATTCAATGCCAATATGAGAAGGATGGTTTTAGAATTTTCGCTTCTATATATTGCCACCAGATTTGAAAATAGTTGACATGACTATAATCTCATTTTGGTTAACTCATTTGCATGCCCCGCACTAATTCACTGTATGCTGTATGATGATGACGATGCTGATGGTGGGTGCCCTCGAATATATACCACACCGTGTTTCGGTTGTCGCTCATCCGTCGTAGTCGTCGTCATCGTCGTCGGTGTGTTTCCATGGAGCTTGATTGCATTCACCTGATTAAGTCATGTAGTATCGCCCCCACTTCAACTGGCCAGGCCGTGTGTCGTCGTCGTAGTCGTTCTTGTTGTCATGCCAACATCATCATCCACAATAATGCCAATATACCACCAATGAATCAGACCATCATCCAGGACCTTCGAAAACTCTGAATATACTCAATCAAACAAGGACCAACAGTCATAGCTCATATAGTAGGTATAAGTTATATTAAGGAGCTTATTTTTAGCTAAAAAATATATCTACACATGTACACACACACGGTGAATAAATCATTCAGTGGCTTTTATCGTGTCCTCTCAAAAGCTTATACAAGGACATGGGGTGAATTGCCTGAATTTGGCATTCTTTAGGGATTTATGTACCTTCCTACATACTTGTATAATATGTAAGTAAAAAACCCAGGATACCATAATAAACATTTGGACGAGATGACGATGGATGGATAAAATGGATTTTTTTCAGAAACGTTTCGTCCTTCACTCGTCCTGATGTAAATGATGAATGATTTTAAGGCCAATAATTCTTGTTCTGTATAATGATGTGCTCGAACAAAATTATTCTTCTGATGGGAAAGTGTATAATGACATTTTTGAATAACTGAGGTATTTTGACGACATCGTGACGTGAGCGACGTGAAAAGGTATTTGATAATTGTGGCACTTAGCTGAAAAATATTAATAAATAATATTACTCTATGATTTTGATGATTGTGATAATTACTGGAAGTTACTTTTTGAATTCGGTAAATTTTGAGGGTGAGCTGGGTGGAAGCTAATTTAGCACGAACTGTTAAGGCTGAGATTTGTATTTCAATGATGTTGTCTCTTTTTCACTATAACCTCTTTGATCTTTCTAGCATCTTTTCAGAACAATAAAAACTATGTACTGCACAGTATTAGGCAAGATTACACTAATTTGACTGTTTAATTTTAAATAAGGTCCAAGTAGGAAGATCATTTATTACACCAATATAGATCATCAAAGCGTTCTATAATTCACTCTATCTAGATGGTATAACATGGTCTAGATGGCCTAAAGGGCCTAAAGGGTCTTCATTTTATAAATACGCATTTAAGTTAAACGTAAATAGTCTAAATGGTATAATTACAAAGTAAAGATTCATCTACCTACTTTGACTGACTGGTATAAATAGTCTTGATGGTCTAAAAAATGTAATCAATGTTTTCATAGACGCGTGGTTTTCAATGTAGCAATATTTTTTCGGTAATACAAGTGGAATGATGATTAGTGCGTAGGACTGTCATGCCAGAGGTCTTGGGTTCAATCCCCACCTGTGCCATCTAAAGTTTTTGTACATGGGTACTGCTCTTTTTGACAGCTGTCACTGGATTTATGCTCAGTTTGGTTTGCCATTTTATACTAGATAGACTTACTACTTAACAAAATTTGTGAATCGGGCAGATTTATTACTAAAATGATGAAACAAACAATTTATTAAAGGAAACTTTTGGCCGTAGGCCTGTGGAGTGGCCTCCAAGATCGTGTGAACTATTTTTTGTAAGCTTATGTTAAGTCTAAGTCCGAGACCATTGACGCTTTGGAAGGGAATACTGGGTATGTTATTGCAGACATACGGCAGCAAATGGTCGAAAATTTAACTTCTTGACTGGAATGTTATCCAACCAGCTTAAAATCATTCTTAAAATATAATGGCAAATTCAATATAATAAAGCTAAATGTATGGTGTACTTCAATAAGCTAGCAACCATTCAAGAGCTAAGAGATGATATGATTCGGCACATAAACGGAATAGAACCTCGATTATGCCTCAATTAAAGATTTAAAGATTACCAACAATATTTTGCATTTGATGAAATAGTTTGATTTCAAAATCTATTTTTCTAAACGAGACTTTTAGTCGAAAACAATTTTTACCAATTTTAGTAGCATTTCTTAAAAGTTTTTATTTCTTATATAAACAAATACAAATTGGATGATTGAAATTGATTTGAAGTCAATATCTTCTATTGCTCACGAGATATCGAGAACCGAACATCAATTTTTACGAAATTTGCGTACTATTTTTTTATGAAAAAACTGACTGTTGGATTTTTATAAAAAATGTATGGGATGTCGAAAACAATGTTTTCTGTGAGATTAAAATAGTTTGAAGAAAATATTTTGAATTTTTTAAAAGATATACATACCTATGAGTCTAAAGTAAATTTGTACTGAGTCTTAGTATTGTTTTTTTTTTTTAGGTTTTTATTTGTAAGAAAACAGTCAATTCGATTTTTATCAAAATTTTACTGGATGTTGAAAAAAATATATATTATAAGATAAAATTAGTTTAAAGCCATAATCTCAAATTTTTGAAAAGATGTTTGAGCCGAAAATCAATTTTTACGAACTTTTAGTAATGTTTTTTTTTTAAGCTTTTATTTTTTGTAAAAAAAAACTGTAAATTCGATGTTTCCCAAAATTTTACCAGATGTCAAAAACGTTATTCTTCGTTGTACAAAATTGTTTTGGAGATAAACTCATTTTTTATCCGTAAAATATTTTTTTTTCAGTTAGTTGGAATTTTTCCAAAAATGTACCAGTTTGGTATCACGTCATAATATGTAATACAAAATTTAATTCAACCTGCTAGCGTTATTGGTTCGTGAGATATTTTTTGTAAACCAAAATTTTCACCTGTTTTTTAAATTTCTATGGTAAAAAAACCACCCACGCAATTTTTTTGAGAGTCCTTTCTGCATCTTTCTGCAATATTATCTACACTAGCCGACCCGTACTCGCGTTGCTTCGCAAATTGTAACCAACACATTCTTTTTGTGCTTATGGATTTTCTTCCGATGTTAGCCTTTCTTTTACCCATTTTATATTTCTATGCGATAAAAGAAAAACAACGAATTTAAGCTTGTTATGTACTCGTATTTAATAAAAAATCAAAAAACACTTCCTTACCGAAATTAACACTTTAGAAAAAAAACTCAAGTAAAATATTACGTAGTAAAGGCCAAGCCGCACGTGAAAACAAACAAAACCATTTCAATTTTTTAGTTGAAAACAGAACGAAATTTTTGTTTATTTTCTTCTTTTCTTTCTTTTATTCATACCTAGAAACGTTTTTTTGCAACCGAAAAATATAGTTTGCGGTAAAAAAAAAAATTGTGTTTTTAATGTTCTCATACATCTATAGGTATGCGTGTGTAAATATCCATAGACACATTTTTGTATTCATCTGATCATGTTCAGTGCAGTGCAACTGATTTAACCTACCCACATTTGTGTGCTCTTTTAATCGACGTCATTGTAAGTACCTTCTTCGAGTTATTTGTAAAGAAAATTTTAACTTAATTTCAGTTTTATTGTTCGAGGAAGTGTAACAAAATTGGTAATTCAAGCTATTATAATATAACTTTTTTTTATTTTTAAATTGGAAGAATTATAATCTATTCAACTCCTCGAACCAGAAAAATAAAAAAGATCTAATTTTTCTTTAGATAAATCGGCATTTCATGTGCACGGCACTGTAGTTAATTAAATGTCCATAGTAACTTAAAAAAAGAGCCCACACTGCTCAGCGATGTGACGATAGAATTAGAGAAAGAAAAAAAGAATGTGTGTGTGTAGGTTAGTTGATGAACTATACAAATACAATACAGAAAAATTGAATATGTATGTAGGTAGGTAGGTAAGAGAAAAAACGTAACTATTAAATGGAACACATATAAAGAGAGAAAGAGCATGGGAAGAAAAGAAAATTACAAATGTTGGAATGATAATGAAATGAAACAAAGCAGCGACCTCGCGATTGTGATCATAGAGGAAATATATTATCTAGATTCTAGAGTCCCGACTTAATGGGTTTGCTCTCTTTTTGCCTACAAACTAAATTGAGAGAATTTTGCCCATTAGCACAAGCATGTGTTAGTTGTAATGTGCATTTCTTATGGGAAAATCCAGATTCTATGTAGATGTTACGGGCTTTTAAGAGAGTTACCTCAAATAAAATTTGAGGGTGTTTTAGGCAAGACGGGTACCAGTCGGGACTCTAGATAATATATTTCCTCTATGATTGTGATGGAATCTAATTTCCTGGATAAAATAAATTCAAAAAGTTTATAATTTTATAATTTGTTTTTATTTATTTCTCAGGTTGTATGTTTAACTTAGGAGTGATTTTAGGCTTAAAATTTGCGCAACAATATTGACTTTATGAAGCAATGCTAATCTTTGCCGATTATTGTATAGGTTTTAAGGCAGGAGTGGTTGCATAAGTCAACTAATGAAAGAAAATGGACAAAAAATGTAAAATTAATAATATTTAAGTTTGACAAATAATTAGTGAAAAAAAAATTAAAGCCATAAACACTCTCATAACAATATAGAAAACAATAAAATATATTTCAAATAAATCGGTTGACTACTTTCTGAGATCATGCGTTACAAACTTTAAAATGGTTTCGCTTTTATATAATAGTATAGATAACAAAATTTATTTTAAGTCGATATCTGTACTGGTTCTTGAGCTATGGACGACCTAAAAAACGTCGGAAACGTACGGATGTACGGACGTACGGACGTACGTACACACGCACACACAGACATCTCTCTAAAACTCTTTTATATAGACTCTAGGGACCTTGAAACGTCGAGGAATGTCAAAATTTTGAATTTGACAAATCGGACCAATTACAATAACTTCCTATGGGAAGTTCATAATTTAATAAATATTATGTGTATTATGCAAAACCAACATGGGGCCTTAGAATCTAACCACCTTTCATTTCAAATGTCAAAAAATAACAGCTTCAAAAGTGACAGCTGCCCAATAAGCGGGTTACTCAAAATGAAACCTCTTATAGGAAAAGCTTTTAGATAGATGGACTAAATATTTGTTATGACAGAAAGTGTATGACAATTCAGACTTTTTTAATTGTCTAAACCTTTTTTAATATTTGGTATAAATTATATAGGTTTGGATCATGTTATATGAAATAAATGACTTTGTGGCAGGTGTGAATGGTCTTGATGATCAGGATTTTCAGAATGTGGCTAATCTTGTCAAGAAGGCATAACTAGTTTATAGTTTCATAAATAAATTATACCAACTTAACTCTATTATTCATCATATACATTAAAAATACTTGAAAAGTTACAGTAAAGAAAGGTAGAATGTAAAAAAAGAAAAGTTGAAATTGAATGGTCTAAAAATCACAACTTGATATCATTCTTTGTTATTAGTGCTGTGCTTGAACTTTTCTCTGATTAAGAGAGAAACAGACAGTTGACAATTTCATATGCATCACCAAAGGAGATATCAAAAATATCATATCATGGTGTCTGAATCCTTACTTAACAATAAATACCTCAAAGAAATACCAAATAATACCACATCCCCTCAAGTTGATTTATTTTATTTTCAGATTTGTGCATTCTTCCATTCATAACACCCCTTTTTGGTTATATACAATTGCATAAATCTATAATCATTGTGACAATTTTGTTTTTGTTTTTTGATGTTTATTTAAAACAGCTCTGTACCTTATGGATATTGTAGAACACCCCACAAAACTGAAAGTCCTTAATGCTCCTTGTGCTTGTGTATATATGTAGGTACCTATGTATTTAGATACCAAGCCCAAATGAATGCGACATTCAACACACAACAAAGGCGCTTAAGCTCATTGTGGATTTATTATTCTCATAACAACTCTAGTAGTACATTTACTAAAGCAAACAATACCAATAAACTTGTATACACACATATGTACATATGTACACTTATAGATAGACAAACAAGGATCCAGGTACCCTCTACCTAACCTAACCTAACCTTAAGGCAGATAGGTAATATCCCTATGGGGATGGATATACTTGTACAGAAAACAACGTTTAGATGTTCAGTTCACCTTTTACAAAGTCCACTTTATCCAAACTATGTATATAGTGATATATGAGTAAGAAGGTAAGGTACCCAACGTACCTATCTTCTATATATAAACGGAATTGCGTCATAGAGAAGTGCCCTCGTGCACACATGGCGTGTGCTTTATATTTTCTATACACAAATGTTCTCAAGGACCAAAAAGCGTTATAGGTGAATATTTTCCAAAGCAAAAGAGAAAACTTAACAAAAACAAAAGCAAATAAAAAAGAAACTGAAAATTATTTCATCCACATCCTCGTTCTCGCTTAAAACTCCTTTGGGATAATATAGAAAATAACAAGAAACCAAACACAAAACAAAAATGTTGTGTTTCACTTCCACAAAGCATGTTTATCACTATATTTTTCCTCATATAATCTCATTTAGTGTTCAAGGCAAAAAGGATACCTCCTCGTTGTATAGTCCCTACTCCTCGCATTTACCAAGCTAAAGAAAAGTGATGTCACCAAAAGAGAAAACAAAAAGAAACATTTTTAGTAAAGGTTCTGGTTTTGGTAGCTTTGTGGTATGAAACTGGCGCTAAAGTGGTTGGTTTATAATGTTATGAGAAATAACAGCGAGTAGGTACTTAGTTTGTAATTTATGTCCTTTATTTTGTTTGCGGTGTTTTAGTAGGAGAAAAAAAAAGGATTAAGAAATTAGAAGAAACGTCTGCTCTTATGTGCAAAAGATGAAAATAGAAATTCATTGTGAACAACGGGTTTGTTCATCCAACTAAAAACTTCCATTTTTGTTTTTCAAAACTTATGAAAACCAAGATAATGATTGTTTTATGGTAATTCAGGAGAAAATTATTCTAGAAAGTTTAATTATTCCACAAACCATAAAACTTAATTTGGTCCTAAACGTCACGTTGTTTGACATATTAAACTGTGTTTGACAGATATACGCTCCAAAAAAAAAAATCATAAATCTCACATTGGGCGCCAGTTAATTTCTTAAAAAGTTCTTCGTATTGAATCGCGATTTACAGTTATAAATTCTACTTTCTTAGTATATTCATCCATGTTATTAAATACATATTTTCATGAAATCATATAATCATGGAATATTAATAACTTTTATTTAGATCTCACATTGGGCGCCAGTTAATTTGTAGTAAATGTTGAATATCTAACTGTGATTGACAGGTATGAGTTTTAATTTTTCAATATATTGTTCTTATAAAATGCTCATTGCCGTTAAGTCATATAATTATAAAATATTTAGAATTACTTTATAAATCTCACATTGGGCGCCAGTTAATTTCTTATTAAGTCTCCCAAATTTATGGATGAATGCACTCGTAACAAAAAAGAGTAATTTATAGTAAGAATTGTCTATGGAGAGATTAAGTATCCTTTTGCTGAACCCTTATCCAATGGAAAGGACAAATACTTATGACAAGAGATAATGCCGAAGTCATTTGTCAATTTATCGAAAAAGGCAATATTCACGTAAAACGAAAAAGTTTTTGTATTTTTCGATGTTGGAAGTCGCTCCTTGAGGCATGACTTAACCAACAGTAAATATGGATTGACAAATAAAAAAACACAATAAAATGATAAATATTCAAAACAAAATTAATATTAAACAAAACAGAACCTTTCGTGGGAATTTAAGGATTTCATTAAGCTGACTTTATTTTAAGTATTATATATTCCATTAGAATTTTGTGCTGTGCGAGTATGAGATTTGATTAATGGAATTCAAAGAATAAAGGGTTCGAATTTCTTGAGAATTCGGGAAATTAAATTTTGATTATGAAAAAGAAATTCACGAGAATTAAGGTAGATACAATGAAATATGTAAATATGTTCGATTTTTATTCAAATCAATTGACATAATTTTTGAAAGAAAGAAGTGATTATGTATTGTTTTGAAAAGGGATGATATTGAATTTATTTCGTGGGTTGATTTATAAACGTTTCATGTAAATTTACAGTGCCGTTCGAAAATGTTGGTCAAACTTTTTATTTCGATTTTTTTTTCGAATTTTGTCAAATGCGTTGAAGTAACTACATATTTTTTTAATGAGGTTTTCTTTTATTATGCAATCCAAATCGTTTTATGATACAGTTAGAATTTTGAGATTTTTCTAAAATGATCACGAGAGCAAAAAGTGATTATACCGAAAAATGATTTTTTTAGGTACCTGCCTCATTTTTAAGGAGTTTTTTGTTTTTTTTTTATATTGCTTCGCAGAATCATGTTGTATCTAATAAGTACTTTGTTGGACCTCCTCTTACTTTTATTACGGCTGCACATCGGCGAGACATTGAATGAGATAGGTTTTTCCATGTGGATGCAGGTTTTAATTCATCAACTGACTCTGGGCACTTCTTCGCAACCTCAAGTTTCATTAACCCTACACGTATCTCTTATGGTCTATGAAATATGGTTATCTTTCTACGGTTATAGACCAAATATTCTCAATTGGATTGAGATCTGGACCAATTTAGTACATGGATATTATTTTCGTCGAAGTACTTTTTAACCTTAGAATTAAAATAAAATCCAAATATTATTTTTAGTCATACAAATTTTAGCTTTTTTTAAAGCTTGATATTAGTCAGTCATGGTAAAAATAAAAACAAGTTCATACTTACAATTTTGGCTGTATGACAAGGAGCATTGTGCTGTTTAAAAATGAAACTGCAAGTGCCCCCATAGAGCTCTAGCACCGTGGGCTCTAATACGTTTTCGGATTCTATAAAGCTCATTCTACCTATCCCCACACCATCACACCTTCAGTTTTGGGGGGGGCATCCGCAAAATGCAATCACAGCTTAGTCTTTTTTTCGGTTCTCTTCGCGCAAGGATCCTCCCATCTCCAACATGGAGCTGGAATTTTGATTCAACCGAAAAGATTACATTGTTCCATATGTCTTGAATCTAATTTAGGTGGGCCCAGAGCAATTGTTTTTCTTTGTTTTTTTTTTTTTTTTTTTGAAAAATCCGGCTTCAGTACCGGCTTGAATGCTCTAAGTCCAGCTTTCACGAGCCTTTTTCTCACTGAACTTGACGAAAATACTTTTGCCTGTAGCTCGACACAGATTGTTTATAAGGTCCACCAAAGTCCTGAACCGATGCCGACGAATCTACAACACCAAAAAACGATCTTTCACTGTGGTCGTAGTTTTTAGCCTCCCTGAGCCTTTTTTGCTGCTAGTTGTCCCGGTCTCACGATATTTTTTTAAATTCCATGCCAAAGTTTGTTGAGCATTGTCAAATTGAAACGTGACAGACACAAAATATTTGCTTCATGTTCCGAACTGATTTTTCCCATTTTTACCACAAAATCACTTCGGGTGGTATTGGACTACTATCACGAGCCAAATACAGCTCTTATCGATAATAACATCAATTTTTGTACAGTCAGTATTTGAATGACATATTGCTACCTACTACTACAAAAAAAAACCCTTAGTGTTCCTAAATTCGAAGAACTGATCTCGAAAAGGGTAATAAAATGTTTATATATAAAAACGAAAAATAAAAATAAAAACGAACAATTAAATTTTAATTTTATATTTTATATTTATTATTTGGTTTTTATTTTATTTTGAAAGAAACAATAAATCTCACAACTTTCAAATTTGTTTTTTATAACGCGACGCGTTTCGGATATCAATCATCCATCTTCGGGCGTTTATTATACTGACTAATTCAGTATTGTTTCTTTCAAAATAAAATAAAAACCAAATAATAAATATAAAATATAAAATTAAAATTTAATTGTTTGTTTTTATTTTTATTTTTCGTTTTTATATACATATATTATCATACCACAACCGGAGACTACTAAACCATGTATAAAATGTTTGACCAACATTTTTCTAACAGCACTGTATAGTATTTTCTGTTTCGATGTTAAAAGCTAGCTGGTCACTGTTTACTCACCAAATTGCTGGAGGTTCACTACCATTTTTGTGGGCCCCCTGACTGCCTTTATTTATGTATGCAGCACAAAATTTGTCTCCCCAAAATGCAATTACCTCTACACTTTTATCATAATAGGGAGGATATTAGACTTATTAGTTCTATTTTAATTTAAAATTTAACGTTTGATCCAATAGCTTTCCAAGACGTCCATAGATATAAAGTTAAGCACTTTCCTATTAGTACTCAAAAACATGTAATTTAAAATAAGTTTTTGTTCTTCAAAATTTTTCAATTCCCGAAAAACAACCAACATGAAAATTAACTTTGAAAGTTTGAGATTTGAGGAGATAGTGAGAGTTGTGTGCTTAAATAGTTGGAGATGCAAGGGAAAACATTACCGAACATACCGATCAATCTTTTTTTGATAAGTTTGTGAAGTTTTTGTGGCATTGAATAGGGTCACTTAACATCTTTTAAAAGGATTTTTTTTGAGTCATCTTGCAGAACTTTCTTGACTGGATAAGTGAAACTGGTGGAATAAATTGAGTTGTTGTGAAAAGCAGGTAGTGTGAAGAATTGAAGTCTTTTGTTTGACTCCAAAAAAACAGAGAATATTGCTAATATATCCCATATTGTTGACGAAATTCCTCGTCGACTATCGGAATAAGACAAAATATTGTTGTATTTTGCATTAGGACTTTCGTCTTAAGGATTTTAAAGTTTAGTTAACCCGCTGATTGGGCTCTTGAAATATGTTACACCAAAATTATCATTATTTTCATCTTTAGTTAAGAGGCACGTGTAACTTTTTCGATTGGGATATGATTGGACCTTACTTATTCGAAAACGGGGCTGGTTTAACTAATATTACGGTTAATGGATTACGCTACGGAGGAAGTTATAATTAATAACTTTTTAAAACCGCAATTGGTATAGCTATTGATACAAGCAAGACAAGTGATTTTTCCAATTTTGGAAAGTAATAAAGGGTTATTTCAATAAGGGCGGGTAGATGTTGAAATGGAATAAAACAAGCTGTGTGTGAGGTATTAACAAAATTAGTTTCTTATTTGAAAGTTACATGTATGCCATTAAGTGTGGAATATGACATCATTCAAATGCCCGCTACGGCTTCTTACGGTGGCACGGTTCCGAGTGGTCCAATTTTCAATGACTCTTCCACATAGATCCGGATGAATTTGAGGCGATGGCCTGTGTTATGTTAACCTTTAGGGTATCGGTTGATTGTGGTTTATTTGCATAGACCTGCGACTTCAAGAAATTTCACAGGAAAAAATCTATCGGGGTCAAATCGCATGACCTTGGTGGCCAATTCACATCACCCCTGCGAGAGATATCCTTCAAATCGTTTATGCAAAATGCCAATCGTGACGTTTGCTGTGTGGCACGTAGCGCCATCCTGCTGGAACCACATGTTGTCTAGGTCCAAATGGTTCGATTTGGACCATAAGAAATTAGTTATCATCGTTATAATGCGGTCGCTGTCGACGGTGACCGCCTCACTGACGTCGTTTTCAAAAAAGTACGGACTAATTACGCCACGGACTCAAAACTCACACCAAACCGTAACTTTTTGAGGATGCAGCATCACCTGGTAGTACCCGTGGCGTGGTGGTTAGTGTGTAGGGCTGTCAAGCCAGTGGTCTTGGGTTCAATCCCTGCCTGTGCCGCCTTAATTAAAAAAAGTTTTCACGGGTACTGCCTCTTGCGAGGAATTAACAAATCCTTGTCATGAAAAATTAGCTGTTCGGATTCGGCTTAAAACTGTAGGTCCCCTTTACTCGCGCACAGGAACGGTTGAGGGTTGTAAGCCACTAGGCCCTAGTTCTCAATGGACTGTTACGCCACCTAATTTATTTATTTTATTATCACCTGGTGAACCTCGCGTGGGTTGGTGTCGTCCCATATACGGCAATTTTCCTTGTTAACACAGCCATTCCTCCAAAAATGCGCCTCATCACTAAGGATGGTTTTCGGCCAAAAATGGGGTCCTCTTTCAAACGATTCGAAGCCCAGTCAGCGAACAAACGGCCGGCCTTGTCTATAGTCATGAAATTTGAGCTTCTGGGTCAGTTTGATCTTGTACGGGTGTAGGCCCAAGTCCCATCGCAAAATTCGCCAAGTTGAAGTCTGCGAAAGGCCGAGTTGTTTTGTGCACGGCAAGGAATAGACTGCCTTTGGTTCTGCTGTACACTTTTACGGACCGCGGCTGTTGTTGGCTGATTGTTTACTGAACCGGTCGTCTCAAATTTGGCCACCAAACGTTGAAGAGTCGACTGTAAGAGCCACCACGTCTACAGTAAAACGAGCGCAATACGCGCAACGTTTGCGTTAACGAACACTCATTTTCATAATACAGTTTTATCATTTGAACGTGATGTTCAATCGTGTAACTTGCCATGATGATTTGGCATAAACAACTGAATAATAAACAAAAGATTTGACAGATGTCACCAAAAAAAATGGCTGCCACGGGGAGCCAAAATCTACCCGCGCCAATTGAAAAAACCCTTTATTTCAAAAACCTCACTTGATAAAAGATAGAGTAATATGGTGTTGGATTTAAATTACGGCCATCAAAACTCATGAGAAAAGTAGAGTTTGAACAAAACCTTATGTAAAAGTGTACTTTAGTAATTTCAACCAACTCACATTTAAAGGGGATAACTATAAATTTCAACAAAGGTCTTATTGTGTAATTAGCATATTTAACTCACGTTCAAACTTAAGCTAGTTTATCAAATTAAGGTATTGGTAGGAAATTTCTGTTTCTTCAAAGTATTAGTCAAGAATTGTACGAGAGGTAAAAGTGAATTTTCAAAACAACTTAAAAACAGTGGTAAATTTCACCTAAACCTTGGAAAAAGATTTTGTTAAATTACTGAACTATCATTGATAAAATATTGAAAAAAATGTGATCAGCATGGTGTTTTTCGTATTTTCGCCTTAAAGCGCTTCATGTGTAGTTAACAGAAGAAGTCAAACGTAACTTCGAGATACTGTGTTCATAGTGGTGAATAATTAGTTCCAAAAATGTATGAGGAAAGTGCAGAAGCAATAGGTATTCTCATTTGTTCTGGAGCAGTTTCGATACTCCACAGCAATTATTTGTCCCAACACCTCGAATTCTTCCACCAATTTAACTATTGCTTGCATAGAACTTGTTTTACGACGACTCAAAGGTTTAGTTTTATCAATTTCAATAGTTGTCAAAAAGATATAAGAAAAGTCTTCAAAAATACCAAAAAAAAGCTAGGGTATCCCGGTTTTGAATACGTATTATGCTCAACAATTTTATGATTTTTTAAAACATTTTTCTTTTGTGGCGTTCTTATTCAAATCGTACTTGGGGGCTTCGCATGTACCAAGAATTTCATGGGTATAAAGATATTCCTCACAGAGAGTCTGATAATAAATTCAGATTGAGCATCTCTTATATCATGAAGTTATTAAAAATGAAATCCGATACAAAAGAACGAACAAAGAAATAAAGAACTAGAAAAACCCCAAATTTTTTGTTTCTTCTGTAAAAGATACATTCATTCCCCCAATAGAATATAGATACATCTCGTTTTCGATTTATTATTATGATTATTATATATGTATCTCTTTACACTGTCAAGAGGTCTTCTCAAATATCTGCATTGAACACATCATTGGCTTGGCTTCAATTTTGTATACGTAGGTATGTTAGGTACTTTTCTTATTTCGTTCATCTCTGGCATCACACATAAATGAACATAGAAGAACCATGACCGATCGAATTTATATCAAAGTCTTTATTCTTTTGCTGCTTTCGATGCTTGTTAGTTATATCAAGTAGGAATAGAAATATGGTATACGACGAGGACGACCGACAACGTAGACGTAGACGTATACCGTTACCGTACATGTTATGTTCCTTGTGCCGAAAAGGAGAACTAATCTCTATCGCTTCACCGGATACAGGGCAGGCATGTGGGCGGATGGATTACGGATATGTCTATTGCACTCGTAAAACATCCGCTTTTATGGGCACACCAAGTGTTTTGTCGACGTCTACGTTCGTCGTCGTCATTCTTCGTATCGTCCTTATGGTCCTTTTCGTAACGTATACTACTACCATAGTGAATCTTGAAATTCGAATCTTCTTTTTTACCCTCGGATATCTAACTAATCTATCAGTCATCCCCTTCTGATATCTTCGTCTGATGTTACTCAGCCATACCATTCAATTGGTTTGCTACAAGTAAGTGTGATGTGGCATTTAGCACGCCCGCTACCACCGCCTTCACCCACTATACCGCGCGGCGCATACCGCCATCACTCGTATTTATTGTTATTGATTTTTGTTCAACTTATTTGCACTTCGTAATGGGGTGAATATGTTCGGTTCGGTTCATGTTCATTTTTTGTTTCTTATTTTATTTTTTCCTCCCTCTATATAGGTATACCTTGTCTATAGGGCGTATTAAAGTCGGCTTGAGCCATATCACATCATCATGAGGAAGGGAAGGGTGGTTTGAGAGAGGGATGATAGCTGCTTACTCGATGATTGTGTGCATGTCAATGGATTCGTTTTATATGTAAGAGCGAGGGTTTATACAATATATGTATTTTTGTTATAGATTTATTATATCAGGTTGTTATCGAAATGAGGGTTGGTATGGTTTGGTACTGTAATGGGCTGTTTGCGGAGCAAGGGCTGAAATTCGTTAATAAAATTTGGGTGGGTTTGAGGGGTGAAACGTGGAAGTAATATAAATTCCATCAATTTGTTGATTTTGACATGCGATGTGTCGCTTGTTTGATTTGAGTATACATATATGCATGTAGATTATAGGTAGCTCTTGGGTGGGCTTTACAAGCGAGCTAGCGAGGGTTAAAATAGACGACGACGACGATGACAGGGGTAGGGTAAAGATTATGTGTTGAGGATGGGGGAACAATAAGAGCCTTGCTATTTAAATAATGGAGGAACGAATTGTGAAAAATTATAGTTATATTTAGCTATTTCAGTCAAGTTTACACGACTAAATTGATTCTAACCGAACATGCAACCCAGGTGGTTTCCCATCTTTCGCACCTGAATTGAAATTGAAAGGTATGTAACCCGTAGTAGGTTAGTATAAGCATTATTTTAAGGAGGTTGTTTTTTTTTTTTAATTTGTTTTCACATTAGGTAAGTATGCAGGTGCATAACATTTACATTACATGCCTTCTTTTTTAATCTTTTGAACTGTAATTGTGTTTTCCAATTCATTTATTAGCTCAAAAATTCAATTCTTTGGATAACTAAATAAAGAATAGACAAGGGTTGGCTTTGAAGGCAGGAAGGTAAATGTAATATATTTGTCTTGTCACAATATAATTCAAAGCGTGTCATCAGATTCCCCTTCAAAGTCTTAACCCGAAAACCAAGTCACCTGGAACTGTGACTGCTGTTTTCAAACACAAATCCTTTTGTTTTGTATACCTACATATGTTTTCTGTAACTCATTTTCACTTTAGGAATCATTTCTTCAAAGATTCTAATATTTAAATGTCATTTTTTACACATAGTGCTCTCCTATGATTTTTGTTCTTTCAAGTTTTGAGTTGAACTTTTAAAATACTTAAGTTTTACAAATTTTTTCAAAAGTTTTATGAAATTTTTTTAATACCTCGCAAGAAAATGTCCTTTGGTTAGAATTCATCGATTTTTTTCGATAGCAGTAATTATACAAATTTTGGTTGGTCTGAAATATCTCACAAATAAGTAATGCTAATGTGACGTGATAGTTTTGGACTGTCATGCCAAAGGTCTTGGGTTCAATCCCTGCCTATGCCACCTAAAGTTTTTTTTTGCACGGGTACTGCTTCTTGCGAGGAATTGACAAATCCTCCAAGAGTAATTCTTGTCATGCAAAGTGCTTTCTCAAATTAGACGTTCGGATTCGGCTTAAAACTGTAGGTCCTCTCCATACCTAAAAACATTACTCCAGACAGGAATAGTTGAGAGTTGTAAGTCACTAGGCCCTAATTTTCAACGGACTTGACCTTGAAATTGATAGTTCTTTTTTAGAAAAAAATACTGCACTAAAAATTGTTTTCGATTATTTTAAATAGAGCAATATATAGACTATTACCGATTATTATTATGAAGGGTTATTTATTTTTCGGTTTCGAAAATTACGCAGCCAAGAGACTTCTTCTGCAAAATACTTATAATAGATCTTGTGCTGGGCCGTCCTGTGACTTGGGGTATATGTAAAACCTGGAAACCAATGTAGGTATTTGGATTTTTAGCAATGCGAAAAGGTGCTTCGTTTTAATCACCATGTATCATATATGTAATATGTTTAATTCATTTTAACACTTTATTCGATTGACAAGCCATCCATTATCGTAAATGTCAAATATTTAACCAATATTATGACACTTCAAATGACTGCTTAGTTTAGCAGGTGCCAAATGCCAGCACTCAACTTAAAACCACGAAATGAAGAACCAGATATTTATAATAAATGTTATTTTAAAATATACTATAATATTTGCTTAAGCCATTAACGAGATTCCATCTTAAAACTTTTTCAAATAAATAGAAAGAAATAAAACTGCTATTGAATTTGCTTTCAAATCTCTTGAGGAGTACAGGTTGTCGAATTGAAAATGAATTAATTTATACAAACCTATAGACACACAGTTAAAACTCAATTTTTTACCGAAATCGATAAGTCTGA
Organism: Eupeodes luniger; assembly: GCA_951509635.1. Taxonomy (NCBI): domain Eukaryota; kingdom Metazoa; phylum Arthropoda; class Insecta; order Diptera; family Syrphidae; genus Eupeodes; species Eupeodes luniger. The sequence continues at coordinate 109,922,960 of OX608075.1, forward strand.
CGAACAAAGGATCAAATTTGTAAACCAGATTTCAATTCATTAATTTACAACTTTGAAACTGTCGAAATCTGGAAAACATCTGAAAGTTGTCATCTTTTCGTTTTATAAAGAAATTGTCAAGTATTCTTCCACAATTGTCAAAAATTACAATTTATGTATTTGCCAGTATGTAATTGACAATTGTGACAGGAAACTCTGTTAAGTTCAAGTTTTGACAATGAAAAGACCTAAAATGATAAACTACATTATATATTTTCAAATGAAAGTGAAAGTGATGACTATTCTCAGTTGAGTCTCCGTGTAATACGTTGCCAGAGCTATCGGAATAAGTATAATGATTTCAAATCGTCAATTAGCCTTATATTTAAAGAAACATTTTTAAAACACTTATTAGCTTCCCATAGGAAGTTATTGTAATCGGTCCGATTTGTCGAATTGAAAATTTTGACATTTCCCGACGTTTCAAGGTCCCTAGAGTCGAAATAAAAGGGTTTTAGGGAGATGTATGTGAGTGCGTGCGTTTTTTTCGTCGTCCATAGCTAAAGAACCAGTAGAGATGTCGACTTCAAATAAATGTTGTTATACAGATAATAATGCAGAAATATGCAGAAAGGACTTTAAAAAAAATTGAGTGGGTGTTTTTTTTACCATAGCAATTTAAAAAAAAAGGTGAACATTTTGGTTAACCCTAAATATCTCACGAAACAATGACGATAGAGACTTGAATTAAATTTTATATTGTACTAACTTTTACCCGCGACTTCGTCCGCATTAGATAGTTTTTTTGAATAGTAGTATGAAAAACCCTGAGCTGTACTTTTTTGTACGTATGTTTCAATTGTGCCGAGATGGGATGAGGCCATAGTAAGTGTGATTGTCATAGGTTAGGTTAGGTTAATACATTTTAAGAAGAAGATAGGTTACTGCAATACATTTTAATATACGACGTTTTTAGATTTTGTGGGTTTGAGACTCGTGAGCACGCTACATATAATTGTCCATTGGAAAAACAGTTTTTTTTCCAAATTTACACCTGCAACTTTCAGCGTTTTCCCCTGAGCTTTATTTATTGTTATTGCAAATGCTGCTTTCAGAGGAAACTGCACTCTTTTAAACTGAAACGGCAAATCGGTTAGAATTATCGGAATGCGGAGAGTTAAAACATTTTTTCCTTTGGCTATCTAGTCATTATTATAGCTTTTATAATATTTCGTCCTAGGTAAGTAATCTTTAGCCGTGTACCATTACATAACTTTGATGCATCAAGATTTCTCATTAACAGAACTGAAACACCAACCTTTAATCTCTACTTATGAGAAGGGTTGGGAATGCGTTGTTTTCCCGTAATACCAATTTTATGCAAATATTATTCAAATATTTTTTAATTTAGGAGTGAAAGCGATCAGATTCCCCGGAAAGTAATTCTTCCCATGGAAATGCGTTGTTTTCCCGTGGTCAAAAGTAACTCATGCACTTTCTTAAGTCTCAAACTATCTCCTTACCAAATTTCATTTAAACCTGTTCAGTAGTTTGGGTGTTAAAGCGATCAGCCCACCTGAATCTTCCCATGGGAATGCGTCATTTTCCCGGGGTAAAAAGTAGCCTATGTCCTTTCTCGGGTATCAAAATATCTCCACACCAAATTTCATGCAAATCGGTTCAGTAGTTTAGGCGTGATTGAGAAACAGACAGACAGACAGAGTTACTTTCGCATTTATAATATTAAAAAAGTATAGATATCTTAACTTAATATCAAACAAATATATTTTTTGGAAAAAAATCCAACTAACGGTTTTTTTATAAATAAAAAAAACTAAACATTTTACAAACAAAAAATGATTTTATCTCCAAAACAATTTTGGTAACGGAAAATAAAGTTTTTAACATCTGGTAAAATTTTGAGAAAAATCGAATTCACAGTATTTTTTTATAAAAAATAAAAACCTAAAAAAAACATTACTCAAAGTTGGTAAAAATTGGTTTTCGACTCAAATATCTCTTCAAAAATTAAAAATATTGGCTTTAAACTTATTTTATTACACAAAAAATATTGTTTTCGACATTCAGTATAAAAAATCCAACACTCAGTGTTTTCATTAAAAATTAAAATCTACAAAAATAGTACGCAAAATTTGTAAAAATTTATAATCGGTTCTCGATATCTCGTAAATAATAGAAACAATGACTTCAAATTAATTTCATTCATCCAATTTGTATTTGTTTATATAAGAAATAAAAACTTTTAAGAAATGCTACTAAAATTGGTAAAAATTGGTTTTCTACTAAAAATCTCGTTTAGATTTTGCAATCAAACTATTTTATCATAAATGCAAAATACTATTGTTAATTAAAATAAAGTGCACGACTGGGTCGCACGAACTTGCTCCTGTATGCAAAGAGTCTGTTTAAAAAAGTATCTATATAATATTTAAAAATATACCTGTAAAATAAGTTTGTCTTCAAAGATATATTTGCCATTTGATTTGTCGAAAAAAACTCCATTTTTCAATTTTTTGGGAGGGGGTTACATTTAATACAGTTAAAATAATTTAAAAAAAACTAAATTAAGATTCAAAATTTTACCTGAAAAATAAGTTTGTCTTCAAAAATTTAAATGCCATTTTATAAATCAAAAAACACTTGATTTTTCAAATTTTTTTTTTGAAAATCGTTAGAGCGGTTTTTTTTTAAATTAATTTTTTATATATAAAATTTTTCAATTTTGTTCTAAAAATATTTTTGGTATGCAGTTGTTTAGTGATTGTAAATATATGCTCTATGTTTCAATTTCGTAAAAAAATGTTCACCCGTTTTTGAGATATAGAATTTTGAAAAAAAAAATTTCAATATTTTTTTAAAAATCCAAACAATACAAAATTGCACTTTTGATAATCAAATATTGTTAAGGCAATATAAGAGCTCGTTCAGAAAAAAAAATTATTGAAATCGGTTCAAAAGTTGCTGAGAAAATTAAAAAACAAAAAAACGGTTCTATGAGTGGTACCTTTCCTGAGCAATACAAAAATATGTTTTTCTTATTAAAAGAAGCCAAGTTAAAAAATAAAATTTTAGAGAAAATTAAAAAAAAATCTATCGGTTTGTTTTTGAGAAAATTCGAATTTTCGTTTTTTGACCAAAAAAATTGTATGGGGGCCACTGTTAGTTTTGATCTTAAAAGAAAAATGAAAAAAACGCCTAACGCAAATCTGCTCAAAACCCTAACTTCCAAGTTTGAACTCAATCGACCCAATGGTTTAGGCTGTAGGAGCGTGGACAGACAGACAAAATTCTGCACGAATGCAAAACTTGCCATATAGTTCCTATATGTCGCAAGTAAAAAAATTTTCAACTAATTCAATTAACTCCTTTTTAACAAAACACGAAAACCTACAAGCTTTTTAAGCAAGACCAATCGACAGACGAAATGGGAAGTTATCAGTGTGGGTCGCATCCCAGCTTCTTTTTCTGAAATTGTTGTTCATTTTGAAGCTCTCAATTTTTATTATGTTTTATGCACTTCAATTTTTAGCAATAGAACACGATTTTGCAAACTGTGACATTTTAAAATTGAAAGAGTTCCAGCTTTCTGTCAATACAAACATCGAAAAAATTGGTCTAGAAACTATGAAAATTTAACAAAATTCAAAGGTTTTGTTCCATATTTCATCGTTTTTCGATCAAAACACATTTTATGATTATACAATCAAATTGTCACGACAAATGTGTCATTGTATTTTTCTGACAAATTTGTCTCCTGTTAATATTTTTTTCAGACAAGTGCGACAATTTTTTGGAATTGTCACCTGTCAATTTTTTTTAAATAGAGCCGTGATTTAATATTTAATCTATTGCATTGATACTTTTGTTAAAGTCTTCACATAGTCAAAATATGTTCAGAAAGGCAATAATATGATTGAACCGTTATTAAAGTTAACCCCTTAAAAGTTGAATGGGCTGTAGTTATCGAATTATATCGGATCAGGCATTAAACTCTGTTTGAAAAAATATCTAATCGGCTCGGCTAGATTTAATATAAGACCAATGTTCTGACCTAAACCAAATAAAAAGAGAAAAAAGAGTTTATAAGTTTAGTTCATGAATTCTTTTTATTTAAATTTCTATGACTGATTCTTGCTGTGCGGTACTATTGAATGACAAATCGACGAGGTTTCTTATTTGACAGCTTCCCACATGATGACAGCTACTACGTTTTGACAACTGCTTTCGACAGGGTGTGTCTAGTTACCACAACCAATAAACCAAAACAATTGTAAGAGCATAGATTTATACAATTTAACGTTAAAATTAAAATAAATTTTAAATCACAAAACTATATTAAATAGAAAGTGTTATAAAATTGACTTTAAAATGGAAAATCGTGAGCCATTATCCTATAAATTGCCTTCAAATTCATAAATAAAATATTATAATCTATCATCAAAAGCACCACAAACATCAATTTTCCACGTTTCTATAATATATGTATATATGTGTACATACTTATTAATACACGAAATCCTCTTCAAATAATTTGAAAGCCATTAAGCCTTCCTTCTTGCGACCCTTCTGTCCCATAGAAAATCCATATATATAACCCAAACCAATATTCTTACCCATTTAATTACCAATATACAAATTAAGAGACCATCGCCTTAATCTCATTCCCTTTGCTGTCCTAAGTTCTCTTCCTGCTTCTCATGCCACTCATTTAAATTATATCCTAAGTCCTGAGTATACACTTTGAACGAATTTTGTTGGTACCCCCCCCCCCCCATCATCACAACGACGACGAGTCTAGCTTGTCAATATTTTGTATGACGATGACGATGGCGACGACGGCAAGCAATCTAGAGAGATAATTTACATTAAATTTAATCATCCATTCAATGTCAAACAACACGAGGGGGGTGGGTTGAAGCAGAAGACAGGACAAAATGGTTGGGTTTGGGATGGAAGGATATGATGATTATTTATAACACAAACACGAACATAAAATGATAAACAATTATTGTACAAACATATAAGTAAATATAATTAATCCCACCAGAGCTGAAAGGACAAAGATGGAGGTGGGGAAGAGGTCAAGCAGTTTATTGCCTGGCTTTCTGTTTGTGTCGTAAAGACAGATGGCAAAAGCAAACCTAAGAGCCCCAAACTCAAATTCAAACCCAATCCCAAAACCCAAATCTAAAGCCCCCCAAGTTATAATCTGGCAATAAAAAACAATCAAAATGGTCGTCCTTGTTGAAAAGAAAGGATACACATCAGACATCACGATTCATGAAGTATAAAATGACTATAGAACGACAAACGACGTCGACGACGAGCAAGGTACAGGATCGGCGGAAGGAACGAGGAGGCACAACACAATTCATTTAATCACACAAAAATCAACCCAAAAATAATAATAATATTCTTTTTATGATATGAGAGGATTTCTTTTTTGTTCATTTGTTGAAGTTGGATGAAATTTATAACACGAAAAAAAGTACCCAGAAACAGAAACAACACAAAGGAAGAAATGTCCTTTCATGGAAAAAATTTCTCTCTCACAAAATAAATAATAATAATAATTAAAACCACGTAGAGGACAAGGACCAAGGACATAAGCGAATTATTATTTTTGTTTGTTATTTGAAGTTTTGCATATACAACTTTTCCCCGTGCATCCTCATTTCATCTTGCAAATGAATGTTATTAACACCCATCAACATCATCCTGCGAACCAACACAGTACACGGAATCCTTATGTGTAAAAATTGAATTATCCTGGCGGTTAATAGCATATTCTCTTCGACAGTTCCATTCAGTTTTTGTGGGCGTTTTTTTTTTTTGTTTTTGTTATTCCTGGAAAATCCATTACGATCGCCATCGCGTACCACCAATATGTGTCCCAATTGAATAAAAATGTGCAGTATGCAACATGGTGGTATGGACTGATGGTAGAATGGACTTCCTTTTTAATTGCTATCGAGTGGATATGTTCTGTTTTTTTTTCATTTGCAACAATTCATTTGACTGCACTCTCTCTGTAAAATTCAAAACCCCACCCTTAAACAAACCTATGCTCGAAAACAAAAGGGCAGCTGGTGCTAGTGCCAATCATCGTTATGAACATGAAAATCATTGAAGTTCTTGGACGGGGTACAACACAGCACAGACACAGCGTACAGATGGTTGGACAAAAAATAAACTGTATATTTTTACAAAATAAAATGAAATGAAATTTAATCTAAAAAAAAAAAAAAAAAAGACCGGACGAACAGAAAAAAGAAGAAAATACAGGAAGTCCTTATATTCGATAGGGTGTTCAACGAATCTGAAGTCGTTAAAAGTGGTATTCTGTTATGGAGCTATAGCTCATAAAAGATTAATTTATGTCGAGGGTTTTTACTCAACCATCAGCACGCGTTTGAAAACAAATTGGAGTTGATTAATTTCTTAAAAATTTTAGAGGAATTTGTTCGTTTTTAAAACAAATTTTAAGGCAGGAAATGGTAATTGACAAATATGGTAAAGAAAATCGGAGACAAAGTGGAACCTTGAGGTACGCTAATGTTTATTTTAAATTTCTAGAATAAACTCTTGTAAAAATAAATGATTGAGTTCGACTGTAACACTCTTTAGCACTGTTTTGTGTGGGATTATAAAATGAACTACCAAAAAACGAGATACAAGAAGGTTTCACTAGAATGAGGCCACATTGAAATGGCCTTACAATATTTGATTCATGAGACATGGTATAAGGCTATCTTACTACTGTCAATATTATAATTATTACATCAATCAACCAAGAATACAAAAAGAAATAATATTGAGGGAAAAGCTACATAAAAACCTTCATATAAAACAATAAGAAAATAGAATGAAAGAAAGGTGGACAGTGAAAAAAAAAAAGATTCAAACCAAGCTTTGAGTCTTACAACAAGTAGGTAAAAATATATAGAATATAGATATAGAACAGAAAAGAATAAATTAATTAAAATCAATACATCAATAAATAAATAAAAAGATAAATAAATAAAGAAAATAACTAAGTAATTAAATAAATAATAACAATAACAATAGAACAGAAAAGAATAAATAAATAAATAGCAAATTAATAAATAAACAAACAAACAAATATATACATATTTAAATAAATATATATTTAAATAAACAAATAGGTAAATAAATAAACAAATAGACAAGTAAATTAAATAAATAATAATAAATAAATAAATATACTAAAAAGTCATTGTGAAGCTAGGTTTGAAATCAAGGTATTATGAGGCATAGTACATGATGCAAGGTCTCAAGTAGCACAAAATTCAAAAATACACCAAAATATTTGGGGTATATTTTACACTTTCGTGATATACATTTTGAATATAAAAAATACACCACTTTTTGGTGCAATATTTGAACATTTAATTTCGATTCAGTGTAAATTATACCGCGTCCCCGTTTAAAATTTACACTAGCTGTACAAAAAGTATACCGTATTTTGGTATTTAAATTGTGCTAGTGGTATACAAATTGTTCTGGTAACTAGAATAAATAATACTCCAGAGGTGTATATTATGTTCTGAAAATAAGCTCAATTCTTACAATTCAATGGTATACAATTTACACCACTTTTTGGTGGAAAATCTTTCCCAAGAGTGTGAAAAATACACGATGATTTGATGGATTAAATATACCATTAGTGTAAAAAATCCAAAACTCAGAATTCATTTTGAAACAAAATATACACCGAAGTTTATTTCTTTATTCGGAAACTATAGTTTGATGAATTCAAATTTACACCATGGTTTATTTCCTTATGGAAAATGTATATAAAAGAATTCTGATCTTTCTATGATTCTAATACATAATATGTGCGCAATAAAATCATGAATTAATATGAATTTGAGTGCCTAATTTCAAAACGAAGTACATTCTGTCGACTGATTTTCGGTCCTACCCCATCTAAAAATCGAGCGCCTTAATAATTTTACTTAATTAAAGCTTTCTAAATCGATTCGTGAAAATTCATTTTTAAAAATTCGTAGTTTTTTGGTTGTTCTTATTTTTTTTTTAAATACGTGCTGTTAAAAAAGAGTCGGAAATACCAAAAAAGTGGAATAATTCATTCAAAATATATAATAAAATAATTAATCATAGTCTTCATTTTGAAGATGGCGGCCAGTGGAATCTCATGTTTACTTAAATATTTTTTGAAAAATATGGCTGCCGTGTAAAAAATACACTGATTCCTGAATCTAGAGAATAAAATACACTAATTTAGAAAAACAAGAACAAAATACACCATTTGAGACAATTATTATGCCATCTTCTATTTTCGGTACATTTATTTTGCTGAAAACTGTGCAAAATATTCACTGATGTGTATCAATTTCAGAAAATGGTATAAAAAAAGCACAAAGTCAAAGGAGAAATGAAAAAAATGCACCATTGTGCAAAATATAAACAGGAATTTTTTTCGCTATGTTTAATATATTCTAAATGGTGTAGGAAATATCTAAAAGTTTATTCAAAACAAAAACAAAATTGGTTTATAAGAAGTAAAAATATTTATTAATATTTAGGTACATTTAGTAGAAAAATATTTATTTATATTAAGGTACATAATGTAATTGCATTTATATATTTTTTTAAATTTCTTAAATGCTTTTATCTTCTTGCTGTTCAATAACGACGCTTTCACCTTCGATAGGTACCTGATCTCTGTCTGTCTCATCATCCTCTTCCTCATCGTCATCGTATCGCTTATTAAGTTTGATAATTCTTCCTGATACCATATATATAGCTAAAATGGAATGAAGTTCATTAGTTGAAAATGGCCATGGAAGCTTCAGAATCATTTTCAGAATCTTATTTTGAGCTATCTGCAGCCGTCGTATATTAGAGATTGGACAATTAACCCATACTGGTGAACCATAGTACATGATAGCTTGAAAAACAACTTTTTATATTAGAGGCTTATAATCGGTGCTAAGCATTGATTTGCGATTAATGAAAGGATAAAAAATGTTAACTGTATGATTTATTATCTGAATCGTTTTCCAGTCATGTAAGTAGCTTTGTATAACATTTAGACTAGATTGCAAATTAGTTTCGATTATGAAACCAACTGAATCCGAAGAGAAAATGCAAGTATCATCAGCGATAATTGTTGTTTTACAAAAAGGAAGTAATGGAAAATCGTAAGTAAATATTGAGTATAGAATAGGGCCTAAAACTGATCCTTGTGGCACACCTGCCGTTATATCATATTTTTCAGAAAACCAGTTATTCTCTGAAACCTTAAATCTCCTCTGAAGTAAAAATGATTTAATTATTTTTATTAAAAACATTGGGAAGTTGAGTATCAACAACTTGTGTAAAAGCGCATTATGCATGCCAGACCGTGCCAAATGCTTTTTCGACATCAAGAAGTACCATACCTGTACTTTTACCAGACCTTAAGTTACTTTTTATGTGTTTAGTAAGCCTATGTACTTGAGGGATTGTACTGTGATGCAATCTGAAGCCGAACTGCTCGTTTGGTAAAATGGTATTATTGGTTAAGTGTGAATTTATTCTAGCTTTAATAACTTGTTCAAAACATTTACTAATTGAACTCAACAAACTAATGGGTCTGTAACTATTAGGTAGATTAGAATTTTTACCAGGTTTTAAAATCGGTATTAACTTGGCAGTTTTCCAATTGTTTGAAAAATAGTGAATATGATGGCCATAGCAAATGTTCCAAGTCTTCTGATAGCTCTCCACACCATTACTCCTGATTTACGGGTATGATGCCTTGTCAAAATGAGCTCATTCTTTCTCAGATCATTTAAATAGAAGTTCTAATCATCGAGACCGCCAAGGCTAAACTTGTTTTCATCCGAAAAGACAACGCGTTTGCAATAACTGCAAAAATCATTCCATGCTCCTTGTGCACTGCCCTCAAAACAATGCGGGATAGTATCAGGTTTTTGTATTATCCTTCAAACCGTTGTTATGCTGGCTGATACTCCACTTTTGGCCCTTATTTAAGTTGCTGAAATATTGGAATCAGAGACAAGCGGTAGAATTACCCGCTTTTCTCTTGATGTTGTTGATTCTGTCATGTGGCCTTTTTAAATTTTGTTCATGTATTTGAAGTTTAGCAAGATAATTGCTTACAATTGGCTTGCTTCTGTTAAGGGGCCGTTCATAAAATACGTCACGCTAAAATCAGCTTTTTCTGACCCCCTCCCCCCCATTGTCACGCTGTGTCACGCTTTCTGTGACCCCCCTAGAAATATTTCGTCACAAAAACGAAGCCCCCTCCCCCCTGAATATGATAATGATAAATTTCAAATGATACTACACAAATTTTGAGAATTTAAATATTCATTTAGTTTTTTATAATAAAATTTAAATAAAGTAATAAATATCTTTTAAAACGAATAAATAAATATTATTTAAACATGTTAAACATTTGTATTAATCAGAAGTCCAAGGATTCTGTAAATGCTCCGAATAATCGGTATTGCAGCATCTTCTTCTTCATTTGTTTCAAAAATAGTCAAAAGAAATACTAATTGAAAATGTTTTAATGAATGGCGAACGCCACGTTACCATAGACCCCCCGTCCCCCCTTGTCACACCTTGTCACACTCAGCAAGAGCCCTCCCCCCGCCTTGTGTGCGAACGTATTTTATGAACGGCCCCTAAGTCTCCTTGCTATTTTAAGTTTTGAGAGTCCTTAATCTTTGAAAACATCTATTTCTACACTTTCTGAAACTATAAAAATCTTTCCGGAACCCATTTGCGTTTCAAAATGAATCAAAACAGTTGTTTTCAATACTCTCTTTGATATTCTATACATACAATAATTTTGAAAGGCAGCACATATAAGCTCCTCCACGGAAACATTTGAAATGGCCCAAACGCTCAACCTAGTGAAGACTTTTTTATAGGTTTTTTTAGAAGTTCATTATTTGATATTATGGAAATTCGAACGCTTATTTGCCCCTTAATTTAATCAATTTGTAATGGGGGAATACGTATCCATTTAAGGGTAATAAAAGTTTCGTACAAAACTTCCACCAGATATAAAGGCCACTATGGCTTCTATTGTAACACCATATACTTTTAGATAACTAATTTGTACATTTTCACCTCAATAACATCAAGAATTCTATCTTTAAGGTATTGAAACTATTATATTTAACGTGGCTTCAAAATTTTAATGGAGGTCAATTGTGATCATATCTTGGAGAAATAAATAACAGCTTCAGTGGCAATTAGCGGGGCCATTTTGTTCAAAATAAACGTCATCCATATCAATATCAAAAAAAAAAAGAGGCTGGGTGCGACCCACACTGACAACTTCCCATCCCGTCTATCGATTTGTCTTGCTGAAAAGTTTGTCTAAATGTATCAATTCTTACCAAATTTGCGTACTATTTTTTGGAGATTTTATTTTTGTATGAAAAAACGGACTGCTGCATTTTTATAAAAAAATTACTGAATATCAAAAACAATATTTTCTGTGAAATAAAATAAGTTTGAAGCCAATATTTTTAATTTTTGAAAAGCTATTTGAGTCGAAAGTAAATTTTTACCAAGTTTTAGTATTGTTTTTTTTAGGTTTTTATTTTTTCTAAAAAAAACTGTCAATCCAACAATTAATTTGTATCACGTTACATTATATAATATAAAATTTAATTCAAGTCTCTAACGTCATTGGTTCATGAGATATTTAGGGTTAACCAAAATTTTCACCTTTTTTTTAAACTGCTATGGTTAAAAAACCACCCACGCAATTTTATTGAGAGCCCATTCTGCATCTTTCTGCCTTATTATCTGTATAACAAAATTTATTTGAAGTCGATATCTCTTCTGGTTCTTGAGCTATGGACGACGAAAAAAACGTCGCGAACGTACGGACGCACGGACATACGGACGTACGGACTTACGGACGTACGGAGGACGACGTACGTACACACGCACGCACAGACATCTTTCTAAAAATCTTTTATTTCGACTCTAGGGACCTTGAAAAGTCGAGAAATGTCAAAATTTTCATTTTGACAAATCGGACCCATTACAATAACTTCCTATGGGAAGTTAAAAAAGAGGCTGCGATGCGACCCACACTGATAACTTCCCATCCCGTCTATCGATTTGTCTTGCTGAAAAGTTTGTCTAAATGTATCAATTCTTACCAAATTTGCGTACTATTTTTTGTAGATTTTATTTTTATATGAAAAAACGGACTGCTGCATTTTTATAAAAAAATTACTGAATATCAAAAACAATATTTTCTGTGAAATAAAATAAGTTTGAAGCCAATATTTGTAATTTTTGAAAAGCTATTTGAGTCGAAAGCAAATTTTTACCAAGTTTTAGTATTGTTTTTTTTTTAGGTTTTTATTTTTTGTAAAAAAACTGTCGATTCGATTTTTCTCAAAATTTTATTGAATGTTGAAAATAATATTTCTTATAAGTTAAAATTAGTTAGAAGCCATTACCTCAAATTTTTGAAAAGATATTTGAGTCGAAAATCAATTTTTACCAACTTTTGTTAAATTTTCTTCGGTTTTTATTTTTTATAAAAAAAAACTGTCAATTCGATTTTTTTCAAAATTTCACTGAATGTTGACAACAATATTTTTTGAAAGATTTAAGTACTTTAAAGCCAATATCTGAAAGTTTTGAAAAGATATTTGAGTCGAAAATCAATTTTTACCACCTTTTATAAATTTTTTTTAGGTTTTTATTTTTTGTAAAAAAAACTGTCAATTCGATTTTTTTCAAAATTTTACTGAATATTGAAAACAATATTTCTTATAAGATAAAATAAGTTTGAAGTCTAAGTCTCGAGTTTTGAAAAGATATTTGAGTCGAAATTCAATTTTTCCCAACTTTGAGTAATTTTTTTTTTAGGTTTTTATTTTTTATAAAAAAAATTGTCAATTAGATTTTTCTCAAAATTTTATCAGATGTCAAAAACATTATTCTACGTTGCACAAAATTGTTTTGGAGATGAAAAAAATCATATTTTGGTCGTAAAATTTTCGAGGTGACAAATTTTTTTTTTTCAGTTTTTTTGAATTATAAAAAAAACCGTTAATTGGATTTTTATCCAAAAATATACTTGTTTTGTATTACGTTACAATATATAATATAAAATTTAATTCAAGTCTCTAGCGTTGTTGGTTCATGAGATATAAGGGTTAACTAAAATGTTCACCTTTTTTTAAACTGCAATGGTAAAAAAACCGCCCACGCAATTTTCTTGAGAGCCCTTTCTGCATCTGTTCTGGACTAAACAACCTAAATCTAACTTGCCTTAAAAATCATTCATTCAAATTTATCAAAATTATCAATTATAATTTTTATTCATAATTACCAAACATTACAAATCATACACTATGAATTCTTCTTAAAATTTAACTCAAATCAAAACTGTAACTTATTTTTTTGCTAACTTGAAATCTAATGTAAAACTCTTGTTTGTATTTGAAAGCACAGTAACTTAATTTTCGCTCTTCTTTTTGTGCGTATATTCGTTGCACCTGCAAGCATAAAATATTTCAAAGCATCTTTCCTTTTGAAGCGAACCACCAAACAGAGCAGACCTTTCTTGGAGCTGGTAACAATTATCGAATTAAATAAACATTTATATTACATATGAACTTATTATCGTTGCCTTTACATTCTGTGCATTTTGTATGGGAAGATTTTCTGCTCGGGCTTCGCTGTGAATCATCATCAATAAAATTACAGTCCACTATTCCTAAACATCAAATTGGTCCTTCGAGCCGGATTAAGTGAACAATTTCTTAATTTAAAGACAATCGTGTTTCTGAAATTCGTGAAATTAAAACTATAAAAAGTATTAAAGACTACGTCGAATTACATACATATATGTATGGATGAAATGATGTGATGTTTTTTATATATATGTAATCCGTAGCTCTATAATACTTGGTAGTGCTATTACATATATTTATTTAATTTTTTTGTGCAGTACCTACGATTTATCGAACATTGAATCAATAACGGTACAGGTTAATTAAAACTGTTTTGCACACGTTTCTGCATAAACATACGAACTCATACGAACATATTAATTTTTTTTTGTTTGGTTTTAAATCATTTAATCGAAAATTGAATTATAACTGCGATGGCAAGTGCATTAAAAGTTAAGTGCGGTAATGCAAAAGGGCGCTTAACTCGGGCGGCAGCATTTGCAGAAGCGATTGATGAATCTATAACAATCGAAATGCTTGAGATTCGGTTAAATAAACTCGAGACCACATGGTCTGAATATTCATCTCTTCATAACGAAATTCTTGAAAAAGCTGAAGATGAAGAAGTTAGTGAATTAGAATCTGAATTTTCGGAATACGAATTAAAATATTTTGTTTCAAATGCCGAGCTCGTTAAAGCCATTCGCGATAGGGAAAAAACTTCCACCAAACCAGTGGAAGTTCTTGATAATTCTTCTGCGTTTAATCGCTTAGCTGAGCAACAATCAGCCTTTCTCGAAAAAATTAATTCGTCTTCGCCATCGTCAAATAATTCCAATACTTCTAAACTTCCGACAATCGTTGTGCCACCATTCAGTGGATGTTATAAAGATTGGCCTTCGTTCAGGGACATATATCTGGGTTCAGTCGACACTAAGGTGAATCTTAGTCCGACCCATAAATTTCATTACTTGAAATCCTATCTGCGTGATGACGCAGCCAATCTTATAAAACATTTGAAAATAAATGACGCAAATTATTCGGAAGCTTGGGATCGCTTAGAAAGACGGTACGATCGAAGCCAATTGATAGTTCAATCTTTTATTGAAACTTTTTTGTCACTTCCTACTGCAAATAACTCTAATGTTCAAACTTTAAGAAAAATTTCTGACGGTGCCGATGAAGTTGTGCGTGGTCTTAGTGCGTTGGATAAGACAGGTCGTGACCCTTGGCTCATTTATTTATTGTTAAACAAACTTGATTCGGACACCAAGCAAGCTTGGGCAGAGAATATCGGTTCTCGGGAAGACGTTACTATAGTCGAATTACTAGACTTTTTAGAACTACGGTGCAATGCCTTTGAGGCTTGTCAATCACTTTCCAGTCGGTCGGGTTCATCGCGTACAAAGCAATCAAACAATATTCGAGCTCATCTTGCTGGGCCTTCAGACTCAATTTCGAAATCCAAATGCCCAATGTGTCAAGACAATCATGTCCTTACTCAGTGTACAAAATTCGTCGCGTTAGACATTGACTCTCGTCGAAGTTTTGCGAAGACAAACTCGCTTTGTTTTAATTGTCTTAAAGCTGGACATTCATCTCAAAAATGTTTTTCTACTTTTCGCTGTCGGGTGTGTAGATCACGCCACCATTCGTTGGTGCATCCTGATGATGCAGCAAATACAAATCAAGTTTCGTTAACGGGTTCTTCTAACCAAACTCAATCTTCGTCATCAACCTCCGCTCAATCCAACACCACCGAATCGCTCGTTAGTAATCATTCGCTTGATGTTAGTCGTCCTAAGAAAACTCTTTTACCAACTATCTTGGCTAAAATTCAAGACAATCAAGGAAATCTGATAGACTGTCGTGTTCTTTTAGATTCCGGGTCACAGTCTACATTCATTGTTGAATCTTTCGCTCAAAGACTCGGTTATCATCGTAAGCATTCAAGAATTCCTATCCTCGGTCTATCGTCGACTGAAGTTGGATATACAAAGGGCCTCATCTCACTAAATCTTCGTTCTCGTGTCAATTCTTCTCACTTATTCGTTGATGCCTTTATACTCGATAAATTAACTTCAAACTTACCAACCAAATTGATAGATGTTTCCTCCTGGTCTCATATTCAAAACCTCGACCTTGCTGATCCTACTTTCAATGTCGCCGCCCCAATCGATGTTCTTCTCGGTGGTGACAAACTTTGGAGCATTCTCAAAGATGGACAAATTCGAGGTCCCAATGGATGCCCAATCGCACAACGCACTTCGTTTGGATGGGTCATAACCGGACAATTTTTTGAACCAGAGGAATCGAACCATTTTATCTCATTTCACTCTTTACTCGATTTAAGTAATTTGATGCAACGTTTCTGGGAAGTTGAGGAGGTTTTCCCAGCAAACAGTTCTATCGTTTTCGACCAGGCCGAAGAACATTTTCAACTGACTTTCTCTCGATCTCCTGACAGGAAGTATGTTGTTCACCTTCCTTTTAAAACTCCAAATCCATCTTTCAAAAATACTCTTTCGCTCGCTGTTTCTCGCCTATTCGCAATGGAACGTCGGTTCGCTCAAAATTCGAAACTGAGAGACTTGTATTCTGATTTCATGCGGGAATATATCGGCTTAGGCCACATGATTCGAATTCCTCGTGACGAAATTAAGTGTTCTAACGGTAGATGTTTTTATCTACCACACCACGCGGTGCTAAAACCAGACAGTTCGTCTACTAAATTGCGTGTCGTTTTTGATGGCTCTGCCAAAGACTCCACTGGTAACTCGTTGAACAATGCATTGTTGATAGGCCCTCCTATTCAACGGGACTTAATAGGTGTTTGCTTGCGGTTTCGACAACATCCCTTCGTTTTTACTGCCGACGTCGTAAAAATGTTCCGTCAAATCTGGGTAGATGACTCCGATTGCGATTACCAACGCATTGTTTGGCGCGACTCTCCCTCAAAGGAAATCGAACATTTTCGGTTACGCACTGTAACATATGGTACAGCTTCCGCTCCGTTTTTGTCAGTTCGGGTTCTGAAGCAGCTTGCTGAGGACTATAAATCAGAATTCCCGAATGCAGCGCGTGTTCTACTGGAAGACGTATACGTGGATGACGTTATGACGGGAGCAAAGTCACCCAAAGACCTTATCGAATTGAAATCCGAATTAGTCACTCTTCTTTCCATGGCCAACCTTGAGCTGCGGAAATGGAGCTCCAATTGTTGGCCACTCCTAGCTTCTCTTCCTAAAGAGCAATGTGAATACTCTTTTTACGACACTGAACGTTCAAATTCGTATATTAAGGTGCTTGGAATGCATTGGAATCCATCAAACGATGAATATTCCTTTCGCATCTCGAAGTCTCTTCCAACCATTTCATTGACAAGGCGTTCGCTGTTGTCTGAAGTATCACGAATATTCGATCCGTTAGGACTGTTGGCACCCTCAGTTGTACTTTTCAAAATGCTCTTTCAGGAACTCTGGTCATCGAAGTTAAAGTTGGGATGGGACGACCCGTTGCCTCCAGAGTTAGCTGATCGTTGGGATAAATATCGGAAGGAAATCTGGGTTTTTGAGCAAGTCCAAATACCCAGAAACTTGTTTACCTCTTCCTTCGATGACATTGAACTGCATGGCTTCTGCGATGCATCCACGCTCGCTTATGGTGCCGTCCTGTACACTCGCTGTAAAGTTGCTGAAGGAAAGTACAACATAACAATTGTCGCTGCCAAGACCAAAGTTGCTCCGTTAAAACCGGTGTCCATTCCACGTCTAGAGCTGTGTGGGGCCTTGCTGCTGACTCGCTTGTTAAGTCTTGTTAAATCGTCGTTTTCGTACAAATTCACAAACATAGTGGCTTGGTGCGATTCCGAGATCGTTTTACACTGGCTATCATCTCCTCCTCGTCGCTGGACTACATTCGTCGCCAACAGAACTGCAGCTATTCTCGAAACTACTCCAAGAAGTTGCTGGCGTCATATTCGCTCCGAGTCAAATCCAGCAGATTGTGCGTCGCGCGGTGTGCTTCCATCTGAACTCCCAAATCATCATCTCTGGTGGACTGGTCCAGCCTGGCTATCACTGGAAGAATGCCAATGGCCAAAGTCGAAATTCACCACTCTTCAATCGGACGATAGCGATCTTCTACTCGAAACGAGACAATCTCCTCGTCAAGTTCTTCTCATAGGACCTAACAATTTTGATGTTATTGATCACATAATCATCAAAAATTCCTCTTGGGATCGCATGCGACGTATTCTCGGATATGTAATTCGGTTCATCTTCAATTATCTCAGCGAACCATCAAATCGTCGAACCTCATACCTCACAACAAAGGAACTTTTCATCGCCAAAACAACTCTCATTAAATCGATCCAACTAAAATCATTCAGTGACGATATTCACGCCCTTAAATCTAAAAATCAATTGCCCCTGAAATCCAAACTGCTCAAATATTCCCCATTTCTCGATAATAAAGGTCTGCTTAGAGTAGGAGGAAGAATTAAAAATGCCAATATATCTTTTAACATTAAACATCCTTATATTCTTCCAGCTAATGACTTTTCTCATCTTATTATAGAAGATATTCATAAGAAAAACTTACATCCTGGAGTTTCCGCAACGTTCGCAATCGTTAGACAGCAGTACTGGATCTTGGGTTCTCGAAATCTCACCAGAAAGATTGTTTTCAAGTGCACTACATGCTTTAAATTGCGAAAAACAACTTCTTCGCAGCTAATGGGTGACTTACCATCGCAACGCGTATCACAAAGCCGTCCTTTTTCACACACTGGGTGTGACTATGCTGGGCCGCTTTGCATTAAGCTGTCCAGAGGTCGAAATCCAAAAACTTCAAAGGCATATATCTGTCTATTTGTGTGTATGGCTACGAAGGCTATACATTTGGAGCTAGTGAGTGATTTGACCTCTGACGCATTTCTCGCAGCTTTTCGTCGATTCGTTTCCCGGCGTGGACTTTGTTCGAATGTGTATTCGGATAATGGAACCAACTTCCAAGGTGCACGTCGGTGCTTGAACGAGATGCACAAGTTAGTCATATCAGAAGCATACAACGAGGCTGTTGCAACATCACTTGCGAAGGACAATGTAACCTGGAACTTTATCCCTCCATCGTCCCCTCACTTTGGTGGATTGTGGGAGGCTGGAGTAAAGTCGGTAAAGTGTCATTTGCGACGAGTAATTGGAGCATCCATCCTTACATTTGAAGAAATGTATACGGTGCTCACTCAAATTGAAGCTGTCTTAAATTCTCGCCCTCTTTGTGTGATTTCAGATAATGACTTAAATCCATTAACACCCGCTCACTTTCTTATAGGTGAACCATTTACTGCTGTCCCAGAGCCAACAACGCTGTCCACGCCTTTAAATCGCTTGTCGCACTGGAACCATCTACAAAATATGGTACAAGGCTTCTGGAAACGGTGGCATGTGGAATATATCACCACCCTACAAGAACGATCGAAATGGAAGACGGCAACTCCGAATCTCAAACCAGGGGACTTGGTAATAATTAAAGAACCAAACCTTCCGCCAACTAAGTGGCTTCTTGGCAAAATCGAAGCAGCAACCCAAGGGACTGATGGCCGAGTACGAGTTGCTACTGTAAAGACGAACGGTGGAACATTTGTTCGTCCAATTACCAAACTTGCCCTACTACCCATATCCTGAAACTCGTTCCAGGGGGGCCGGGATGTTCTGGACTAAACAACCTAAATCTAACTTGCCTTAAAAATCATTCATTCAAATTTATCAAAATTATCAATTATAATTTTTATTCATAATTACCAAACATTACAAATCATACACTATGAATTCTTCTTAAAATTTAACTCAAATCAAAACTGTAACTTATTTTTTTGCTAACTTGAAATCTAATGTAAAACTCTTGTTTGTATTTGAAAGCACAGTAACTTAATTTTCGCTCTTCTTTTTGTGCGTATATTCGTTGCACCTGCAAGCATAAAATATTTCAAAGCATCTTTCCTTTTGAAGCGAACCACCAAACAGAGCAGACCTTTCTTGGAGCTGGTAACAATTATCGAATTAAATAAACATTTATATTACATATGAACTTATTATCGTTGCCTTTACATTCTGTGCATTTTGTATGGGAAGATTTTCTGCTCGGGCTTCGCTGTGAATCATCATCAATAAAATTACAGTCCACTATTCCTAAACAGCATCTTTCTACCTTATTATCTGTATAACAAAATTTATTTGAAGTCGATATCTCTACTGGTTCTTGAGCTATGGACATTACAATAACTTCCTATGGGAAGTTAAAAATAATCTCAGCTCGGCGACACAATCCTTTCAGGAATACACCTGCTCTGGCCTCATTTCCGAATAAGTAAGGACCAATTATGCTCCCATCATCAGCCTAGAAATCGCACCGAACAGTCACACGTTGAAGATTAAGATGCCTTACAACAATAATTATTGGATTTTTCAAGTGACAAATGCGACAATTGTGCTTATTAACGTAGCCTTCGAGTTGGAGTTCAAATTAGGCCTTTTAAGGAAAAATGATTTTTTGATGAAAATCCGTATCATTTTGAGGCATTTCGGGACCCACTAAGCGAAGAAACGACTTTTCTGGTAATTGATTAACTTGAGTTCTTTTGTTAAATCAACTTGAAAAGCATCAAGACCTGAGCTATAAGTCGTTTAAAGAATGCCTTATTCCATAGATCGAAGAGAAATCAGCAAATCTGGCTTTTTGTCAAAATATATTTTTGACCGCCTCACATGTTTTTGATTCTTCAAATCACAAAATATTTTTCCAACAGCTCATATTTTGATAGTCAAAAAGGTCTTTCAAGACTCCCTAAAAGTTGTCTAATCTTGGGAATTTTGACTGCAAAACGTGTATAGTGTAGTTTAACAATTTCCAAGCGTGCATCGTTCCATTTTTAGTTATGTCAAAAGATGACAGCATCAAAAGTGACATCTACCCAAATAATGGATAGATAGATAGATATATTTATTTCGTGATAATTTTCTATACAAAGCCTATGACCGCACGTTTTACAATTCAGAGATTTGACAATATTATTATATTACTTCTGAGATAGTATTTTATATTTTTAAAAGTGATTTACAAGTGTACAAATTGTTTAAAGGAAAATATGAAAAAAACCTTTATTTGAATGAAAAAAAAAAAAAAAAAATTGAATGAAAAAAAAAAAAAAAAAACCAAATAGTGGATTATTCGAAATAAAACCTCTTATTAAAAAACCTTTATAATTAAGTCTATTATAAGCTAAGGTTTGATATATGTTATTTTATATTTGTTGTCAATATTTTATGAACCCAATACTTGAGGCATTGTTTGCAAGGACGAAAACAACAATAACAACAAAAACACATTTACCCTATGTCTATACTCTATATAAGAGCATCAAGGATATAAACCCAAAAAAGGGAGACTTTTGAAGAATGAGGGTTAAACAGGCAGGTGGAGGTGAAGGTGGTGGTGGTGGTGGTGGTGAGTGGAGATGGAGATGGAGGACGACACACGAGGGTGGTTTAATAAAACACACATAAAACCCAAAACGAAAAAAGGAAGAATAGATTCACAATTCACCCCAACAAAAAAACAGGGAGATAATCCCCTAACGGATATTGACTAGAGAGAACCCAGGCTACAGTTTTGGCATACAAATTTCAACTCAACCATTTCAAAATCTCACTCCCTTTTTGTATACGAGTGTGTACAGTTGTACACATATAATAATTTTGTTTTTCTCTCTTCACTTTTTCGTCCCTGGAATACACAGGACCAAGCAAAAAGAGGCATCGGGTAGAGGGAAGAAGGTGTAGAGGTCTGTGGGCAGGCAGGATTTGTTCTACTTGTGATGTAGTGTATAAATGCTCACATCGGATATTGTATAGGAAAGGAAGAAGAAGAGGAACACCAGAATACAGTTGTAGGCAAGAGAAGAAGAAAAAAAAAAGGGAGTTAAACCTGATAGAAAGCAGGGTTTCAGGTTCAGGATTTTAACCGAGTATAATGTACATACCATACATATATAGAAAAGCTGAAACTGCTGAACGTGAACACTGAACATCAGGAACATACACACAACATACAAATACGAGTATGTTGTATACCTTCCTCCACTGCCGAACACAAATGCTAATAAAGTTTCTAGGATTCATCAATTGTCAAGGGAATTTCGAGTTCGGTCGGGAGGGATTGGACAAAAGGATCAAGTTGAAATGATTGCAGAGCCAACACAAATGGATTTGGTGTGTATGGATTTATTTTTCATTCCAAATTTTTGTGTTCATATAAATATATCATGTCTATAGGATATGTTCACTATAGTAGGTATGTATGGTTGTATCCTTTATGTATGCATGTATGGATGTATGTTTAGGAAGTATGTGGTGCATATAGTTATACGAGTGTATAGTTTTATTTTTGTGTTCACATTTGAATTGTAAATTCAGGACACAATTGCTTAGAGCCCAAGAGGGTAGAAGTGCGAATTGAGTTTTATTTTTTTATATTTTTCATCATAGGTATGTATTATTTTATTTTCATTTTTGCTGTTAGGTCAAAACATACCTAACTATATTAATTTTTGGTAGATAGATAGATAGATAGGTAAGTAAGGGAAAAGTGAATGTACCTATACGACTATAGGTGTAGAAAAAGAGAGAGAAGTTTCGAGGGAAGTGTGAAGTTGTGATTTTCTGAATACCTCTGCCATTAGAGATGGAACTCCCCGGTGTGTGGCAAATTTAGTTTAAGTGGATTTGAGTCATTATGGGACGTTTGTCAATGTCAGTGATATATGTATGTGTATCTACTCTATACACCGCATCATATCGTATATTAAATAGCAGGGCAGTGAAAAAGCCATCAGTGGTGTGGAAATGGAAATTTAGAAAAAGAAGTCAATTATTTGCCAAGCTTTTGGGTTTTGACAGATGAGAGATGAATGGACAGATGGATATAGATATGTGCACATGTATAATGAAATTCAAATTAATTGTTTTATAAGGGTTCAAAATGTTAGTATTTATTTCCTTTTTCCACTAGACAGGGTTCTAGGTATATAAGAATATAGGTATAAGACCACAAAACTAGGTATACAAGTTTTGGAAACTTGTCTACCTTTTCACTTAATTAACATGTAAAATACATCAAAACATATCGTATAAGTGATAAGTGACCAGCGATAAATTCATACACATATTCCCCTTTCCCTTGAGGCACATTTGAAAAAAGAGTGAACAAGATCATTACTGTGTGAACTTGTAGATAGTAATTTATTCATAAACACAATTTTATTTGAATTCGGGAAATGTGAATGTTCTAAGGAATTTCAAATTAAAATATAGAATTTTTCAGCTATTTAGGTAGTTGTCAATTTTGAAGCTTCCATATTTTGACATTTGACAAGTAAGAACTATGCCAATGAAATTGTTAAAATTCACTAAAGATGTGCTACACGAAACGATCGCAATATTGCAGCAAAAGTTTCTCGAAACGGTTACCACAATAAGCTGTGATTAAACAACTTAGGGCTTTTTATGTGGGCCCAACTAAAAGGTAACTTCTATGAAAAGGCCCCCTGATTGATTCAAGACTTTATAGATGGAATTCGTGAAGTTATCGAGGACACAGTCGTAAATCTGCGAATTGGTGTTGGAAAATTTCTGTAAATACATACATAGAATGGTGATGTAATTAATTCCTCTTTTCAATGAAATAGATATCTATTGATTTATGTATTATATTGATTATTGGAAAACACTTTATATGTAAGTCGCTGCTCAAAATAGCACAATAATTAGAACTTAAATTATCATAAAATATCGAGGAAAATAACTTACATCGGAAATAAAACTTTAAAGAACGAAGAACATTAGGAGTGTTTTGTTGGAAAAGAATACAATAGAAATTTATATGAAAAATATCCTCAATAAAATCCCTGCAGATAAAAAGCTAAGGAGATATTTGATTCTTAAAACAGTTTTCGAGGTTTTCATTTTTAGACGTTAGTAGCATTGATTCCTTCATTTTGCTCGATATATGTGCTCGTAGAGTAGAGTTGAACATACAAAACACTAAAAAGTCATTTTAAAACTCAAGATGAACTTTGATATTTGGACAAATAATTAAATAATTAAATACTTGTGTGTTTTTCCAATGTGCTGACGACTCAGCTTTTATTTAATCTTTATTGTAAATAGATGTAAATAGATTTTTTAGTCCTATACAACAGTTTGAGGCAACTTCGTATCAACTATTGCAAGAATTTCTTTCAGAGTAAAACCTAAAACATATCTTTTCAAGTTAAAAAAAAAGATAAAGGTAAGAAAATTAAAATCTTTTTTCACATTCTGGTTTTTAACGTTGCTTAGCATAAATACGATCTTTGAAGTCTCTGCGCGCCATTTTAAGCTTTTTTATAATAAGCATAGCATACAGCTAGGTTTCCAAAATTAAGTGAAATAAAATCAAAATCTGAATTGAAAATCGAATGAAATTGTTTTCAAAATTCTACCATTCGATCGATTTCATAATTTCGAATATTTTTCGAAATCACTTTAAGTAAAATTAAAGCAGCTGACATCACATCAGTAAATAAATAATTCAGTTGATAAATTGTATAAATTCTTATGTTTTTATTTGGTCTGTGTTTTTCAATATAGTAGATAAATATAAAATTTTAGTGATTTTTATTAACTTCCCATAGGAAGTTATTGTAATGGGTCCGATTTGTCGAATTAAAAATGTTGACATTTCTCGACGTTTCAAGTTCCCTAGAGTCGAAATAAAAGATTTTTAGAAAGATGTCTGTGCATGCGTGTGTATGTACGTTTTTTCGTCGTTCATAGCTCAAGAACCAGTAAAGATATCGAATTCAAATAAATTTTGTTATACAGATAATAATGCACAAAGATGCAGAAAGGACTCTAAAAAATATTGCGTAGGTGGTTTTCTTACCATAGCAATTTTAAGAAAAGGTAAAAAATTTGGTTAACCCTAAATATCTCACGAACCAATACCGCCAGGGATTTGAATTAAATTTTAAATTATATATTGTAATGCGATACCAAACAAATATGTTTTTGGAAAAAATTCCAATTAACAGTTTTTTTATAAATCAAAAAAACTTTAAAAAAAAATATTTTTCACCTCGAAAATTTTATGAACAAAAACTGATTTTATCTTCAAAACAATTTTGTGCAACGAAGAATAACGTTTATAGAATCTAGTAGAATTTTAAGAAAAATCTAGTTGACAGCTTTTTTATAAAAAATAAAACCTAAAAAAAACAATACTAAAAGTTGGTAAAAATTGATTTTCGAGTCAAATATCTTTTCAAAAATTTGAGATGGTATCCAACTAATTTTATCCTTTAAAAAATATTGTTGTCAACATTCGGTAAAATTTTGCGAAAAATCGAACTGATAGTTTTTTCTACAAAAAATTAAAAACCTAAAAAAAATGAACAAAAGTTGGAAAAAATTGATTTTCGACTTGAATATCTTTTCAAAACTTTGAGATATTGTCTTTAAATTAATTTTATCCTTTAAAAAATATTGGTGTCAACATTCGGTAAAATTTTGAGAAAAAATCTAATTGACAGTTTTTTTTACAAAAAATATAAAACCTAAAAAAAACATCACTAAAAGTTAGTAAATATTGGCTTCAAACTTATTTTATCTCACAGATTGTTTAGGACATTCAGTAAATTTTTTACAAAAATTCAACAGTCCGTTTTTTCATAAAAAAAATAAAATCTACAAAAAGCAGTACGCAAATTTTGTAAAAATTGATGTTCGGTTCTCGATATCTCGTGAACAATAGAAGATATTACCTTCAAATTAATTTCATTCATCCAATTTGTATTTGTTTATACAAGAAATACAAATTTTTAAGAAATGCTGCTAAAATTGGTAAACATTGGTTTTCGACTAAAAATCTCGTTAACAAAAATAGATTTTAAAATCGAACTATTTCATTATATGCAAAATATTGTTGGTAATTTTTAATTTTTTAAGAATAATTCAAGTGACAACTTTTTTAACAAAACACGAGCTTTTAAGCAGGACAAATCGCCAGACGGGATTTGAAGTTATCAGTGTGGAAGGTTTGCAGTTCCTTGTGATAATATAGTTTGGGAAAAACTCTGTTGGCGAAGCTTAACATTTAAGCTTTTTAAATGTGTAAGTTCTTAAAAGAACATTGCTTTACTCGGAATATTATGGGAAGGACATTTGATTTAAAAAATCATTCTAAATGCTTTGTCTGTTCCCTCAAATACAAAGTAGAAGCTGCAACTTCTCACGAACCAAGTGCATTACATAAAGAAGTTAAAGTTTATTTCCGTTAAGTAAAAATACTACTATTTTTTAACAATTTTCTCTTGTCGAATTTAAATCACTAGAAAATCGTATATATCGAAATGTAGAATACGGAAATTCACTTCGTTTTAAGTTAGAAAAAAATAAAATCGATTTCGATAAAAGTAATAACTATTACGCCACGGGTACAACAAATTTGACATCTAATTAATCTAAAACCCATCGTCTGAATTCTATAACATTTAAAAGTATATTTGTTAAACACTTACAAATGCAAATCCTTAAATGTCTTGAAAATTTAAAGTCATTTCTGGCGACTCTGAGACCAAATTCGTTAAAAAATCATCCTGGTGGAAAGCCTCAAATTTAATTGCTTCAACACTAAAAATCACAATTGGATGTGTTTTTTGTATCGATTGAATCATTAGGACATTCAATGGACTTCTTATTGTTTATAATAATGGAATTACTTTAGATCATTAGCATTTCAACAATAACAAGCGAGTTTTGTATTTCAAGGAGTTCAAGAACTTCGGAGTCAACAGTGAACCAGAGATGGCCGAGTCATCAAGAGCGGGATTTAACTCATCCACGGCTACAAACGTGATCTTGTTGGACCTATGTTTCGATTGTTTTGACACCAATAAAAATGTTTCCTAGATTTTCAAAATAATATGAGTTTCATCGGAGAAAAAAGAAAAACAGCTTTCAAATTAAAATTATAAATTTACTATTGTTTGTAGCATCCTTAAAACAAATTTTAGATATTAATTGGCTAAGCTGGATATAAACTTTTTCTATATGAACACACCTATTGTCCTATTATAAAATTATTCCAAAAAATAAAGAAGATATTTTCCATTGCTTTTTTATTTTTTTTTTCATCATAATCATTTTCTGTCTGGATGCGGGCCTTGAACAATTCACAGAATATCTCCGTATACAAGAATCTCGCTAATCTCAGACAAACTGAAAACAAATTCAAATCTCAAACCCAAACCCAAACCCAAACCCAAAACAAAAAAAAAACATCTCTCTAATAGATACAAATTTCATGCTCGAAAAAACGGCTTCACAATTCACAACACCTTTTGTGATAACAGTATTTTATTTTAATTAAGTCACTGGCTGCAAAAAGATAGTATAGAAAACGAAAAATTTTAAAAAATATATTAATAGACGAGTTTCTCTCATCAAGAAGTGTTTCATAATAAACCGCAAATTCCGCTTCGTTTATATTAAGCCAAAATAAATTTATTCATTCGCAACTGCCGCTGCCTCTGCCGTTACCTCTCCGTAGATGTATAGCACAGGATAACCATCAGGACGAAAAAGATACTTTTTTTGTGTGTGTGTATCAAAAAATATATCTACAAACTTTCAATCAAAGCTTCTTGCACTTCAACCAAGAGAAGAACTCCTCATGGCCGCCACCGCGTTATATAGGGAAATTGCTTTAGCGTAAAGTGGTTTGGGATGTAGGAAGGTTTGGGAAGGAGAGATTTTGAATTGAGGTAAAAAAGTTGAAGGAAAAAAAATAAATTCCAATAAACCTAGAAAAACGGTCCAAACAAACTCTTTTGGACCGACAAGAGGCTTCATCTCCGCTACTAAAACCAACATGGAGAAAACCACCCAAGTATACATGAGCCACCTTTCTATACCAAACTCAGGGAGTAATTGAAAATGTTTTCGCTATGTTATCGTCGTCGTTGTCGTCGTCCTCGTCGTCATCGTAGTCGACGTTGACGTCCTTATTTGTTTGAATTTTTTTTACCTTGTTTGTCGTCCTCATCCTGGTCCTGATTCTGATTCTGGTTCTGGTCCTAGTCCTCTTCTTGGTGGGTCCGGATGATGCTACTTTTGTGTACAGTGAATTTTCGTAGAATCCGCACGAATGGTCTTTATGATGGGAAAATTCTCTATTCCACGAAAATATAATTTTCAAGAAAATGTGTACACTTTTAGGTAGTAGGTACATATTTTCAAGTTATGCAAGTTGTGAAAAGCATACCATCATCAGAGCAGACTGTAAGCGAGAACAAAAGAGTTTTTCCAACTCTTAAGCACTTCAACTTTAGCAAGGAGCTAAGTTTATTGTAAGAGTGTTTTCTTTTTTTCTTCTTTATTTTGATTTGTTAGTGTTTTGTGTAATGGTTGCAAGTTGAAGTGAGAACCTTAAAATATTACATAACTGCAGTGCAGTTTTGTATAACTTTGTCGTTATTTTCATCATTTATCACCTCATCGCATTCGAATGCAAAGAATTATTTAAAATTTTTGTATAGAACTTAGAACTTATATAGCTTGTATAAGTTTGCCTCTATGCATTTATAAAGGTTATAATTGTTACAAGTTCTAAGAAAGGAAAATCGAAACGAAGGTATCTTGATATTGTCTGGATTCTCGAGCTAAAAATAAATTTAAGTTAAAAAAATTGAAAATATTTTTTAAAAAGTTTCAGCAGAATTTGAAGGTGCTTTTTCAGGAGGCGAAACAAAAATTCCGCCTTACATTTACATGTTTGTTTCGTGAAGTATTTCTAGAAGGTACAAGACAGTTTTAAACTGTCATATTCGAAGAATCAAATTTTTGTATGACACGAAATTATACGGCAAAAACGTTCACAATTCTTTTTTTTTAACCGCACATCAAGAATGTGATGATATTCAGAAATTTAATGTGCAATGTCCTCTTGAATCCTTCCCTTTTTTTCTGAAGGCCTGGCTCCCTCTTAATTGTTCACTATTTCAACGTTTAGATGAACAAAATTTTGTGGATTCCATTAAGCAGTTTTTACTGTTTTATTTCAAATAAGCATACAAATCACAAACGATTCTAAAAATAAAGTCCCTATTCCACCTTTAAGTCTTATTACAAATAATTATTATTATCAATTCTTACCCCAGCAAGCTAATTACACGATAGAAACTTTCCAATTAAAATCCAAGTCCATTAAGCTTCGCCTGTCGTCATTTCCCAACCAAAATTGTACAAATAAATCATTTTTATTTGAAAATTTAAAAAATCTTACGAAATAATCTTTTAAGTCCTCTCTTGTCAGCTTACACCATCGCATAGCACCGCTCGCTGCTGCTTCTGCTGCCCCATAGTTACAACCTTAATAGTTCGTTTTCCAAAGATAATTTTATGGATTGTCAGTTACAACGACAATGATGACAACAACAACAACAACAACAACAACGAATGACCAAAGACGCGATAGAAACTATTAAACTACTTAACCAAAGAACTTATGTAGGTACTATAATAATATACAATCATCAGAGACACAATTATTAAGCCTGCACCATTCCATCATCACGATATGCGATGGCTTGGCCTGGCATTCGTTTCTCAACTCTTGACCCCTCCAATGCAATGAGAATGAATTAATCTTGCCTTCTGGTTCTGATGCTAAGGCTGAGTGCTGTCTAATGTCTTATGGCTATCGGAACAAACAAAATTGAAAATATTACACATTTCAATTATTATTATTATTGTTTGCCTTATCAGTACTTGTTTATTTTTTGGTGATGCAATCCTCTACATCAAGTTCATCTAAATCTCAAAACCAAAGATCCTCCTGGACTGCGCGGCCTGGAAAACCACATTCAGTTTGAGTTCTTTCGCGGTCGTGAGATGACACTTCAAGTTAATTTTGAAATTTGTTTCTTAGTTACTGTGATTTTTGTAGTAAACTGCGTTCCTATAGATGGACGGGCTGCAGATTGGCTGACAAAATTGGAGCAGAGAAGGAATCGAGTTCAATCGGATGTTGATATTTTGATAAAGTATTTCTGCTCCTACGATCAGCGAGATGTGAATTGCCAAGTTAGACTTCCACAGATGCGTGAAGAGCTCCGCCAAATCGATGAGCAGTTGCTGAATTATCGAAATGAAGAAGCTCCGAGAGCTTCTTATCAACAATTTGTTCCCAATCAAGGACTTGCTGATCTTATTCGTCGACGACGATTTCTTCTAGCAGAGCAAGATCTTCTGGGACATTTGAATGATGTTCCGTCTATTGTTCAAGAAGTCTACGACAATCGAATTGAGAACTTCATCATTCTAGTTGACTTTGCCACTGCTATACGAGATACAGAACTCAAGTTCCTGATTTACAAGAATCTTCTAGAAGAACTCATTCGTCGAGGGCATGATGAGCCCTTGAAAATTGTGCGAATAATTCGTGGGGTTCAAGATGAGGTGGTCCAGGAGAACTCTGTAAACAGTGAAATTCACAACCTGGCTACTAACATGGTCGACAATTTGAAGGTTCTCTTCGAAACTGGGGTGTCAAAACTGTGGATCGACAACATGATAAGTCAAACCTTCGAACGTGATTTGAGTGTTCCCAGGTTAGCTGATGAGATATCATCTCTTGACCCAGATCTCTTTAACAATATCATCTCCAAAGTCGTTGTGGCAGTCTATCCTCTGACCGATAAGCACCAACTGCTGAGAAACATGGAGAAATTCCATCTCGTGCCACAATTGATCGATGGCTTCAGCAATATCTACAACGAAATGGCAAAGGCCAATGATATAAACGGGAAACCTTATATCCTCAAGCTGGGCTACTACTGCAGGGAATTGATGATTCGTTCGAATTTGACAGTTCTTAATCCAGATAAGAAAACTAAACTCCTGTCACTCGAACAAAAACTCCCAGTGTCCATTCATAGTCTTATCTTCGACGATCGGGTGTGTTTGAAAAATAAATTCGACCGTGACTATTTACACATCGCCCATGGCCATCCGAGACTTCGGAGATATGCAGTTATGGCAGCAGGCAATCAATTAAGATGGATTCCCAAGCCTCTTAATTACACAACTTGTTTTGAATTCCCCTATGGTGGGTATTTGTTTGCTGATGGTGTGAATCCCAATGGACGAAGTCGATTGGTAGCAGCTTCTTTGAATTCAGATGAAATCGTTGAGGGTAGTGAATGGGAAATTGAGCCTGTTGGTGATGATTGTTTGATAAGAAATTCAGCTTACAATGAACTATTGTATGTCTCAGATGAAATCGATCAAGATCATTTGTCGAATAGAGTCTTTACGATGCCATCAAATGGAGTAAATGCAAGAAGTGATGACAGATTTAAATGGACTATTCAAGGGTGTTAGTGATTATTTTTATTTTAAACTATATTGTTTTTAATGTAGATTTAGATAGATTTATGTTTAAGCTATAGTACAAAATTGTAAGAAGTAGTAAAATAATAAAGTGTTGTCTTATTTCATTACTTAAAGCTACAGCTTGTTTACATCAATGGCTCTTTTTAATGGTTGATTTGTTTAAAGCTGAAAATTCATGGAATGCACATGAAAAACCAACATTTTAGTGTAGCATAAATTGAGTTCTTAAGAAAAGTTTTATTCTAAAATATTTCTAAAACTATAATTTGGACATTGTACTCCTCTTAAACTACAAAAAAGTTTAGCTTTGAGGTCATAGGTCTTAGGTTTGTCAATTGAATTATACAAAATCCATAAAGTTTGCAATATTATTCTTAAAACTGGGTTTTAAGACGAATTCACATAAAAGTCAGCTTTCAAAATTCCGAATGAACAAATATGTTAGATAAGTTTTTTGATCTTAATTCTGTTACTTAACTTAAAAAAATATAGAAACTTACGTTGATGTCATAAATTTTGTACTTGCTATACATAGGAACTGTTTGGCAAGTATTACATTCGTAAAAAAAATTCAAACTCAAGATTTTAATCAAACATTACATTACGATGGTAGAGAAGTCGAAAAAAGCGGGTCCCTCGATTCCAGCCGTCAGCCTGTCTGCCCTCGACCCTCACACCAAATAATTGGTTCGATTGAGTTTAAACTTGGAATATAAGGTTTTAAGTCAAATCGTGTTAAACGTTTTATTTATTTTTTCTGAGACTAAAAATAACAGTAGTCCCCTACAAATTTTTTGGTCAAAAATTGAAAATTCAAATTTTCTCAAAATTGAACCGATAGATTTTTATTAAATTAACTCTAAAATGTATTTGATAATGGAAGCTGGCAAAACTTAGTTTTTGGATTAAAAAAAATATTAAGCTTTTTTCTAAACTCGATATCTCAAACATGGGTCAAGATATTTTTTTGAAAATCAAATATGAAATGAACATTAACACACACTAAACATATTTTTATGTAAAACTTTGTATGTACAAAATTAATTTAAAAAAAACACTCTAACGATTTTCAAAAAAATAAAATGCACGACTAGGTCGCACGAACTTGCTCCTGTATGCAAAGAGTCTGTTTAAAAAAGTACCTATATAAGATTTAAAAATATATCTGTAAAATAAGTTTGTCTTCAAAGATATAAATGCCATTTGATTTGTCAAAAAACCTCCATTTTCCAATTTTTTTTGTTTGAAAATCGTTAGACCGGTTTTTATTTAAATTAATTTTTTTATATATACAATTTTTCAATTTTGTTCTAAAAATATTTTTGGTATGCAGTTGTTTAGCGATTGTAAATATACGCTCTACAGTTGAATTTCGTAAAAAAATGTTGACCCGTTTTTGAGATATAGAATTTTGAAAAAAAAAAATTCAATAATTTTTTAAAAATCCAAACAAAAAAAATTGAACTTTTGATAATCAAATATTGTTAAGGCAATATAAGAGCTCGTTCAAAAACAAATTATTGAAATCGGTTTATAAGTTGCTGGAAAATTAAAAAACAAAATAACGGTTCTATAAAACCTTTCCCGAGCAATACAAAAATATGCTTTTCTTACTAAAAGAAGCCAAGTTAAAAAATAAAATTTTAGAGAAAATTTTAAAAAAATCTATCGGGTTGTTTTTGAGAAAATTCGAATTTTCGCTTTTTGTCCAAAAAATTGTATGGGAGCCACTGTTAGTTTTGATCTTAAAAAAAAATGAAAAAAACGCCTAACGCGAATCTGCTCAAAACCTTAACTTCCAAGTTTGAACTTAATCGACCCAATGGTTAAGGCTGTAGGAGCGTGGACAGACAGACAGGACAGACGGACGGAATGGCGGAACCCACGCTATTTGGGAAACTGTTTGTTTTAAAGCTGCCATTTTTTGATATTTAAAAAGTAAAAACTAGGCCATTACTAAATTGTTTAGGTCCGGTTTTGTTGTTTTGTTCAGTCAAAATTGGACATAATTTGAAGATTTTTTCATCAACTCATGATTTTGATTTTATTTACTTAAAATTGAGGTTTTCAACTATCAATCCAACTTTAGAGTTAATAAACCTTAGATTTTTATAACTCCAAAAAAAAGTTTGTTTAAACAAATTTGAAGTGAAGTTGGAATCTTCTTATTTTAATTGGTTGAACAAAAAGAATACAATATTTACTTAATTGTTTAAGGAAAGCGAAAACACTTATTTTTGTAAAACGAATGCAGCTTGTGACTCTCATTATCAATAATAAATCAAATATTTGAACGAAAGTTTTGCAAATCCAAGGTGCAGTAATACTTAAAATAAATAAATTAGGTGGCGCAACAGTCCGTAGAGAACCAGGGCCTAGTGACTTACAACTCTCAACCATTCCTGTGTGCGAGTACTGTTGTCAGGGATGGAGGGGACCTACAGTTTTATGCCGAATCCGAACGGCTAATTTGAGAAAGCACTTTTTCATGACAAGCATTACTTTTGGAGAATTTGTCAATTCCTCGCAAGAGGCAGTACCCGTTTATTTTTTAAATTAAGGTGGCACAGGCAGGGATCGAACCCAAGACCTCTCGCATGACAGTCCAACGCACTAACCATCATGCCACGGGTACTTAGTAATACTTAGAAAAGGGAAATTTTATAATCAAATAAATTTTCTTTTGCCAAGTTTTTGCACTTTGAACTGAACATAAAAGTTGAAATAATGAAACAAGTTTCACAGACAAAATTTTAAGACGAATTAAAAATCAAAAACATTTAAAATAAATATGTAAATAATATTTAATATAAAATGTGTGTTTTCAAGAAATTCTTGTGCAGCGTGTGCCATCTTTAAAGTCAGTATGTGACTGACAAAACACTGAGAATGGTGACGATACGCATACGATCATGTACATATGGATTTTTTTTAAGCTTTTGTAGTCTTTGGCGTAGTTGAACCGCATATTGTCTATAATGCTTAAGTATACCTCTATCAAAAAATTTAGACACGATATTTTTGCTTGATAAGTACTTAATCTTAATTAATTTACGTTAAATTAACAGAAATCTAATTACCAAACTGACAGTTTCTGCTTCATTTTGAAAAATATTGTAGAGATATTTGTAAATTTTAAAGTAGGTAAACTACATTTTTGCCAAAAAAAAATTCCTCACGGTGAGGTGGTATTTGTCGAAGAGGTAATTACAGTTGGCCACAGAGATCTTGTGATTCAACACATTTAGACTGATCCACAATAGATTAAGAGCGTAAACATTGGAATTTGTGAAGTTGTTGTGGGCATACAACACCCAATTCACGATAGCCGTGGCAGCCATTTGGTTGATATCTTGTTCTTTTCTTAATGGTTTTCCTTCTTCTTTACTATTTTCTTTAAGAAAATATAATAGTTTTTTTTTAAATCAAAAAGAAAAATTTTATTAGAAAT
Source organism: Eupeodes luniger (assembly GCA_951509635.1). Taxonomy (NCBI): domain Eukaryota; kingdom Metazoa; phylum Arthropoda; class Insecta; order Diptera; family Syrphidae; genus Eupeodes; species Eupeodes luniger. Next base: position 109,957,615 of record OX608075.1, read on the forward strand.
CTAATTTAATATACATACTTGGTTTCTGGTGTTCCTAAAGGTAGTGATTTAGGCCCAATACTCTTTAATGTTTCCAATAATGACATTACTTTCATTAAATAATCATGTAGGTAAACTCTACTTTCATTGATACAATTTAAACTCATTTAAAATCTGTTTCAAAGGATTTTAAATTATGCCCACAACAATGTAATGTATATCTACTATAAAAAAAACTTCAGCTTTTTATAACATTTAAATAGTTTTTTGAGTAAAATTGAAATTAATGAATAAACATTTAAATCCTAACCGTAAGAAGCAAGAAGATACGTTACATGTATAAATCTATATATACATATATAAAATATGAAGTAAAATCGTATGTTATTTAACAAATGGATATCCCCAGTTTTAGACTTCTGTTCAAAAATGTATAGGTAGTTATTTTTCTCTACCACCTAAAATACAAAACAACATCATTTATTTTGCATAGTAAAAAAAAAACAACCTAAAATTGTATTATATTCCTGTGAATTTCGAAAGAATAGGATACATTTAATTTGTATGTTCTGGTTTTTTGGTATGGAATTGTAGCAGGTTACCTACAAACATACATACACTACACATATCTAAGGATGAAAATACCATCAGGAATTTTAGGAAATAATATTTTCAGTATTCTCTTCATCTCAACTAACCCATAGTCATGTGGTAATAAATTTGTCTTACAACATTCAACTGACTTTGGATTTGGATGCCCTTATAGTATTTCCTACTACAACAATTACATCGCGCTGGCCAGTTCTTCTACAATGCAAAAAATGTAGGCAGATACACTCCGGTTAACTTTTAGGTCCGAACCGAGAACAGAAATGAAAAGAAATTTTTCAATTCGTTCATGAAAACTTGGAAATGAAAGAAATATGAGTTTTAATCTTCGAGCAGATTGTTTTCGTCAAACATAAAAATGACTATTTAAATTGTAATTTGTACAAATTTAAACATGAAATAAAAGAGTTCATGATTATAGAACAGTTATAGAACAAACAAATTGATTTTAAAGAATATGTTTGACAAGAGCAGCACAATTCTAAGCATACAAAAACAATCAAAGATTAGCTAAATAAGGGGTTAGTTTAAGTTTCAATTGGTTTTCATCATTGAAATCATCGTCGAAAATTTCTGTCATTAAAAAAAATTCCTGATTGAAATTCACCGGATATTTTTTCCGATAAAAATCCTTCTTCGAAATTGAAATCAAATTCCAACACAAATCAGCAAAACCACTCGTTTTTAGGAAAATGAATTTCAACCTATAAAATAATAAAACGCAATTTTAGCAGCTATCATCGGTTTTTGATTATTGAACATTTTGTTTCGGGTTTCAAAAGTGATGAAGAGAGCCAAATTTTGTGTGTTTAAAATGAAGCTGAATAGTATACCTAGAACTTTTCTTATAGTTTATTTTTAATTTTCCAATGATGAAACGTTTTCAATAAACAGCTGACTTCTCATTTCACATAATCGTTCCACTGAAAGCTTTCCGTTGTCTTTGAAATCACACTTTATCAGTTTAGATTTCCATGATCAACTCTTACTTCCAATCAAGATATGTTGTTGAAATAATGGCTTTAACCGACCTGTCAAAACAATTTCAATGATTGGTTTCAATGATAGCTATACATAACAGGACCCCTTAAAAATATGATTTCCATCGATTTTGTACTTCTAATCAAACAGAGTAAAATATCCATTTAAACATTTTTCCATTTAGATTTCAATGATAACTTTAACTAGCCCGTTAAAATTTCATTAACTTACTTATGTATATACATTTTTAGTCTACAATTTTTCAGTTTAAGACTAACAATTTAAAAGTCCAGGCATTTTAGACAATTCTGCATACATTTTCCATTCAAAACCGTGTTCCAAGGTCTACCGTGTCTGCATTAATATATTTCATAAAGAGCCAGTCATAGCATAGTTTCAATGATTAAACCAATCACTGGAATTTTTCTGACAGGTCAATTATAGTTATCATTTTCTGTCATTTCTCTCACTGAGACAAAATTTGCTTATTGGAATCAAGAATTTTTTTGAGGTTGATCATTGAAAGTTCGACTAACAACGAAAATGGAACAGTGGAACGGTTTTGTTCCACATCATAAACTGAAAGATCAGCTATTCATAAAAGACGATTTTATCAGTGAAAAAATAAAAATAAACATAACCAATTAAACTTTGCCAATCGCTTTTGAATATCGAAACAAAATGTTCAATGATAAAAACCAATGATAGCTATAACTGTCCTCTAAATCCAAGATGTTCACAAGATCTTCAAACTTGCCTTTACCCAGTCCACCCATCTAATAGTTTTCTTTCTTCAATTTTCAATTTCTAAATTTCTTGAAGTTGCTGTTTTGTTAAGCTTGCTCATCCAAGTTAATAATTTCCAAAGAGCTTGTATCAACAGCTTTTCAAGTTCTTTTTCAGGAACTTAAAAACCTACTAAATTTTCAGTCTAATTATGTAGTAATTTTGTCAAGGTCTTTGAGAAGTCTTGTAAGATTCTCCTATCAACCTGGATATCACTGTTTGGGAGTCTCTTGAATATGCCAAAAAGACTTGCCTAAATCCTCTCTAAAGCAATTTGCTGATATGGAGATATGTAATTTCATTTGATCCTTATGCAAGTAAAATTGTGCATGTATTTCAAAATTTTCCTAGATATTTCTTTGGAAAGAAAATACCTTTTGAAAATTGCTCAAAATCAAATCAAACATACATAACAACCTTTAACAACTTTTGCAGAATACCTCAAGTTAACTCTAATTCAACTGAATCTATTAAAAGTTCTTCTTCTGTCATTTTTCTGACGAACTTCGATAAAAAGGTTATATACTCCCATCACCTTTAGCTCATTAATGGGATTTTTGAAAGCCTTGATCTCTCAAGTGCAAGAGTAATTCTATGTAAAATTGTTATTTTCACTTGTCTGTTTATTGTTGTGTATTAAGAATTAACGAGACAAAATTCTAGGTGTTTTTTTATTTTGCTTTATTTTTAAATTAAAATGTTGCCTTTATTCAAGTGAACCGCAGTTTATGTAGGTACGAAGTATATCCTGTGCCTGATGTCTAACAGGATTTTTCTTTTGCTTTTTTGCTATATGAAAATCTCCTGTTCCTGAAATAGTTGAAAAAGTTCTGTATGGAAAACGACCCGACGAAAGGGAATGGTCCTAGTTGAAAGGGGGAGTGGGGGTAGAAGAGAACAACTTTTCTAAATGGCGTTAGCATCGTTTCGTAGTCGTTGGTATCCTTGTCGACATTTGTGTGTATATTCGTGATATATGGCGCAATAATGTTGAAAGCAACTGTTAACTTAAGCACGGATTCTCGCATCACACGGTTGAAGTTTTCCAGCAAGGAAAATTGTTGGCGGAGGTGGTGGTACACTACGGGGGCGCGATTCGCGGGTGGGTTTGGGCTCTGTGGCTCTTTGCAGTATAGGGTAGGGTAGCGTTCGTTGGTTTGATGATGGTAGAAAAATTTCCTCAACTGGATTAAAAGGATAAATGTTTTTCTTTTTTTTTTCTTGTTGTTCTTCAACTCTTTTTATTTCTTTCTGTGTTCAGTTTTTTTCTTCTTCTTCTTCTTTATTCATCTGCCTCTAGTTGTTTTCATTTTCTTCGTTTTTGTACTATGGTATACTTTTACAGCTTCTTCGATGGTCCTTTAGATCCTTGGCTATAATCCATACAAAATCCCCCTTGTCTGAATCACCTTATTTTATTTTAGATACATATAAGAGAAAGTACAGTCTACATTTGTGTATATCTATTGTATAATATATGTACATATGTATGTCCTTGAGAAGGGACCATCTTCTTACGAGTATATGGTTGATGATGATGATGATGCTGTGGGGTGTGTGAAGTGTGTTTTGTGGAAATAATTTCGAATTGAGTGGAACATGTTTTGTCGTATTATTTGACATGAGACAGGAGAAAGATGTTCTTGACAGGCCATTCAGGGAGGATTGGAGTGGTAAATTTAAATATATACACGCCATTATAATCAGATGAATTGAAATAATGTGCGCTCTTCGCTTTTTTGAAGGTTTGTCAAAGTCGATTTAAATAAAGTGTAGGCATAATTTATAGGAAGTCTTTTGACTTGACATTTTCATTACTTATTGAGTGAATGTGATTCCTATAGAGGTATGGGTATTGTGAAGTTATTAAATGGGTAAGAGGGTTTCGATGTTAATTAGGGATAATTTTCATTTTGGCAATTTAAAAAGTAAGTGGAAACAAATTATAATAGTTCCATTTTTGTTTTGAATTTATTCAGTAGAATTTATTCATGTAGGAAATACGGTGGCTTAATGGCATCTACAAACATTGATTGAAAAAGCAATATATCTATACAAAAAGGTCTTTTGATGTTAAATGCAATTATTACATTATCTCAATGAATTATTTATTCATTCGGTGCATAACAAACATTACAATTTGATAACCTAAAAAACATTATTACTATGTAGTTTTGCAACAATACTACGTACCCTTGTTGTAGGTTTATTTTCAAAATTGTGGAATTTTTATTGCCGCAAAGAAAACTTCCTTAAAATTGGATCTTTTCAGATGGAAAAAAACAACAACAAAAAATGCTAAGGCTCTTAAAAAATTAAATCTGTAAATTTTCAAGTACAAGGTATAATGTTCTAATACCTCGTTTCTAGTATCAAGTATCGGAACTTAAGTACCAAAGGACTTTTTTAATAGTTCAAAGTACTACTAAAATAGATGGTCCGCTCTTTACCAACCCCCCCCCCCACCCTTTCTCTCCTCGACACCTATGTTATTGTCAGTTCAGATTCTAAGTCGTGTGGAATTTTGGAATTAAATAAAATAAATATGGTGGCCCACCAGTCCGTTGAGAACTAGGGCCTAGTGACCTAAAACTCTCAAACATTCCTGCGTGCGAGTAGTGTTCTCAGGGATAGAAGGGGGCTACAGTTTTAAGCCGAATTTGAACTGCTAATTTGAGAAAGCTCTTTTCATAACAAGAATAACTCCTGAATGATTTGTCAGTTCCTCGAAAGAGGCAGTACCCGTGAAGAAAAAAACTTAAGATGGCACAGGCAGGAATTGAAGCCAAGACCTTTGGAATGACTGTCCTACGCACTAACCATCATGCCTCATGTGTAATTACATATAAAACCAACAAAGATATCAACTTCAATATATTTTGTTTCACAGGCAATAAAACCAAGATACAATTTGTCACCTTGAATATTGAACGAAAAATAGGGTTTTCCACATCTGGTATGATTTGTAATTTCCAGGTTCACATTTTCTCACATGAAATTGCGCCTACCATCTTACCGAAGTGACAGTTCTTTTTACAAACAATAACAATCTAAAATACAAATATTTAAGAATTGGTATTACATTATTATTAGGACCCAAGCCGCTTAAGAACAAACAAAGGTTTACCCTTATTTTACTCACTCACAACTAAAACACATTAAAATAACCCTGTTTGTGCACCATAGAAATAAAGTTCAATTTCTTAAGGCCATGAATCTACACTATACTGCATTGAAAATCGATGTGAAAAGAAAACAATTTTGTAATGAAAAAAATAACACAAGTAATTCACATTTGCGGAAATTCATTTTTTTCTTCCCTCCTACTTACGGCAACATGTGTCTTTATACATGTCAATAATAATTTCCAGAAGTTCAAATTAAATTTTCACTGTCATGTGGCAAGAATAAAATACATTCAATTTGAAAATAGAACAAAAATTTCAACTAAATCTGTTAAAACGGATACCATTCCAAAAACAACTTTTCAATTTCTTCGCTCCATCAAAAATATTCATTCTTAAAAAAATAACTAACTTTAGGAAAACTGTTCTTATTTCACCTATCATGAACTAATGCTTCTTTATTTTAATAATCTTTAAACAAAAGTGTCTTTAAGGTTAGTTTAGTCAATTAATTGGTTCTAAGTACCAACATAATGTACTGACTTCTTAACTACCTATCATTACCTAAAACCATTAAAAGAGGTAGGGTTTACATTCTTCCACATAAAATTACCTACAATTTTATATACACTCCTACATAGTTAAATATATAAAACTCATAAAACTCTTCTACATTTATCTATCTCTTAGTAATAGATGAACATGCTTAAATTTATTTATAAAATATCCCTTAATCTTTTTCTTAGTTACGTATTCGAACCAAAATGTTAAAATTTCATACATGCATATAGCCATACAAACCAAACCTAACCTTTCAATAACTTTCCACTTAACAAAATTTAAACAAAAACAAAAAAAAAATGTATATAAAAACAAATTAAAAAATTCCTCGAAACATCCTTCATGAATAAACACAAAAGTCGCCTTTCTTTTTATAGCTCAAAATTCACCCCACAAGCACTAAGCAATAAGAGCACACCTAACTACTTATAACTTACCTTTCTAAAAGTAAACGCTTTAAGGACTTTTCTTGTGCTTTTAACAAGAAAATTCTGATATTGATCTAAGTGCCACACCCACAGAGCACTGCCTCATACACAAAACACACATCCTTTCATACAGCGAACAGCAACAAAAAAGAAAGAGTACATAATAGAAGTTCATACATACAGGGTGGATGAAAAGTAACTTTCTGATTTATAGTGGTAATAACTTTTATAGATTTTATTTTATATTAATTTATTTTAGGGGTACGTAAGGTACGAAATCCCGCATCACAAAATCCCCAATCACATAATTCTCAATCATTTAATTTTTTTTGTTTCAATACTAAATCAACAGCACTATATGGTTTTGTTCTGCTATGCGGTATTTATTAAAAGCTCAAAGATAATTAAGGTTATTTTATACAATTTTTGAGAAACGAGCTATGACATTTGTAATAATTTGCGAGCACAGAAGGGGCTCTGCTTAGGTATTAAGTTACATTTTAAAGTATATTTTTTAATATTCTGTTCTGACTGAGACTAACATTATAAGTTTAATAAGTTTTTAGTGATGATTAGTAGCGGATGGTGTGAGCAGTACCATGCGTCCTTGGTATATGGTTTTGTTTCCCATAATAAATGTGACACTAATCAATGAGAATCAACAAGAACGAAGTTTCCTACTAAATTACTTGAATATTTATTTTCTCGACGTTTCAAGATCCCTAGACTCTAAATCAAAGTTTTAAAGAGATATATCTGTGTGTGCGTTGATTCGTACATCCGTACGTCTATATGTCTGTACGTCTTTACGTCTGTACATTATCTTTTTTTGCCGGCCATATCTCATGAACTGTCAGAGATCAACTTCAAATAAGCTTAATTTTACAAATAATAATGCCAAAAGATGCAGAAGGGTTATGATTTGTTTTCAAATGAGAAAGAAACTTTTGACCCACCCTGTACATACGCCATACATTAATATTCACATGGATACACTATATTATATTAAGGTACACATATATCACTTTCATAAAAGTGGATTTTAAACGTGCCCCGCACATCATCGCATCCGTTTTGGTTGAAAATAGACAAAGAGCAAAGAAGAGAAAACGCTAAAGGAAAGTTCTTTAGTGAGGCACAAAAAAAAAAAAAAGGGTAGAGAAGGGGTGCATCCAAAGCCACCCAGCACCACCCGCCACCATGATGGGTCTCCGTCAAAGAATAAGATAAAAGGACGAAGCACATACAAATAAAAAAAAAACACAGAAATAAAATGCAAAAAGGATGTGTACCTATTTTAAAAGATAGAATTTTAACTTTAAGTAAGAGACATATACAATACATATGTACATCTATAAGGCATCATACACACACACATAGGACCCTCTCTCTGTTTTGTTGATAAGGATGCTTTTCACTTTGAATTGAAAGAGAAAAGTTTACTATCATACTTTCCACCTCAACAGACCCGAGAAAGAAAATCATATAAAAATCTTTTTTTCTTTTTGTGTTTTTTTCTTTTTCTTTTCCTTTTTTTTTATTTTGTTTTGTTTTTTTCTTCATTTGCAAAAAGATGTTGAGAAGTTCTTTGAAAAATCAAGGTTTATTTTTGTTTTTGTTTACTTTTCTTTTTTGTTAGGTTTTTGTATTGGTTTCAAATTTTAATAGAATTACGTAAAATAAATATAATATCCTGGTCTCATACAAAATAGTAAGTATATACGTCCTGGATATCCACGTAAGGTCGTAGGTATTTGGCATTTATTTCTATAGGTAATTTTATTCAAATTATCTTTAGATTTTAAAATAAAAGATAATACTGTTGTGAATGAAAACAAAAACTAATTGTTTTATACATTTGTGTTGCTAGTTTTATTTTGGGTTTTCCAATGAGACATTTCATTTTGATATTACAAACAAATTAAAAAATCAACGGATATTTATTCCATTCTAAAGAAGATCGTCAGTCATTGACAATGGAGAAAGCTAGGGCGTATCCAGACTTTTAATCAGGGGGTCATACACCTAACATAAGGACAAGTTTTTTAATGTTGTGTAAAAGAGGATGACAAAATTTAAATATCGTAATGTGTAGCTTAACCTTATATTTACATATTTCAGGGGCTTAAGTGACAACTTTGAATATTAAATTTTTCTAGAACACTGTTTTCCAGTAAGATATGGTCAAACTATTTAATTTGGAAGACTCCCTACATATGAATGCATTCCAAGACTCAACAGTTTTTTAAATATGTAATACTTAAGAGCTAAATTACAATAGTTTAGAGCGTTTGTGGTGCAACGCTGAACTGCAAGAAATTGTGTTGAAACGTAGGTTTTTTTCAAAAATAATACATTATGTTCTCGTTGCCATTTCTATAGAACGCTACAAAAATACAGATGAAAAAAAATCTTTTTTCGTAAGAAATCTGATATGAAGAATTGTATGACTTTTTTAACGTATTTTTTGGACTCAATTTTAGGGAGTTTATTATAACTATTTTTATCAATCAGTCTGCTTACTCGTAGATTGGAGCTGATGATAGAAGACAAATTCAAAAAAATTACTATTTTGCGTCAACCTTTTGAAATTATTTTGATCTTAAAGGAGTCAACAAAACTTAAAAATTGTAGAGAGAAAAATGGTTTGGTTAAATCATTACTTATACAACTTAAGTGCATAAGCTTTATGGCTCATATGAACCCCCCCCTCGTGGATCGTCCATTGGTCAAAAGCCGATAAATTTGTGACGCGTGATTGGAATAGGTCTTTATTTCCGATTCATATTATGTTCGTGGTCCAGTCTTCAGTTAAAAGTAGTAACAAAGTTTAAAGCAGTAAAATATAATACTTATAAGTCTTAAATCTATTGTTGAGCATTCATAAAGACCTTTTACGTCAAAATCACAAGGTCTCAGTGGCAAGTTGTAATCACCCTATCAAGAAATATCATGGTTAGGAAACTTTTCTTGCAGAATTGCGATTGTTTCGTTGCTTGTGTCTTGTTAAAAATTAAAGTCGTCCACATCGATATCTTCCAATTACAGCCATAAAAACCATTCATCATAGCTCATCACCAGGCTCATTTTCAAATAAATAAAGTCCAATCACACCACCCGCCAGTCCAAAAATTCACACCAGTGTCACGTTGATGATGCAAAGGTCATCAAAGTCATTCTTCGAATCGTCATGCGAGAGGTCTTGGGTTCGATCCCAGCCTATACCACCTAAAGTTTTTTTCACGGGTACTGCCTCTGTCGAGGAATTGACAAATTCTCCAAGAGTAATTCTTGTCATGAAAAAGTGCTTTCTCAAATTAGCCGTTCGGATTCGGCATATAAACTGTAGGTCCCCTCCATCCCTGCAATCACTCGCACACAGGAATGGTTGAGAGTTGCAAGTCACCAGGCCCTGGTTCTCTACGGACTGTTGCACAACCTAATTTATTTAATTTATTCCTTCGAATTTTCGAGCCCCAAATACTATAATTCTGCATGGAAACGTAGCCTCCGAGATAAAAATGGGCTTTAAATGGACAACATTTTCACCAGTTCCGAAGTGCATTTTAACAATGTCAATGTTTTGTTGCAGCTTTATTGTTCCATTTTTAAAAATTGCTTAGTTTTTACTTGTAGATTGTCAAAAAATGACAGCTTCAAAAGCGACATCTGTACAAAATGCGGACTACTCAAAATGAAACCTCACATTGGAACAACCTTTTTCTTAGCTTTGTCGCTTCAGTTCACGAACACTTTAATGTTCTAGGGCTCAGCACCTCCATACAACTTCAAAGAAATCTTTACCTTTTTGTTATGTAATTCAAATTTCAAAAGTTTTCAAATCGTTTAAGGTACCTACATATATAGAATTTACATTGCAAATCTTATAGTTGTACAGAGTTAATCTGCTAACAACACAGAATACTTCTTTCGTCTAACGAAAAAAGAAAAAATACCTCTCGTGTAATAATGAAAAAAGAAAAACGGGAAACAAGCTGCCCAAAGTAATGATGAAAAGTTAAAAATGAGTGAGGCTATTTTTTCATTTTATTTTTAATGTAACTTTTTTTGAAAATAGAAATAAAATAAAATGTTGCACCAGAGGAAAACAAATAATATCCTTTAGCCATTCGGATATTATTTTGTAATATGCATTTGGATTTATTTTTTTTCACTCTTCCTCATGAAAGGATACTTTTTTACATATATACATATTTCTAAATCTATGGGGATCTTATTCCTAAAAAAGGATATCTTCTGTATTATATCAAATCGAGAATAGTATAGGGCAATAAAAGAGTAAGAGATTGGTTGGGTGGGCGGAACTGATTAAGTAAAGGAAAATACAATTTTTATTTTCGTTCATTCGTTCTATGAAAGGTTAAAAGGATGCCTTTTGTGGATTTTTCTCTTTGAAAAATAATGTATTTCTGTACATAGCTTAGTTCAGTATGAGATGAGTTATAATATAAATGATAAAAGAGAGTGATTGCTATTCAAATTTTATTCTTCTTTTTTTAAAAAAAAAAAGTATTTCCTTGAAATAACGAAGATAAATAAGAAAATATTGAAATGCAAATCGATTAACAACTCAAAAAGAGATTTATTATACTTGATTGAATTTTTAATATCATTGATGAAAAATTGAAAGAAATTGATTTGAAAATGATTATTTTCTTAGATTAAATACAAAAATTGAGGAAAATATGAAATTTGTATGGCTTATATGGATTTACCGCAAGTCTTCTATCCTTAACATTTCATATCCAAATTATTCAGGGTTCAAGAACTTTATTATCTGCCTGGGATCGAATTAAATTAAAAATAACAACAAGAGAATTTCTAAAAAAAAAGTTTTGAAACCATTTAAATACATAATGAGACAGAAAGTTCTTTTATTACTATTTCCGGTTCACAAGGTTCCAGATTATTTTATTTAACTAAGTACGCCCTTCTAAACACGCTTATTTTCGAAAAATAAAAATCTGCATTCAAGTACATACACTCAACAACCAACAACACTTCATTTTTAATAGGTAGCAAAATTCAGCATGACAAAAGAATAATCATCATGAGGCATGAGGCATGCCACACGCGCCTAGTTTACTTAAATCCCAAGAATCCTACCTAAGGATGTTTTATGTAAATGAATCATTAATTATGTTGTTCACGTGTGTACAATTCGTTTCTAAAATTCTCGTATTTTATGGTATCTTTTTGAAATAGGGGTGCTTTTACTTCTCATGGGATTCTTGTGCTTAGTGCAAGTGAGACGTTTTGTGTTGTGTTTATATTCCATAAGAGAGGAATATTATTGTTTTCACTATAATATATTTCTTAATGTTTTACCTTTTAGTATTTTTGCTTGAAAATTGTGATCCTTTTTTGGTTTTCCCGGGTTAAGATGGTACTATACTGTTAGAGAACAGATAATAAAAGATGATTAAGAATTTATTTGGTGTGGTAAATATAATACCCTAAGGTAAGTGATTTTGGTTCGGTTAGTCTTGAAATGATCATTGTTATGATTCATGTAATTTACATTAAAGGAATTTTCTTTGTATAATCTTACAGAGGTTAAAATACTTGTATGGAATCCTTGAATTGAATCCTTGACTTGATTTTGAATTTTAAACAGCTTTCTATATTTGGTCCATTTGCCTTCGATATGGAGAGAAGTAAAAGTTGTTTTCATACCAAAGCCCGCAAGTCAACACTAAAGATCTAAAACCAATAAGTCTATCATCATTCCTTTTCAAGACTTTAGAAAGATTGATTGATATCCATTTAAGAGCCAGTATTGATACAAGAGTTCTGTTTACGTCTTAACATGCCTACTTTAAACGGTGTCGTTGTTCAATATCCTTTTTTGATGACAGCATATACTTGGTCTTGCCCTCATTGATCACTAAACTCATCTTCTTCGCTTCCGTCGCAATGCTCAAAAACGCTCCACTGACATCACGCTTTGGTCTTCCAATTATGTCAATATCATCTGCGTATCCGAGTAATTGAATGGACCTTTGGAAGATTGTGCATCTAGTGTTGACGGTTGAGTTTTGCACAATTCTTTCCAGAACGATGTTGAAGAAGTCGCATGACAGTGCATCGCCTTGTCAAAAACCTTTTTTGACATCAAATTAATCGGTGAGATCTTTTCCGACCTTGATAGAGCAGCGTGCATTCTCCATCGTCATTTTGCACAAACGGATAAGTTTGACAGGGATGCCAAAACTAGACATTGCTCTGTAGAGCTCTTCCCTATGGATGCTGTCATATGCGGCTTTAAAATCGATAAGGAGATGGTGGGTATCGATTTGAAGTTCCTGGGTTTTTTCCAAGATCTGCCGTAGTGTGAATATTTGGTCGATAGTGGACTTTCCTGGTCTGAAGCCACACTGATAAGGACCTATCGAACGGCTTCAGGCGTTCACATAATACGGCAGAAAGGATCTTATATGCAATGCTTAGGAGACTGATGCCTCTGTAGTTGGCGCAATTTAGAGGGTCTCCTTTCTTATGCTGAGATTCCACTCATCGGGCATGCTTTCTTCCGACCATCGGTTCGTCATCGCCGTTATATAATTTGGAGAAGTGGTCTTTCCATATTCTCAACATAGACTGCGGTTCTACTACGATGTTCCCCTGATCGTCTTTGCAGGCTTCGGTTCGTGGCTGGTACCCTTGGGAGGTTTTTTTTACCTTTTGGTAAAATTTACGAACCTCATTCCTGTTGTAACATCCCTCTATTTCCTCGATCGCGCGCTTCTCGTGCTCTCTTTTTTTCCATCTAAGAAGCCGGTGTTCCTCTCTCCTCTTCTGCTCGTAGAGCTCGCGAGCAGCTCTGGTCCTTCTGTGCAGCGCCGTTTTGTATGCCTCTTGTTTCGCTGCGTGCGCTTGCCGGCATTCGTCGTCAAACCAGGGGTTTCGCTGTTGTGGTCGTGTGAAACCTAGCACTTCAGAGGCGGCATCTTTGATGGCTGCAAGGCAATGTTGCCACTGGTTTTCAATGCTTAATGCAGGCAGCATAGGACTCCTTAAGGGGTTATTAGAGACTCTATCGGAAAAGGATATGGCAGTCTCTTGCGATTGTAGCCGTCTAACGTCGAAACTTCTCACAGTACTTCCTTGTTTTGGCTTGGATCGGGATATCCGTAGCCGTACCTTAGCTACAACGAGGTAGTGGTCCGAGTCAATGTTGGCCCCTCGGAATGTTCGGACATCCTGTATACTGTAGAAGTGTCGTGCGTCGATCGCAATGTGGTCAATCTGGTTGACAGTTGATTGATCAGGGGTGGAATCGGCTAAGGTGATTGTTGATAATTGACAGTCAAAATAATCGAATTTGATCTGTGTAAGGTGATAGTCAAATTGATTCCTAAAAAGCTGTCACAAGAAAATGTGATAGTCGTTTTCCTACAAATATGTCGTTTCTGAATAGAGCTACCACACGCTTACAAAAAACGAATGGAAAATTTTTTCAGTTACCTTTTTTAGGTACAAAAACACATTCCTGTGACCGACAAAGCTTATGACATTCGAAAAAAGCAAGAGAAGTAAGAATTTTATTCAAACAGAGCCAATTTCATACTTTTATTTAGATATTTTATAGGAATCAATTTAAAAGTTCACTAAGGCAACAATGAATTTTGACAATTTGAATCTGAAATTGTACAATCGAATTGAATTGAGTTGAATCATCTTACACAGACGGAATGAAAATGATAGTCAATTTGATTATCAAAAAAATGATAGTCAACTATCACCAAAGATGTCTTCTCTTCCTAGCTTGGTGTTAAAATCTCCTAAGACAATTTTAATGTCATAGCCAGGGCACTGCTCATATGTCTTGTCCAAGAGCTCGGAGAATATGTCTTTGGTGTCTTCATCTTTCTCCACTGTTGGAGCATGCGCGCATATTAGGCTTATTTTGGCGAATTTAGCATTGATGCGGATTGTCGTGATGGGCTCGCTCACACTGTTGAAACTCAAGACTTTTTGCCCGAGTCTAGTTCCAACAACAAACCCACACCCAAATAGACGCTGTCTTTGTTCTCGGTAGCAGGCGCCGCCGCCGTAGTATACATTTCACTTCACTTTTGAGCCTTCGTTTAACTCTACACCAAGTTATGAAAAACTTTATTTTGAAGAAGAACTCGTTATAAAAACAAAAAAAAAGTTTAGCATAAATGCGTCATAGTTTTTTTAAGGTTTATGTACCAAAGGTGAAGACTAACTAACTAACTAACTAATAAGGATTTTTTCAAAAGTAATCCAGATACTGAAATATTTAAGAGGAATTTGAAGGTAGAGATTATATGATTTGTAAAATCATAACGAATTTTATTGGAAAAAAAAATTAATCATGTTCATGGCTTCAAAAACCCTAAAATAAGTTTTTTTTTCGGATTTTATCTAAAAAAACTGACGTGATAGATTGATTTTGGATACAGCAATAATAAATAAGGTTGTAAGAGAAAATAAAAACAATATTATTTGGTTACTATGAATGTATATGAATTACGTATTTTTATTTATACATATTTTATTTGTTTTTGCTTGTAAATTAAAATATATAAAAATAATTTGTTTTCAATTTAGTATTTTTTTTCTTTAAAAATAGTAAACATTTTAGTCAAACTATAAATTCGAAACAACGAACGTTTGAGAACCGGAATATACTTTTTAATTTAATAATTTGGTAAATATAAAAATAAAATATAATATTTTTATTTTCTTTTTTTTTTATTAAATTGTTATTTGGCCTTAAACGTTTATATTTAATTTATTAAACCATTGATATATTTAATATGTTTTATCATTTTGTGTTCGATATATTCTTTGTAAATATATAATTAAATATTTTTTTAAAATTTAAAAATAAATTCTTATGTGATTTTATTGTTTTCTTTTCTAGTTGTGCTTCTACAGAGAGACAAAAGTATAAAAACATGCATCAAAACATTGCAACACTCTATTTCCACATTTTATTCAAACATTTTATTTATTTGTTTTCTTTTCTTAGCCTTCTAACCTGTTTTCTTTTTGGTAATTTTTTCGAGAAAACTAGAGATTCCTTTGAAATATTATTTCTAATTGTGGAGTGAATTTTTCCAACTAAAATGTTTTAATCTTTTAACCAAAATACTAGGTTAAGTGTGAAAACCATATATTTTTATGATTCTTGTTGCATATAAATCTTCACTTCTGTTTTTTTTACTGTGTTATTGTGCTTAAGATTTTTAAAGGTTTATTTTTTTTTAAGGGTGCTGCTGCTTTGAAAACAGTAAAGAACTGTTAAAATGTTAAGTTAATTAAAATTACGTAGGTATACAAGATTATGAAGATATATAAATTAAATGCAGGCACCTACATAATACGTGAATTTTATTTTGTGTGTTTATAATTTTCACAGATTTTCAAGGTTTCAATTCTGCAAACCAAAAGGAAATAGCTGGCTACTGTTTTGTCTACACAAAATAGGGAGTTAAAAATAAATTTCAAAAAGGGGGTTAGTAAGGTTCTTTATTTCACTTTCACTTGAAATGAAATCAAAATTAAAAAACAGCAGACAAATTTAACTCGACGCGATTTAATTTGTATATTTGAAGGCTGATAAAAGCTCTTATTCTTTTGATTTTAATGATTTATGAATTTTTCAAATTTAATAGAAATATGAAACACTATAAACATACACTGCCGCTCATCTGAATAGGTTCACAAATATTTTCACCTCACTGTTGGCCTCCCTTCATATGTATTGCAATGACACATCTTTTTTATATATGTAATGAAAGAGCATCATTTTGTGCTTGTTTTGGGAGAAAAAAAATTGTCTTAAAGCTTACCGTTACTCTCCCACGGTAGTTAGACTAAATGTATTCAAAAAAACAAGCATTTTTTTTGGCTCATCTGAATAGGTTCAACAGCAAAAAATGGCAGTTTGCGTTAAGTTGCGTGTTAATTGTAATCGAAATTTTATCTGTCAATAAATATAGTGTGTTTTTCCTATTAACGGTGAAAATTTGTCGCGAAAAATCTTTAAGCGAGGAAGAAAAAGGCAAAATAAAAGCATTTCGGGAATCAGGCCTAAGCCAACGACTTATACCGAAGAAAATTAAAAGAAGTCAAAATTTGGTAGACAGTTACTAGCGAAATATCCAAAATTATGGGAAAAACATGAAAGGAGGAACTTATACGGCCACATCAATGGCTGATAGACGTGCTATCATCAGAGCAGCTTTTAATTCTGATGATTCCGAGTCAAAAATAAAAATAAAAACCGGTGTCAATTGCAGTTTAGCTACGGTAAAACGCGTTATTAAAAGTGCTTCTCATTTGAAAAGAAAAAAAATCAGAGGAAACCACCACTTAACGAATCTAGGAAAGAAATTCGTCTCCAATTCTGTAAGGAATACATGTCGTGGAAGTCAGAGTGGCAAAGTGATTTTTTCAGATGAGAAAAAGTTCAATTTAGAGGGCCCTGACGGCTATAATTATTACTTTCATGACCTTCGAAAAGAGGAGCATTATTTAAGTCGGCTGCATAGCTGTGAAGGCAGTGTTATGGTGTGGGGAGCTATTTCCTTCTACGGAGCCTTGGAGCTCCAATTTTTTACATCGAGAATGGATGCAAATTCTTTTAAAGGTGTGCTAGAAAAGGACTTCCCACAGATTTCTGACCTGTTTGGACCAATATCGTGGACATTCCAACATGATAATGCCCCTATCCATACAGCGAGGACAGTAAAGCAGTTAATTGAGAGTCAAAATGTGGAGATGCTGGTGTGGCCCCCATACTCCCCTGACCTTAACATAATAGAGAATGTGTGGGGACTTCTCCCACGTTAAGTATACGAGTCATGGAGGCAATTCGAAGACAAAAAGCCATTAATCGCAGCCATTAAAAAAGCCTGGTCAGAAATTTCGCTTCAATACCTGGAAAAATTGTATAGTTCCATTCCAAATCGAGACTATATTAAAAAGAGGTGGCAACACTCATTATTAACTTCTGTTAAATAATCATACAATACAAAAAGGTAAAATAAATCTTTGAATTCAAATGATTTTTATTGTTATATTCCATTTCATCCGTTGAACCTATTCAGATGAGCCAAAAAAATTATGAATACATTTAGTCTAGCTACCGTGGGAGAATAACGGTAAGCTTTAAGACAAATTTTTTTTCTCCCAAAACAAGCACATAACGATGCTCTTTCATTACATATGTAAAAAAGATGTGTCATTGCAATACATATGAAGGGAGGCCAACAGTGAGGTGAAAATATTTGTGAACCTATTCAGATGAGCGGCAGTGTATGTATGTACTCCTTTTTCAAATACGATTTCTAGAGCCCATATATACACAGAACTTAATTGGCTTATTAGTAAAAGCGGAGATCTGTTATTTTAACACTTTGAAAAACAAAACTCGGCTATGTGCATTCAAAATTATCGCTGTCTGATATAAATTTTGCTTTTTCAAAATGATCTTTTTTAAAAAATTGATTTTAAATGAACTCAAATTTATTTTCGTTGATTTGTATTTAAATTTTTAAACAAATGTAAATTATGATGTACCAAACAAAAAACAAAAACATAAATGTCTTAATAGTAAAATGAACTTTAAATTTTTTCTTGTTCAAGAAAACTAAAACATTTTTTTCGATATTAAAAGTTATTTTTCTATAACTTGTGTTATAACTTAAAATTTCTTTCTTATTCAAATTAAATTTATAGATTTAACAACTATACGTAGGATACATAAAAAAGTATACATCAATTATTATAGTACATACATTTTTATATTTTGTTTTTGTTCAAATAATTTGTTTTAGGTAAAGTATTGTACTTTTATAACGTTTACATCAGGTTTTGGTTATTTTCTTTATATTATGTTTTTTTATTGTATTCATTATGTTTTGTTTTTATGAAACTAAGATTTAAACTTTTTATAACAAAAGTTAAACAAAAATATTATAAATGAACAGGTAATAAAGATTATTTTTTAATGAAGTAAACAATTATTGTAGTCAAAAAGATCTTATTTAAGTGTATTTCTATTTTACTAAAATTAATAATAATAAAAATAAAAGACAATTAGACTTCGAAAAAAGGGAGGTTTTGAACTATTATCTAGTCAGCGACGTATATATACATTGATGTGAGTTTGTAGTTCTAAATGGCAGCAAAACAAAAATAGGACTTCCTTGGGGTGTGGTTTACTTTTGATTCCTGTGCAATTTCATTCTTTTGCTCTTGCTATAAATATTTAAAGAGAAACAACGAAATAGTGAAAAATTTTAAGTTTTAAAAGAAAATAATTTCACCTATTTAATGCTAGTGGATTTAATAACATTCCAGGTCCACCACTGTCACTGGAACTTATAATCATCTGTAGATCGGATGAACTTTTTGTTGAGGTTGTTGATGAAACGCCTATTCGAGAGAAGGAGGAGTAGTATACAGTATTCACGTTGGTTTTAATGTATTGTATTGAGGTGCTCTTTTTTTATGTTTTTTAAAGCGATATTTTGGAAGACAGTTCGCAAAAAGCTAACAATAATAAGCTTAATGCGTAGTTATTTTCTGTCTGTTGTTTTTTTGTCTTTATGACATACCTGTGTTTTCATCAGATGTTTGAATTGGACTTGATGGCGGTGATGGTGAGTCCAGTGATATTATTGATGATTCTGCAAAAAGAAAAACAACACAATACATACAATTTTAAGGACTTAGCGAAGCTTTCGTTTGCATGGATGAATTTTTAGAGTAAAGTTTTTAGTAAATGAAATACTTATTTTTTTTTTAAACAAAAGCACGAGAGCTGAGACTCAAATTAGTTTGAAGAAAAAATGGATTTTTGGGCTACTCTCGAGTTTTGGAAAAAAAAGTTGTAAAATCGATCAGTGTACAGAAGTTTCATTCAGGCCTATCACAAATTAAATTGTAATCGGAAACTTTAACGAATCCCGGAAAATGCATGGTAAAATCCATTCGTAATTTAAAATTATATGAGATTTTCAACTACAAATGTATTCGGTAATAGCTTTTTCGGTATTCGTAAGTTTCCGATTACGATGGAATTCATGATAGAGCTGATTAAAAAAGTTTCACACGGAATTGTTCCCTTCTTCGAAAATTCATAACTTGAATAGTGTCAACATTTAAAAATTAGAATTTAGTTACTGTTTTTGTGGGACCTGCAATCTCATTTTAAGCGTTTTCAAAGAAAACAGGAGAGTTATAGGCACTTCAAAATTTTGTCGATGGGAAAAGTTCCGAGGGAAATTTTACTATAAAAAAAAAGTTTACATTTCAAAAAAGCAAAAAAAGCAGCAGTTTAATAAGTTATTTTTTAAAATTTTCAATCTCATATCGTCGCGTCGCGGTCGTCTTTCTACGTGAACCCCGTATCTACAAAATCAACATTTTTAAAGTATGTCAATAATCAATTATGTACTCATCAATTACATTAATCATGATTTCAGTTGAAATTATTTCTGAAGAATCATAACTTTTCTGAAAGTATCTACAAAACCAAATCTTTTAGATATATAGGTACGAGGTTTAAGTAGAAATGTTAAGATATGCAACTTAATGGGTTCTAAAATATTTCACTTTCCAGCAATCTTTAAAACTGAAGCATTAAACTAAAATGAACAAATTTAAAACAGTATGGAAAGTTTGATATTTAAAAATCGATGTTATTTATTTTAGATGTGTAGAGTGTTATAAAAAAGATTGCTGATTGCTGAAGCAATATGATATTCGAAAATGACGCAACGTCTCTTTCCTTTTTAAGCACCATATGCCAACATTTAAATTTAGAATATGAAGTAGGAATTTCTGTTCTTAGAATTATATCTGTTCTGTAAAATAATAATGTATCCGTTTTCTTTAATTGTCCTGGAAATAAATTTCCATCTCGCCTTCAACCATTATGCTTAAGGGATGGAAATTTAGCTGTCATTTAAAATTCAAGATAGCACAACATTTTTCGAGTAAAAAATATATTTTCGAAAATTCCCTGTTTACTATCGTTTCAATATAATTAATAACCAATATTAAAAATAAGAGATAAAGAAGGATAACAGCGTATGATATAAATGAAATTTGATAGAATTTGTTAGAAAACGCATGTTCGATATGTTATAAAAGAATATTAATTTTTTAAAGAACACGATTTTCAAAAATTAGATTAATCAACTTGTATACTTACAGGAAAGTTGAAAGGGGTTTTAAAGAGCATTTCAATGGGATTCTTAAACGATACAATTTAAAAATCTTGAATAGTTAGAAACAGCTAAACTTTGTTTTCCATCTTTATAATAATTTCGATTACCTACATTGTAGATGTGTAACTTCAATATCCAAGGAATCAAAACTAATTTTTGAATAGGCTCAAACATATTTCCAAAGTAATTTTGAGTTTTTCAAAAAATATGACTGATTTTTGTCGTAGATTTGAATTTTCAAATTGTGTAAATCGAGACCAAAGAAACTGGCAAACTTAAATATTTTTGTATTTTTGTTCCCACAAAGCTGTTGGAACTAATAGAAAACTTCCAGTCAATATTTCGAACGGCGTGATTAATGGTTTGGTTCCTCAAACAAAAAAAAGGAATGTTGGCCCAATTCCGATTGGACCTGAACTCTCTCGGCCTTCCCACTTGGTTTACACACTTTAATTCTATCTTGTTTTATGTTAAAGTTTGGTTGAATTGCGAATTGAAACTGAAGAATCTTTTGCTTAAAAGATCAACAAAAATGTCGGAGCAACTCGAAGGGATCTTACATCGAAATGTCCTTGACACCTAAAGATTAGGCTGCACATAATCTTAGCCAGAGTCAGCAGGTTATCCCATGAATAATTGCTTCGGTATAACTACTTCTGTTCCGCTTCAAACAGCTTTTTAAAGATGATTTGAAACAATTATCCTAATGTGGGTTCGATCTTCACATCCTGCTATATCCGGAAATCTGGATCTTCTATAGAAATAGTTTCTTTTTTCTTCTTTTGTTTCTGACATTTGGGTTGTCTATCAATGAATATGTCGATATAACTCAATGATATCGCCATCAATGAGAACTGGGGCCTAATTATGGGATTCGCGGCGAATCGTTTTGCTAGCGAGTTTGCCATTTTTCAAATCGCCTTTTTCGTTTTGAATTCGACCAATTAACGAATTCGAAGGCGAATTTGAAATGTCATAATGTTGTTGGCGAGTTGAAATCCGACAGCTTTTTTTGGCGGATCCACTGTTCGATTTCGTGGATTCTTTCTTGATTGTAATTATATAAAAATGTGAGTTAGCTTTATTTTAATTTTCTTATACTTTATCCACAATCCGCAATAAAATAGAAAATTTTGAATAAATCACCGCAAGTTTCACAAATTCAATCACAACAAAACAAAATTTGCGGAAAGCTGTCAAATCACTGGAATATAGGAAGAAAAAGTCAAACCAAAAGTGTCAATTCACTGGAATATAGGAAAAACTATTTTCGCTTCGCCGCGAATTCGTTAATAAGGAAATACGACGCGAGTCGAATTTGAAATGTCGAATTGAAAATGATCCACCGCGAACCTCATAATCAGGCCCCTGATTTACAGCATATGTCACTGCCAATACCTCGACCTGAAAGACGCGATTTTGATCGGGAAATCTAAAGGATTTGGCAAGATTAAATATTTCAGAGAAGAAACCATCAGTTAATATTGTACATACTTCTGTACATGTCAAATGTGGCGAGTTTTCCATCAACTGGTCTGGCTGAGTCGTAAAGCACTGTTTGCAGCAGTTTCTTGCTCATACAGGTCCAGAGATAAAATATTGAGTGTTGATTCCATTCCTGCAATGGGAGTGGTCCTCATTTCTTATGAGGGTTTATTTTAGGTTGCCATGTTTCCATAAGAGTTTAGATCTGATGATTGCAGTTTACATCCACAGCTTGATTTTTGATGATTCGGTCCCCAGTTTCTACCTTTTACATGTGGAGAATGCGATCTGAGCTTTTTTGCATCTTTCTAGAATTAAGATCTCAGTTAAGCTTTTTATACAGGTTCTCCTAGGTATTTAGTGTGATCTGATAATTTAAGCGAGGTTTCATCTTTCTTTGGAAGGAACAACATAATTTGGGATTTTTCTTCTATTTGTACAGAGTATAAGGACTGTTTTCAAGGATTAATTATTTTTGAGCGAACGTTAAACGTTTACAATCTAAGTTCGCAACTTGTCGTTATAACGACTTCTTGGATTTCGCTAACGTCCGTTTTGAATCAATGTTTGATTTGCTGTTCATAATAATTGGGCTCAAAATTTAAAAATACTCCTTAGACTAATTCAAACATAAAAGTTTTGTTTACTATGGAACATTTTCTATCAAAAAAAGTTTTTCATGTTTTTTTTTTTTTACCCCATACATTGTAAGAGGCCTTATTTTCAGTAAATCCAGAGAAGATTAGCCTTAACAAATCTAGCCACTTAACCTGAAGTCTGTTTCACTTTAGAAAATTAACAATTTTCTTAAAAAAACACTGATAATTTCGCAGCGGAAGTAAAAAACCGTTTTTTAGTAGATTCAAAATTTTAATTTATCTCACAGCATCTTATAAAGTTTATAACATTTTATTTTATAATGAAGTGCAAACATTAACATGATGAAAAAAAAAAAACAAAAATGAATAACTATTATTATATTTTTTGTAAATATCAACAAAACAAAAAAAAAAAAACATAATCCATTTCCTTTTTATCACCATCACTCAAAACCTTCGCCTTTTACGTCTTTGGTTACGCCGAAAATCATTTTGTTGGTAATTATAACGATTGCCAGTGCTTCCGTATAAAACTTCAATTCGTCTTGGTAAAGGAACAAAACACTTGTAATTGGCCAGTTCTATAAGATTTGATTTGAATTTTAGTTTTTTTTTTGTATACGAATAGCCAAACAAAATTTAATTTTATATTTAAAAAAAAAAAAAAAAACAAATGTGTGGTTAATGTTTTTAATGAATTTATGGATGTAGTTTTGTTAAGAAGACGACACGAAATAATTTTATTTTGTTAAATTTAAATTTACTATGTACACAGTTATTTTTTTCTTAAATAAAAACAAGGTTTGAGAAGAAAGTCTAGGCAGAAATCCCGAGTATGAATTTAGCACGACTCAAAATGTTGGTCATTTCGAATCAACTATTTTTAGCCAATCAGGCAGAAATTTGTTAAAAGTTTCGAGCTGACTTTTCGATATACTTTTATACCTTTACATAGCAAAAGAAGATTCACAGAATTGGTTTTGATTTTTATTTCAAAGCAGATGCTTCAGTAATTAATTATTTTTTATGTTCAACATTATTCGAATATTTGAGCCATTCTTGCTTAAATATGATTTATAGATACAAATTAAAATCCTTGGAAAAAAACATTCATTGGACCAAGATATGCATAAGGACCTTTTCTGTTATCCGATTCGAATGAATATTTCTAAACACTTGAATGATTCAGTACACATTTCTTTTAACCTAAATTTTCTATCTTTTGAATGCCAACTTTTATTAATATTCCTAGTTTTAAAATTCAAGGAGAATCCATTTGATAATCCGGCCAATAGCAAATTACAGATTTTCACTGTGCACCGAATTCCTTTTTCATTTTGTTATAAAATTCAACAAATCAAAACAAAGAATATAAAAACAAAATACGAAAGCAGGGCCCTGTTTCACCCAACACTTTTCACTTTGCTACTTTACAAACAAAATAATATACTGCAAACTAAAATTGCAAAGTGTTTCACAAAATTTGCAAAGTGACAATACTTTTCACTTTTCAATTTTTCAGACTTTATTTAAAAAGTGAAAAATAATAGTGTTTCTACAAAATCAGACATTTTTAAAATTGATGAATCAACATGTACTTCGGTTAATTCGTCAAAATTAAAAAAAAATTATTAATTACTCGTATTATTTACATCTTCATTTTAAAAATGGTCCATTTATTTTTTTATTTAAGTTTTAGACAACTTTTCAAAACAAACTCTTTCCTGAAAATACAAATTTCTCTTTGCATATTACTGAAAAGCTTTTCAAAATTCTACAATTTGCGTTTGGTGAAATTTAATTTGAAAAGTTGCAAAATAAAGTGTTTTGTTAAACAGGCTCCAGGGCTGCCTATTCCTCAAAACAAGTTTTCACCACATTGCACTACAGAACTATAAAATCAGATAAGTGAAAAGTTGAAAATGATAAGCGTAATTTGCGAAGTCCTTGTAATTTCTGTTCCACGTACGTTCTCTTGTAGAAAGAGCAAAGTAAAAATTGAAAAGTGTAATTTGCAATAAATAAGTTGTTTCGTTCCAGAAATCCACAAAAACCTTAAATTCTATTTTTGCAAAGTTTTGATAAGTTTATCAAAAGATTGGAAAGAAAAAGATCGCCCTGCATATTGCATATTGTTATTCCTACCCTGGTTGAAATCAAAAATTTAAGGTTAGAGTTAATCAATGAAAACAAAACTAACAGATTTGGATCCGAAGAAAATAGAACGTCTTCATTGGAACGATTTTGTTGTTGTGTATTAATTTAAAATTCAGCTGTTTATTGAAAAAAGTAAGAATTTAGAATTCAATTACTGTTTATATAGACAAAATTACAGAATATAATAAGGTATATGTTTTTTGGGCCTACGACGACGTTGACAGTTAGTTATTATTGGGAATTATTAGAATTATTGGGCTTTCTTTAAAACTTTCTGTTTAAATATTTTTGTTTTAAATGCAAACTTAAATATATATCAACACAGTTTAAATTAAAATGCACGAACTTGCTCATGCCTATAAAAAGTCTGTTTAAAAATATTGTTTTCAAAAATTGAAATGTCATTTGATTTCTTAAAAATGCCTTAATTTTAAAAATCTTTAGAGGTATTTTTTTTGTAATTATTTTTTTATATATACAAACATTTTTTAGTTTCAGTTTAAAATTATTTTAAGTATGCCGTTATTTAGAGCTTATTAATATACATATGTACATGCGTTTTACATTTAAATTTCGTAAAAGAAATGATGACCCTTTCTCGAGATATTGAATTTAAAAAAAAAAAATGTTTAATATTTTTTTAAAAATCAAAAATGAAAACAATGACATTTTTGATTACCAAATATTATTGAGAGATTGTGCAGAAACAAATTATTGAAATCGGATCATTAGTTCTTGAGAAAACTTAAAAAATAAATAACGGTTCTATCTATCTATCTGGAACAATACAAAAACATTTTTTTTTCTGTTGAAAGTAGACAAATTAAGAAAATAAGTTTTAGTGAAAATTTAAAAATTCTATCGGTTCGTTTTTGAGAAAGTTTGAATTTTTGATTTTTGACCAAAAATTTTTATGGGGACTACTGTTATTTTTAGTCTTTAAAAAACTGAAAAAGCGCATTAAGCGAACTCGCTTAAAACCTTAATTGTAGGGGCGAGAACAGACAGACAGAAGACGGACGGAATCGGGGGACCCACTTATTTCGACTTCTCTACTATAGCAATGTCATGTTTAATTAAAATCTCGAATATAATTCCTATATGTCGCAGGTAAAACATTGAATAGTTTTGAAGAATATTTTAAATACGAAGAAGTTAGTTAATATAGTGACCAAGAGTATGAAACTATGAATTAACTTCCACATCAGAAATGATTTTATTAACGAAAATTACCATGGAATTTATGTTTAAGTCCCTTGCAACAACTTTTGCGTACACTACATTAGGTTGGGAATGGAGCCCAATATCACGATGTTGCATCTATGCACGGAATACGAAAAGTAGTTCATCGAGTGTCGAATATTATCATTGATGAATTTCTCTCTAAAACCATTTGCTGGGCACAAAATTCTTCAGACATAGCCTCAAAATACGAATTAATTGCAAAGTTGTATTTTAAATTGGTAAAACACTTTTTAAATAAAGTCTGAAAAATTGAAAAGAAAAAAGTCTATTCACTTTGCGTATTTTGTGAAACAGTTTGAACTTTTACTGTGCACGATTTAACTTTTTTGCAAAGTTCAGAGTTTGGTGAGGCAGGGCACAGATCTAACTTTTTTGATTGCTTCAATTTTTGTGTTCATTTCTTCCATTATTTTAATATCGAATGCATTATTTGCGCAACCACTGAGCCTGTGTTCATCAACACTCTCATTCCTGACTCGTGATTCTCAATTTAGAACGACTAACCCAACCCTCCATAAAATTCAAAATTATTTCAAGAAGTCTACTATTAAAAATAGTGATACTAAATTCTTTAACATCATAAACATTATTATCCATTATTATCGTTTAATCTCAAATTTATACTAATAATAAAAAATTCTAAACAATTTGTTTCTACTTTTTTTATTTTATATAATTCATTAAGTAACAATATTTCAAAAGTTTATTTTTCTTAAGAAAATTAAAAAATTCAACAATAACAAAAAAAAAAACAGTGTTTAACTTTTCACATTATTCATAAATCATGCTTCAAGCAATTCAAATAAATTATTATAAATATTATATGTATTTAAGGAACTCTGAGTGCAAATGCGACTTAGTTCATATAAAATTAAATTTCAATAGAATTCCCAAAAAAAAAAAACAGTAAGTTTTGCCACTTTTGCACTCAGAGCCTCCAAATGTAATTCTCAATTCATAGTATCAAAAAAATAAAAATAAAATAAAAATGCAACTTCTATATTAATCCTCTTTGGAAAGCTTCTTCTAGCTGCGGTGGTAGAACTCGCCATTGTTTGCATCTCTGAAGCAACTGACGGGCATAGGGTTGTTTTCTCTGATACATTAATTTTCTTTCGGTGCTCAATTTACTCATGGTGTCAAAATTAACAGTGGCATATTCTAGAAGTTCATTAAGTTTCAGTCCCTTGGGAAGGCTTCGAGTGTCTCGTAAACTCTGAGCAATCTTTGTATCACGTTTAGCGTTTTTTTGAGTATCGCATAGAATTCTGTGCATTCTATTTAGACTATTTATTTGTCTTCTGCTACAATTATTATTTCCAAGAGTTGCATCAAGCCAACCTCTGTCTAATCCAGAATTCATATGCGAATTATCAATTGTGAAAACAGATCTTTCTATTTGGGAAAAAGGTGGATCCACAGTTAAGCTCATAAGCGCCGGTAAGGCCATCTCTGGGATTGTCGAAGTTGAAGGCCAAAAGTCCTGAGCAAAATCCGATGTTATAATTGATCTAGAGTCATTAATTCTATTAAATGGATTGTCGTTGTTGTTGTTAGTTCCTTGCAATCGGTTTTCTATAGCCCACATTTTCCGCAACTTCAATCTTTTTCTCTTACTTATACTATTTATATCACAGCTAGGGCCAAAAGTTTCTAAAATTCGTTCAAATGGCACCACTGATTGATCTCTAGTGCTTTGCACTGATCTCGAGCGTTTCCTTGATTTGGATTTCTTTTTTATAGGTTTTTTCGGTAATAGTATTTCAGAAATTGGTTCAATTGTTTCGTTATTTGAACAGGCTACAGAGATGCCTTCATTCAAATCTCCATCGGGAGTTTTCTTCCCATCTTTTTCATCGTTGTTTCGGTTATAATAATTAAAAGACATTGATTTTTCTCTAATGCAATGTTCAACTTGATTTGTTGAATTTATATTCGATTGATTCACTTTAGTCTTCGAAGTGGAAGTTGAAGTGATTTCTTTTTGTTGAATAACGGAAACAAAAGACGATGGAGTATGGCACTTCTTCATATATTGTCGAATTTTATTCGATATATCACACACTTGAGGCTTGAGGGATTTTTTTTCACGATTTAAGGATCCCTCCAAAGCTGTAACAAAGAAGATAACAAAAATGATTTACCGAGCAAAATTAGGACATCATTATGAATTAGAATCATAATGGTCTTAATTATGATGCTATATTGAATACTACGGACGAACATAAACAAAATAAATTATTCAAAAAATAAGAATACATTAAAATGTTATTTAATTTTAAGACACTATGAAACGTTTAAATAAAAAGAAGTTGCCTGATTTCAAATGTGTTAAACTCAGTTAGAGTGTAGATAATATATAAAAGGTAACTCAGCGGAGAAGGTAGTTAAGCAAAAGATCGAGAGGCACTTATCGCGGGTTTACTATGTAACATATTCGAATCATGGAATTAAATATAACTTATATGTGCTAGAAATCATGTTTACAAATATTTGCTCCCTTGAAATTGTTATGCAGCACAAAAGTTCCATTTTTACTTAATACTTTTAAATTGTTTTGGTAAGGCCAAAAGAATTTAGGACAATAAATGAAGCAAATATCAAAGGATCCCTAAAATCCGTTGTAAATACGACAAGAATCTGGATTCTATATTTAAACAACTTTCCAGTTCTCCAATTAGGGGTTTCATTTTGAATAGCTGTCATATGAGTATTCTATATATTGCCATTTTTCTCAATCTAATAAAAACATTTAATGGCACAGAAAACCTATTTATAACAAAAGAAGACCACGCTGATATTAAAATTTAAAGTCATCTTTAATTTTGAATTCATTGAAATTCCTTTCACTGTATTTATCATATTTGAGATTTTACCAAAGATGGTCCAAAACATAAAAATAAGCTCATTTCAAAAATAAATTGCTTAAAAATAGGATTATTTCAAAAATTATTTGTTTATGGAATAACAACGGTGAACAGTGGTGGGGCTAGTGGCGGCGTGGGTGGCAGCAACGGCTGTGGTATTGGTGGTGGAAGTGGTGGTGGTGATGATGGCGTTTCTTCTTTGGTATGTTTAACTTTTTTGCTCAACGTGGAATTTTCATCACTACTCTGGACAATTTGTTGGCCTGAAATTGAAATAAATTACATTTTATTTCGTAATACAGAGTCCTGTTAACCACACTGCTGATAAGTTGTTTTCTTAAGTTAATTTTTGAAAATTTTCGAGTTAAAAAAGCTCGTATGGTCGGTATTGATCAACAAAATTACGTTTTCTTTGAATTAATGCTAATCCTCTCGACGTAGCTGGTGGTGATGGTGGAGGTGGATCTGGTATTGGCACTGGAGGTGATGGCAAAGGTGGTGGCAGTGGTGGTAATGATGTTGATAATGATATTGATAGATTCTGAGCATCAACTGATTGTTTAGGCTTTTTTCTTAAAGTGTTATTCTGGTGTTTTTCCGAACTTATTTTCAAAGCTAAGAAAAAAAGAGATTAATTACATTCAATGTCTCTCAAAACATCAAAAAACACTCGAATTTTGTACTCTCTTTAAATTACGCAAAAGAATTTTTACATTAGTGAGGTCTTTGAAAGCTAAATTCTCTATTTGTTTAGAATCTTGTTGAATTTATTCCGAAAAATCTCATTCGATTCTTCAGTTGCTTGCCTCATAAACCTAGTTTTGTTTTTGTTTTTTTTTCCATATTGCGAACTTTGCATTAAAATTAAAGAGATTTCAAAACTCAATTGTGTTTTTAATAAAATTTTGAAAATGTACGTTTTTGTTGAATGATTGTTATTCCTTGATCTTGATCTCCAATAGAGTTTTCATTTGAATAAAATTCACTATCTATTGAAGTGACTGCTTGAATTGATAGTCCAGTAATCGAAACTGATTTACTTTTATTAAATTTTTCTTTCCATTTCCGAATGCGTTCTTTGATCTTCAATCTGATATTGGTGCAGTTTTTACTAGGACTTATCAAAACTAAAATAAAAAGATTAAAATTACATATCTTTATCGCTCAAAATCTCTTATAGCTTGAAGGCCACACTGGTGTTTTTCTCTCAACTTTATTTAATTTAAATTATTTTCTTCCTATTATACAAAAATGTTGACTTTATAGTTGCTTTGTCCAATCACTCGCCTTATGATTTCCATTGAAATCATATGCCACCACATGGAAACGCCAGTGTGGTCTTCTATCGCTTAAGCCAAAAATTACTTGGTATTTGATTATCCTCCTCATCTATCAATAAGATTTGTTTATTTGGTGAGTTACTACTAAAAGGATTTCCTCCATGATCCATGGTTTGTATAGATGACGCTAATGATGTTTCAAAATTATTTGTGTTTTCTTTATCCTTAGCAAAATTAGACTCCGTAAGAATTCGTGAATCCTCAATACTGCTACTGGCGCTTACTGGTTGTGTTGATGTTCCATGCTCTTCTTCAGACGCATCTGAATTGAGTGAAGGGCTGGTAGTGGATGATGATGGATTTTTACGAGTTATTCCTAATTTCAATAATTGTTTTCTTTTTTCTCTCCATTTTCGGAACTTTTCCAGAAATGAATTTTCCTGATTTGATTCCATGGTTGCTTCTATGATTCCGACCGCGACGCCGCAGTTTTCAGTTTCAGCAGCTTTTGGCGTTGTACTTACTAAAATAGAGATAAAATACCATATTATGCTATGTTTCCACGCACTTGCAAAACCATTATCAAAATTTTTAATCCGTAATACCTATACAAAAGTATTAAAATAAAAATTGATTTACAATAAAGCTGCAGTGAAATACAATACAATATAATATTCAAAATAAAAAGTATTTAATACAAGTCATTCATTACGCCTTAATAAAGATGAATATTTGTTTAAGTGGAAACATAGCATATTTGACGCTCAAAATATTGAGCATTTGATGTACATACATTGCACATTCTCCTGTTTGAATAAGAATATTTACTTACGAAAACGTAACGACACTTTGGAAACTTGCAAATCGAAAACTTTGAATATAATTTAAAAATGTTTATACCACGGAAAAAAATCACAACTATTTTCAATAGTAACACGCACGTAACGAAATAAGTTCTTTTGTTTACAGAAGATCAATTCCTTGACACAGTTTCATATTTTTGTATCCAAATGAATTTTAACGGTCCTATAAGAAATAGCGAATTTAACATTCACACACATTTTTGAGATAAATAGATTGAGACGCACCCAATTTTACCTGGAATGCCAGCTTGTTGATAAAAATGCCTTTTTGCTTTACTTTATTCTTGTCCCGAAAGTTCCATTCTAATCCAGAGCAGGCATACAGCCCTATTACGGTTGTCAATTATCAATACGCTAGTTGACATTTTTCAATGAAATTGATGAATTGGTATTATCGTTGTCAGCAATCAAAATTTTTGATAAACTGTGAACGCTCTTCAGAAATTAGATCTATTGTGAATGATTCAAATTGACAGTCTTGGTATTATGGTTGTCAAAATATTTGTTGATTATCAAATTTTCAGTCAATCACAAATACCTTGTTGACAAAATATTTTACGGATCGCGAAAGCCAAAAGCATGTCTACTATTGAACTATTTTTCGGTAAAAATGAAATTGAAGAAGAAAATACTTTGGAGCAAGCAAAGATTCGAAGAAAACTACGCGATGCTTCAAATCCGATGGATTTGGCTGAACATATGTGCATTGTGCATATGTAGATAAAAGATCTTTTTTAGTTACATTACAAAAGAAAACACTTAAAATTGAATAGCACCATTAATTTATTGCAAACTACTTACATTTTGAATCCAAATCAACCAAAATGAAATTCGTCACACGAAACAAAAGCTGTCCGTTGAAAAATTGTAAATGAAATTGAAACGTCAAAAGTAAATAGGCACTATTCACAAAATATTTTTGATCTTTGTTCACAATGGATCAAAAAATGATCAACTCGCGTTCATAATACCAATGTATCAATTAATTGACAAAATGTTTCAATTGTCAATTAATTGATCTTTGACAACCGTAATAAGGCTGATAGTTTTACCTTGAGGATGTTTAACTTTTCCTTAGTATTTTAATTAAGTTAGGCTGTGCCCTATTATGGCTATCAACTATCAATTATTTGATAACTGATAACTTCTATCAATTTATTGATAATTTGGTATTATGAGTATCAAATGATAATTTTTCAACCATTGTGAATACTAATCAATATACGATTGTGAATAGGTTTTGTTTGGTGTTTGACGTTTGTCATTTTTGTATTGAGTTCTTGTGTTTTGTTCTATAAATAATTTCGGAGGAATAATGTAAATTGTTTTCATTAAATAAATTTCTCTTTTTTCTTAATAATATTTTGTTTATTTAGGAGTAGAATAGTTAGCAACAGAAAACAAATAGAAAGGCTTGTGGAACTAATGGAGAAAAATCCTGAGGTTGCAAAAGGCATTTGTGCATAAATCTGTGAGCGCTCAGTTGATGGTAAATGCCTATTTATCAACGAAGAATTTGTGGCTGATAGAAAATTTGATGGATATCATAATTTTTGACAGCCGTAATACCAAGTTTAATTTGCTTATTTTAATTCATTAATTTATAATTTGTCCAGTGGGTTTGAAGCATCTCGTAATACTGTTAATTTAGCTTGCACGATAAACCTTCGTTCCTCAGTACAATTGCTTTCAAACAACAATATTCTAGTGAAGGCATTTCGTTCTTTAATTTGTATATTCAATAAAAACTGCAAACAAACTTTTATAAATCGTATTTAAATTACAATTCTTTACCATTTACGAATATTTGATACATTTGTCAACGAAGATTTTGTAGCTGATAGAATATTTAATGGGTATCAATATGTTTGATAGCCGTAATACCGAGTTTATCAATAAAGCTATTCACAATAGATCTTTTAATTCACTATTTATCAAAAATATTGATAATTGATCACCATAATACCGATTCATTAATTTTGTTGATAATTATCAACTATTATCAAATATCGTGTTGATATTTGATAACCATAATAGGGCTGCTAGATTGAAGTAGCTTCCTTCCGCGAATCTAAAAAATCTAATGGCGGGAGCTTGCTTCAGAATCGTTGGAACTGCGAAAGAACTTTGCTGAGGAAAGTCAGAAGTCACTTTCGATCAAACTTAAGATATACTTGAGCGCTTCTTTGTTCAGACGAAAGTACATTTTAAATCTAATTATAAACTAAAAGCACAGATAATAAGTTTATACAGATGTCTCACCCTTATGGCGAGAAATGATATATGAAACTGAAATCATCCAAAAAAAGAGCTTTTTCAAAAAGCTTTAACACATTTACTAAATGTATACACGAAATCTATGTTGCTCGTCTTATCTCCTATGAATGAAAACTAAGGCAAAGAAAAAACTGAATTCATTTTTGTATGTTCTTTTCGGGTTGGGGTCAAAATCCCGAAAATCAAAATCCCGAAAACCCAAAATCCCGAAAACCCACAATCCCGAAAACCCAAAATCCCGAAATCGAAATCCCGAAAAATTATATAAATTGAAAAATTTGCGTAAATTTTTCATTTTATATAATTTTTCGGGATTTCGATTTCGAAATGCTTTGCAAAAGCATAATAGCATCAAATCAAACTGTTTTTTATATAAGATCGGGAATTGCAAAGACAACCTACACATTTTTTTTTTTTTTGAAGGTCACCAATAAAAAAAAACCTTAGAAAAAAAAGTCCGTTAGATTCTCTTCTTATGTAAAGAAGAATATTTATATTATAAGTTTTTTTTTTAATTGTGCGATTATACTACTTTTGAAATGCAGAAAAAAAACTGGTTTTCATTTGTAAACATTACAAGAGAAAGTAACGGAACATATTTTTTCTCTCAATTTTCTTATGCTCGTATAAAGATGCTCTTAAAGAAAATGTAAAATGCAGTTTTGGATGGTGCTAAAAGGTATTTCATATAACACACAATTATATTAAATAAGACGATTTATCTCCTTGCTCTTAAACTATTTGAAATTTTGTTTTTCATAAGAATATTTTACTACTGAATTGTTATTATTGAGTTCTTTTTTCTTTCTAATTTTGAAATAAATATCAGAAATTTAAGAAAATTTCTGGATTTTCGCCATTCGGGATTTTGGGTTTTCGGGATTGTGGGTTTTCGGGATTGTGGGTTTTCGGGATTTTGGGTTTTCGGGTTTTCGGGATTTTGGGTTTTCGGGATTTTGGGTTTTCGGGATTTTGGGTTTTCGGGATTTTGATTTTCGGGATTATGTCCGTCTCCCGTTCTTTTCCTCTCATAATCCTAATGCACGGACACACATAATACACCATGATCATTCTTCACAAATGAAAACAAAACTTGTTTTTTTATTTTGGGTTTTTAGTGGTGTGGTTGGTGGTGATGCGTTGAAAACAGGGGCCCTACCCTGTAATGCGTTTCGAAAGCAAATATTTTCGAAAACGAATATTTTGTACTCTCTATTTCTAATGCGGATAAGAAATCTAGTACTTACGGAATGACAAATCCGCATTCGGATTTTTCGTACCTGGCAATGCGTTTCCGAATGTCATTAGCGTTCGAAAAC
The DNA here is from genome assembly GCA_951509635.1 of Eupeodes luniger. Classification (NCBI taxonomy): domain Eukaryota; kingdom Metazoa; phylum Arthropoda; class Insecta; order Diptera; family Syrphidae; genus Eupeodes; species Eupeodes luniger. The sequence goes on from OX608075.1 coordinate 109,992,413, forward strand.
GGAAATTTTCTTTCTACACCAAGAGAGGTAACGAATTGCAATTCGAAGGTCGTTTTTAAAGGACACAAAAGGAAAATTTTGTTGAGTTGTGTGAAATGGATAAAATAAAAGTAAGGAAATAATAATTTTATTCAAAATTTAAGCAAATAAATCCCATTACAGGGAATCATCAGCGAAAAATGTGCATACCAAACAAAAGCAATTTGAAATTGTGGTGGAATTCGTATGACTTGAAGGAAAAAAGTATACCTTAGCAAAAGACAAATTTCAACACAAAAAACGAAATGACTATGAAAAAAATCAGCTTAAACTTTCTAAGCTGAAATTAAAAAGAGAGATGTGGCAATTGCAAAGTAGTGAAGTGTAAAAAAAGTCATTAATATAATTTTCAAGTGATAATAATGACTGAATTTTAATTTTAATTTTTTCCTCGTCTTTGTGATTTGTTTTGATTTTTTTTGTATTTTTGCTTTGACAAATCTCATAAGAAATACTTCGAGACTCGGAAAATCTATTCGATAAATAGAAAAAGTACTAGATGATTGTTTTATTCGATTCGAACATTTTTCAGAGTACTAATTCATAAACGAATCGAATATCAGATTCGAATCAGATTGGCTTTCGAAACGCATTACAGAGTAGGGCCCCAGGTGCAGGAGAGTTGATCGCTTGTCGACGACGAGAAAAAAAATATTTACAGTTGTCTTTGGAAATAGAAACAAAGCAAGGACAAGGTTGTCTTTATAGCTCGAGCTCTTATAATCGGATATGTAAATGCTACTGCGTGCATTCATGTGGATTTTTTTTTATAAATTCATCTTTTTGTTAAATTTTCTAAAATCTCCACGAATACATTTTTCTGTTTTATATCTTTTTAAACGTAATGAAGTGTTGTTGACTGGTGTCAATTGGATGATGAGGTACCCATGTACAATGCACATATTGTATGTACCTCATTCTACATAATGAGTCAACAATTAAAATAATATTTTTTTTCTAGTTTGAAAAGAACTGATCTTATTTTTTTTTTTTTAAAGATAACTTCCTCAAAAATGGACAAGAACATTTTGTTCAGCAAAAGATAAGAGTAAAATAACAGTCGAGATATCGACTTCAAATGAATTTTGTTATACAGATAATAATGCAGAAAGATGCTGAAAGGGCTCTCAAGAAAATTGCGTGGGTGGTTTTTTTACCATAGCAGTTAAAACAAAAGGTGAACATTTTGGTTAACCCTAAATATCTCACGAACCAATAACGCTAGGGATTTGAATTAAATTTTATATTATATATTGTAACGTGATACCAAACAAGTATATTTTTGGAAAAAAAATCCAATTAACGGTTTTTTTATAAATCAAAAAAACTAAAAAAAAATTTGTCACCTCAAAAATTTTACAAATGAAAAATGGTTTTATCTCAAAAACAATTTTGTGCAACGAAGCATAACGGGGGAGAGTACGATAACTAGGCGACAAAGTTTAATGACGGATTTGTATAGAACAGTTTAAAACATGCATTTTTTACTATGGGAGGGGGGGTCTATCTCCCCCCGTATAGGCGATAGGGGCAATTTAAAAAAATATGTACGTTAAATGAAAAAAAAAAAATAATTAAAAAATAATGGTAATACTTACAACTATTAGTCAACACTTTTGTCTATTAACTTGTTTTTAACATGTTTATTTTTGATTTTCGATTTGTCTGTATTTTTATTTTCAAGACACGATTTCTTTGCTTTAGCTTCTCAATGCTTTTTATATAATATAATTGCCTTTTTAAATTAGCTTCGCAGTTTGTACAGGTGAATTCTATTTTTTCGTTTGATTTTTTTGCTGATAATCTCTTGGACGCACGACTCAACTCTTCAGCATCAATTTCATTATTACTCATATCAGCTTCATTTCGTTTTTCATAAGTTATTTTGGCTTTGCTCGGATCATAATTAACGGATTCACTATCTGAAATGCACATCTCCTCAGATCGCTTCAAATAGAGTGAGGGATATGCATTCTTTCTTAAATATTTTTTTCCGATTAATGCTTTCTCAAAATGTATGCTACATATATAGGGTCGTTTAAGGCTTTCTATGTGTTCTTGTGACTCTCCTACTAACGCTAACCATTGCGTATACTTTGTAGTATCTTTTTTTGGAAAATCAAATAATTTTATGTCTAAACGTTGAGTTTTTGCTGCTTCACAATGAATAATTGCACACTTTGTTCTTTTCCAAGATGCCATTTCTACGTTTTTTTGTTTAATAATAATATATTTTTTGTTTAATAATAATATATTTTGTATGCTAATTTTTGTTTTTAGTATAGATAAATAAGCAGTAGTAAGCAATAGAAAGAATTATACAATAATCAGTCAAAATATTAGATTTTGTAGATAAATTTACAAATAAATTATTTTTAATAAATTAAATAAGTATAAAGTTAAAAAGTAATCAGTAATATAAACTTCTACATAAATATATTAAATGTAATAAATTAAATTGGAAACAAAAATACCTACAGACATGGACATTAAAATAGACACAGAGACAGTTGCTAAGAGTAAAACCAAATTAAAACAACAACATGCATTAGAAGTTGTTTTAACCGTTATCAAAAAAAAAATTAGACTTCCTTATTCAAAATAACATGGGTTTTATTTTTTTCGCTTGTTGATTGTTTGGAGATGAACCGTTCCTTAGGGAAGATTGTGTTTTTGGTGGACATTAAAATAGAAACACATTGGAACACAGGACCTTAATATTTAACTAGTATCAAAAATATTAGTTTTTAATATTTTTTTTTACTTTTATAAAACAATAAGTTCACTTTAGGAAGTAAATTCAAACTATTTTAATAATATTATTATAAAGCATGGGTCGTGGTAAGCATTGTTCCCTAGAAGAGAAAGCTATCATTTTAGTTCTACGAAGTGAGGGAAAATCTTTGAGGAAAATAGCCAGAATAATGAGTAGATCTCTCAAGTTGATTGCAAAAGCAATTTGACCGCTGAGAGCCAAAAAACAGAGGGGAAAACCAAGGAAAACAACCCCAAGAGAAGATTGAAAGATAATTTGCGCCTCAAAAAAAGATCCTTACAAGTCCTCAAGGGAAATAAAATACAAACTAAAGCTTCGAATAACTTCCAGAACTGTTCGTAGAAGACTTGTTGAAGCTAACTGGCTCAGAAGGATCGCAACAATGGTGCCCTTTCTAAGGAAAACAAAATATAACAACGCGGTTTAAATTCGCCCACGATCATTTTGATTGGAGTGGGCCAGAAGGAGGCAAAAAGTGGAGGAATGTTTTGTGGATGGACGAAACAAAGATAAATTTGTTCGGAAGTGATGGCAGACAAACCGTTAGAAGGCTTTCTTTGAAAGAACTAAATCCCAAATACGTCCAGAAAACGGTCAAGAATGGTGGCGGCAGTATCATACTATGGGGTTAATTGTCTTGGTATGTCGTTGGACCAATACATTTGATTGAGGGTAAAATGGATCAAAATATGAAGGTGAACATCATGAAGGATACGATGCTGCCTTATGCGGACGAGAACCTGCATCTGAAATGTGTTCTACAGCTGGACAACGACCCTTAGCACACATCCAAATCTGCTCAAAAGTATTTTAAGGACCAAAAAATCAGCGTATTGGAATGCCATCCTAATTGCCTGACTTAAATCATCATAGAACATTTTGGGGGAGATTTAAAATGTGCGGTTGGGAAACATTTAACAAAAATTTAAACCGAACTGTGGAGGATGGTTCAACAGGAGTGGTACAATATTTCAATTGACAGATGCCGCCGATTATTTGACTCAATGTTCAACAGATGTCACACTGTAATTAAATCTAAGGGCCAGGCTACCAGATATTAAAATAATTTTTAAATCCAGAATAGCTTTGCATTTAATTTATTTTTTTTAAATTTTTGTATCTATTTTAATGTCCACGAAATTTGTTCCTTTTTTTACATTTATGAATTTAAAATATTTTAATTTATAATTTTACTACAAATAATGGGTAATTTTAGTTTGAAAGAAAAAAAAAATAAGAAAATGAAGACCAAACTTGAAAAAAAATCTTTTTAAGTCAATAAAAAATTGAATTTTTAAAACTCTGTTTGGTGTTTCTATTTTAATGTCCATATCTGTATATTAAAACGTGAAAATAAGGAAATTAATTATAAAGCAATTCAAAAAAGAAACTCAAATTATAAATATGTAGATATAGAATGTAAGCACAGATAATAAATAAATTTATTATCTGTGATGTACATAAGTATAAAAAATGTAATAAAAACAATTTAAGTAATAAAATAAAAAAGATGTTCAGCGCCCGCAATCTTACACCACTTGTTTTCTTCAGTAGTTTTTAAGTTAGGTATTAAGTTTTGAAAACAACTTTTGACTTTCTTAAGCACTCACTAATCACGATTAAAACATAAACAACAAATCACAGATATAATATTTAGCTAACTCTTGATCTTAAGAATTCACTTTCCAACTGAAATTCCGATCTGAAAAAAATCCTTGAATTCCTGAAAGAGGCGCGAAATGCAATCAAATCAAATGCCAAAGAAAAAATAGAAAACACAGAAAAACCAAGTCATCTGCACATTCATTTGCCCACACAATTCTCATATATCAATACACAAGCAACTTTTTCTATTCTCCTTACCCGACACCTAACAATCTAACATTCACAAAAAAATAAACAAAAAAAAAGATCCAACATTATCACCCCTTTCTTCTTTTACGCACCAAAACGCGCATAAAAAAACAAGATACATAAGACATAACCTACCCCAACTTCCATATACTTCCTTGTTTACATTTGTTTGCAATGTACCAAACTTTGTTTTTGTATTGATTGGCAAACAAAATGACAAAAGAGAAGAGAAAAGTGTCTAAAAAGAAAAAAAAATATGCAAGGCAAAAAGAGCTTTCTCAGCTTTATATTTAAAAGCTCCTTGTCTGTTAAGGGAAAAAAATGTTTCATTTTTTCCTGCAGGGATGAGACATCTGTATAAATTTATTATCTGTGCTTAAAAGGTTAAACCATTGTTCAAATAGTTATAACGTAATGGATTTGATTTAGATCGCATCCACTTTCTTTGAAGGAATCAGTCTTTCTTTCTATTACCCTCCTCTTCAGTGTTACTGCTGCTCCACGAGAAATATTTCTGTTGATTGTATTTTCAAAACATTTTACTTAAAACTCAAATCAAAAACAAACATTCGAACCCAATTTGGTTTCAATTGAATTTGAAAAACTTGTATGTCAAATGTCAGCTGTTTTCGTGGATCATAATTGTGAAATTTAAGAGCGAGGAAATGCTGGCGTTTTAGTTACGGCATATGACTAATGACACGCCAATAAAACGACACGACTCTAAAAACGACAATTGGCGTATAATGTAAAATGCAAAAATTGTAACACAAATTTATTAAAAAAAAAAAAAGGTGAAAAAAATATTCAAAGGCCCTTTCAAGCCTTTTACAACTAAGTTAATACGAAAGCTGGAGCTGTGAAAATCTAAGAATGATTGTTAAAAGGTCTATCTGTACACTGTTTGGTGTGGTTTTTGGTCAAGCGATGTGAGCTTTAGGCCCCCATTATGAATAGCGAATCGAACGTTCGACTAAAAGCGAATGTTTTAGCGAACTTGGGTAAGTGCCTGTCTATACGTGTTGTGCCCACAACGTTGTGCTCACAACACTATGTGTCTACATGTGTTGTGACTACTCATGACCCCTTTTCCATTTTGTGTTATGGAACGACAAACTTGAAACATTTGTGTTTGAAATTTTAAGCCGGTGATACTGCCGACCGACATGCATTACGGTTGCCACTTGAAAAAAAGTTTGTGTCTAAATTTGAAAATAAAAATGACCACTTGTAGGTAAAAACGACCAACATAATCACATTTTGTTTAACATATTTTCCCTATTACGCACATGACATTTATTTTTTAATTACGTATGTACAAATAAACTGACAAAATCCCTAACATACTTAATTCAATTAGATTAACCCAAATAAAGATGACGAAATATAAAAACAAAGCGTTTTAACATTAGATCACAGTATATAAGTTTTTACAATAATTTCGATTTCGAGAATTTTCTGGTTTGTGTAATGCGTAGATAATTCTCTCTGTTCCCTAAGTCCAATTCAGATATTTTTAATAAAGTTATTATTTACACAAGTAGTATGTTAAAACATGTTACACATGTGAGTATGTTAAAAGAACGTTTTCGTTACTCAAATTGTCGAACATCTTTTGTCGTTTCCAAAATATATGACCAAATGGAATAAAAAATGACCATTTGACCAAGTGAAAAAATAATGACCAAATTTGGTCACAGATGATCAACGTGGTAACCGTATTACAATATGTGCCAAGCCGAAGAGCAAAACTAGTATACCTTTCGCATCGACGAACAGAAAATAATGAGAAATTTGGAACGAAATGAAAAAGGAACTGTACTGCCCAAGCAGAAAATTCAATTTCTGTCATGAGCATCCCGTCCCTTTACTGAACTCCTCTTTTGCCCACAAACTCTCGTCACAACGTTGTGGGCACAACACGTATAGACAGGCACTAATATCGGTATTATCGTTAGCGAGCTCCCGCATTCGCTTCAAAATCAGTGCTGCCAAAAATAATTGCATTGAAATAACATATGTTAAATCGTTAAATGTCAAATAATGTCAATTGCTTTAATAATTGTGAAATTTGTTTTCTCATATTGTGATTTGCGTTCTTCAATAAATTGTCATTTGTTTATTAAAAATTAATTATAATGTTAAGCAACGTCGATTTGTTTTTTGAAGAAACTGATTCTGAAAGTACGAGGGAAGAAAATATTACGATGGGTAGAATTAGGAGAAACATTTGAGATAGATCCAATCCCTTAGAACTCCCAGATCATTTCTAAGTTTTCAAAAAATATCTATTTCTACAAAAAGATTAATGTTCTTTGTTTTGTTAGGTTTGTTTTATATTTTCGCCTGAATAAGGATGCATTTAACTATGTGCTCAACGAAATAAGTGATACATTCACATTAACCAAAACACGTTCCATTCCACCTCTTATCAAACTAGCTTGTACGCTGCGATTTCTTGGAAGTGGTAGCTACCAAAACTGTGTTGGTAATGATTTCGATCTCGGGCTATCCCAACCAACGGTGTCAATCGTTTTGAATGAAGTTCTTCAAGTGCTAGAAACCAAACTTTGTCCAGCTTGGATACAGATAGAAATGTCACAAAGGGAAAAACTACTTTTAAAGAAGGTGGTGGCGAAATGGAGAGAGGTCAATGTACTTGGGTGTGTAAACAAATTATTGCTCTGAAAATTAACTAATATCGAGATTCCTTTCCATCAGTTCCACAAGCTTTGCAAACTGATTTGTATTTGTTCTTGAAATAAACATTATTATTTTCGTTTTTTATAATAATTCACAAACTACCTTTTTGTTTTATCACACATTTTTAATTAAAACAAACAAAACAAATAATAACAAATTATCGATAGAAATTTGTCTAGACACGCCAATTTGTAATTCGCTAACGTTATCACTAAATATTTTGATTCGATAGGATTTGACAATTTGAGCGGTTAAATTAGCGAACTCTCACTATTTGTAATTTGTCGATAACTTAATTCGCTAAAGTTTTGACATTTAAAGCGAACTTAATTTGAGCGAATTGCTATTCTAAATACGAAATTAGCGAATTCGCAAAGTTTTAAGTTCGATTCGCTATTCATAATGGGGGCCTTATTTTTTAAAAGTAGGCTGGTACTGTGCTGTGGATTGCTCTAAAGAGCAATGATTAATGATTGATTTTTTTCTTAAGCAACGAAACAATCGCAATCTTGGAATAACATTTAACAGACCATGTTATTTCCCAAAACTATTGAGATCTTGTAGATTTAACACCTTTATGCGCGAAACAGATTAAAACAGCACCGTCAACAGCAAACAGGTCGCTGGTAGCATATATTTTCGAAACATATTGAAAACAGCATCGTCAAATTATAATCTACAGTGAGTAGTGTGGTGTCACTGCATATCGTAAGGAAAAAGCTGTCAGCAAGGCAACAGCAACTTTAGGATTTAGGTCAAAAGGCGCTGTTGGCGTTGCTGTTCTAATCTGTGCTGAATGATTGATCTTCATTGGTTCTAAAACAATGGCCGCCGCTGTTGCTAGTGCTGTCCTGTTTCAATATGTTTCGCGCTTTTTTGAGGTCACGTAAAAGATAAGGTCTATGACATACCCCACAATCGGTCCAAGACCTCAAAGATGAATTTCAAGAAGTCTTCTGGGAACATATAGAAATTTAATGAAAAGGATATGATGCTTCAGCCATATCCGTAACCGACATTTGACTCATATCGTTTTCCATTGCCAATGGCATACGAGTAGGTACCTACCTCTTTAAATGCGAAATAAATATTCTTTGATTTCTCTTAAAAAACACTCGTATTTTTTTGGTTATTGGAAAACCTTGTACCTTTCCACATTATGTAATAGTAATTAAAATTTTCAACAATAAATTATTCAAGGTTTTAACTTTAACCCTTTAAAGCCTATAGTCGTTTGTTGCACCAAAGACTTTTTCAACTAAATTTGACTCAGCTTACTCAAAGCGTTTAAAATTCAAAATTAGAGTTAAAAAACAAACAAAACAAAATGCCCATTAAAAATACCTAAAAGAAATTGGTAAATATAGAATACAAAATATATCATAAAAGAGACAGAAATCCTTATAGGACTCAGGACACCACTTGAAAATGGATTCTTTCAATTAACAAATTATTTAATTACAAACAAAAAGTCTTTTGATCTTTTATCTTGTTTTGTTTTTTTTTTTAAATTATTTAAAATTACCATAATGAATTCCTTTATAGAAATTAATTAAAATTAAAAACGTTAAACCACAATTTTGAACTTAATAATTTTCAATTAAATAAAACTGTAAGAAACCATTTCAGTAGTGTATGCGGGGGGTGTTTGTCTCTTTAAAGATAAAATAAAATAAAACAACAACATTTTTTTTATTTATATTTTAGGTAGAATTATTATCATTTTTTGTTTATTCATTTATTTATTTATTCATTTTCATTTAATGCGCTTTTTCAAAAACAAAAAACTATTTACACAAAAACATAAAATATGTATAATTTGTTTTCTTTGTTTTCTTTTTTTTTTTAATATTTAATTTAAATACAATCGCTACTTAGTATAAATGTTTTATTTTCTTTTTTGTTTTTCTTTTGTTCTGTATCCCTTTTCTTATGATTGCAATACAAGTTTCTTTTACACAAAATCTTCATTTTCTTTCTTCAATACTTGTATATGCAGTTACAGAAATGATTTCATTACAGTTTATGCCTTAAATAATAATATTTAATAATTATGAAAAATAAAAATTATTAAGTTTTATGGAACAAAAATGATGAACTATTTACAGGTTTGTTGTTTTTAATCTATGTTTTCTTATTTTTTTTTGAGGAACATTATGGTATAATAAATAATTTCAAAGGAAAAAACAATAAACAATTGATCTAATTTGTATGTAAGTTAAATATTTCGAATGAGATTTGAGTTTTTTCTTTCTTCGGGATTTTTATAAAATACACAAGTTTTTCTTAGAAATAAAATAAAATTGTTTTCTTTGTATACATGTATAAAAAAATTAAATTTTTCTCATCCCTTTTTCGCACTTCTGTCCTTTTTTTTTTGTTTTTTAACTTAAAAATAAAATGCTTATTTATGTTGCTCTTTTCTTGTCTAAAACAACTAAATATTTATAGATATTTAAAGAGAGAGAGAGAGAGAAAGGGGATAAAGAAGAAGAAGGATTTTACTTAGTTTGTTATAATATTAAATTAATACTAATTATTACTAGCTGAATCATGCTCCATGAATTGTACACCCTCTTCACATTCTTCCACTTTATTATCATCCACTAAAGTTGTTATTTTATGGTTTTATTGTTTTTAGTTTGTTTGTTTGTTTAATTCAGCAAATTAAAGAGTCGATGATAAGAGGAAATTTGTTTATTTTGTATAAATGTTAAGCTTATTTTAATAAACTCATTACATGCGAATAATTTATAAGAATTAAGAAGAAAAAAAAAACATTAAGAAAAACATTCTCAACAAAATTTAGAAGAAATTAACAAAATGATAAGATTTTTGTTTAAATGGAAAATAATAACAAAACAGAAAAAAAAAAAACAATGAGAAACAAATAATGTTCTACAATAATGTAATAAAATTTAAATTATTTATAACAACAAATTTGTTCGTTGTTTTTTAGCACTTTCAAGCATACCAATGGATTGTTCAAGCAAACTGAGTCTAACTTGAATTTTTTGAAAATTAACCATGACACGTCGATAAGCCACTGCGAGAAGAGAGGAGGTTTCAGAATGTAAAAAAATAGAGATTCTTTATTGAAAACAAAAATATATGAAATTATTGGCTTAATTATAAAGAGAAATACAAAACAGACATTTTCACAAAGACACTTTTCGGGGGGACATAAGACCAATAGGCAAAAAGACACTAGACAGAACATTGAATTTCAATTTTCAATTACAAAATAATCATATTATCTTCACCATAGAATCTTCGTCGTGACCAGAATTCTTCTGCATTTAATTTTCTATCAAAATTCAAATCACAGCAAATTCATTGGTTTAGGTTTGATGAAAATTTTGATTAAAAATCTTATAAAATTTACATAAAATGTATAAAAACTCAAAATAGCATTTTTTGACAATTGAAATATAATTGGCACCTTTTCTTTTCTCTTGTTTTGTTTTTTTAATTAGTTTTTGAATGGAAAACAATGAAAGTTTGTGTCTTAAGAAAATTTACCAACATATTTAATTTGTTGTTCTATTTATGTTTTAAATTCTGTTACCAGAGTTGAAGTGTAAGTAAATCATTTTTTATTTAAAAACGATCTCAATAGTTTGAAGTCTTCCGCTATTCGAGGGGAATGAAATAAGAAAAAAAAAAAAACAACTTGTTAGCAAACTCTTTGTGATAGTTGTAGCCTCAATAAACATATGTATCTAGGGACGTTTAACTAAGTTAACGGGACGTTTGGACACAATTGTTAATACTTTAATTTTAACTATGTAACGAAACACACAGTACACCTAATCTAATAGAACGTGACCTGTGACAGAAATATACACTTTAGCTTAGTAATACGTACACTATCAATTCCTGACTGCCTTTTATTTTCAATCACTTACAATTTGACATTTAAGAAATATACGCAAAACAAAGAAGAAACGTTTGAAGAAAACCAAATTTAATTCTTAAAACGAAGAAGTTCCTATTTCAGATTAATAAACAAAAATTCATAGGTTAATAAATGTCGAAAATATCCCATGGAATTTATTGATATCAGGGAATTGAGTTTCTAGGTTTTGTTTCCAATATGCTTAACTTGAGTTTTTAGAAAATACAATTAAGTCCTATTCTGATCTTATATTTGTTTAAAAATTTAAATTGACGCGAATTGGAGTCTCTAATTTGTGTCGTTATTTTGGTTCTAAACTCTAAAGTGGAATCAAGGGATTTTTACTGACTATGGTGATAGTTGATATCCTGAATTTTATATATTGGAAACAATCCTAGGGAAATGTTATTCGAGACAGGTATCTACGACCCAAGAAAAGTTAAATCTATACCCATAAAGCAAGACAGGATAAGCACGTCTTAGAAGGCAAATAATCTGGGTGACTATAACCAGGAACTGAACGGGCTGTAGAGAGACACTGACGAACGCTCCGGCACTGAATCTTCAAAAACAATCCCGAAGGTCGGCTTAGGCTGTCCAATTCTGGCACTAACAATTTTTGTAATCTAGACTTTTCTTTTCCATTTTTTGGCATAAGTACCACATTCCGCCAAGAAGTGATTCTTCAACCACTTTTGGGAACGTCTGGCGGGAGGGGAAAGTTGAAATAGAGACGCCTGGCACTTATATTTCTGTAATCTGGAGATTTTTTTTATATCTTGGCGGTTAAACAATTTTCCGCAGTTGCGAAAAATACCTATTTTCAACAACTCACCCCAACAGTCTGAGAAAAAAAAAACTGCCTTATTCCATATCAAGTCGATAATTCCTTCAACAGAACATTCACCAATTGTGGTTACATAAAAAATTCCCAAAATGCGCATGAAGTTTAACCGAAAACCCAAAACACTCTCCCTGTTAGAAATGGAAACACATCGACTGCTTATTTCAATATAGAAGAAAATTCACGAAAATTCGAAGTAACTCGGTTCAGGTTAAAACACTAATTTTATTCATCTGCTTTGTTGATTTGTCCAAAGAATTTCTGAGCAACTTTAAGCAGTCTAGGCTTTACACATCCTCAGAATCAGATTTGAAATATGGTTCCTTTTTTTATTGCTATCAAGAACAAAACTTATTGAAGGAAGTAAGTTGCCAGTTATGGTTTACCATTAGTTTCCTTCATTGAAATTCTTGTTTTGAGATAAAAAGCAATTAAGAATTAAAAACTTAAACTTGTTGTTTGATATAAAAATAAAGCCAGTTTAGCTTTTAACATAAAAAGCTTGATTTTAATCAGGAACATTGTTTTCAATTATAAAAATTTGCAATATTAAAAATTTTAGTTAAAATGATTAAACCAATAATAGCTCTAACAGACCCCAAGTTCGAAAAATGGTTTCAAAAATGAAACTCCCAATTATTTAGATTTTCCTAATTTTGCTCCCAAAAATGGAGTGAAAAAAAGAAATTTAAATCGAAATTGAAAAATATGTAAATTTTATTTCTTCTCAATTCAATCTCAAATAAAATTTAAAAAAAAATAATAACTTTCTGTATGGAAATTGTCTTCTTTTATATTTTAACAATAATACTCATTGTTTATTGCTTGTGGATTGAGTACAACTTTTCTACTGGTTGATTTAATTCTCTTTGGATTACTTCTCCTCTTCCGTTTATTCGAATTTTCTTGTTTTCTTTCTCCTTCGTCATCATAATTCTCCATTAATTTATTAAATTCATTTAAATTAAAATCTTCCATCGAATTTAATGTCGCCTTCGTCGTCGTCGTTGTCGGCATTGTCGTCACTTCGTATTTGGAAATATAATTTTTAAAAACTTCACCAATCCCAGTAATTTGAATCATAGAGATAAAAGCAATTACAGCCAATGTAAATCGAGCAAAATAAAAACCATCATTTTTAATCCATTTCGATAGAATAGGCAAATTTCTTGATAAAAATTGTTCATTTCCAACCAAAATATATTGTCCAGCAAATAAACAAATGAAATCCAAAAACCACATCATTGGAATCCATACATGTCGAACTAAGAAATCTGTCCCAAAGAGTGATAGACTCAAATCAATGAAGAATGAAAATAATCTTGTTGGTTCTTTGAGACTTTGTGGCCACCAAACTGTTCGTAATTTTGAAAACATGCATAGCATTGAAAAGACAAATACCTTGGAGGCATTATTCGGTTTTAGTGCAGCGAGATTTGTTTCTTTTAGATCAATTATACTGATGCAGTTAAGATGCATAAACATTCCCGTTGAAATTATAACTAGGGTATTGAAGAAATTTCCAAAAGTAGTCATTTTTTGTAGTGGTATAAGAAAAGAAAATTTTAAATTTTTGCCGAAAATGTATTTAAAAAATAAATAATGATTAAGAATCGATCGACTGCTTAGACTGAAATAATTTTGAATTTATTTTTGATTCCATCTACAGTGAGTTTTTTTACAGTGGAAGAACTGGAAAAGAGAAATAAAGGGAAACGGATAATTGTGTATAATACATTATCAGGAACTGTACGGTTGATCATGACTTCGTCGTTGGTTATCTGAGAATCTGCATATTCGCAGACCAATTGATATTTCGAAACCTTTCCGTCAAATTACTACAAAAAATTGTATCAGAAGCGATAAACAAAAGGTTACTTTTAGTACATGAAAGCACTTAGATATGTCTAGGTCATATACACATAGTCCAAAAAGTCCCCGTACAGCAGCTTTCTTTTTTTTGATTCGAGATAAAATATTTACTATAACAATATATTAAAAACAGGTTTTTGAAAATCACGATCACAATTTTTTTTTTTTTATTTGGTAAAAAGGTGAAGGTGGAAACTAACTTTTTTTCAATGTTACCACTTTGATTTTTACATTTATTCCTAGTACTTTTTGGACTAAGTGTATTATTAACAATATATCATGATAGTTTCCAGCGGTACTTAATAAATTACTATATTTTTTTTTTCGATTTCTATTTGAAAAGGTTTTGTGACTTACAACTCTCAACCATTCCTTTATGCAAGTAATGAAAGGGATGGAGGGGTCCTACAGTTTTTACACCGAACTTTTCATGACAAGAATTACTTCAAAAGAATTTGTCAATTTCTCGCAAGAGGCAGTACCCGTTTAAAAACATTTAAGTGGCACAGGCAGGGGTAGAAACCTACGCACTAACCATCACGTCCCGGTTACTAATAATTTGAAAAGGTTGCTTACGATGTAATTAGTGTGTATTTTAGCTGTTGTGGGGGCCAATTATAGCTACCATTGGTTTTCATCATTGAAAATTTTGTTTCGAGATTTAGGAAGCGCTTAAGAGAGTCAAATGTGTTGTGTTTGGTGTCAATTATCGAACTATACAGGCCTTTCACGAAATCCATCGTTATCGGAAACTTTTACGAATCCCGAAAAACCGTATCACGAAATCCGTTCATTACACAAAGTAGGAACGTATTTGGTAATAGTTTTTTTCGGGATTCGTAAACATTTCAGATTACGATTCAATTCGAGATAGGGCTGATAAACATAAATGCTTGATTTCAATCAGGACATTGTTTATCAAATTACACTGGTCAATACTGTTTTTGTCACACGAACTTTGTGATGATTTTTATTTATGTCGATGTACCCTCATTCAAAAATAAATCATTATTTTGTATCAGTCACATCCAGTTTTTTTGTGACAGCTACATATTCATTTCTGACCTCATTTACGTGTTTTTATTTGTGCTTGGTTACACTAGCGCAAAAAAGAATGGCTGAGTTCCAAAATGTAAAATAAAAGTTTTGATGCGGCAGTAAAACCCTATTCATACGCATCAGCTACACAAACCTGCTACTTTGAACTTGCCAAAAAAACAGGCTGAGCTTTTGGGGTCTAGATTAAACGACTGGAATTTAATTTCTCCTGGTACGAAAATTTCTTATTTCCGACATCGTGACGAAGAAATGAAACCTTACTTTTCTTAATCAGATGATTTAGTCTATTGTAATAACATTCCTGTGGTGATGAATTTTTTAAATTTTGAATACGATCCAAGTCACTGGCGATTGTTCATTGACTCTTCAAAAGCTAGCTTGAAAGCAGTGTTGCTCCACAATGGAAACAAATTTCCTTCAGTGCCGGTTGGCCATGGTTCTAACATGAAAGAGACTTATGAAAACATGAAGTTCCTTCTTGAAAAAATTAAATACAGTGACCATGTTTGGAAAATTTGTGGAGATTTTAAAGTCATTGCTCTTTTGCTTGGGCTACAGCTTGGTTACAAAAAACATTGCTGTTTCATTTGCGAATGGGACAGCAGAGACAGAGAAAGTCACAAAGAAAGTATGGCCCAAGCGTTAATCACTTCAGCAGAAAAATGTTAAAAATGATTCTTTAGTGAACCCTGACGACATACTTTTACCACCATTGCATATTAAGCTTGGCCTGATGAAAAATTTTGTAAAAGCTATGCCTACAGATGGCAGTGGATTCTTATACCTGAAAGAGAAATTCCCTAAACTCAGCGAGGCAAAAATTAAAGAGGGAATATTTGTTGGTCCACAAATACGGGAACTAATGAAGGATACAAACTTTGAAGGAGAGCTGAATGATCAGGAAAAAGTCGCCTGGAAATGTTTTATGAATGTTATCCGAAATTTTCTAGGAAACCATAAAGCGGAAAATTACAAAGACTTAATCAGTGAGCTTTTAATTTCATACAAAGCTTTGGGATGTAATATGTTTTTAAAAATACATATGCTGTACTCTCATCTGGATGTTTTTCCCGAAAATTTTGGTGCTGTGAGCGATGAACAAGGCGAGAGGTTTCATCAGGACATTTCCTTCATAGAAAAGCGATATCAAGGGAAATGCAGTCCAGGAATGCTACCAGATTACTGCTGGGGAATTAAAAGGGACCTACCAGAAGGCAAACAGTCACGCAAGTCATAAATATTTATTTTACATTAAGAAATATTTTTTTATATGTTACTGATTTTTGAACTTTTCATAAAAATATATGTAAATCTTGATGTAAGTAACGTGATGTGTCAATTTTTTTTTTGTTGATACATTATTATTGTTTGGTGGCCATAGTACATTCAAAATCTGGTATAAGTTTTCGTGTGACAAAAAAAAGTTTGAATTTTGTTGACCAGTGTTATAGGCATTTTTAATGATCACTATAACCGATGAAAACCAACTTGGTTCCTAACCCAGTTTCATAGTATGTATGTGATGTAATTGTTTTGTACTTGGTTTGAGTAATATGCGATCGTTTCTTAATTTCATTTAAAATACACATTTTCATGTGTTTTTCTGTTTTCTTTTTTAGCTTTTTATGTTGCATATTTTGCTTATTTTAAATATTCTATTCTTGTCATTTTGATTTCATTTGAATTCAACCTTTCGATCAATCGATACCATAATATCGTGATCGAAATCTTAGTTCTGATTAAGTTAACTCTTGTTATCGGGATTCAAAATATTAACGTTTGAAACGGGGACCTAGTTTTTAAGTGTGAGGTTAATGTTAGACCAGGGGTAGGCTCGAATTTGGAGAGTTGATAGTCATTTGCTTAAAAGTCGTTTTGATTTTGGCTCTCTAGCTTTCTCTAAAAAATAAATGCTGAGACAGTTATCGTGAAAACTACGATCGATCGTTTTCATTTTACACGATATGGGCTCTGACATAACTCATCAAAATTTGTGACTTTATGAGAAAACTTTTTAAAAACCTTTCCGCATGTATACTTAACCATAAACCTATCCCCCAGAAATGCATTCATTGTCATGACTGACTAAAAAAAAACATATTAAAAGTAATTACACTTTTAACGTTTAAACTCTCTTGAACTAAAATTGCTAATCCTGCAATAGAATTGAATATAAAGCACAGGGGCGACTTTCTGCGAACGCACAATTTGTTGGTTTTTGAAAAAAGGAAGATATTTTTGCATTTTATAGAATCTATCTGTTTGGAGTTGTATAAATGAATTTCAAGTTCTGTTAAAAAATTACCTTGAACACACAACACAATAGAATTAGAGTTCAGAGTATTAAATTGTTCATATCATAATATTTATAAATTATTTTCTCTTATTCAACTTAAAAAAATTTAAAAAGAATTGTTTGAGTCTCCAATTAAGTCTCCAAACAATATTAAGAAATGTACCCACCTACCTAATTGATAAGTGTATATTTTCTATGTGAAGTGAATAGTTTTTCTATGTGAAGTGAATAGTTTTTAGACACAATAAAAGTAAGTAAAAATTAATCCTATGTGAATTATGAATTAAATGTGTATGTAAAATGAAAACATGATACTCATTAGAAAATTCCTATGATCAATTCAAATGTCAAATTTTTAAATTTCGTTGAAGAATATGAAGGTTGGGCGTATCGGCGCGCGGCGGGGCATAAAATAAACCTTAAAAGTTAATCTCTGATTTTCTTCTCTTGATTTTGTTTGTTTTGTTTCATCTTCACTATTTTTCATTTGAAAAAAAAAATTATAAAATTCTTGGGCTTTAACTAAAAACTAATTGCAACTAAATTATAATTTAAATCTAAAATAAAACTAAACTACAAATCTATCTATGGAAATATTATGAAATAATATTAAAAAAAAAAAATAATATGATGCAAACTTAAATAAATACAGAAAAAAATAAAAATAATGAATTAATTAATAAAATAATAATTAAAGAAAAAATAAAACACTCAATACGCATTTTTATAAGACGTACCGCCTTTGGATGACTGACTGGATTGTACTGTTGCTGATCTTTGTCCATTACTTGTTGAAACAGCAGATGAAGTTGTTGCATTTTTGGCTGCTGTCTTTCTTTTAGCCAATGGCATATCGTCATCTGAATCGCTTAATGTAAGATCCACCTTTATTAAAAGTTTAAAAATTAGTTAAATAAAAATACAAATACTTGTACTACGAGAGAAAATAATAAGGTAAGAAGTTAGGTAACTTACAGTTTCACTGTTTGTAGTTGATGTTGGTTCATTGGAAATCACTGGTGGTGGAGGCACCTTTGTTAATGGCTTGACGTCATCTGTAATTAATTCTGTAAAAAAGGAAATAATAAGAATTTTAACATTTTTTGAAACAAATTTAAAAGAAACAAAGACAGGTTTCTCTAAGGTTGAGGAAGTATATTCGGTTTAGGTTTTATAAAGGGCATTAATAGTCTAGCTTTAGGTTATTCATGATTTACAAAAACACCATTCCAAAAACAGGACTAGTACCCAGATTTGTATGGCAAAATCAAAACAAAAGGTGTAAACTAATGTTCTACAGCGATCACGACTCATACTCATATACAGGGTAGCCGTTGGGAAATGTGTTTTCAAACGTGAATGATGAAAAAAAAATAATGAGAGATGTTGTTTAATTTTTTAAATTATTGTAATGAAGAGAAACGCGTGGGTGGGTAAAAAATAGTTTGTCATCATGTGCCTATAATTTTTTATTGTTCATATTTTTAAGAGTATAATTTTATATCCATTTTTAAAATTTAGTGAACTATAGATTTTGTTTGCCCCAAAGTGCATGTTCTGTTCCCTATTGAAGTTCGTGGTTTTTCACGCAAGCTTCGTTGCATGTGCTTTTTGTTTTCGGAATCTTTGATGTTACAATTCGCCATGGATTTGGAGTATATAGCTAAAGTAGTTGTTCGAAACCTTTGCACCCATGAACTCTTAACCAAAACTTCACACTAGCAAATGCAATGAAACCATTTATTGTTTTAGATATTGACGTTCTAAAAAATAAATTTCACAAAGGACTTTTGACTTGACTTGAATGTTTAAGGGTTTTAAAAGTCAATTGAAAAGTGGACAACTGAAGTGAATGTTTCTGGTTTTCAAATCCGTGATCAATGAGGATTAAAATTGGTTTGTGGAAAAAGAAATGAGAAATCAGACAATTTAGTTCAGTGTCACGTTGGTGTCCAAAAATCAAATCTATCCTAACTGGTCAATGAATGCTGAATAGAGAATCCTATGATAAGAAAGCAGTGATATCTGTAGTTATTGCAATGAATATAGGGAGACACTATACTACATATTAAGTAAATGTGATGCCAACATTCACCAGGGACATAGATATCTGCGACATCACCTAATAAAGGGTGATTTTTTAGCTATTATCTTTTTGGCAACACTGGTTTAAACAGCTGACGTGTGATGCCTTTCAAAATACAGCTGGTGCTAGAATTGAAGCCGAACAACCTACTGCAACGTAAAATTTTTGGTGAATGAGCTCTTGGAAAGTTGGCCGAAGATCCACTTTTTTACCGAAAAATTGTGTTCAGCGACAAAGCTCATTTTTGTCTCAACGGTTACGTAAATAAGCAGAATTGTCGATTTTGGAGTGAATATCAGCCAAAAGCATAGGAAGAGCTACCAATGGCATCATTGGACCGTACTTCTTCAAAGATGATGCGTACGTAACTGATGATATCCAACTTTTTTTGCCCAAAATGCAAGAGCATGAATTGCTTGACATGTGGTTTCAACAAGACGATGCCACATTACACACAGCACGCGCAACAATGGACTTATTGAGAGGCGAGTTCGGTGAACATTTTATTTCACGTTCGGGACCGGTCAATTGGCCACCTAGATCGTGCGATTTAACGCCTTTAGACTATTTTTTGTAAGGCTATGTTAAATCTCATGTCTATACAGACAAGCTCGCTTCAATTGACGCATTGGAAGACAACATCGAACCATTTATTCGTGAGATACCGACCGAAATGTTGGAAAGAGTATGCCAAAATTGGACTAAGCGGATGGACCATTTGAGGCGCAGTCAAGGTCAACATTTGCATAAAATAATCTTCAAACATCTTTCTGAATTGTACGTGTTTTTGTTTGAAAAACTTTCCTATAGCTTTTAAAAAATCACCCTTTAGAAGAAAAGAATTTATCCTCTCTGAAAAAACACTTCAAATCCTTGTTTCTAAAAGGAATTAGTTCATCAGTACCCCAATTTCCATTCGGATAGCGGAGCATGTACTGGAAGTAGTTCAATCATTAACCAAACTTATAATGTCAGTCGAAGCTCCCCATAACAACGTAAAAGAATAAAAGCACTCTTAATCAAGAAACCTTATCATAACAAAGCTGCTGCTGTACTGCACCGAAGACTTGGGTAAAAGAGAACACTAAAAGGCATTCTTAGACGCATTGTCTTTGGTCCCGTGTGTCGAAAAGAATGATTCCCGATTTCCTAAAGCTCGCACTGTGTTTAAACTTTAAACATGTTAAGAGTATTAATAACCATTTGAGTGTCCGTTAATTATAAAAAAAGAAGATATTGTGACAAAAATTAATCATGCGAAAACATAAGCGACTAGAAATCAGCTCGGAAAATCATCGGAAAAGCATTCTGTAGACGGCAAAGTGGCTTAAGCCGCATGTTGGAGAGATGACTTGATCTTAACCCAAAAAATACGAGAAACTATGCTGTCAAATATTTGGAAATTTTGGAAGTATAATTTATGACTCCTTTGGTATTTGATAACTGATAAAAGCGAGTTGAAAAGGAATCGAATTAAAAACGATTTGCTTCGTATTCTCTCCCAACCAGTCCATTGATAACATGAGGTTGGCAAGAAAGCCCGAAGCCTAAGAGATGACATCGCTCATCCGCTTGCATTCGGAGTCGCTGGATAGACTTCGGATTTCAGGATGACCATTCGAAGCTTAAACAAGAAACTATCAGGAACACTTAAGTATATTGATTCATGTATCTGTAAATTAAACACTGCCGACTGATACATCTTTTTTAAAGGAGACTAGAAAAAAACACGACAATGAAACCAAAGGGTCTTTTTCGCGAGCATTTATTTCCATATAAAGAACAATTTTATGTATAAAATTAACTTAATACACTTTTTCAAAGTTGCTACTTGCTTCTTACGTACATGATACCTGATATGTTACAAAAATAGGGAGCAATAAAAAGAACACAGAAGATGCAATTTAATACATAATATAAAACCGGATCGAACCCCTATCAAAAGTTTTTCATTTTTAATTCGAGGGTGCATTATTTTTTTCTAAAATTATATAATTCACATTTACTTTGTGCAAATTTATCTATAAGGAATGCTAACGGGAATTCAATCGTCCTTCCTTGTCCTGGGGAGCATAATGTCCAATGAACGTCTAGTGAGGGCATTGATGCTGACACCCATTATAATAAAGCCCCCGGTCGACAATGATTAATTTCAGTCGGTCGGAATTTTTGGAAAACCCCCTTACTTTATAGGGGGTTATAATTAATCAATTTAAAAGATAGGATTATTTGCATTCTATAAAAATAATGTGCAAAATTTAGAGTTCAAAGATCGTTTAAGGTAGAAATAGGGACTTAAAAGAAGATTTGACTTTTTATTATTTGAGAACGATCTTTTAGCTAAAAGTTAAAACTAAAGCAAGAAGCCATAATTTTTATTTATTCTGCAATTCTTTTATGATCAAGAAGAATAAAAATATGCAAGTCGAATAATGAGTCACATATTTGTTGTTGGTTAGCAGAAATTTGTTTCAGATTGAAGTCAAAAAACAACTATTTTTATTTCCAATCAACTTGAAACTTTTTCAAACGAAGAATTACTCTAACCACTGTTTGGACTAAGAAAGCAATTGAGTAGTACAGCTTTTAAAGTGTCGCTCTCAAAGACCCTCATTATCCTCGTCGCGTGTGAAAGCACCTTTTGTCGTTTCGAGAGAAGAGTGGAAAAGAATATGGAACGGCGAGTTGTACGGGCTGTAAAACGACGTAGACTTAGAAAGAAGAATAAATGTCCAACTACTAAGATGTCTGAGTCACGTAGAAATCATAGAAACAAATTTTCCATTGTTAGGAGCCAGGTTTCCACGGGGGAATGCTCTGGAGTATTGGAAGAGGCTACAGCACGCTTGTGGTTGCACGGCTCAGCTCGTCGCGTGGGGTGGTTCTTGCCACCTCCCAGTACACCTCCTGCTCGACTAAACATTATTTATACTCGTGCCTAAGGTAACTAAAAGATGTAACTGACACAAACCTGAGAACTTTGACGATATCCAAGAGAAACTAGTAATCGGTGCTTCGAATTAAGTTAAAAAAAACATCAAAGAAAAATAATATGACTAACCTAAGAAAATAATAAAAAAAAAACCTTCACCAAAAAAAAAATAATTACAATAAAAAAATTAATAAAAAGAAATTATAATAAAAAAATTTAAGTAAAAAAATAGTAGAGGAAGGCTGCAGATCAGGTGGCGCATACAAGTGAAAAGTAACCTCACCCAACTTAGAGAATCTAGTTAGGAACTGGCATAGATGGAGAAATTTGTTGGGTGAGGCCTAGTAGCACAACCTCAAGCAAATAAGTAAAAACTTAAGTGAAGCTCAATGAGGGAAATTCATCTTTGATAACATTTCTGGGAATTCATGATTTTTTTTTTTAAATAAAACTTACCAATATCATCTGAGATAAGTTCAACTTTCTCAACAGGTTTAGATGGAGTATCAATTAATTGTGTTTCATTTCTTAAATTATGTGTGCTCCATGATCCATCTTTGTGTAGTTGAATTTCTGTATCTTCTGATCCCAATAATGATGAGGCAAGAACTTCTTGGAAGTATCTAAATTAAAAGACACAAACAAAAACAGAATTTAGATGATTGAGATTATATAAGAATAAAAATAAAATGTCCTTACCCATCAATAACTAAATGATCATAAATGGCAGGTTTGTCACAAACCGGACAATTCCACGTTGGTTTACGTTCATTCATTTGTAAATACAAATTAGCATCGAAACATTGTAAATGAGAACAAGTTGATGCCCGACATGGTATGGACATTTTCATTTTGCCCAGTGGGCAATTTAATGAAACTTTAAGCATTGTTGTGGCAATTTCACAGTCAGCATCTTCTGTTAGCTTCTCTTTGACTGCAAATTAAATTTTTGATTAGAAATTTTGAAAAAAAAACATAAAAAACAATTTAAAAACTTACTTAACCCTCTGGTGTAGTCAGCAGGTTTGATACCTTTAGTCTTCATACGATGCAATAATTGTGATGATGTTAATTTTTTAACTAAATACGCAGCAATACAATAGCCTCGTGAAAAATCTGGACACCATTGAACCGTAATTGTGTTTGTAACGGTGGGTGATAGTTTAACATTTGATGTAACATTGACCGGGCGAGGTGGTCTCTTTGGCTCCACATTTGGTCTATTTGTTGGAATGGGATTCTAAGGTACGGAAATACAACTTATTTAGTCCCCCTTCAACTCTTGTTTAAAAATGTTATTAATAACTTACTGGTAAAGGACAAAGTTTATTATTAACTTTGACAATAACATTTGACGGGAAACAATCCTCTTGTTCGCACGAAGTCTCCAACAAACAGAACCTCAACTGAACTTGAATGGAATGTTCCACTTTTGAGCCATTGCGAATGTCACGGTTTGTTGCAATTTCAGTTGCTTGCTGTGGAGTCAATGTGAAGTAGAAAGGTAATTCTTGGATGCGTTGATTAGATCGCGGCAATAGAGATGAGGGTTTGATGAGAGTGGCGAGTACATCGTAGAATGCAAGCTTTTTAAGACGCACATCAGGATGTATGGGCATTGAGGCGCCAATATTATGTTGAAATGGAACACCCATGTTAGCGGGAACTGCCCCAGCTCCGTTGCCGGGATTTGGACCAACACCGGCATTGCCTACATTGCCAACACTAACCATAGCAGAACGAACGTCTGCCGTTGATTGTACTGTGGGCATTTGCATATGCGAAAACATTCTTTTAGGATCTGGTGGTCCGTATTGAACGTTTCGATCAGAATAGTAATCAGTTCTATTTAGGAAAGAAATAAAATACCCAAAAGTTACAATGATTTGAATTTGCAAAATTGTTTCAATTTATATTTTTACCTGTAGATTTCACGAAGTTTTGTTGAAACAAGTTCAAAATTTGTCTTTAATAAATCAAGAACCCTTTGTTGGAGTTCGTGTTTTCTGCCCGCAACTGATAGACTAAGAAATTGTAGAACTTTTTGCAGATCGACCACTCGAAAGGTCTGGATCATATCCTGATACTCCTGCAAATCAACAAAAAAAAACATATACTTCTAATTAAAAAATAAACCAATACAAAAATTGTAGAAGTAGAAGCCAAATATTAAAGGTGTAAATAATTATTTGAAAAATGAAGAACATAAGATGCTAATCTTTAAATCCAGAAACTAAATCATAACTTTAAAGTTATTTATGTATATACAAGACTAGCCGACCCGTGCTCGCGTTGCTTCGCAAATTGTAACCCCGTACATTTTTTGAATATTAGTTTTAGCATATTTAAAGATTCAGGTGGTTCGGCAATATAGGGAAGCTTTATTTTGCCATTATTACAGCACATGGTTTTACATTCCTTAGCCCATTTTTTAGCTTTACATAAATTGCAAATATTATCCATTTTACCAATGTCTATTTTGTTGTTGTTTAAGTATGGAAATTGGGATACATAATTAAAAACTCCTCGATTACCAGAAACTGATTTATATTTGAAATGTTAATACTTGCAATATTATAAATTGATGCTGTTGCTGGAAAACAACCACGGCGAGTTCGTGTGGCATATGCTCGTTGGTAATTTAATCTTTCCTCCCTTTCCAATGGTTGCTCATTGCAACGAACGTCGAGAACACATTCTTTTTGCCCTTATGGATTTTTTTCCGATGTTAGACTTTCTTTTACCCATTTTATATTTCTATGCGATAAAAGAAAAACAACGAATTTAAGCTTGTTATGTACTCGTATTTAATAAAAAAAAAATAAAAAAACACTTCCTTACCGAAATTAACACTTTAGAAAAAAAAACTTAAGTAAAATATTACGTCCAAGCCGCACGTGAAAACAAACAAAACTATTTCAATTTTTTAGTTGAAAACAGAACGAAATTTGTGTCTATTTTCTTCTTTTCTTTCTTTTATTAATACCTAGAAACGTTTTTCTGCAACCGAAAAATATAGTTTGCAGTGAAAAAAAAAAACAAATTTGTGTTTTTAATGTCCTAATACATCTATAGGTATGCGTGTGTAAATATCCATAGACACATTTTTTTGTATTCATCTGCTCATGTTCAGTGCAGTGCAACTGACTTAACCTACCCACATTTGTGTACTCTTTTTATCGACGTCATTGTAAGTACCTTCTTCGAGATATTTGTAAAGAAAATTTTAACTTAATTTCAGTTTTATTGTTCGAGGAAGTGATACAAAATTGGTAATTCAAGCTATTATAATAGAACTTTTCTTATTTTTAAATTGGAAGGATTATAATCTATTCACTTCCTCGAACCAGAAAAATAAAAAAGATATTTTTTTTCTTTAGATAAATCGGCATTTCATGTGCACGGCACTGTAGTTAATTAAATATCCATAGTAACTTAAAAAAAAAGAGCCCACACTGCTCAGCGATGTGACGATAGAATTAGAGAAACAAAAAAATAATGTGTGTGTGTAGGTTAGTTGATGAACTATACAATGCAGAAAAATTGAATATGTAGGTAGGTAGGTAAGAGAAAAAACGTAACTATTAAATGGAACACATATTAAGAGAGAATGAGCATGGGAAGAAAAGAAAATTAAAAATGTTGGAATGATAATGAAATGAAACAAAGCAGCGACCTCACGATTGTGATGGAATCTAATTTCCTGGATAAAATAAATTCAAAAAGTTTATAATTTTATAATTTGTTTTTATTTATTTCTCAGGTTGTATGTTTAACTTAGAAGTGATTTTAGGCTTAAAATTTGCGCAACAATATTGACTTTATGAAGCAATGCTAATCTTTGTCAATTATTGTATAGGTTTTAAGATATGAGTGGTTGTATAAGTCAACTAATGAAAAAAAAAATGGACAAAAAATGTAAAATTAATAATATTTAAGTTTGAAAAATAATTAATGAAACAAAATTAAAGCCATAAACACTCTCATAACAATATAGAAAATAATAAAATATATTTCAAATAAATCGGTTGACTACTTTCTGAGATCGTGCGTTACAAACTTTAAAATGGTTTCGATTTTATATAATAGTATAGAGATATAGATAACAAAATGTATGTTTTTAAATGGTATTCGCAATTACTGGGACCTAGATCTCATTGAGAACTATTCAATTGAGCGCAAAATTAAAGAGAATGGACATGAGCCTCCTAGTAAAACGAATCTTTGGAGAAATAACATGGAATGTAGTACTTAACTCCTGGAGACAAATAATGTCATTACCTATTTAGCTCTATTAACTAATTAATTAATTCCAAGATCTCTTGATTTCTGTATTTCCTGAAATATAAACAACACATTTTTCGATTTTGCTGTTAAAGCTCTGAGAATAGAATTTTTATATTTCTCAAATATGAGAATGATAACCGAAACGCTGCATATCATCAACGCCAACAACACCATTAACCGAAAAACTGACATGGAAGAGATATGCCCTCAGTACAAACACTTGTTAGAGAGTACGAGAATAAAAACTTCTAATAATATAATCTTTTGACACTAATTTTTCTATGCCTGTTACTGGTCAGTTGAACTTTGTGTAGTTAGGTCTAATGTTTTAATTTTTGTAAAAATTGTTGTGAATCAAATGATTTTATTTTTAAGTGCAATATTCATGTAACAAGTGTAAGTTTTCATAGTTTTTCAATGTTATCAAATTGTAACCAATTTATTAATGCAAATATAGATTAATTGCCACACCTGATTATTCATAGACATGAACGAAACGTCGTGACAATAATATAAATAATTGTTTTTTCAATGACCTAAAGCCCGTCATCAATATTCTCATCATTGACAAAATATCTTAAAATTAATTACCAAAAATTAAGATTTGTTACTATTATTTTGGCCATAGCTGCATAATATACAAATTCGGCTATAACGAAAAATTGTATGAGATAGTTAATAGTAATAGTTTTGCGATTCCAAATACGAAGGACGAAAGAATTGGAAGGACTGATTATGTCATAGACCACAAAAATGATAGCGGTAACTTACATCATTTGACGTTTAGTCATTCAACAATTTTAATTCGATGGCGAAAATGATCGTCATTCTCAAATTTCGAATAAAATAAAAAAAAAATTACAAAATTTTGTTTAAAAAAATCTTTGTCACATTGCTAAAAAGAATCTAGTTAATCAGAATTTCTTACCAATTACTAAAATATTTCTCAATTTGAAAACTTTTCGTATGATTAATCTCAATGAAAACTGAAAGTCATCTTAAGATCTAAACATTCAGATTTTTTGAGTTATGTGAAAGATTTTGTTCGAGGGTCTTTTGTAAGGCTCTTTAGAAATTTGGTTATCATTAAAACTGATTAAAAATTACTACTGTATAAAAAAAAGTCACATTTTCAAAAACGGAAGGTGTTGAGCGATAAGAAAATTAAAATGTTCTCAAAATATATGTATTACACGCTGTACAACCATATAGAATTACGTTTGAGGAAATATGACTAGTGAATGTTTAGGGAATCACTTGTGTCGTGGTTGAACAAGTAGCAAAGAAAACTTCCAGATACTCAACTAAAAATATTTGTTACATTTGAGTTTTAAATTCAAGAAGTTAATTTTAGGCGACATTTGCAAGTCCTAAAAAAGGTTTGACAAATTCAGTGCCACGATTTGAAAACAGTGCGTGGTTAAACAGTAGCTGCAGCTCTAAGCGCTCTTATGTTGGTTTAAAGCTCTAGTAACAAAAATGTAAGCTACAGCTACAAAAAAGAATCAGCAGCAGATTTAGTACTATATTTTCAAATTGAACTAACTACAAAATCCATCATCAGTAATTGCCGAGTTTTGCTTTGTTCATAAAGAGATTTTAATTGATTTAAGGGTAAATTTGATTGATTCTAGATTAACCTTAAGATGTGCCAATATTTTTCCATCCTCCCTTGGTTCAGCGGCATTCCGAATCAGATTATTATTCTGTTGTTTGTTTGAAGTGGATTTTTGATTAGCGGCAGTTGCCGCTTTCAAGACATCCCGAATCAGATTAATATTTCTTTGACGTTTATTTGAAGTGGATTTTTTATTAGTAGTAGCGGCAGATGCAGCTTTTAAGTTGTTCTTCTTCCTGTCTATGTGGGATGTCGCTTTTAGATCATAATTAAGTTTCCTTAATCGAACACGCAATTCTCTGATTCGCTCCTGCTGAGATGCTGGCATGATGATATTTATCTGAATAAAATACAGCGTGTACACATAATTTATAAATTATGTAGAAAAAAGAAGGGTTTGTTTTTTGTTGGCAACACTACGTATTTATGTACGCCTAACTTACCTACTTAATGTAGGATATAATTTAAAGTGCCAAAAACGCACAATACAAAAAAAATATATTTAAATACAAATCCAAATCCAATTGCTACTCTGAAATTAGAAAGCGCTACCTGATTCAAATGTTCACAAAATCCCCCAAAAAAAAAAAAGAGGCTGCTTAATTAAATTGGCAAGAATTATGTCACTTAACATTTCATTGCGAATAACGTCATGATTTATATTTTTTATATATAAACAAGACCAACTACACCTTCAAGAGAGCGTAACGAAAATAAATTTGGAAAAAGCCATTGCGAGCTAAAGAGACAAGTTTTGCTTCAAAAACAATCTTGGCAACAGCATAGCACGCATGAAGTATTATGTTTGTGTTAGAAAGAAGTCTGCAAATCAATTTTATTGTATGTCTCTTTAAATATCCCAAGCGTAACATTTGAAGTTTGTACAATTGATTGGAAAGGTCTGACTTGAAATTAAATTGAGACTTTTAAATATCTTACGATTCTTCATTAGGTTCGCTTTTAATCGATTGTTCAATTTTTTATTGATAACACTGTTGAACAGAAAGATAATTTTTCAGTAGAAAATATATTTTCAAAGTATTTTGCAGTCCTAAATTCGAGTTTCACCTTGTAATTTATCAGATTTTTGAAATTATGGATATATAATTTCTTTAAATATCTAAAATAATAATAAAAATTGATGATTTTGCAAAGTAAAAAAATGTGCATTTTAGATATTATGTAGTTTTATTCGCCGTTTTCTAGAAACTATCGTTAGGAAGTCATAATTTGATGTTTGAGTCATTTGTCGATGCTGATTTGGAATCCGAACATTTATTTTTGCTTCCAACTCAAAATTTAAAAAATACGCATTATCATTGACATTTTTCGAAGTTTCAAGATCTCTTAAATATAATTTCGTGTCTTTTAAAGAGTGCACAGTACGTTCATGATACCTTTTTTCATTGACAATATCTGTTGACCGGAAATAATCAAGATGCCCAAAAATGTGGGTGCTCCACAAAGTTTCGAAAACCATAATCTAGATTTTAAAAAATCTATTATTAACCATTTCCTCAAAATTTGATATTTTTTAGCAATCGAGCTTTAAGCGTATTTACATAAGTATTTGAGTATTTAAGCGTTCGACCTCGCTATTATTAAATTGATACTCCCATTACAAAAACGTTGTCGCAAAAATTAATATAATTATTGAATGCATTTATTTGCCAAGCCAAAAAAATGTCTTGAATTTCAATTCATTGAGCTATCAATTTTTCGTAAATAGTCAAAAATTAAAAAAAATGGTTCCACAAAAACTAAATTGATTCCACAAAATCTAGGTCCATGGTTTTTCTTTGGTGTGTTGTTGATTTGTGCCATAGACGACACTTTTAACTGGGAAGGCCTTTACATGTAAATTGAAATTTTTAGCCAAGGAATTGGTACATTTTTTGGAAAAAAAATTCAAAAGAGTAAAGAAACTAAGATCAGGCGGATGGACATGAAAGGTCTTGCCTACAACTCTAGTTTGTAGTTTTATTTGCTTTGATTGTTATAAATTAGGTTTTCAAATTCTTATATGTATGTATGTATATAAAATTAAATATTTTCTTATGTTCCGTGTATTTAATTATAGAAAATGTATTTCTTGTTCAGCAGAATGTTTTGCTTAAGTTAAATTCTAAAAAAGGTACACAACAATCAACAATTTTTTCAAAATTTTGTCATTCAAGACTTTTTCATAATTATTTTGCTGTTCGAGGTTTTGCATTCGATTTTTGTCCTCCTCATGGTCCCTTTTTTTTATTATGAAAAAGGTGACGAATTTCGTTAACCCCTAATTTGTAACAAACCAATAACTTCATTGATTTCAACTAAATTTAATTTTCAAATTATACATACAGCTGTGGACAACTAATTAGAAACATTTATTGCTTCTCATTTCCACATTCACTTTGTCATGTGTGACTAGAATAGCGGTATCCTAAACGGTGTAATGCAAGCGTTATTAGATAATTGTTTGAAAAAGCATAATTTTTGCATAAGTCTTTGCATAGTTCACAACAAAATCAAGGTAGAGTGTAAAAAGTGTTCGTTTCAACTGGTCAACTAATTAGAAACAGTTTAATTAGATTTGATTTGGGTGAAATAAAAATAATCTTTTTATTTTGCATTGGTAAGTAGAAAATTCTGAATTGACTGCAAACGTTTTTAAAGAATAATTTTTAAATTTTGGAGGTAATTGTAATAGGAAAATTAAAGAGTTGTGATCCTCCTACAAGGAAAGCGATTCTTGAGCTTTGGAAGCTTAAAATATCCTATAGAGCAATTGCATCTCAAATAAACTGTTCTGTAAAGAAAGTTTTCAATGCAATTAAGCATTTTCAAAACTTCGGGACTGCTGAAAATGTACCTCGTAAAAAACGGGCCCGTAAGACAAACTGCCAAATGGATCGAGCAATTAGTAGGCTGGCCAAAAAAGAATAGAGTTCGCAAGATAACACGCCAACTGGACAACAAATGAATGGAAGTACATAGTGTGGAGTGACGAAACTAAAATAAATAGGATGAGCCAAGATGGTGCATGATATGTCCGAAGGCCAAAAGGAACAGCGTTCCACCCTAAATATGTTTTGCCAGTTTAAGCATGGAGGCGGCTCGCTAAACAAAAAAAAATAAATACAGATACTGCTTTAAAAGTGAATTCAATTTGTGTTTCTAATTAGCTGTCCACAGCTGTACATATGTATGTACATCAAACACAAATCTTAACACATTTTAACTATTTTAAAAGTTTTTTATGAATGACAAAAATTGTCTGCTCGAAATTTTACGAAAAAAAGGAATTTATTTTCAGAATAATTGTATGATACGAATAATGACGCTCTTGACAGACGATATTTTCGACGATAGACTCACTTCAAGTAAGACGATAATCTTCAAAGTGATATCGTCAAGACGATAGAGTTTGCACGATAATTAAGCAAATTGAAGTAAAATTGTTTCGGCCTAGTTTAGTTTTGTTACAAAATGAAAATAAAAACTCAAAAAATACAATTACTACGGTTACGAAGAAAATTAAGAGATGAGTCAGACCTTCTATCTATTAAAACCTATATATAAACATCTTTTTAAATACAAAACATAAATGTGTACATAAGTAATCTTTTTTAATTGTTGTAAAATAAATTAAACAAACAATTATTATTTTTATTGTACTATTCGTACTAGAATGTCAGCTTGTTAGACTTGACCATTCCTTTTTAATTTCATTGAATGTTTTTGAACAACAACAACAACAACTTAAAGGTGCTACCACTCATTGTTTTTGGCTGGAGATATAGCTGTTTCGTGCTTTGAAACTTTTGCACTCATCAGTCTCCTTTTTTTGTGGTGCTGAGCTTTAATCCAATTTTATTTGAAAAACTTTTATGCACAACATAGGATTCGAACCCACGCATATCAGATTAGCTCAGTCTTAGAAGTCGTGTGCACTACGCACTCCACTACTTTAGACCACTGACGTCACAGGTCGAGATGTGCTAATTGTTTATCAAATGCATTTGAAGCATCAACATTTTTATAAGCTCCTTTAAGTATGCTGTTTTGTTCCGCCTCCATTTTTCTCCATACCTTATTTGATAGACTTTAAGCACCTTTAAGTTGTTGTTGTTCATAAACAATTTTAGTTTTGTTCAATTTTTGGAATTTCAAAAGAGGCCTGGACACAAAAATTTTGCCAAACAGTTGTCGTTCTACATATGTATATACGTTCAAAATTAAGATTTTCTGTAATTATTGAAACTTTGGGGCGGAGGAACATTGGTATGTTTGACTCCGCTGGTAAAATTTTCAGCTTCGATTGACACTAGGCTTTTATACTGAGTTGCGTCCCAGCTTTTCATTGTTTTCAATAAAATTTTACGACTAATTATGATAAAAAAAAATTGCTTTAAAATATTTAAAATTAATATTGAAGATGGTCATAACAAGTTTTGTGAATGTTCATAGCCTCAAGAATAATATAGCTTTTTCAAATTTTAAATCATTGTCTCACAAATGTAACCGTGGCGTGATGGTTAGTGGGTAAGACTGTAATGTCATAGATCTTGGGTCCAATCCCTGCCTGTGCCACCTAGTTTTTTTCTAGCCCTTCCGAGGAATTGACAAATTCTCCAAGAGTAATTCTTGTCATGAAAAATGGTTTTTCAAATTAGCCGTCCGGATTCGGCGTAAAAACTGTAGGTCTCCTCCATTCCTGGCAATATTCTTTTTTCCAGAGGGAGTTTACTTCTTTTAAGCATTGATGGTTGATTATCCAACCCGTGGATAGTTTTTGGGTTCATAACCGACATTTTTCAAACACAAATCACGTTAAAATGAATCTAGTTTGAATTTGAACATATATTTATTCATTTGTTTACTTATATTTATTATGAACTTAGCTATATATCAGATTTTATTTTGTATAAGCAATGTGACTAATAAAGGCAAACTAAAAGGAAAACTTAAGTTAATTGCAGCGATTTAAAATTTAATAAAAACATAATGTTAATATTTATTATATAATATTATTTTCGTGTTAAACTTATTTTTTTTTGTTATAATTAGCGAACACTAAAAGGGTTTTGTATACCTCTTATATGCCAAAGACACAGTGTGATGTGTGAGCATTAAGAAAAGAGGGAAGGGTTGGATAGGAATTGTCGGTGTACATTGATTTTAATTCCTGAACATTGCAATGATAGGGAAAGATAGAGCATGGCAAGGCATTCCAAACTTGCGTAGTACGGCTAAAACATGAATCTCTGTACTTCATAGTACGGCCGAAGTTGGGCTCAAGGGTAAACTGATGGGCATTCCTAGAAGCGCAGGTATTACGGTTAAATTGTTTAAGGGGAGAAATGGCTATTTCACTAGAGCATAGTCCGTTAAAATAACGGTAAAAAAGCGTGAGACAAGAAACTTTACGACGATGTTCGAGTGACGTTATCGAGTTGATAATGTTCATGTCACCAATCAATTTAAAAGCTCTTCTTTGAATAATGTCCAAGAGGCTTAAATAACTTACTGGAGCACCAGCCCAGAGATGAGAGTTATATTCAAGTTTCGGACGTCTCAAAAACCTAGACATCTTGCGCCATTTTTGTGACAACGCGTATGTGATCGCTCCACAAAAGGTGGTTGCTGATGCACATTCCAAGGATGTCGTTGATGCAAGTGCCACTCATAGGTTTTGAAAGCATTAAATTCCACAACGTTTTTTATTCCTCATTGTTCAATGCTGTGTTGGTCGGAATTTAATGAGCTAATCATATTTTGCCGTTGCAGTTCCACATCCGAAGAGGAGCGTTGTGAGTCTGGAAACTAATATGAATCGTCAGCGAAACAATGTATTGGATTAGAAGTAGCAGACAGGAGATCATTTATAAAAATGAGGAATAGGGTCGGAGACAAAACGGAGCCCTGTGGCACACCAGCATTTGTTTTATGGGTTTCAGACTTGAAATCATCTAAAACAACTTGAATTGAAGTTGAACGAAAGAAAATTTCTAATCTAATGAAGAAGAGATTTGTCAATACCAAAAGCACGCATTTTCGATAAAAGAGCAAGATGCCAGACTTTATCAAATGCCTTTGAAATATCAAGTGCAATAATCTTACTTTCTCCAAAGCGATGTAAAGATTTGCTCCACTGTTCGGTGAGATGAACCATGAGATCACCAGTGGACCTATTGCTACGAAAGCCGTATTGTCGGTCATTAAGAAGGTTCCGTTCCTCAAGATATTTCTTAAGCTGATAATTAATCAGCGTTTCCATGATCTTAGAAAGAAGGGACGTTAGTGCTATCGGTCGATAATTTGCGGGAGACGAAGATTCGCCTTTTTTTGGGATTGGCTAAACAAATGCAGTTTTCCAACTACTCGGAACGAGCCCAGAAGAAAAGGATAGATGGAAAAGCTTACGCAGTGGTTTTGCTAGAGTGGAAGAACGCCTCTTCAGAATAATAGCGGGGATACCATCCGGACCAGCAGATTTATGAATGTTGAGATCTTTAAGAACTCTCGCCACAGTTCGAGTACGAAAAAAGATTGGTCCCATAGAATCATTTACGCGTTCAAGAACTAAGGGAAGCCATGACACTATCTGGTAAGGTAGAGTTTTCGGCGAACTGCCTTGCAAACTATTTGGATACCTATCTGACGATAACCGAATTTGTATTTCGGGTATGTTTTGTTTCCTTGATTTTGTGCAGAATTAATTAAGAAGGTTGTTAAAATTCCCTTATCTTGTATTTTGTTAATCGGGTCATCAATATAAAGAAATTAAGATAATTATAGTCTATTGTCTTATTTATTTAAAGAGCCACTTCTACTCTTGCCACATATTAAAAAATAATAACTTAAAAAATGTATATGCAAAGTTGATATGTATACAAAGCAATAAATTTGTATGTTTACTTTACACCCTCTTTCAAAATTAACTATCGACTAGAAAGCTGTTAAGGTATCAAATTTATGTGAAGCAAAAAACAAACAAACATACAGAAATATTATAAAAAGGGTTGGGATAAGCTAATGTAACAAATTCAATTAAATTTATCAAAAGTAAATTCATATCGACTTCCACGACAGGAATCCAATTTTTGAGATAGCTAAGTAGAGTTTCTTTATTTTCAAGCTATTTACTTTGTTAATGTTTTCTTCAGATTCATTTTGCAATTATGGTAGGTCAATTTCAAATAACCTTAGCAACAGAAGACTGCAGTTTATTACAAGAAAGAAAAACACATTTCTACCAAAAGAAGAAAAATAATCTCACGCAATCGAAAACAACTACCGACCATTAGATTCAGACTTTTAGCATTGAAAACTGTGGAGAAAATTTTCAAAGAAAGCCAAGAAAGATTCCCATCTAAAACGAAGGCG
Source organism: Eupeodes luniger (assembly GCA_951509635.1). Classification (NCBI taxonomy): domain Eukaryota; kingdom Metazoa; phylum Arthropoda; class Insecta; order Diptera; family Syrphidae; genus Eupeodes; species Eupeodes luniger. Next base: position 110,028,051 of record OX608075.1, read on the forward strand.
TTTAAGGTTATGAGAGAACTTAAAATCTACTTTCAATAAAATATTTGATCATTGAATTCAAAGCCGGCTAAAAATAAAAGATAAAGAAGTAACAACAATATTTTGCAACAAAATTTATAAACTAAATAAAAACCTTTCTCAACTTTCGTTTGAAAGATGAGAATTAAATATTAAAAAAAAAAAAGAAATAAAATGAAACACAAGAAAGAAAGAAAAAAAAAGGAATTACTGAAAACCAAAAAAGCAGAACCACATAACAAAAGGAGACAACTTTGCGAGACAAACCAAAAGTCTAGTAGAAGATGAAGAAGCAATTAATTTTTCTTTTTTAATACTTTTTTCACAACATTTTACCTCAATTTATTGTAAAGTTTCATTGATAATAACATCCAAACTTCATTCACTTATATATTTTCATTAATTTATGAATATTTTTATTTGCACAACACAGCCGCATTAATAAAAGAATTTATGAAAAAGACATGCCCGTCTGTTGCAAAAGTAAACCAATTTTTGATGAAAGAACATGGCGGATGATAGTTTGGGTTGGGGTAATAGCCAATGCGCCGAAAAGTCCCGTTTTTTTTTCTTTTTTTCAATTCTTATCGTAAAATACTGGGAAATTTAGATGTTAGATTTTAGTTAAGTTAAGGTGGCTATGACATTTTGATTGGAAATGTATGGTTTTTTGAGCGTTCTTAATTTTGATGGGATACACAATTTTGACAAGCATTTAAAATTGGAGCGAAACTCGAAAGAGAAATTATGATTTCCAGAATGAAAGAAAAGGATGGAAAAAATCTCTTTTCCAAGAATTGATTGGTTTCTGTGCTCCATTTTAAATGCTATCCATATTTTTTTGGCGCAAAAATAAATCAATCTGTAAATATTGGCTAGTTTATGTTTCTTAGATCTCAGAGGTTTCTGTGTTCTCAGAAATGTAAATAACATTTGACATACTGTCAAAACTCAAGAATATAATTTTTATGATTCAATTTCTCAAGTTTTCTCCATCCACAATTCAAAAAGGAAGAAAAGAAAGACAAAGCTAGATTGATTACTAAGTGAGAACGAATTGTGAATTCTGTTTGTATTTTATTCTCCTGCTCTGTCAAATAACTGAGAACATTAGCAGAAATTTTAAAAATATAAACTGGCCTAATGTTTGAATTTATATTTCCCGTGTTTCCTTTTCATTACAAATACTAATTATTTTAAGCTTAGTATGCATTTTTCTATTTTCCTCACGGAAATTAATTTTTCTGAACAGCTTATTGCAGATTTCTGTCAGACCAACATTTTTGATGTATTTTTTAATAACACAAATTTTCAATAATGGCTATAAACGAAACGATCTGTCAAAAAATTACTATGATTTGGTTGCAAAGATAAAAATCAATGATACCTTTTAATGGTTCATATGCTCACTTTTCTAGTCCCATTGCAAAAATAAACTTTTTCTTAAATTCAGCATCTTACGAAATTTCCTAATTCTAAAAAAGGTCAAACGAGTATATCGGACTAGTTGCACATTTATGGATGCAACTTTTGTATCTATGGTCCAGTTAATTTTAGTTTACTGATTTCTGTGGAGTTTTAACGAAGAACAAAGTCAATATTTAATATATTAAGTTATTCCACCAAAATCGATGAATTTGAAAATACTGAATCAGAGATCAACCACGAAAATGTAAAATTCACACGAATGCTGTGCTATTTGACTATGATACATTTTTGATAACTCGGATTAGCCGCGTTTTTGACGCACTTTTTTAAACAAATTTTTGTTTTTAATTGCTTCAGAGTCAAGGGGAATTTTAAATTAGATTTACTTCTATCGCCAAGGAATTGCTTGTTTATATTTCTAGGTTTTCTGAGAAAGAAAATTAAGTATTTGGATACTTAATATTCTAAAGTTCTCAAAGACTTCTGTGTGCTTAGAAATATAAGCAAAACTTCTCATTTTCCCTGTCGAAACACTTAGAACAGAAATTTTAAGAGCATTCTTAAGAATCGATTCATAAAATTTCTAGTCTTAAATTTCTGTCAGCAGAAGTGAAACATTTTGTATGAGAAACTTTGTTTATAAAGAGTGGTGAAATTTTAAAGGCCAGTCCATGTTCGTAAAGCTCATACTGCAGAAAATATGGCTGCTGTCCACGATAATGTGGCTGAAGAGCCTTGCACTTCTCACGCTCGACCTTGATGAACATTATGCATCAAGACTTGCATTTACACACTTACAAGGTGCAATTGACTCAACAACTAAAGCCTCTTGACACTTGACCATTTGAAGAGTCCGCGTCGTCAATGGTCAGAACGGTGGCAAGAAATGGCAACAGAAGATGATCAATTTTAGAAGAAAATCATATTCAGTGATGAGGCACATTTACACTTAAGTGAATTCGTCAATAAGCAGAATTGCCGTATTTGGACGAAATAGTGATTGTCGAAAAACCAATGCACCCACAGTGACTGTTTGGTGCGGTTTATGGACTGGCGGCATCATCGGGCAGTATTTTGTATAAAATGAGTCCGGTCAGGCAGAATGGTGTTCGCCATCGTGAGATGATAACGAACTTTTTACGGCCAGAATTGGAATATATGAATGCTGACGATATGTGGTTTTAAGAGGACGGTGCCACTTGCCACACAGCTAACGCGACAAATTCAATGGCCGTTTTATCTCACGTGGTGGCGATGTAAATTGGCTGCCAAGATCATGTGATTTTACACCTTTGGAGTTTTCTTTGGAGTTATTTTAAAGAAAAGGTGTACGTCAATAAGCCAGCAACAATTAAAGAGCTTAAAGATTAACGGCATAGAATGTTAATTATGCCTCAGCGCAATCGAAAATTTGGACGTTTGGATGGAGGCCATTTGGTCGTTAGTTTTTTCCATACATAATTGAACCATACCAATATTATCATAATAAAAAGAAATGACAATATTTTCCTAAATAATTTGTGTTTAATTCGAAATCAACATCCGCCCTTAAAATTGTACGAAACTTTATTTCTAACAGTACTGAAATCTCTAAGAAATAAATACTGGCTCTGTAAAGCTGAATGAGAAAACTTTTGATTTGTCTCAAAAATCTTAGAAACACATAAAGTGGATAATCTATAATTTATAATTTTACAGAATTCTCAACCCAGAAGACAAATGAGCTTTGTACATCTTTAATTTTTGTTTATTACATTACATTCCATTACATTACACACTACTCAGCACATAAATGTACAGAGTACAGTACGCAATAGTGTAATTGAGAAATCCTATTCTCAGAGTTTTGATAACAAAAACTAGAAATTTTGTATTTTTGAAAATAGACATCTTTGAGACTTACAACATATAAACTTGTAAAATGTATCAACCTAAGTTTAAAAAGTAGGCAATGAATTTTAAGAAATCGGAATTATTAGCTTTCGATTTGTCAATTGTCACAAAAAAAAATTATTTTTGATAAAAACTGTCATCCGCCCAAATAAAGTCTGTTCCATTATCCGAGACAACTCATTTTGACGTTTTAGCGTTTTATTTTAATTATAAATTATTTTTTTGTATGTAATTTAAAAATGTCCACCTAACTTTTGTATCCTTTTTAAACTATCAAATCGAACCGAACCTAAGTGATGGGACGTCAAAATGAGTCGCCTCAATTATTTAAACAAAATTTGGGGGAACAAAATGATAAAATGTCAAAATAGGTCCGGTGTAAACAGTAGCACAAACATTTGCCATTGGGCAGATTTAGACGAAATAAGGGACTAGAAAGTTAGGCAAGAAAAATTTGATTTGCCAGCTGCCAAAAAATTACCAATTAAGGCAATTTTATTGGAAAGATGCCTGCAAAGTTAGTCAAGAAAAACCGTCCTAACGGTTTTTGTACATTATTTAAGCTATCACTTTTTAATAAGATATTGTATCTTAATGTGTATAGCATATGAATGAATTGAATCAACTAAACAAAAACTAACTATCACATCAAGTCTACTTCTGTCAAAATGACAGTTGATCATGTTTTTTTCATTCAACTAAAAGCTGAACTTTATTACTCTATGGTTTATTTACTATCTGCACAATTCCATTTAATGTTTTGTGTAAAAGGGTTCCTTTTCAAATTGGAAAAAATAAGTAATATTTCTTTACAATACAAAATACAAATCCCGATGGACTGTTTTGTAGACAATAATGTTTTTGATAGTTTTTGTACGATGAACTGAAGGTAGAGATTAGTCAAGTAAAGTTTAAAATGTATGACACTTGAAAAACTAACTAGTTACCTTGGTCAAAATTTACATAACTATCACACCGATTACAGAATCCAGTGACTAAGTAGCTGTCGAGGCAATCAGACGTCATTTTTGACATTTGTATAAATCTTGACATTTTTAGCAAGCTATAAATGTCAAAATTGACATATTCCAGCATCCTATTTATTACATTCCATAATCGTTTTGAATGTCATCGTATCGGATTCTCTAATCGGCACGTGATAAGTGCATATTTAAAATTCAAATCTGAATTCCAGTTAAACGGACCCACCGCCCACTGCCTATGCGAACACTGGATTTAAAAAAGAAAATCCCATTTTGATGGACACAAAACCAATGAAATATAATTTAAATTTCCCAATTTTGGCGCAGTACCACCTTACAGGGAACACAATTCATATTTTTGACAAATGGATGACAATTGATTTGATTTGTGGTGATTTGATAATGGTAATGGCAAAGGCTTAACGAATAGGTAGGCAATGGGACGCGCTATGAGTTATGATGACCAACCCGACCCGACCCAACTGACAGACCGATGCCGCTCGATATTCAAGAACCTAAATTAAGCGTTCTTGTAAAATGTAATCAATTACCTTTAATTTGGCAGGATCAAGTTCTGTCGTTTGGCGATTCGCTTGATTATTTGTTGGCGGTGGATTTGGTGATGCCGCGGTCACTGCCGCTGCAAACGGATTTTCATTTTTATCTTGATCCCTTTCCCTAGCTGAAGACGTCGACGAGGACGACGAAGTTGTAGTTTTCGTTGCCGATGCAGCGGCACGAGTACTCCTTGTAGAAGCGGAAGGGCCATTTTCCGCCTGAGTCTGGGATCGAGTTTTTCTCATTTCTTAGTGCAAAAAACAAAATTCGGATTCAACTCTCAACAGGTAATATGGCACTCTAACGCGTTCACTTTGATATTTCACATGGACAACAGAAAGACGCAAATTGGAAAATAGTTATTTTGATTTTTAATTCATTTAAGAATAGAAAAAAAAATGAATTACATTCCGTAGGCAGTTGACTTTTATTTTAATGCGAAAGTTCCCTCTACAACTACGAGGAATAGAAGTTCTTCACTCCACCACCAAAATCCAAACAGCAGTTGTACCAACTTTCGAAGGGGAAACAGAAAATATGTGTTGTTAAAATTTTCCCAGTATTTGTTTTCTTTTTGTTCTTTTTAAATGGTATGATTACACTTTGATAGGACTTGAGACAATGACTCCATTGCTTACTTATTTATTGGAATTTTCTAAAGTAAATCTGTTTCTTGCAGAAAAGCGTTAAATTCTCTTGTTTCATTGAAAAAATGGAATATCATGAAATTACCTAGACATGTCACCCTATTGACAGCTAGAAATGAATTTACTGTCAACTAAGTCAACTGACTTTGTAAAGGGGTTTTCAACGAGATGTTTCATTTTGATGTTTAAAAATGGAATTCTAAAAGAAAACTAATGTGTTTATTTATTTGTAAAGAGGAATAAGTTATTGACATTGAACAACGATATCAGTAAAATGAACAGCATGGCAAAATTTTTAGCTGCGAATTCCGTCTTATTGAAAATAAAAGTGATTCACTTCAATATCTCGCAATTATGGTCATAAGAAATCATTAAGGGTATTCACGCAATGATGTAAAACACTGGATAAATTTACCGTTTAGTAAATGAACTGTCAAATTCTGTATGAGAAATGACTTACACAATTCATTCAAATGTCATTATGACTTAATTACTAGAATTTTACTTTTGAGTACCTACTGATCGATCGGAAATCACACAAAGAATTTTTTTTTCAGAAAAAAAGTGTACTTACTCATTCATTTTTCTCTAAAAATATATTTTTCTATTTTCCGGACGGAAATTCATTTTCCTGACAAGCTGATACTTTTATGTTCAAAAGTGAAACGAATCGTTCCACTGATTTCTTTATGTGTATTTGAATTTTAGTTTATACTATTGTAAAAATTGTATATAAATAAACTTTGACAGGGCAGCGCACAGAATTGTAAACTTTTTTAGTAATAGTTTTTAGTACTAAATATCATACAAAAACCATCAATTCGGGAACGTTTTTCTAAGTTTGATTAAATCAACAAAAACAAAACAAAGTACATAATTTAAGCTTTGTTTAATAACATGGGTATATTATGTATGTGTATTAAATAAGCAATAATGAAAACAATACATACAAAATCTTCTACAAGCAAAATACGTAAAAATCATGTCTGGGAACGTTCCCGAAATCACCGTTCCCGAAATGACGATTTCAAATAAGCGCGCGCTTTAATTATACGGCGGTCATTTAAATGCGATCTGACTTTGTCAATAGGAAAATATTTGAGGTAACTTTGAAATTTCGTGTCGTAGAAAAGAATTCCATCAATAATTAAATGTAATAAATGCGTTCATGGAATGACGGACTATTGATGTACGCTCTACGAATGATGAATATAAAGTTACTTACCATTTAGATATAATTTACTTTACGATAAATACTCTGACAGCCGGCCTTGCTATTGTCCTCTACCTCGGTTGACGTTTCACACCGAATGGCTGCGTTCACTTAAAATTATTTTTGATCGATTATCGATATGTTCACTGAAATGACTTCTGCGGTATCGGACAAACTATTTTTGCATTTTTTATAGTTAAAAATAAATAATCTCTTAGTATCCTTTCTAAAACTAGATTTTGTATAAAAAATACGGTGTATTAAGTGATGACCGGGGTTGAATACCTTACATTTTTCAATTATATTTTGGACTTGTTGTTGAAGATTGTAGATTAGGACGCGTTCCCTAAATGATTTTCTATGCGTGTATATTGATTTCATTTAAAATTTAGTTTATTAATAAATTATATTATTTGATAGACACACAAAACAGGTTAGTTCTAGTATTTTATTAATTTTTTTTTCTTAATTAAGACAAGATTTAAGACATTAAATTCCTAGCGAAGCCAATTCTGCACCTTGGTGATTTTGAGCCGTATATATTTGAATAGTACTATCATGGAACACACAATTTTGTTACGGAAGGCGAGCCATGGGGGCGCTGCCTGTACGAAAATTAATTGTGGATGTGGAATCTAAGAGCGACTGGAAGTATAAAAATATTGAAATAAATAAATAAAATAAATTACGCAAATGTAAACAAAAATCAGTCGTTGCCAACGTTACCTCAGATTTTTTTATTCATGCCTATCAATGTATAGAAGGTATGCATATACACCGTCAAATTTCACAGCGTCAGTACTTAAAACGTTGACTATCACACGATTTGACAAAATAATGCTTATTTAAGCCAACGTTATTTTCATTTTGTTAAATTAATGTATTAAACCAAAAAAGTAAAAAAAAATATAAGAACCTACAATCCTCCTCAACCTCATTTTGATTCTTCCAAAAAACGGATAAATGGCTAAAGATAGTGTTATAGCTTTTTGCGTTCTTAGGAAAAAGGGGATTGTACAAAAAATCCTTTTTAAGGAAAAAAAATTAAAACTAATGTCTCATTGAAAAAAAATGATAGTTAAATTCAAAATTAAGATTTTCTCCAAAATTGAAATAAAATTTGTATTTATTTCAGATCTCCAGACCTCCCTTGATATTTCCGGACCTCCCTTGATTTTTCCAGACCTCCCTTGATATTTCCAGACCTCCCTTAAAATCTCCAGACCTGCCTCGATTTTTCCACACCTCCCTTGATATTTCCAGACCTGCATTGATTTTTCTAGACTTGAAATCTCCTCCCTTGATTTTTCCCTTGAAACCTCTAGACCTTCCTATACCTTGATATTTCAAGACCTTTCTAGACCTTCCTTGATAGTTCAAGACCTTTCTAGACCTCCCTTGATAGTTCAAGACCTTTCAAAACCTTGACCTTTCAAGACCTCAAGACCTTTCAAGACCTCTCTAGCACTTGACCTTTCAAGACCTTGACCTTTCAAGACCTTGACCTTTCAAAACCTCAAGACCTTTAAAGACTTTGACCTTTCAAGACCTCAAGACCTTTCTAGCCCTTGACCTTTCAAGACCTCAAGATCTTTCAAGACCTTGACCTTTCAAGAACTTGACCTTTCAAGACCTCAAGACCTTTCTAGATCTTGACCTTTCAAGACCTATTGACCTTGACCTTTCAAGACCTCAAGGCCTTTCTAGACCTTGACCTTTCAAGACCTCTTTAAACCTTCACCTTTCAAGACCTCAAGACCTTGACCTTTCAAGACCTTAAGACCTTAAGACCTTTCAAGACCTTGACCTTTTAAGAACTTGACCTTTCAAGACCTCAAGACCTTTCTAGATCTTGACCTTTCAAGACCTTGAAGTTTCAAGACCTCAAGACCTTTCTAGACCTTCACCTTTCAAGACCTTGACCTTTCAAGACCTCAAGACCTTTCAAGACCTTGACCTTTCAAGACATCAAAACCTTTCTAGACCTCTAGACCTTGACCTTTCAAGACCTCAAGACTTTGACCTTTCAAGACCTCAAGACTTTGACCTTTCAAGACCTCAAGACCTTGACCTTTCAAGACCTTGACCTTTCAAGACCTTGACCTTTCAAGACCTTGACCTTTCAAGACCTTGACCTTTCAAAACCTCTCTAGACCTTTCTAGACCTTGACCTTTCAAGACCTTTCTAGACCTTGATCTTTCAAGACCTCAAGACCTCAAGACCTTGACCTTTCAAGACCTTTCTAGACCTTGACCTTTCAAGACCTCAAGACCTTTCTATACCTTGACCTTTCAAGACCTCAAGACCTTGACCTTTCAAGACCTTTCTAGACCTTGATCTTTCAAGACCTTTCTAGACCTTGACCTTTCAAGACCTCTAGACCTTGACCTTTCAAGACCTCAAGATTTGTATAGACCTTGACCTTTCAAGACCTTGACCTTTCAAGAGCTCTCTAGACCTTGACCTTTCAAGATCTCTCTAGACCTTGACCTTTCAAGGCCTCTAGAACTTGTCCTTTCAAGACCTCAAGACCTTGACCTTTCAAGAGCTTTCTAGACCTTGACCTTTCTAGACCTTGATATTTCAAGACCTCAAGACCTTTCTAGACCTCCCTGAAAACCAATGATAGCTATAACTGGCGCCTTATGTCGTCAATTATGGCCAAGTTTAGCCAACGTAAGGGACTTTTGCAGTTAACTGCATTCTTTGGACTTAAATTTTAACCAAGGCAACTAATTAGTTTTTCAAGTGTCATAAGATTCAAACTCAGAACTTTACTTTACTAACCTCTACCTTCAGTTTTTCGTTAAAAAAAACTACCAAAACCATAATTGTCTACAAAACACTCTTCAGGCAAGCTACAATTCCATCACGACTTGTATTTTGTATTGTAAAGAATTATTATTTATTTCTTTTCCAATTTGACAATTTTGCTGAAAGTAAAAAAATCGTAGAGTAATAAAACTCATGCTTGAATGGAAAAACATGATTAACTGTCATTTTGAGATGAGTAGACTTGACTTTTCAATAAGGTTGCCAATCAGATATTAAAAACTTGCCTGACTTTCAAGTCCCTTATGCCGTCTGAACCTGCCATATGATATTGAAAAATCAAAATAAATGTTTACAGAATAAAAATACTTTCGATAGAAATCAAGTGTCAGGACCAGGAGTTTCACTATATTTCCGTTTAGGCTATAGAAGGGCTAGTGGCGTTAGTTATGTTAGTTATGACATCAACGTGAAGTTGGCTCCTAGCAGGCCCGTAGCCAGGATTTCGGTTCGGGGGGGGGGGGGCTTGTTCAATTTCGAAGAAGTAATTCTATATACAAAAATTTAAAAAAAACTACATAATGTAAATGTTTTATTTTTGTTTGTATTTTTTTTTTATTTAATTAAATAAATAGTTTGGATTTTTACAGCAATAAACGCCTTGTCTTTTTTTTAGACATAATGTCGATTAGGGATGTTGCGAATGTTCGCATCCGCATCCGCAATTGCGGATCATTCGCAATAATTCCAACATCCGCATCCGCATCCGCATAAACTGATGCGGAGTTTGTTGCGGATGCGGATGTTTTTAAACGTTTTTTTTTTGTCAAATTTGTAGTTGCAATCGAAAAATAGCAACAGCACCGCATACTATATCATGATCAACAACAACGACCCTTTCAACCTTAGTAAAAATTTTAAATTCAAAAATCTCAGTCCCAAGTAGGTGAAGACAAAAGCAACAACAAGTGATATGCAATGGTCACAGATTGGAGGATATAAAAGCTCTTGCTAAGTGGCCAAAGGACACAGTTTATTTTTATATATTTAGTGAAAAAGTGATACAGATACAGAACTTTAAAAGACTCTCCAAAGTTGCACTGAGGTATTTATCACCAGCCAGTGTTCCCAGCGAACAACTATTTAGTGGAGCTGGATTAATATACGATCCACTAAGAAACAGATTGCAGTCTGAGAAGGCTGCAATCTTGCTTTTTATTAAATATAACTCACCCATTTTTAAATTTAATTATTAAACGCAAAGATAATCAATAAAATTTTCCTTTATTTACTGACTTAAAATTGTTTTTATTTAATAAATTCTAAAATCCGCATCCGAATCCGCGGATGTGAGTCTCAAAAATTCCGCATCCGCATCCGCGGATGTCAAAATTTTTACATCCGCAACAACCCTGATGTCGATCACTTCATCTGGATCCACATCAATACCTGAGTGAACAGACAGCATTGCAAGTGCGCTTGTCACATATATCTAGCAGTTTCAGAACATCGGAAGAGGGATCCATCGGTGAAATTTTTTCGCACCAGAGTATGTACTCCGCTTTAACAGCTGACAAGGATATTGCGTTATCGAAGTAGAGTGTTAGATTTTCCATTTCATTTACTCGATTGGCGGCAGCAAAACCTGGAAGCAGAGCTTGAAACGATAGTAAAACGTCCTCGTTGACCATAAATCTGTCAGTAAGATTTTGTATAAGAGAATCTAGACAGGGAATAAGTATATAAACTCTAAAATAGTCTTCTAGACATGATGTTTCTGGATTAGAGCGCGTTGTTTGTTTCAAAGAAAGCCTTGGAATTGCTGACTTCAAATAGTCAAATAGTCGGATTGAAAAGCGTCTCTGAAAAAGTCGCTGGCAGTTTCTCTTATGTTCTTAAGAGAACTTAAGACTTGTTTCGTGTGATTTATTGCAGACACGAAATTTAAAGATTCATTTTGAAGGAAAATTGATAAGGGTAGCGTTAAACTTAAAAGTTTTTCGCATACCATGAGGCTTACCAGAAAATCACTTCTTTGAATTGCTGCTAACAGAGTTGATGCTTTTGAAGACATTGCCCACGTCTTGGTGGATATTTCTTCAAGACTAATAGCAATACATTTGAAGAGCTCTACAAATGAAAGAATGCTGTCATGCCTTTCAATAAACCTTGTTTCACAAAGGCGCAAAAGTCGTTTTTTTCTGCTTTCTGGTGCGTATTTTTGGATGGCGATTTGGAAAGTCTTATTTGCATTTGAATGGTTTCGGAAGAAATTAGCTATTTCGCTTACTACACCAAGACAATTGCGAATCGAGGGTGTTGACATGGCATTAGACAGAGCCAGGTTCAAGCGATGACTTGCACAGTGAACATATCTGGCATTTGGATACTGTTGCCTTATCCTACTCTGTACTCCACTTAAGTGGCGTAAATAAACACAATTCGAACTTAAATAGTATGTACTCTTATTTATACCTACTTGCGTATATAAAAAAATGCATTTATGCATATAGAAAAAGCATGAAATCTGCCGGATAGTAGCTCTGCTTTTCTGATGTGGCGTATGATAGATAATGCACCGTCGTTTTCTACGGGTTTCCAGCTAGTTTATAATATTTGTGGGATAAATATTTATTAAAGCAACATGATTTCAGAACAATATACATAAGTAGTGAGGAACTAATAAGAGAATATACAAACTTTTGTTCAAATATTTTTTTTAAAAATCATTTCGGGGGGGCTTGAGCCCCTCTAGCCCCCCCCTGGCTACGTGCCTGGCTCCTAGCCAAATTAAATTAATGTTGAATTGTTTCTCGAATCTGGGATCGTAACTGTATAATTTTTTGATTCCGACGATTATGATCGTATATGTGAAAAGTAATCCCACCGACTGATTGTCAGTTTTGACATTTATAACATAGAAAATGTGTCAAATGTGTCTTATTTCAAATCTGGAAGATAATTTGTCCTCTTTTCAAAATCAGAACTGTAACTTTTTCACACAAACTTTCCGAAGAGTCCAAAAAGTCAATTTAAACGACACTAAAAGCCTTTTAAGTCTTTAAATTTAAATAAAGCTTGTTGAATAGGTTAGGTTAGGTTGGAGTGGCTGTCCAGATGTCATTGACTCACTTAGACCTCAAGGGTCCATTGTGATACCACTAATGAGGTTACTCATGGGAGAGTAATGAAATTAAACAAACCATTTTGTGCTTTTAATAAAGTTAGAAAGACATTTTGTGTCAATCGTTGCCAGTTCACTGGTATTATCGAAGAAGGGATTACCGAGGAAGTTATTCCTTCTAATGGAGAGTGCTGGACATGTACATAGAAGGTGTTGGACTGTTTCCTCTTCCTCCTCGTCCATGCAGCTTCTACAGAAGTCATTTGTGTAGACCCCTAGCCTCAGAGCATGTCTTCCTATGAGGCAGTGTCCTGTTATTACTCCAATTGTAGAGCTTACATTTTGTCTGCTCAAGGATATCAAGCCTTTTGACCGATTTAAGTCTATGCTTGGCCATATTTGCTTGGTTGCTAGGCAGGTGGTACTCTGTGACCATCTAGCATTTGTTGCTTCTAGAGCATATTGTTTGAGAAGATATTTGCATGTAGCAAGTGGTGTTCCTATGTTATGTTTTTGTCTAACATTAGGCAGAAGTGTACCGTTTTTGGCGAGCTCATCGGCTTTGCAATTTCCCGGAATGTCCCTGTGGTCCGGCACCCAAATGAGGTGAATATTATACTGTTCTGTCATCTCATTCAGAGATGATCGACAATCGTGGACTACTTGAGAGTTTGTGGAGACAGACACGAGAGATTTAAGAGCGGCTTGGCTGTCCGAGAAGATTCGTATATCCTTGCAAGATATAACGTTTTCTTTGAGCCAGGATAGTGCCTCTTTAATCGCCATTACTTCTGCCTGGAATACACTACATTGATTGGGAAGTCTGTATGATAGACTGAGATTCAGTTGTTCCGAATAGATACCACTTCCAACTCCGTAATCGGTCTTTGAACCGTTTGTATAGAAGTGTACCGCATTGTCTTCCAGGAGTCCCTCTTCTTCCCAGGAGGATCTTGAAGGGATGGACACATGGAAGCTTTTACCGAATACCATTTTAGGGGTGGTATAGTCTAAGCTTGTTGAATACAAAAACGGCATTTTAAAGTCGCAGAAATATTTGTGTTCAATACATTTTGTTAATTTAGTTGCGTGCAACTTTTCTCTGCGTTGCCGCTAACACTAACCAAATAAGGTTCTAAAAATTTGTTATTTTCTTTTAAAAATTAACTAATACATCTTTTTCTTTTACATCGAATCGCGCTTTATATATTTTATTGTTTTTTATTTAAATTTTTACAAATAATATTAAATTTTCTTTACTTTACTTTAAGTATAACTATATGCATCTTTTTACCATTTTTATCTTAACAAATCGCCAGTAGTTTTATTTTTTTAAATATATTTTAATATAAAATTTAAAGCTTCTTAATTTATGTTTAGCTAAGAAGTTTATAAAAAGTGCAATGCGTCGTTTACTTGTTTACTTTTTTTTTAATACAATTTTCGTTTAAAAACTAAAAACCTTAAAGCAAGAGCTTCGTTCTTGCAGATCAAGACAATTAATTCATTTACATGCATCTACCTACGAGATTGATTTGGTATTTCGTCTTTTGTTTGTTTTTAGAAAAAGTCCATATCACCACAATTGACATCGAGGAAGTCATCGTCATAGGTCAAGAGTTCCGGATCTGAGGGAATGTCTTTCGATGTTGATGGTTTCTCGGGACTTGGTTCGCCACAAACTTCGTTAATGGCATGTGACTTGTAATCGGGGCTATTCTCATGACCTACTGGTGATGGTGGCGGGTTCGACACTTCAAATAAAAAAAAATAAAATAAGAACAAAGGAACACCTTGATGGAGTTACTATCTTCTTACAAGTTGATTTGAGTTCTGCTTTTAGTTCCGAACCAAGATAGACTTCTTTGCGTGAAACTAAAACTGGAAGATTTTTCTCTTTGGCACTCAGTCGTTTCTTTAGCTCTTCCACTTTGCGATGGCGTTTTAACGCTTGAATCTCTTTCTGGGTTCTATTTGCCGCTTGCCTTTCATCGTAGAAAATGAGTTTCATCTCGTCTGGAGTGATGCGGTCGTTATTTTTCAGCAAGAAAAAGAACACCCCACCTGGTGTGCGACGTCGTTTGCCATTCTATTATTGAAAATGATGAAAAACCCATCTAGACGAGGAGATTATATTATGCGTCTACACTTACCAAAATCATCATTCCACCATCGCGCTCAATTCGTTGTGTTTCTTTGAACATTTCAACAGCCAAGTCTGGGCCGATGACCTCAACTATCCTCACTGAAAACAAGAAATACAAAATTTAATTCGATTATAATTGTCTCAAGGTCTCCTTGAGTTATTCTCACCTAACAACTCATCCTTCTCCTCGAACAACTTGTTAGCCATTTCTCTGGCGATTTCGAGAGGTGGCCTTCCCACCACAGGTTCTTCGAGATCTACAATGTGTCGTGGTTCGTTGTATTCCGAACTACTCTCAGATGGTCGATGTGATCTTTGTCCCAGACGACTTTTAACACCTCCGGCACGAGAACGTTTGGCTTGCTGGTGAAAGTCATTTTCCGAGTGCTCATCACTCGAAGTGGACAGTCTTCGTTTGAGGGAGTTCTCTCCGTTAAGTCGATACTTCAAGGTATAATCGTAGTTCTCGACATTCCTGTCGGAGCGTATATCATGCCTGACTCCAATGCCTCGCATATTTTCTGTTAAGGTTTCCTCTTGCAGACTAGATGCCCAAATGTCGTACTTCTTGAAGCGACCCTTCTTATCCTGGAGGTCATTGGCAGCCTTGACACGCAACAAAACGGTGCGCTTTGTCTTCTTCTTTCGAGATTTTTTTGAGTCTTTAGCATTATCCCCGACGCCACCGCCGCCGCCGCCGAGTTTAAGGCAATCATCTGAATCCGATGTCGATGAAGTAGTTGGCCCAAAGTCAGAAGGACTATCTTCGATAGCTTCTTCCATTTTAACTGGCACATTAGGTGTTATTTGGGGGGGAATACTGTCGATAGGTTCACTACTGGTGCTAGTGGTTCCCGGTCTTGGAAGCGGTGTGTAGCCGTCATCGCTGTCCGATAGCTTTTAAAAATTGGGTTGTCAGTTAGAAATGAGTGAGTGGATTTTTGTGATTTTGTATAAACTTACTTCTCCATCCTCTAAATCATCATCGAATGGCTTCAAACTTTCTTGGTCCATCATTTTTGCAAAAAGCAAGAACACAAAAACTTGAAAAACAAAAAAAAACTACTGATTTTGCGAAATTTGACACTTTGACGCTTTCGGATTTATTCGGAGTTAGGAGAGGGAATTTATGTGCAGTGCTAGAGGAGGAATTATTTTTATAGAGGGAATAATTTTTGGGGAAATTTTCGGTCAAATTTAGAAATGGAAATTTAAAAGTTCTTTTTTACACGAGGAGGCTGAGTTTCAAGAATCTGAAAAAAAATCAAAAAAACATTTAAATCGTTCTTTCGGAATAGCAGACAAGTGGTCGACTTGAAGCCATATAAACACATACAAGACTTGACAGTAGTTCTTCTAGATCTAAACAAAAATGAACTTTTTCTGAATGTGAATTAAGAAAAGGCCAGCAATTATAGTAACCTGGGGTCTCCATTGGACATTATTTCCGATGACAGAACTATCGGCCTGTCATCAGATAATCCAATGAGACCAACAATCCAACATCCAGTCCATGATCCGGTCATCGCAGTTTGGATTTTTCAAGCGGATCAAAATCTTGTCATCAAATTGACGTTTGTGTTATATGTAGTCGTGAGCGTCCATTTTCTACAGTCTTTTTGAAATTAAAATTTCATTTCGTTTCAAAGTTATCTTAGCTAGGCACAGAACAGCTTCAAAGCTGTCGACCGACATCCTACAAAAATTATTATGGTCTGCACCGTCGTCCCATAGTAAGTCCTTGAGTATGTGCGCCTCCAAATCATGAAGTTCCCTTACTTCGAGAAATGGATTCACCGAAAACCTGTGTTTTCTTTTATCCTCTTGAATAGTAAGCTGTTGTAGTTCCTCCAGCTTCTTAACCAGCATTAATTTTTTTAAAAGGGCTAATTTTTGTTTACACAAAGGCATTTTTGTTTATATAATTTGTTTGAAATTTAAATTTGTAAAAAACAACAACTACCGACAAAAAGGTAAATCAACAAAAAAGTAAACAACAGATTAACCGTTGTGTCAAATGTGACATTTTAGGTTGCTTATGGCAAGACATAATATGCCCAGTCAAAAAAAACACTGGATTGCGGATGAGATTGCGGAAGAGAATTTGGATTGGATTTTACTCTTGTGGAGCCTCAGGGTAACAATCGCGCCGACTAAACATTCCGATGAAAAGGCTTTGGAGATATTAAAATTTCAATTTTGGCAGTGTCATATTATCACTCCGTATTTATACGCAACTAATTCTACGGATTCTGTCATCGGCATGAATTTTACGTTATGATGTTTTTTAAGTCGTTTTAAGGGCGAATATCACTTGGATTTCTTTTGCGTAGACTAAATGAATGGGTCGGAAGAAAGCATACCCGATGAGTGGAACCTCAGCATAGTTTGCCCAATACATACAAATGGAGACCCTCTAAATTGTGCTAACTACAGAGGCATCATAAGATCCTTTCTGCCGTATTATGTGAACGTCTGAAGTCGTTCGTCAACAACCTAATAGGTCCTTTCCTTATCAGTGTGGCTTCAGACCAGGAAAGTCCACCATTGACCAAATATTCACATTACGGCAGATCTTGAAAAAAAACCAAGAACTTCAAATCGATACCCACCATCTCTTTATCGATTTTAAAGCCGCGTATGACAGCATCTATAGGGAAGAGCTCTACAGAGCAATGTCTAGTTTTGGCATCCCTGTCAAACTTATCCGTTTGTGCAGAATGACGATCCAGAACGGAAAAGATCTCACCGATGCATTTGATGTCAAAAAAGGTTTTAGACAAGGCGATGCACTGTCATGCGACTTCTTCAACATCGTTCTGGAAAAAATTGTACAAAACTCAACCGTCAAAACTGAGAACTGAGGAAAACCAAACGATCGTCCTGGAGAAACTTCTGTAGCAACGTTCCAGGAAATTGCAAAGCTGACGAACTTGCAAAAAGCGGAACAACTTTACCTCTGCTGGCTCACAATGCTAGCATAGGTATCCCCTTAGCTACATGTAAATAAAGCAAGATAGTCAAGATACCATAGAGAAAACAAACTTCAGGTGGAATAACACCACCCCCTGTGTAGCGACTAAACTTATTTGGCCTAATCTTAGCACCAGGCGCTCAAAACAATTAATCTCTCTGAGTAGATTGCACATTAGCTACGTTATAGGTGTCCTGACTGGGCACTGCTTAATAGGAAGGCATGCTATTCGACTTGGAGCCCCTGCAAATGATTTTTGTAGGAGCTGCATGGACGAAGAAGAAGAGGAGACAATCTCTCATCTTCTGTGCACATGCCCTGCCTTATCACAAAGACGTAGAATCCACCTTGGAGACTACTACTTTAACGATACCAGCGATCTAAAAAATTCAGATATTACTTGTCTCCTACGCTTCATTCGAAGCTCCAATTGGTTCAACGAGTTAAGCTGATTAACTGATCCATGTGGTATCACAACGGACCATACTTTGGTCTAAGTGTGTTGGACGTCCCAACCAACAGCCACTTTAACCTAACCTAACCTAACCAACCGTCAAAACTAGAGGCACAATCTTCCAAAAGGTCCATCCAATTACTCGGATACGCAGATGATATTGACATAATTGGAAGATCAAAGCGTGATATCAGTGGAGCGTTTTTGAGCATTGCGACGGAAGCGAAGAAGATGGGTTTTGTGGTCAATGAGGGTAAGACCAAGTATATGCTGTCATCAAAAAAGGACATTGAAGAACAACGTCTTGGACAAAACGTTACCATGGACAGCTATAACTTTGAGGTAGTTGAGAACTTTGTCTACCTAGGCACCGCTATAAACTCAGACAACGACACCAGCGCTGAAATCAAACGAAGAATAACTCTTGCAAATGGCTGCTTCTTTGGACTTAGAAGGCAATTGAGTAGTAAAGTCCTCTCTCGAGCATCTAAAATCACTATCTATAAGACACTCATCATCCCGGTTCTCATTTATGGCGCTGAGGCCTGGACCCTGTCAAAGCAAGATGAGAACGGCTTAGGATGCTTCAAGAGAAAAATTCTTCGGGTGGTTTTTGGTCCCGTCTGCATAGATGGAGAATGGATCAGAAGATACAACGACGAACTGTACGGACTTTTTTCGTCACAATTTTCTGTAGGTAGGAGACTTAAAGCACTTCTCAAAAACTATGGTTGCCCACTTCCCGCTCAACCTTTATTCGAGCATTTTCTTCCGCCATCCTATGATAAAAGTATTAAAATATAATTAATTAAAAAAAAACAACAAACAATTTAATTATAATAAAAATCAAACTTTACTTCACACAACATTTTAATTTAATTTGTTTTTATAAATAAAATTAAAAAACAATACAAAAAATTCAAAAGCTTTACAAGTTCAATAATATAAACAAAAGCACATATGTAAATTATTTCAACAAAAACAAAAATCAAGGAATGGGACAGGAGGGCAGTAGGGACTTTTTTGGGACAGAACAACACATCATCACGACTTTGTGGAATGGTATTTCAAATAAATAAAACTTAAGTACAAAGATAGGTACATGTTTGTTAAGTTTTATGCGTCTTCTGGGCACTGATGGACATCAAAAATTCCAAGCAACCACCTCAATCCGACTTCGGTGTCAAATTATTTAACTTTGGCTGTAGGAATTCCTCGACAATAGCTTCAACCATACGATCTAATCGTCGTCCCAACTCCGTCCAGTCCTTTTCCTCGGGTTTGGCACACATCTCAGCGTAATACTTGATCTTTGGTTCGGTTCCACTCGTTCGCAGAGTGACCACAAGTCCATTCTCGAAAGTGAACGTAATCATCTCGGAACTTGAACTTACGGGCAATTTGGCCTTGCCATCGGCTTCTGAGGTATCCACTCCGTTGGTCAGGTCGCGGATGTGTTTGATCTTGAACTCGCCATCCAGAATTGATTGTGGATAAGTGGCTGGCTTACCATTGTCAAAGCTGCGGATGCGAGCGAAGATTCGCTTGATGGTCGGTGGATCGTAGCAGAAGAGGTAGGAGCACTTTGTACTGTGGAAGCCATATTTTTCATAGATGTTCTTCAATTTCTCAGTGAGGGTGATTCCCTCGGTGCACTTGAGATAGCAAGCCATAGTGGCAAGATGAGCAGCAGCACTGACACCGTCTTTATCGAGAACTGCTGTGGATACCATGAACCCGATGGCTTCTTCGAAGGCGAAGAGAACTTTGTTACCAGCTTCCATCAGCTCAATCGTACGATTGCCCATCCACTTGAAGCCAGTGAGGGTCTCCTCGAATTTGTAGCCCTCAATGGCTCCCATAGAACGCAGAATCTTCGAACTCACTGTACTCGCCATCATATAGCACTTTGAGGCATCTAAATTGGGATCAAGGGTTTGGAAGTTCTTCAATGCCCACCAGCCGATGAGGGCGCCCAACTCATTTCCATTGAACACCTTCCACTTTCCGGTGGTAGCGTCTTTTTCGGCACATGCCAGACGGTCGGCGTCTGGGTCATTGGCTAGGATGATGTTGGCTCCTTCTGCATTGGCTTTCTTAATCGACAGCTCCAGGCTGGACTTTCCCTCCTCTGGATTGGGGAACTTCACAGTCGGGAACTCTGGGTCAGGATCCCGCTGTTCGGCAACTGCCAAAACAGGCTGCAGCTTCGCAGCCTCGAAAGCTCGTTCTATAAAAGGAAAGCCTACTCCATGCATCGCTGTGTAGACAAATCTAACATCACTCTCCTCGTTTGATTTCAGGAACTCTGAAGGAATATTCGCCAACAGGGCTTCATAGTACAATCGGAACATGTCATCAAAAGGATCCTCCAACAAAGGATTCTCCTTTAAAATCGATGTGTCCCAGGACGACTCCAAAGGAACCAAATTAGCTTCAATGCATTTCTGGATGCCCTTATCGTGTGGAGGTATGATTTGAGGACCATTGGCCCAGTAAACTTTGTACCCATTGTCCTCCTTGGGGTTGTGGGAAGCTGTCACAACCACACCAGCAAGGCACTTGTGTTGGAGCACTGTGAATGGCACAAAAGGTGTCGGAACCATCTTGCTAAACAACCAAACCTTGATTCCCCGGTTAATCAAGACACAGGCAGATAACTCAGCGAAACGCTTACTATTATACCGCCCATCGTAGCCAAAGACAACGCCCCGCTTGTGGTCCTCCACATTAGGGAACTCCTTCAGAATATACTCACTCAATCCCTGAGCAGTCTGAATGATAACCAAGTCATTCATAGAGTTGAAGCCAGCTCGCATGGGGCCACGTAAGCCGGCAGTTCCAAAGGCCAATCTATTAAGAAGTCGCCGGTTAAGTTCGTTGTAGTTCTTGGCATCGACCAAGGATTGGATTTCCTTGCTGGTCTTTTCGTTTCGGTCCCATTTTAGCCAGAGATCGATTTGTTTTTGAAGACATTCATCCACAACACCGCTCATAGTTAAGATTTTTCTTCTAGAAAGAGATTTGGACAAAACAGCGCGATTAGTTTTCGTGTAATCTGGAAGAAATAAAAATCGATATGTATGCCTCGGCGTCATATTCTAATGTTTATTGTTAGGAAAGCTCCAAAAGGTCAGGAGATAAGAAATATTGACGCAATCGGAAGCAGAAACACACAAAATTATGTTACTCACTTGGACTGAGATTGAGACAAATTTGTGCGCAATTCTAGAACTGTTGGGTATTTATATTAATTACTTAATTCAGTTGCTTTTAAATGAATAATTCAGCTCAGGAACAGCGGTGTCAGCAGCAGAATTTGATCAGGGTTTTGGGATGAATGAAATTTGAAATGATAATGAAAATTTTATTTGTGCCTTGCCTCGGAATCGAATTGAATTTATGCATTCGCATCGGAATTTTAGCGAAATGTCAATTTTTGTTTGTAAAACTATTAGAAAGAGAGGGAGATAAAGAATTTGTTTGCAAAAATGTGCAAGTGATAAGGAAAAGCATACTTTCTAATTCAAATAAGGTGACCAGAATAAGTTTTCTATTTGTATTTTACTACATACAATAAAAAAGTTTTTAATATCTCTAAATTTAGATAAGAACATATATTCCTTTAGTGCCCGATTACACGAGATGTTTTTTCGGTTGTTTCCTCTTTCGTCTTTTTGACAGATCGGGTGAGGGGTGTAGAAACGTAGGGGGAAAGAAGTCGTGAAAAGAGTCCTGAAAATTTATGGACTTTTTGTGGTTGAACTTTGACGTTTATGCTTTGACAACCAATAAAAAAAAACAAAATGCATAATTTACAGCTATAAGTTCAGTTTTCCAGAGTACGGTGTAGTAAAGACAAATATAAACGTGAAATAATGTAAATTAAAATATTTATTTAAACGATTTAAGAAATGTGGACAAAAACTCAAACGGAAGTATTATTAACGCTGTTTCAAAGTTGGCCCAATTTGTATAACAAGCTGAACAAAAATTATAAAAATAGAAATAAAAGAATTGAGGCACTTGAAATTATTCGAAAAGAGCTTTTAAAAATTAAACCGGGTGTTACAATTTCGGATATAAAAAGTAAAATAAAAACAATTCGGTCACAAATCCAAAAAGAAAGAACCAAAGAGAACAACACAAAAAAAAGTGGAGCTGGTGCTGATGATGTTCATGAGCCAACTCTTTGGTTTTACGAAATGGCTAGTTTCCTAAAACCAAGTTCAGAGGAAATACCCGGAGAATCGAATATATCAATGGTGAGAATGTTATATCACCTAATTTGATTGGGATTAACTTTTTTTTCTAGAATGAATTAACGTCCGAAAGCTGTCCTATCGACGATGAAAATTCCAGCACTTCGTTAATGCATATGCCAAGTCAAAAGGTAAGAACATACACCACAATTATTGTAAAATCCAAGTTATTTCACTTTCGACTTTAACGAACAGGACTTAGAGCCATCTGGATCGAAAAAAAAAAAAAAAGCATGCAGTCTAGAAGAAAATGCAATAGATTGTTTGAATATGGCCAAAGATCTTGCAAACAAATCGAAAACTATGACTGCCATAGTGGACACGCCTGCAGTTCGGCTCGGAAAAATGGTTGCTGATGAGCTTGGTGAAGTCGAAGAGGACATATTCTTCGATACAAAATGGAAAATAATAGAAGTACTCAAAGAAGCAACAACAAAAAATATGGCTCGCAAGAACAGAAGAACCAGAAATGTCTCGGAGTCAACATGGACGTCTTCGGAGCCC
This sequence comes from Eupeodes luniger, assembly GCA_951509635.1. Lineage (NCBI taxonomy): Eukaryota > Metazoa > Arthropoda > Insecta > Diptera > Syrphidae > Eupeodes > Eupeodes luniger. Next base: position 110,051,028 of record OX608075.1, read on the forward strand.
TTCTTCAACCAATATAACAGTTTATCGCATAGCCCACCTTCATCCACACCTGTTAGCGTTAATACAGTTGAGGAATTTGAAGACAATTTGGCACTGAACAATGCTAAGACCCAGTGGCCAACTTTGGTACACATCGGAAGTAAGAAAAAAAATTAATTTCATGTCCACAAAATTCTTACTCCTTCTGCTTCTCATTACAGATGATGAATCTATCTCAACTATGCATGTACTCACAAATCACAATGCAGCGCTGAGCCTGAGTTTGCCAAAAATATATCCAGTGCAAAACTAAAGGTTATCGTGAAAGATCCATTAGTCGAAAAATGAAAAATAGTTTTAACTTTTATGTTGCCGTATGTTGTGTACCTGATCATTGTGTTCAATATTTTTACAAACTTATTTCGTGTACATATTTAAGACTGTGTTCATATCGTCCCACTTATACCAGGACCATGAATGTGCAATTAATTTATTTTAGAATTAAGTCCTCTTTTACCTAAATTAATAATCGTATGAATGTTTTAAAATCATCAAACAAAATAATTACCTCAGTAAAAATGAATTTTCAAATTATGTTGTTATGCTTTTTTGTTTTTATTATTTTCCTTTTAAGTTGCATAGTAGGAAATACAAGATAAAAAAGGGGTTTGGTATGAATCGATGTGTACTGTAAATTTTGATTGATAAATACATGCAGGGTGTCCGGTCAAAAATGAATAACCCTGGAATGGCTTATATTATTTATTTATTATTATTTGTTTATTATTTATTTTAGAAAAAAAAACTATGGAATTTATTCATTTGTTTTTGTGATATTTAAAAACGTAAAGTAAAACAAGTAAAACTGCACTAAACGAAAATATTCACATATCTTTTGTTCTGCTTTGAATACAACATATTTTTTTCTGTTTATAGATAGGTCATAAAGTCTGCTTTAAGCCATTCCAGGGTTATCCATTCTTTACTGGACACTCTGTATATGATTTCAAAAACATTTTGTTTTTCTAAATTTGATACTTTAATATACCTAACAGAAAACTTTTAAATTTGTTTGCAAGAGTTTTAAACAAATACTCAACGCACTTAAAAAATATCACATCAATCTAGTTGTTTTCTTTGGATCGATATCTTCCACAGATCTTAGGGGCTCCGGCAACTTTTCAATATATTATGTTCTTCTTCTTCTTTTTCATTTATGGTTTATCTGATGGTATATATAATATCAATTTCAATGTTTTAGGCATTTATATCTTAAACAAAATTACCTTATAAATAATTTATAAGTAGCTATACTGCCAATCTACTTTCCCTTCCGTGCTAAAATATTGTGCAAAACTGTCACGAATGTCCAAAGCAGGCCTGGTAGGGTTCCTCGGATTTTCTAATCTAACTTCAGGCGACTGGGTGTGCTGCTGTGGGATTTCAGATCCCAAGTTCTGCATATTTGGCTCCATATAATTTTGGCTTTTAACTGTAAGGAAGTTATGCAAAACGCAACAAGCTTGGACAATTTTTTTAACTTTTTCTGGGAGCAGATGAATTGTTGTCTGCAGAACTCTAAATCTATTGGACAAAATTCCAAAGCTATGTTCTATTGTCTGTCTGGCATGGCTAAGACGAAAGTTAAAAATTTTTTTTTCATTTTCTTTGCTATGGTATGGAAAAGGCTTCAAAATGTGTTTTGTCAATGGAAATGCGTCGTCTCCAATGACAACATAGGGAAGATTTCGCCCATTGCCAATGACTTCATCCTTTGGAAGAGAATCGTCATTGTAAAGAATTTGATTCAGATCACTTTGACTCAAAACTCCGGCATCATGGCAGCCTCCATTCGAGCCAACGTTAATATACGTGAACGTGTAATCTGCCTTACACATCGCCAGTAAAATTATGCTATTGAATCCTTTGTAGTTGTAATAGATGGCCCCATGCGACTTCGATGCGCGGAAAGCTACATGCTTGCCATCTATAGCACCTAGGCAATGTGGAAACTGCCATCGATATTCGAAACCTTTAGCAATATCTATCCATTCTTCGTTGCAACTTGGAAACTATAACAACAGATATTAACAAATGTTTCGATTTATGTTTAGAATATAAAAATACGCACCTTCAGATATTCTGGTCCAAGTTTTTTATAAATGGCTTCACAGACTTCAGGAACTGTAATAGATATAAATGATTCCGAAAGCCTACTTTGGTATTCAAGGCTCCTAAAAGATTCACCGGAGGCCAAGAATCTGAGAACAAGAGCAACCTTTTCTGGTACTGAAATCGAATTTCTCATCACTGTGTCCTTTTTTGTAAGATCAACCTTTACGTAGTTTATTAGTTCCTGGAGGCAATGTTCATCCATTCGTAAGAACTGTTTAAAAGCATTTTTGTCTTCAATTAAAAGTTCTTTCGTGAGTAAAGTATAGCAACCACGATCTTCCCTCCTCATTTTCCATTTCTTTACCCACTCTCGTTTTTTTTTCTTTCTTTTCTTTGCTAGTAAACACATAGCAGCTGCTGAGCTAGCTAATAAGCAAGAAATAATTGTATTGGTATTATCTTCCATAAATTTGTTTTATTTTGCACTAAATTATTGCCACAGAAATCCAATTATAAATTGTAGGTACTCTCTGATTATTACTGCCCGGACAACGAAACAAAATTAAATTCTTCCCCCACAGTTTTTTCAGAAACGTCAAAAAGAGGAATAACGAAAGGAACGAAAAAAGGAAAGGTGTAATCACGAGGGTAGGTACCTGTCAAAAAGACGAAAGACGAAAACGAACGAAAAAACATCCCGTGTAATCAGGGTATTACTGTGAATTTCATAGATTTTCTGTTATTTTTAGTTCCAAATTTTGTTAATTTTGACAAAATGTTTTAAGTAACGTTCCGAATGGTGTACTTAAGGCTATGTGCAAACTGAAGCTATATTCTGCAGGGATCTCTACTTGAAAATTGGTGATCCTTTAAATTTATGTACAGTTTTTATTTTGAAATGAAAAAAGGAGTACTTATTTTAAGAAAAATCAATTCATGTTTATTTCTTTGAGGGAAAGTATGTCAGAAAAATTACGAAAAGACCAAGGGTTGCAACCGATATTCTTTTAATTTCCATGGCCAACTCACACATTTACGGCTCTATGTCCTCAATAACTTCACGAATTCCAATCATCTGTAAGGTTTTTGAATCGACTGTGACAAAGACTTCTTAAATAAACACCCTTAATATGTCAAATCGAGAAATAACAAGGCCAGAACACATCTCAGGTTAAACATCGAAATGCAACTGCAGAGTTTTCATCAAATTTGTAGTGAATTTGAACAATTTAAATGTGTTTTTAAAACATGTATCGATATATTTTAAATTTTGGAATAGTTTTACTTGTCCAATGTAACAAGATGACAGTTTAAAAAGTGACAGCAACTCAAAATAGCTGTCTATTCAAAATGAAACCTTAAAACCCACCATACAAAATCTAAGGCTATTTTATAGATAGTCCCAATTGAAAATTATAAATGTAATAAGAATGAAGGGTGTTTTTTTCCTTTCAGGGCGTCAATTGTCTCGGGCTTATCTACGTAGACAAGCGACTTTGCATAACCTTACAGGAAATGGTCCAGTGGTGTTAATTCGCATGATCTTGGAGGCCGACGTGAGATAATGCAACCACCAAATGTTTCCTTCAAGAAATTGTTGTTTCGTTGCGTCATGTGAACCGAAGATTTATAAAGCATTGTTAAATTTTTAGGGCCGATGTTAAATGTGAACCACACCTAAATGTCAAACCTTTGTCTGCATTTCATTTGATATTTCTCAACTTCAAAAATGGTGCAAAAATGTGAGCAAACCGGGTCTGTTGGAGATAATACATTTTCACCTCAGTAAATCCTTCATGCCGCGTTTAGGCGAATGATTGTTGAAAATCCAATGCATCCGCAAAGATTTAGTGTGGTTTATGGACTGGCGGCGTCATCGGGCAGTCTTTTTTTACAAAATGGTCCGAATTGGAAGATATGGATGGGGACGATATGTGGTTTCAACAGGATGGTCCCACATGCCACACAGCAATAGAAACAATGGCTCTTTTGCGCAACAAATTCAATGATGTCAATTGGTGGTCAATTTGTCGCCAAGATCATGCGATTTGACACTGTTCGACTTCTTTCTTTGGGGTTATTTGAAAGAAAAAGTGTATGTCGATAAGCATCAGCACCAATTCAAGAGCTAAAGGATTTGATAATTCGGTACATTAACGACATAGAACCTAAATTATGGCTCAGCTCCATCGAAAATTTGAACCATTGGATGGAGGTGTGCTGCCGAACTACCAATATTATCATAATAAAAAGAAATGACAATAATTTCCTAAATAATTTGTGTTTTATTCAAAATCAATATCGGCACTTAAAAAATCATTACGTAAATTAATATTTCCAAAAAGTAACAACATGAGCACTCGACCTAAGACGAAAAATTACAATCGAACATACCTAAACAAAAACGCCCACCTTAAGAAAAATTGTACTAGATTTCTTCAACGATATGTCAAATAAATTCAAAATTAATGTCAATTTTCTTCATTTGCTTTTGTTTTCTTGCGACGACGACAAGTTCTTTGCTTTTTGAGTTTTGTTTTCATTCTCAGAAGAAGAAAGATAATACAATTTTTACTAAAAAAGAAGAAAAATATTTAAAACAAATTACCTCATCCGCCTGCACCCATGGACCGCAATAAACTTGGTGGGTCCAGGGGACCCAAGCCCAAGATCGGAGCTCCACACATGGGAAGTGAATTGTTTGCTTTGGGCACAAAAGGTACAAGTGGTCGCGATGACAAGAATAAGGTTATGTCTGCGGTCAAAGGAGTCTCGGATCGCAAGCGCGAACCATCCACATCGTTGGGTAATGTCCCAAAGAAGCCAAAGTTAAGTGGAACCATTGGAAATGTGCCGCGTCTCTCGGGTGAGGGAAGCAGCAGTTCAAGTTCGGTGTTGGAACCATGGGAGCAGCTTGCAATCGAATGCGAACCGGTCGATTTGGTGGAGACCGTCTACGCTGCTCTCGATCAACAGGATTCCGATTCTGTGGTCAGTTACGTGTGTGGCGCCATAAAACTGCTCTCCTCGCAGCGGACGAAGAACGATAATGTCCTCACGCTGGCCCTACTCTATCTGGCAAAACTGCGTCCGTCGTTGTTCTGCAATGACATTGTCACTTCGGCCCTCATCTCGATACTCAAACGAGAGAGCCAGCATACGTTCAAGAGTCGCGCCCATCCTCTGGCGCACATTGTCGCCTGCAATCTACTGGCTCGCGGTTACCATGACAAACGCCACTGGCCCGAGATGTTCCTCAAGACATACATCGATGATGCAGCCAACGAGCGGGTGTGGTCCGACAACGAATACTGCGCACCCTTCATCGATAACATCTGTCTGGCATTCAAGACGCGAGTTCCCCCTAAAAACATGCTCCAACCCGAGCTGACGGCGATGACCCAGCGAGACGCCACAATTTCAATCGACGACGACTCCAACGACAATTCGATGCATGGGGACTCCCTCAAAGGCTGCGATCTGAAACTCGACTGCACACTCCAAAACCGCTACGGCTCAAGTGGACACATTGTCGAAAAATACGTGATGGACGCCATCAAGGAGCAACTGAATAAGCGCCAGCAACAGGATTGCTACACCCGCAACTTCTTAAAATTCCTCTGCACCACCTCTGGGTTCGGGGAGGTTCGTTCACTGTGCATAACTCGACTGGAGCTGTGGATCCACAATGGGAAGCTCATGAAACCAGCCCAGGAACTATTGACTTATATTTGTTTCAACATCACAGGACAGACGCAGAAGGACCACGAGGTCTTGGCCACTTTGGTGAAGATGCGATTGAAGACCAAACCGCTGATCAATGTGTACATGATGTGTCTGAAGGAGATGATCCAATTGCAGCCCGACATTCTGCCCATAACCCTCAAGTACGTCGTCCAGAATGAGCTGTCCAACGCCAGGAATCCCAATAACATGGGAATGTTGGGTAAGTAGTGGGTGGAACCTTGGAAATTGTTTATTTTTGTGTCTGTCTCTCTCTCTTGTAGCTGCCATGTTCCAGACCAAGCCTGAGCAATCGGCTCGACATCTCGCCGAAATCTACAAGGAATTCCTGATGCAGCGGGAGGATTGTTTGCGGACGTTGCGAGTCTTTCTCCGGGAGCTTGTCCGCACCCTGAGATACGACATTAACATTGTAGAGTTCTGCAAAGCCTTCCTCACCAGTCGCCAGGACCTAACACCTCTAATTCAGCAATCCGAATACAAAGATCGCATCTTCCACTCGATGGTGGATCTAACCTGCCTCTGCATGTTGCTCACAGTTTCGCCACAAGTGCGGGAGGCTAATGTGTCCCTCCGAAATGGACGCGATATGAAGAGTAATCCCATCCTCCTGAATTTCTATGCTCAAATGTCACAAATCCAGCTAGACGCCCTCTCATGGATGTACGAATCGGTGCAGGTCATCTTCAAGCTGCCCGGGCTGGACTACAGTCAAGCCTTGCATAAAATTCTCCTGCTCGAAAGTCCGGAACAGTACTCGAAGTGCGATCAATGGCCTCCGGAGCCGGAACGAGTGACACTCCTTCGAATGGTTTCAGAAACGCCAATTCATGAGGATTCTCTTCTGAGGATCATTCTCATTGGGATAACCAAGGAGATCCCATTCACAATTCCAGACACGATAGAGGTCATTGTGTTGGCGATTAAGAGGGCTTCAGCGCTGCGGAGCATGGATTGTCCAGCTGTGGAGGCAAATAAGTTTGATATCATTGACTTCCTCTTCAGCATGGCAGAGTACCATCATCCGGAGAAGATCAAGCTTCCAGAGAACTATGAACCACCCAAATTGGCCATCACAGTGTTGTATTGGAAGGCATGGATCATAATGCTGATGATTTCCGCCCACAATCCCTCGACTTTTGGAGCCTTCTGTTGGGAGCACTATCCCACGATGAAGATGCTCATGGAGATGTGCATCACGAATCAATTGAATGAAACCGCAGTCGCCAAAGAGGAGCTTCAGGTTGGTTGAGAATTTTGTGGACAAAATCACGATGATTCATTTTGTTTTTTCTACTTTCAGCTCATGACCCTGGAACGTGACCAAATCATTGAATTCGAAACTCATCTGGCAGCTCAAACGTCACAGGCCATCATCACGGAGGAGAATGCAATTCTCATATCCCAAGTCATGCTAATGGATCCGATGGGAGCAGCCAGAAGGGTTCCTCCAGCTGTGCTGGAACAGTTGAGGCATTTAAACAAGACTCTGAAGCTCGGCCATTTGCTGTGTCGAAGCCGCAAGCCGGATTTGCTCCTTGACATCATCCAGAGGCAGGGAACTACCCAATCGATGCCATGGCTCTCGGATCTCGTCCAGAATAGTGAAGGTGACTTCAACCATCTGCCGGTGCAGTGTCTCTGTGAGTTCTTGCTCTCGAATTCGGCGACAATCAGTGAAGAAAATAGCCGTGATGCTGAGCTCCTGAACTACCTGAGGCAGCTTGTGAAGGACCCCAATTCAGAGAAGCAGACGGTGTGTGAGGTTCTGGACTACATATTCCGGCGTCTGGCTTCGACGGTGAAGCAGTCGAGAGTTTCGGCTTTGAGTGGCATCAAGATGATCCTGAAGGTGTTCAATACCACCGACGAGGAGGAGGATTGGCTGCTGTGCTCCCTGCCGCAGGTTCCACATTTCATCCACGCTCGAGCTTCGATTATCCCACAACTGCGAGCTGCCTGTCAGATCGAGAACAATCCCGAACTGATTATGGTTTATATTCAGTTCATAGCTGCCCACACGTTGCACGATCCAGTGACCGATATGCTGGACCACGTCATGGACATGGCTCAGTTGATTGTGGAGCGGAGCACCATGTTCCAGCACATAATCCCCATTCAGCCGGATTCACCTCTCGCTGGGAAGGTGTCGGACGCGTTGGACGAGTGTCGCCTGCAGACACTGAACTGCATCTTCGTCATGTTCAACAACTACATCATCAAGCTGAGAGAGCACCGGGAGCCTTACGAATGGACGGAGTATCCAGATTTGTTGATGGTGCACTTTGACGATGGAGTACAGCTCCCGCTGCATCTGAACATCATCCATGCCTTTGTCATCCTGCTCACACATTCGTCGATAACTCTGCCCGATTCCATACCCATTCTGGACTACTGGTTCCCCCAAGGACGCCCGGTTCCGCAGGCTTATCTCCCAGAGACGAATGAAGCGGTGCAGTTGCTGCCGGATTGGTTGAAGCTGAAGATGATTCGGAGTCCCGTGGAGACTCTCGTCGAGGCAGCTATGTACGATTTGACTCCCGACCAGATTGTTTTATTCGTACAGAACTTTGGAACTCCCATCAGTTCCATGTCAAAATTGTTGGCGTTGTTGGATCGGGCGGTAATTGAGCAATTTGACGCGGTGAAGAATGCCATCCTGAACAAAGCCTATCTGGCTCAGTTGATTGAGATTCAGCAGGCTAGAGGGGCGAAAAATGGACACATTACGGTGCAGGCCTTGGAGTTGCATTCGCACTCTCAAACCGTGCCCGATCCACCCAAGACCCAGGTCAACACAATGGAATCTGTGAATTTGGACCAGTTCCAAGTGATTGCCCCGATTCCAGCAGAAAAATCTTCATCCTCCAGTTCGTCGAAGGGTTCCAAGGAAATCGAGGAAATTGTTGAAATGGTGCTGCGAGCGCCGAACCTGACCAAGTTGAACACATATCGCTTTAGAAAGCTCATCCATCAGCTCTTGGAACGTGACGGAGCCACTCCGAAGGCCCGTCGGGACATGCAGATTCATGCCTCCAACAAGGCTTTGGTGCATTTGATGCGTCTAGTGGAGTCCCCTCGAGGACCATGCTTCTTTCAGAACATATTCCAGAAGTCCCACGCCTGCACATTCTTCCGAGCGCTACTCACTTACATCCCAGCCCAGCTGCAGGACTACGACTTCATGCTGCACGTAGTGGACAAGATCATTCATAATTTGAGTCTGCAGCCGAACCTCAACAATGCAACGCTCCTGCAAATTCTCCAAGTCAAGAAGCAGTCTTTTGCGAAGAAGATCCATGCCGCCCCCGAACAGAAGTACACCAAGAAGGAGAACTTCCTGCAGCTCATGCACAAGGCAAGTGTCACAGAACTCGAGGCGGAGGGAAGGAAGTTCGTCAATGATATGATTGACTGCAAGAAGACATCCCACCTGGTCGATGGAATCATCACCACTTTGCAGTGTTTGCCGAAAACCAATGATGCAACTACCATTGATTATGACAGACGGGGGATTCTGGTGGATTGGCTGTCGGAAGTTGATGCCGAACTGATAACCGCTGACAAGGAGCTCCAAATCGAGGTGATGTTTTCGAGGAATCGTGACGACTTTCGATTCTATTTGCTTTCGCTGCTGTGTCATCAGGCGAACTGGGAAACCCTCTACGAGACGGTGAGCTACCTCCTCGAGAAGTACCGGGACAAGTTTGACTGCAACTCGGTGTTGAACTTCATCGAAGCGCTAATCAACAACCCCAAACTGTGGCAAGGTCGTGACAAGGCCGTTTCGAAGCATGACCAAGCAGAAATCATCTTGGAGTTGGGCATTGAGGAGGGAAAGGTTTTCACAGAGTATATGCTCCAAGAGGGTGTGAGAGAAATGGAATTGAACGGCACCGACGCCTACTCCGAGAGACTTAGTTCCCGCATGAATCTTCTACTAAAGGTGATAGGTGAACCGCGTTATGTCCATCTCCAGGCTCTGATCGCCTTCGTCATAGACTACCCGTGTCCGGAGGCCTTGAAACTGAAGTTCATCCAGCAGATGTACCTCATGAATCCACCCATCAAATTCCTCCAGGATGATGAACGCCAGGACGTCTACAATTCAAACCTGCAGGGTTTGAAAGGCTGCAAGGCCGACAAGGTAACCAACTACCTGATAACATGTTTGGGGAATTTGCAATCGAAAAAGGACTACGAAGCACTGTCCACTGATACTGAACTGTTGCTGAGGAAGTTGGCAGCCTCCCATCCGGCGTTGTTCCTTCGTCAGTTGGGAGTTCTCTCGTCGCTCCTGCATGGAAAGGCTCATATGGGCCTGAGGATCCTCCGTGACGAGCATCATATCCAGAGATTCATACAGGTCATTCGGATTCTGGAGCTCCTGCAACCGATGTTGTTTGACGATGCCTACAAGTTGGGTCTTCAGTCGGCTTTGGATTGCTATTTCACATTCTTCAAGCATCACAGTCGTGCCAAGGAGGCCTATCATATCCTGGTGAAGCTGGTCGAACTGCTGCAGGCCTACATCAACACAAACCCATCGAGTGCTCTTAGTTTCATCGAACAATATACGGGAATTCTTCAAGAGCTGGCGGCCAAAAATGGCCACTTAGCCCATCTGCATCAACTTGTCCAGGGTCTGTCGTTGTTAAAGCACAAAACCTCGGGCAGTGAACTGAAGGAGGACGAAGTAAAGCAGGAATTCGATTTGGAAGAAAGTGATGTTAAGCCTCAGGTTGCTACCATCGAAATTCCCGATGAACCTTCAACCTCCACCGGCACTGCACAACCTGCCGCCACACAACTTGACATCGAGTCCCGAGGAGCCGCCTCTTTTGCCCTAGCCGGCCCCCAAAGCCGACAACTCCAAATTTCCCCCCACTTCATGAACCTCATCAATCTGGTGCGACATTCGAGTGTCGAGGAAACGATCCTAGGACCGCTGCAAGAAATCGAAAGTCTCACCTCGAAGCGATACTCCTTCCTCGGTGAACTCTTCGACCGCCTGCTCGAGTTAATCTTTTCCCATAGTGCACAAATCCGTTCGAACGCCTACATTCTGCTCATCCGTCATCTCAAGCATCATCCGGGACGACCTGATGTCAATCGCTGTGCGGTTAATGCCTACATCCAATGTTTGCGAGATGAAAATTCAACTGTTGCAGCTACGGCTGTCGATAATCTTGTTGAAATGACTGTTCTGCTGCAGGAATACGCTAAGGAAATTCTGAGGGTGGCATTTTCTTTGGGTATCACATCGCGTTTGAACACCTGCACCCAAATCAAGAAAGCCATTCAAACTTTAAAGCTACAGCATGGCTGTTAGACTATTACGTACGTTCGGGACGTCGCGTCGCGTCGTTGTGGGACTGAGTATTTTCTCTTTTTATTGTAAGATTGTTTTTAATTTGTATTTTATGTATAACCATATAACTAAACGTCTTGAAAAAATGTATTAAATCAAAGTACAATAGTGAAATTTGAAAAACTTCTTTATAGGAACTTATTTTTGAAGGTAAGGGTTTTGATTTTGGCGAGTATAAATAACTTACAAACTAAGTTACTTATAGCTGATGATGAGGCTTGTTAAAGGAAAAGTTTTGGAGACAGTCTTGACCAAGAAGTGCTTACATTGAAATTGAAGATATTGTCGTTCAAATTTATATTCCGTTAAATGCGAAGTATGATTTCAGTTGAACCCTAAGAGGTACGGTGGGTTGGAATATAAAAGAGATGAGAATTTCTTAAATTGCTAGGGTTCATGTTTAAAAAGATTGAGTTGTAAGGATTCGGATTCTAAATAGAGCCCGAGAGAAGGCGATGGATAAAGAAGATTTAGATGTCTTTCTATGTTCTTCCAGAGTTTTGAGATTAATAAATTGAAGGCAAACTTGATATTGACGAAGGATCAAGAGATTTTGTCACCAGACTGAGAAACTATCGAGAATCGAGGTCTAATTGAATAAGGTAAGAATCGTTCACCGACGTTCTTGGTGTAGTCAGCGTCAAGTGAGATATGGAAATATGTAGTGATCATTCTATATCGATTATTATAATAAAAAATGATAGGACCTAAGTGACTGCCTTGGGTTACGCTACAGGTAGTAGGAAAAGGCTAATCCATTTCAACAAAATCGTTTCGAAGCCAAAAGTAGATAGCTTAAAGAATGTACTCGTAAGTCTTAATTCAGTGGAAATAACGCAAACTTCGTTTTCCCTTTAAGAGTACCGAGAGCGTATTGGACACAAATTCCCCAACTTTTGTAGTTGTAGACCTAAATTTCTTAAAACAATGCTGTCTAGGAAAAACGAAAAATTTGCAATTAGAACTTAAAAAATTTCGTTTAAATATTTTTGGAATGTGGGACGATAGTTGCGATTTTTATAATATCTCGGGGATCTTTTTTGTGAACTGGGGTTACAAAGGAGGTCTTCCATACATTTGGATTCTTTTCGATTAAGTAAAGTTGTTAAATGTTGTTTTTTAATCTCAGTTGAAAAGTCCGAGGAAGACCGTTAGCAAAGAATCATATCCCATAACTCATTTCTTTTCATTTTTAGCAGTTAATTTAGTCAAAGAGGGAGATGAAAAAATGTAGGAATTTGAAATATTTTGAGAAGAATTAAAGGTTTAAAGGAAAATCTGATAGAAATCAAGGGTGAGGCATGAACTCTTCAAAAAGTAAACAGTACAGTACAAAATCAAATAAATCGTTTAAAGGTTATAAAAATGGAATTAAAAATTTGCAGTATAAGTCATTCATTCTTTAAAATTGTAACAAAGCAATAGGTGCAGTGAAATACTGCTTCTGTTCGCGATGGTGTGGTTGAAGAACCGTCCACCTCAACTCGTCGTCGTGCCAAACAATTCCACCTCTGTCGCTCGTTACATCGTTGATGAACATTTTGCATAAAGATTTACATTTACACGCTTACAAGGTGTAATTAACTCAAAAACTAAACCCTCTTGACCATTTCAAGTGTCGCGTTGTCAATGGTCGGAATGGTGGCAAGAAATAACAACAGTGGATGATTAATTTTCGAAGTGATGAGGCACATTTTCACTTGAGTTTTTTCGTGAATAAGCAGAATTGCTGCGAATGATAGTCCAAGAGTGATTGTCGAAAAACCAATGCATCCACAAAGAGTAATTGTTTAATGCGGTTAATGGGCTGGGGCATCATCGGGCCCCTTTTTTTCTAAAATGAGGCCGGTCAGGCAGTTACTATGAATAGTGTTCGCTATGGTGAGATGATAACGAACTTTTTATGGCCCAAATTGGAAGACAGTGGACGATATGTGGTTTCAATGACCGTGTCATAACACGTGGTCAGGATGTCAATTGGCCGCCAAGATCATATGATTTGACATTGTTGGACTTCTTTCTTTGGGTTTATTAGAAAAGTGTACATCGATAAGCCAGCAACAATTCAAGACCTAAGGGATAAGATAATTCGGCACATTAATGGCATAGAACCTTAATTATGCCTCAGCATCATCATACAAAATTTGGACCATCGGATGAAGATGTGCCACCGAGGTCGTGGCGGCCATTTGGCCGATATTATTTTGTTCCACCCATAATCGAACCATACCAATATTAGATATCATAAATAGAAAGAAATGATAGTATAGTAATTTCCTAAATAATTTTATTTAAAATCAAAATCGGTCCCTAAAATTAAATCTCCCCTTATTTCGATAGCAATGGGCAGGTTCAGCCGACATAATGGACTTGAAAGTAAGGCAAGTTTCTTGCATCTGATTGGCCAGCTGCCAAAAAATTGGGCAGGTTCAGGCGACATAAGGGACTTGAAAGTAAGGCAAGTTTCTAGTATCTGATTGGCCAGCTGTCAAAAATTTGCCTTCCAATTAAGGCAACTTCATTGGAAAGCTGACTGGAAAGTTAGTCAAGAAAAATCTCCCTTACTATCAAGTCAAGTCTACTTCTGTCAAAATTACACTTTATCATGTTTTTTCATTCAACTGAAAGCTGAACTATATTACTCCATGATTTATTTATTTTCTGCACAACTTCATTTAATGCTCTTTGTAAACAAAATTTTTGTAAATTTGGAAAAGAAATAAGTAATATTTCTTTACAATACAAAATACAAATCTTGATGGACTTGTAGCTTGCCTGAGGAGTGTTTTATAGAAAATAATGATTTTGGTAATTTTTGTACTATGTAGAGGTTTGTGAAGTAAAGTTCTGAATTTGAAATTCATGACACTTGAAAAACTAACTAGTTGTCTTGGTCAAAATTTGCGTTCAAAGAATGCAGTTGACTGCAAATGAAGTCCCTTATGTTGTCTGAACCTGCCCATTGCTTTCCAATTAAGGCAACTTTATTGGAAAATTGACTGGAAAGTTAGGCAAGAAAAATCTCCCTTACTATCAAGTCAAGTCAACTTATGTCAAAATGACAATTGATCATGTTTTTTAATTCAACTAAAAGCTGAACTTTATTACTCAATGATTTATTTATTTTCTCCACAACTTCATTTAATGCTTTCTATAAAAAGGTTCCTTGTAAATTTGGAAAAGAAATAAGTAATATTTCTTTAAAATACAAAACACAAATCATGATAGACTTGTAGCTTGCCTGAGGAGTGTTTTGTAGAAAATATTGATTTTGGTAATTTTTGTACTATGAACTTGAAGTAGAGGTTTGTGAAGTAAAGTTCTGAATTTTAATTTCATGACACTTGACACTTGTTGCCTTGGTCAAAATTTACGTTCAAAGAATGAAGTTGACTGCAAATGAAGTCCCTTATGTTGTCTGAACCTGCCCAATTTTTGCATTTATTTGAAGGATTACTCCAGCTGACGTAAAACATCCCATAACCGAACCATACTCAATGGGCAGGTTCAGGCGACATAAGGGACTTGAAAGCAAGTCAAGTTTCTATTATCTGATTGGCCAGCTGCCAAAAATTGCCTTCCAATTAAAGCCATTTCATTAGAAAGTTGACTGAAATGTTAGTCAAGAAAAATCTCCCTAACTATTAAGTCAAGTCTACTTATGTCAAGATGACAGTTGATCATGTTTTTTCATTCAACTAAAAGCTGAAGTTTATTACTTTGTGATTTATTTATATGCTGCACAATTCCATTTTATGTTTTATGTAAAAATTTTCCTTATCAAAATGGGTAAAGGTATAAGTAATATTTATTTAAAGTACAAAATACGAGCCGAGATGGACTTGTACTGTGCCTGAGAAGCTTTACTTATGTATATGTTTTAAATAGTTTCTGAACGATCAACTGAAATGAGAGGTTGGTGAAGTAAAATTCCAAATGTGAAGTTTATGACACTTTACCGACTAACTAGTTGCCTTGGTCAATATGTACCTTCAAAGAAAGTAGTTGACTGCTTATGTTGTCTGAAACTGCCCAATGTAACGGGTTATCCATTTTGCGGTTTCAAAAGTATAGGGCTGGATTTCTATATCTGTCAAACTATACTCTGTCCAACAAAAATAGTCAGTACAGAGAAGATAGGACGTTTACCTCTCACTCTGACTGAAGTGAAATCTCGTTAAGCTGTGAGAGAGAGCAAATATTACAGGGTTTCCGTAGTGCCCATTATAAATTTCGAAAAAGCTCTGATAAATATTAGTAGGGATACCAACTTTTGATTTTAAATTGAAAGTTAAAAATAAATTCCGTTTAAGAAAATTTATAAATTATGTACATAATCCCGAATTCAAAAACCCTTTTGTGAAAACTAAGGGTAACATAAATTCAATTATGAAAAAATAATGAACATTTTTGATTCTGTAACACACAATATTCACAAATACACAATTTATAAACAACACAGCACAGATTTATAATAAAATAAAAGCAGTTCTTTTTTTGGCACTGATTATAAAACACCGTATAAATAAACACTTTTTCAAAGAATATTTTTTTTATGAACAAAATCACTATTTTTCACCATCTATAATTACACCATGTATTATAAATAATTTTCGCTTAAACTCAACCCTTTGCTTCCTAGTGGTTTCGCAATTAAACCAAATACTCTATATTTTTTCTTTATATTCCTACTGGTTTTTTTTAAATTTTTAGTGAATATTATTTTTTTTTATTTAAATGCATTATTCATTATACACATTCTATAAAAATTTTAAGTTTTTATACAAATATTTGAAAAAGTTTACATCTCCGGAAACAAAGGGTTAATTTACGAAGAATAATAAATAGACTTCACTTACCGAAAAACAGCAAGCGACAACACGATTCCCATATTTGTTCTCAAAAGCTTTTAAAAAAGCACACATTCTGAAAGCTCCCAAACAAAATCCAAAGAAAAATCCACCATGATTTGCGTTAACTTGGAAATGGTAACTCTAATAACAATCTGCTTATTTTCAATACATACGAAGAGGGTTGTTTGTGAACACATTATTTATCAGTGTCAGTGTGGCTTTGGCCAGAGAGAAAAAACTAAATGAGAGAACCAAATTTCCTCGTCTCCGTCTCTTCGAAACCTCTTACTCTCATTTTTTATAGCGTGTTGAATTCGTATCGGTGTATACATGTTTTCACCTCAGAGAGCGAGAGAGAAAAAACTTCAGAGCGAGATAGACATATTTGACATTTCTCGAATGCCGAATTAGAAAGCAAAACAATTTAGCATCGTCTTTTTGAGTGCACGTATTTATAATTCTAAAAAAATATCAGACTGTTCTCTTTAAACTAAAAATTGCATTAAAAATTAGTCAAAAATAAATATAATTAGTATAGCTAGAATATATATATTTATGGGTGTGTACCTCCTAGAATTTAAGAAGGTAATTTGTGTAAAAAAAAGAAACAGAACAATTTCTTTAATATTTTAGCCTATTATTGAATTATAATTGAATGCAATAAACTAAGAAAAACACTCTTTTTCGTTGTGTATAGCACTGTAAATCAACCCAATAAAAGGAGGATACATTTGTATTAACAACAAAAAATGAAAAGGAGCAGGAGCAAAGGCAGCACCCAGTACACATCACCAGGCAGGCTAGGCGGCCTAGGAGGTAACAAATTTAGTTTTCCTTTGTATTGTATTACCATATAATCTTCTTCTTATTCGAAAGGAGCAACATCTTCAGTTTCAGCTGAGAAGAAGAGGAAAAATAAATACCTATAATAAGAAACAAAATGACAAAACGAGTTAAGAATCAAGTGTGGGAGATTGTTGGAACAGCAGCTAGTGGAATAGCAATGGTGCATCAACGTCCGGCGCAGTTGGAGGTGGTGGTGCAGCAGTTGCAGCTCCAAGCGGTGCAGTTGAGCTTTTGCAAGAGTCACTTAACGATGTCTTTCGCTGCTTCATCTGTATGGAAAAGTTGCAAGATGCTGGAGGATGTTGCCCAGCAAATTGAAAACCTTCAGTAGATTTGTTCAAATATTGGGACCACGAATGGCTTTATTCAGGGTAAAGACTTGTTGGACTTGCAAATGTTGAATTTATCATCAATGTGCATTGTAGGGTGGAACTCATTCGGGATATACATTTAAGCAGTTAGGTAAGTTTAACACTTTTTCAAAACCCTTTTGAAGTCTTGCATTGAAAACTATCTTTAATTTTAGAACTAGTTTATGAGACACATATAACCCAGGTTATGGAAGCAGTATCTTAACTTCGAGAACGCAATGTCCGAAGTGTCGAACACAATGTCAAAACCGTACGCAAAGCGAAAGACGAAAAAGTACGAGAAATACGAAATGCCGTCAAATTCATGGACAGCAGACTACATTCCCAATTGAAAAAAATGATTCGATTCAGCCACATCACTGCTCCAGTTCCTGCTGATTTTCACAGTGAAATTGTTCCTGAATACGATACTGGCAACTTATTTCCAGCGGTGTTGTGATCAACAGTATTACCTAAGTCAATTGTTGAAAAGACAAAAAGAACTTGTTGCGGAGGATAAGATTCTTCGTGAGAAGGCAACCAACGAAGAAGCAAGCAATGGCGGTGATCAAGTTGTCAATTTAGACGAAGAGGCAGATAAGCATCAAGAGGCAAGTCAAAGTTCAGTGAATAATGCAACCGAAGACACAAACATTCAGGGATTTAAATCGTTGACAGGCTTACATTCTGAAAATAGCAGCACCAGTCGACCTAGTGAAACCGAAAAAAGTAATGAGAAGACAAGTGGCAGTGATATTCTGAAAAGTGGTTAGTTTTTTAACAATAGTTGGGAAGGTGTGAATATGCTTTGGTTTGTGTTTTATTAGTTGACGCTTCGTTTACTGGAGTGCTACAAGCATTAGTCAATGGTTCCTCCACTTATAATTCCTCGTTTCGAGAAGGTGCCGTCGGGGGAGAGATGAAGCCGACTTATAGTGCAACACCCTTGAGTTGTAAGTATGAATCAGTGTTACTCATTTTTTCGTTGTCATTTTGTTTATAAGTCGCCATCGATCGGTCTTGATTCTCAGATACCTGTTTCAGAGGAGGTCGATTACGATGGCTTTTTCTTGCTTTATGTTAAATATTGAATTCTTCATAAATTTCAGCTTCCCAAAACAACTGCCGTCTGCCAATGTGCTCTGTTAATGTTCTGGAAACGTTTTTTGAACCGCCAAAATTCCATTGTCAGAATGGTGACTACCTGGACGATAGTATTATTTTGAATACCTCGATCCCGTTGAGCAATTCGGAAGGTAATTTGCGCTTTCCCACCCACAAAAACTCCTGACAATGTTTTGAAAAAGTGATCTCATTTCAATTTTAATTTGTTTTCCTTTTTTGTGTGTAGCAGAAATGCTTGAAGTTTTAGAATCATTTAAGTAAATCAAAAAATCAAAAACAAAAGATAGATATGAGAAAACTTTCTCATTACTAAAATTGAAGATCTCCATACTATAATTTGTTAGCTTTATAAATTATTGTTATTCATATAGTTTATGTTTTATTTTTAAAAATTATACAAATACCTAAATATATTTTGTTTATAATAAAATTGTTAACATTGTGTTTTCTTTGTCTGTCCTTTAGATTCATTACCTTAAGAATATCGCAAGAGTAGGCCATCATCGTCGCCATCAAGCGTCAAGGAATCAACTGAAACACCATCTTATCGCTGGGAAAATACCGATGTAAGTATTAAAAGTCGATTTAACTTTGCATATCATAAAGTTTGTATTTTACATAAACATAAGAGTAATTTTATATCATTTATCAATTTATTTATTTATTTTTGTGCATTCGTTTATATTCCTGTCATTCTGTTTACGTTTGTTTGTTCGTTAATGTAATTTCGGTTAAGTATGTCAAATGGTTTTGTTGCTTTTGATTTGGATTCGAGACATTTTTAGAAAAAGCGTCTTATTGTTTTTTTTTTTTTTTTTTTTGGAAATTAGGAATTTATAGCTAAAAAGACTGAACTGAAATTTTTTTTAATTTTTATAATCTAAAAACAAATAGAATCAAAATGTGTAAACTGCATGTATGTTGTAAATTGTGTTAGAAGTGTGTAATAGCTAAAATGTGAACAACAAAACAAGATTGTGTTTATGAAGCAGAACATTTTCCAAACAAATATATAAGTGCATATAGATTTTAAGCAATTGTATATCCGATGTTATGATATCATAATTTTATTTTATTTCTTATTATTATGCTCAAAGTATTTATAAATAATGATTAATGCTTTTCTTGTTTCTCCATGCTCTCAAAGTACCCTTACTTACAGGTCTTCTGAGGCTCTGTTATCAATGCAGATCAAGAGGAGAACTATGAAGCTACAAGGATCCATATACTTTTAATGCAACAGATGCTGAAAATGAACCCGATATTTCAGTTATACCTTGTACATTTGATTGGTGCGGAAAAGTAATTGAAGGTGGAGGAGCCCATGCAATTGATGGTAATTTAAAACTATTCTATATCCTATTCTTTTTACTAATAATATAATATAACATTTCTATTTATAGATTATGATAAAGCACATCAAAGAATGTGTGTTCAACGTGATCCTGATGACAGTGAAGATCGATGTGCCTATACAGTTTATAATTATAAAAAAGTCTATATGTGCTTCTGTCAATGTAATCTTTGTAATTCATCCAATAAACTCAAATCCACAACCACTACAACTCTAAGTCTAGCGTTATCAACATTTATTGGCTGCTATTTGAAAATAATACTATTTTGTTCTTTTTAATTTTGTTTTATTATTTTTAAACTATGTATACAAGTATAAGTAACTTAATTTTTATAAATGCCAACAAATATTTTTTTATGATTATTTTGACTTTTTCAAAAAAAAAAACAAGAAACGAAAAGAAAAACTTTAAATAAAAAAGAAAGAAAAAAAGAAACAATTTTTCAATTTTTAATAATAATGTATGATAGATGTACCCACAACTATGTTTTCTTAACAATTTATTGTATTTTAACAATCAATAATAGCTGTGATTTAAATGAAGAGAAAAAACAAGTTGAAAACATAACTACTAAGTAATCTCTTCCAGGTGGTTGTTATTTAATTAATTGTCTAAATAAGTTCAACTGTCGTTTTCATCACTTTTGATTTCTCCACAATATTAAATAAATTTCTCATTCCAATTTGGTACATTTTGCTTTGTTGTTGAAGTTGTTTGCGCCGAACATTTTCTGATGCAAGTTTGTGTCCAATTCACGACATTGTCCACGTAGAGTAACTGTGTTGATTTCGAATTTGGCTATAATACAAAAAATTAATAAATTGCAATAACAAAATGTAAGCACAGTTGGTAAATTTGTGCAAAACAAGAGAATGAAACTCACCATTTTCTTCAAGCTTAGTATGGTAGTGCAATCTGGAGCATGGTGGACATTGAGCAGGGATTGTTTTGATATTCATATCTTTGTGACAAGTTTCGTGGTGATTCCATGAGCATACTTTGATACAAAACAAAACAAAAACAAAATTAAGATTAATTTAAAAGAGGTGTTGAAATGTTGGCAATAGAATAATATTAGATTTTAATAATGTTTATGTTTTATTTATTTTAAACAAGATTTACATAGTTACGTGAAGTTTTCATGCTTTTCCACACCACCTTCAAGACAAATTTCTTTGCTATTGAGGTAGCATGAAGGCGCGTTAACCGATTTTTTTCTTATGGTGTTCGGTTTCCCCAGTAGGCCTATTGCACACCATATGCTAAAAATAAAAAAAATATTAATATCACAAAAGACAAACAATAATATCACAGAAAAAGCTTTGAGGAAAAATTAAAATTAGCGAAGAAAACGAGCAAAGTGAATATATATGTAAGTAGGTAACTCACAAATGGGATACTGTAAGCATTTTATTCCTAAAACTTTTATCATCTAGTTGTCTATTATAAAACTTTAGTAAAAAGTAAATACGGATTCTAAGGAAATATCGAAGAAGGAAAAACTCATCTAGATTTTCACAACATTGAAAGTGTTTGACATTATTCAACTCATTAAAAAGGATGTTTACTAAGCCTTTTTGGTGGCAGTGGTTAGGAAATAAAGGTATAAACATTTTTTCTAGGATTTCTATGTAATTTATAAATTGTTGAGGTGGTGAAACTAAATTGCATTTGTCGTACTGTTTAAGTGTTGTAAAAAGTGAAGTAGGGTTATTGCTTGATGAAACGGTAGGAAGATCTAAGTTGCAATTATGGTTCTGGTAACATTTTCTATACAGCCACCCACAGACATAGTGGAAACTATTCTGTTTTAAAAAGCTAGATATATCAATGTTCAGTGCAGTGGTTTCATTGAAAAAGGGAATAGCTGTTGACGGTTCCGGAAGCCATGAAACATTTTGAACTAAAGCATGATTTTCTAACGCTGTAATTTTTTCCACTTCGATCATCTCACAATTGCCAGCCCTTACAATTTGAAGGTATTGTATTCCCCAAAGCTTTTGGAATGCGCTTTGGAATTGTGAGGCTGTGGGCCTGCTGTTATTGCCCAATGAACTTCTTATCTTTCCAAAAAAGAGTTCAAGGCAATCCTGGTTGAGGTGTCTAGTTAAAATGTATTTAAAGTGAAATTGTTTTAAATGCTGCCATAAGGAAAAAAGTGAAGATATATTTAACAGCCAACTGTAAATAAAATTGAACTTATTTGTTATGTCTATACCTTCGTAGTTTTTAACTCGAATTGATTTCAAAAAAACTCGCGCCCGACCTAAAAACTCTTCCTGCTCCTGGCTTTGTTGAAACCCTTTCTTCATATTTTGAGGCTGTCTTACTTTTGAAGTGTTGAATAAGTCAAACAGTTGATCAAACATTAAGACGAACTCGGCTGTATTGGTTACTGTTTTGCTTTCAGTTCCGGAGTTGGCAAAAGTCATAAGAGCTGCATATACTGTGTGGCTCAAAACTTGGGTAGCACCACAGACTTTCATTTTGTAAAAATTGTTAGGCTCAATGTGTCTGTTGGTTAATTTGGGGGCTAATCTAATGCTATTTTTGGAATCAGCTTCATACAAATTTTTTATGTCTGTCCAAGAAGCTGTTTTGGACTTTTCAAAACCTATGTTATGTGAAAAAAGACAGTTTCTTGTGCTTTTTAGAACATGTGGGGGATCAAAGAAAGCAAAAATTTTTTGGCCATTAACTTTAAAATAGGGTTTGGAAGGATTTATGCCTAGTTTTTTAAAAAGATTTACAAAATTGGAGCCTTGGTCACAAACAAAGTGAACTGGAACCAGACCACTTTCTTGAAGCGCAGATATTGCTTGCTCTACCAACTTTTTAAGCATATCACTTTTGCAGGAGGATTTTACAAAGTAGTATGCGATCTCATGAGTCCAATGAACTGCAACTCCTTGAGCCTTGATTACGACTACGTTTGTAGCGGGAAACTGAGAACGGTGCTCCCCTTCACCGTAATCTTCAAGGCCAATGATTGTATCGGTTCGTCTATTGTAGTCTAAATGAGCTTTTAATGACATCTCGTCAATGACAACCGAGCAAAATTTATACATTTCAGGATATTGATTGACCTTGAGCTCTAGGCTTTTAACGTTAAATTTAACGTTACCTGGAGCTTTCGGCCAATCAAAAATGAAATTTTTTAGTGTTGAAATGGAAGGAAGTGATAAAATTGGGCGAAGAAATCTATAACAGGTAGGTGATACAAAGTATATAGAAAGTGAAAACACTTTAACAGCTTTGTCGTACCTTTTCCCTGTACCTACTTTTTTTAAATTATTCAAACTATTTTCAACAATTTTTTGCACTTCATTTGGCATTTTGTTGTAAGATTTCGCTCGAACTTCTTCGATGTTTTGAAGTCGTTCTATTTGAGCTTTCAACTCTGAAATTTCGAAATCTTTGCCACGAATTGTTTCTTCGTGCTCTTTTTGCATAATTTTAATTTTATCCTCAGCAGCTTTTAACTGTTCTATAAGTTTCATTTTTTTTGGTGTTTTATTCCTTAAATACTCACATGTTTGAGTTTGAATGCTGTTGAACGAAAT
Organism: Eupeodes luniger; assembly: GCA_951509635.1. Lineage (NCBI taxonomy): Eukaryota > Metazoa > Arthropoda > Insecta > Diptera > Syrphidae > Eupeodes > Eupeodes luniger. The sequence continues at coordinate 110,074,329 of OX608075.1, forward strand.
TTCATCTTCTTCTATTAGACCTGAATCTTCAAAGTGTCTTTCTCCACCAAAAGCTTCAGTCGGCTCAACTGAAGCTTCCGGTGAATAAACTATTAAAGAATCATCGGATTCAAGCCTAACGAAGGAATCCATTTGTTCAACACTCAGGTTGGGCACAGACCATGGGTTTAACCTTTTTCTACTACTTCCAGCAAACATTACGTCCGAAAAGTGCCTTTCGCAAACTCGTTCGTTTTTCGGAAGTTCTTGGAGGTTTAAATTTAACCTCCAAATTTCCCTACTAAAGATTGAAAAATAATATTAGAATTTTAAAAAAAAAAATAAAAACCTAAAAAATACAATACTAAAACTTGGTAAACATTTACTTTCGACTCAAATATCTTTTCAAATATTAAAAACATTGGCTTCAAATTAATTTTATTTCACAGAAAAAAATATTTTCGACAGCTAATTTTTATTAAAATCCATGTCAGTTTTTTGATAAAAAAATAATTAAAATCTACAAAAAATAGTACGCAAATAATACTAAAATTGGTAAAAATTGGTTTTTGACTAAAATCTCGTTTACGAAAATAGATTTTGAAATCAAACTATTTAATCATATGCAAACATTGGTACATTTGCTCTTTTTTCTGTTTCCAACAGCTTGCTTATTAACATTGGTTGCGTATATTCTCAACAGGTTAAGTTAAAATTTTTAATATTTTTTGTATTTTCACTATGTATATCTAGTTGGTTTTCTGTGTCACATGACAGGAAGTCAATGGATCATGACAAATTGAAATTAAAACTGATGCATCAAATTGGTTCTTTGCTTCAAAGATCTGTTACCCAACTAGCTGCTTTTGTTTTGCATTTTGTTTCAAAAAAAAGTAAAATGTACGTATTTTAATTGTAATACAAATATTAGACATATCTGTGAATTTTTGTATTATTTGTCTTTCTTTGCGCTAACCCTATAACTATGGATCATATTATATACTCATACAAATGCACTTTTCAAAAACCACTTCTCCTATTTCGATACTTATTACAGAGTTTTTGAGCTTTAATTCAAATATTCTTCAAAAAGTTTTTCAAATTAAAAGAAAAATTTCGAAAATTTTCCAACTAATAAAACATTCATATGAGTTAGAACAAAGATTTAAATAAAATTCTTATAAAACTAATTTCGGCATTTTTAATTTTTCAACCAAATGCCGAAATTAGTTTTTATGACAATTTTTCGGGATCTTAGTTCAATTTGAAAATGGTTTCCAAAAACACTTTAAAGACTTCAAACGAAACTCAGAAAGCTTTCCATTATCCAAATGAAGAAAGTCTTTTGAAAATGCCAGCTTGGTATATCCAACAACTTCAAGAATTTCATATGATTTTTTCATGAAATTCTTGAAGTTGTTGGATATACCAAGCTGGCATTTGGAAATGATTTGCTTTTTTTTGTTGATACCAACGGTTCCGAGTATTGAATAGACTCTTCTGGGTGGTAATTAAAACAATTTTGAAAAAAAACCAAAATTGAAAAAAATTTCATATCCAGCTACTTTCAAGAATTTCATGAAAAATTCGTATGAAATTCTTGAAGTTGTTGGATATACCAAGCTGGCATTTGCAAATGATTTGCTTTTTTTTGTTGATACCAACGGTTCCGAGTATTGAATAGACTCTTCTGGGTGGTAATTAAAACAATTTTGAAAAAAAACCAAAATTGAAAAAAATTTCATATCCAGCTACTTTCAAGAATTTCATGAAAAATTCGTATGAAATTCTTGAAGTTGTTGGATATACCAAGCTGGCATTTGCAAATGATTTGCTTTTTTTTGTTGATACCAACGGTTCCGAGTATTGAATAGACTCTTCTGGGTGGTAATTAAAACAATTTTGAAAAAAAACCAAAATTGAAAAAAATTTCATATCCAGCTACTTTCAAGAATTTCATGAAAAATTCGTATGAAATTCTTGAAGTTGTTGGATATACCAAGCTGGCATTTGCAAATGATTTGCTTTTTTTTGTTGATACCAACGGTTCCGAGTATTGAATAGACTCTTCTGGGTGGTAATTAAAACAATTTTGAAAAAAAACCAAAATTGAAAAAAATTTCATATCCAGCTACTTTCAAGAATTTCATGAAAAATTCGTATGAAATTCTTGAAGTTGTTGGATATACCAAGCTGGCATTTGCAAATGATTTGCTTTTTTTTGTTGATACCAACGGTTCCGAGTATTGAATAGACTCTTCTGGGTGGTAATTAAAACAATTTTGAAAAAAAACCAAAATTGAAAAAAATTTCATATCCAGCTACTTTCAAGAATTTCATGAAAAATTCGTATGAAATTCTTGAAGTTGTTGGATATACCAAGCTGGCATTTGCAAATGATTTGCTTTTTTTTGTTGATACCAACGGTTCCGAGTATTGAATAGACTCTTCTGGGTGGTAATTAAAACAATTTTGAAAAAAAACCAAAATTGAAAAAAATTTCATATCCAGCTACTTTCAAGAATTTCATGAAAAATTCGTATGAAATTCTTGAAGTTGTTGGATATACCAAGCTGGCATTTGCAAATGATTTGCTTTTTTTTGTTGATACCAACGGTTCCGAGTATTGAATAGACTCTTCTGGGTGGTAATTAAAACAATTTTGAAAAAAAACCAAAATTGAAAAAAATTTCATATCCAGCTACTTTCAAGAATTTCATGAAAAATTCGTATGAAATTCTTGAAGTTGTTGGATATACCAAGCTGGCATTTGCAAATGATTTGCTTTTTTTTGTTGATACCAACGGTTCCGAGTATTGAATAGACTCTTCTGGGTGGTAATTAAAACAATTTTGAAAAAAAACCAAAATTGAAAAAAATTTCATATCCAGCTACTTTCAAGAATTTCATGAAAAATTCGTATGAAATTCTTGAAGTTGTTGGATATACCAAGCTGGCATTTGCAAATGATTTGCTTTTTTTTGTTGATACCAACGGTTCCGAGTATTGAATAGACTCTTCTGGGTGGTAATTAAAACAATTTTGAAAAAAAACCAAAATTGAAAAAAATTTCATATCCAGCTACTTTCAAGAATTTCATGAAAAATTCGTATGAAATTCTTGAAGTTGTTGGATATACCAAGCTGGCATTTGCAAATGATTTGCTTTTTTTTGTTGATACCAACGGTTCCGAGTATTGAATAGACTCTTCTGGGTGGTAATTAAAACAATTTTGAAAAAAAACCAAAATTGAAAAAAATTTCATATCCAGCTACTTTCAAGAATTTCATGAAAAATTCGTATGAAATTCTTGAAGTTGTTGGATATACCAAGCTGGCATTTGCAAATGATTTGCTTCTTTTGGATGATTAAAACGCTTCTGAGTCTTAATTTAAAACCCTAACTAGTATTTAAATATATTTTCAATTCTACTACTAAAACAGGATAAAACTTACCTTTCATCTTCGTCTGGAACCTTAAATGTTGTTTGGAAGTCAGTGCAATTCAATGCACATTCTCTTTTTCTTCTTTTTGGCAGGTTATGGCTCATTTTTATATTAATTAGTTCACTTCACTGTACACTTTATTTGTTTGAATAATTGATAAAACCCGTAAATTAAACACTTTTACTCAAAAACTCAAAAACGTTTTAACAAATTAATTCTAGCAACAAAATTTCGTTTGTCAATAAATTACGGTAAACGTTATAACGGTAGACCGTGGTGAATTTGTTTTTCCCTTCTCTTTCTCTGAGTTAGAGATAGATGGCATTAACAAACAAAACAAGAAAAGATGTGTTCATAAAGAGTTTAACAAGGTTAAGGTTTTTTAGACTAGACTTTATTTGTATATATGAACATGTTTTTTATAAATGAATGTTATGTTTATTTTAATAGTAATACCTTAACTATTAACTTAACTACTGTATTATCTAAAACATACTGCATTGAATTCTTTTACATTGAATTATAAAAGGCGGAAATAATAAAGTTCGATAGTTTACCGGGAATATTTATATAAAATATCCATATCTTCTGCAATTGCGGTATCAATCGATATTTTCTGGAACTTAGTGTTAACGTAACATTAATTGTCATGAATTGCTTTTTCAACTTTTGTATACACCATAAAAATCAATTATAAAATTTGGCTGTGATAATAATAACTTGAATACAGCATTTTCTATGTTTATAGTTATTCAGGTTAAGCCCTTAACTTTGATTTGCATTTATTTGTGAATAGCCCAAAAAGTTTAGCAAACATCTATGGATAAGCCACAATGCACTTTCAGAAATACTCTAGTTAAAACTTTCCCTGACGGATTTTTCCTCGTCGCTATATAACTGAAAGATAAGATATAAATAGTTAGAACTGGAAAACTTATAAAAATGATGCATAAGACTTAAATGTTGGTTGAAGAACAAATTTGTATATTCTTTTCACAAAACCACTGAACCAGCGAGAATACAAATATTTGTACTTTAGTACAAAAGTACTTTTCGGCTTATGTAGTTAAGCCTTTAAAACCAACACACTTCCTTAGGGAAAAGCAGTAAGAATAGCTTATCACCTATTCACAAATATTATGCAATGAAAATTGGCAACAGAAGTAACAAGTTCACGGTCTTTTTATTTAGTCTCTACTTAAATCACTTATTTTCAGCATTTTGGAAATATCGTGAGTAATGTAAAGAAAATAAACAACCAGTACACACAAATAAAATAGGAATGGAAAAAAGAGATGAGTATATAAAAATGTTTTCAATGTTCCATGTTTACATTCTGTAACTCTCGTTTTCAATGTTCCTGAAACTCTCGCATCGACGAAATGAAGTCGATAAACCCTGAAAATTGAAACAAATCTGAGTTTTTTTTGCATTTTTCAACAGTCTGAGTGAAGATTAAACGCATAAACGAAGCTAATAATAAAAATAATAGTTGTAGTGCTTTCAGAGTCTTATGTTTCTAGGTCCTAATTCTCATTGGACTGTTGCACCACCTAATTTATTTTACTTACTTAATGATTAAAACTGGTTTCAAATAACTAACTAATATTTCTCTAAATGCGTAATTTAGAATTGTTTCTAATTCTTCATTGTTCAGGCACCTAACAAGAGTAATTAATTTCACTTCATATTCGAATGATATTACTCTCAAACGAACACAATGAGAGTACAAAAAAGTTGTTCATTCACAATTTTGAATTTTCTTTGAACACCTCTAAAAAGCTGACTACATCCGCCATTTTTCAAAGGTGGTGAGCAGAAAGAAAAGAGACAAAAGTTCATTCTGTCTCGTGGTGAGTATGCACACAAACTTGCATAAGTATTTGTTCCCCACATTTTTTTTATATGGAGTTAATACATATGCAAGTTGGTGGCCAAATCGCAGCTTGTAGGCAAAAAGAGAGCAACCGTCGAAGTTGGTTCTCTCTATTAGTTCTTTCTCGATGCTTTGGCTGCGCATGGTAAAGGTTGTGGGGATGTACGCTCGTCGAAGCGTAATTACAACAACAATTTATGTGTAAGTCAGTGGTTGAATTTTCTTTTTCAGTAGGTAAAAAGGGAATAAAACCACTGACTGGCACCATTTGCAAGAAAAAAGCTCTCCCATAAGACGTGTACTGACTATTTTTGTTGGACAGAGTATAAGTTGTTAAAATCTAATACAAACATGGTGATTCTGACACAGACACATATCGTGCTTGAAGAGGAGAGTATGGTTTACATAATCGTCCAACTACGCAAGTAATTGGCAAAATTGTGAAGAAATTTGAAGAGACTGAATTGGTTACAGATATTGTAAGGCCTGTGCATCATCGATGCTGTAAGTGAACTTTTCTTCTCGGTTTTTGGTAGAGCTTAATAAACAAAATTGTTGTATTTGGGGTGCTGAGGTGCGAGGCGATATCAACTGGCCACCAAGATCATACGATTTGAAACTGCTGGACTTTTTTTTTGTGGAACTACTCGGAAGACCGTGTTATGCAGATAAACCTTTAACTCTTTAGCACTTAAAAACCAACATTTGTCAATTTATGGCTGAGATACCACCCAATATGTGTCAAAAAATGGTCGAAAATTACCATAAAAGAATCGATGCTTGCAACAATTCCCCTGGTGGCCATTAAATTATGTAGTGTTTCGCACATAATGTCAACGTTCAAAAAATATCTTATATGTGTTTTATTTACGTTTACTTTTGAATACGCAAAATGGATAACCCTGTATTATAATCTATCCAATAACAAACATTTTTGTCGAAAAAATTGTTTTTTAAAGTTCAAATCAAGTGTTCCTATTTTTGTTGGCGAACCTTAAATGAAGCCAGAAAATTGACTTTAAAATCTTATAAAACCAATACTATACTTTGAAAATAACATACGTCAACAAAATATTTACATATTATTAAAATTAAATGATCAAAATTTAGATATTTTTACTTAAACATGTAGTAAAGACATAATTAATAAAAATAAAGTTTTGTTCATATTATTTTGACCATAGCTGTATATATTTGCTTAAGCTTTATTGAGTTTGAGCTTCAAGGACACAATGGTATTTTCCATTTCAGTTCAAAGGTTTCACTCATCACGCATGAAATAACTACCACTTTCAGTAAGCCAAGACTAAGCTTAAATCACTCTACACGCAATTTTTCCACATCTACTTCAAGATTAAGTTAAGTCTTCATGTCTGAAAGTCGGAACATATTAATAACAATAATAATTTCAAAAGTTGCAACTTGAGAACATTCAATCCAGTCACATTAATCCAGCAACCGTGTTAAGTGCAAGTGTATACATGTATCAATGTGCATGGTCAAGGCCGCGTGTCCGTATCATCTAAAAAAAAAAGTAAAATGTAAACAACAATAATAGCTCCATCACTTAAGGTTGCTGGTTAAAATCTAGAGAAAAAGAGTACTATCCCTCCAATGCTCCGATCAATCATCCACCAGCAATAAATCCAATCCAATCAATTCCGTCAGTAAGCACATTTAATTCAACTGATATGATGGCTATGGCTACTGTTGTAATTGTTCAACAGAGACGCTCCCCTGTGAATATTAAACAAGATTTAAAAAACAACAACAACAAAAAAATAATAAAGAATATTCAAGTGGTTAGTTTCTTCAGTTGTATTTATTACGAACGACGCGACGTCGGATGTTCTGCGTCTTTATTTGTTTGCAATTAAATGAATTAGTGACCTTTATCCTATACTTAACAGCTATTATTATTATTTTTTTTTTTAAATTTGATTTCTTTTGTTTTAAAAGGAAGTAAATTATATAGTTTATAGATTGAGTAAGTAAACATAGCATCAGTTTATTTACTACCTATAGTGAAGTTCATTTACTAACAGATTAGTAGGTACGTAAAGTTTATATGTACCTGCTTAAAATTAAATTAATGCGATTTCCGATACAACACAAAAAACCCCATTTTCATCTTTAATTGGCAAAACGACTGCAACGTGATCTAAATTTTCAATTTCAATAAAGTGACGATCAAGAATATCGTGAGCATATGGTTACCAGGTTGTCGAAATATGTATATCTTTTGATTAAATTCTTCCGTATGTTTGTAAAAGTATAATTCATTTAAAATGAGCTTAAACCCAGAACGTAATTTGAAATAACATAAGACAAATTTTTACTGTAACTTTTGTTCCATACAGAGGGTCATTTATTTTTCAGGTTCCAAAAAAAAAGCTAAACAAAAATGAAAATTGAGTTGAATATTAATTATATTTCTAATTAAAAAGTTTGGGTTTTGCAATTAACAATGGACAGGACCAGACGACATAAAGGACTTGAAGTTCAGGCAAGTATCTAGTATCTGATTAGTCAGCTTTAAAATAATTACCTTCCAATTAAGTCAACTTTTTTGGAAAGTAGACTGGAAAATTAATCAAGATAACTTTCTCTAAATCCAAGTAAAGTCTACTTACATATGCCAAACTGTCAGCTGATCGTGTTTTAATTTAAATGAAAGCTGAACTTAATAACTTAATGTGAATTAGTTATTAACTCACAATTTTATTTAAAGTTTAATGTAAAAGGGTTCCTTGTCATATTGGAAAAAGATTAAGGATTTGTTCGTTGCAATACATATCACGACTTATTTTGGGCTTTTACATGCTTATTTAAGGGTTTTGTTTGATAACAATAATGTTGTTGGTATACTTTTTGTACGATCAACTGAAGGTAAAAAGGAGCGAAGTAAAGTTCCAAATTTGAAATTAATGACGTCTAAAATTAACTTGCAACCTTGATGTAATGTTACGCTTCAAAAAATTCAGTTGACTGCAAATGAAGTCAACTACGTTGTCTGAGCCTGCCCTGCCCAATATTACTCGAATGGCCGGCCCGGGAAGATTCGGGTATGCAATTCTTTTGAATTGATTGATTGGTAAGGTTGGTTTTTAACAAGTCTACGCGTAAACACGGTCTTTTATTGTTTAGCCCCACAGAAACAAATTTTACAGAGTCAAACCGCTTAATTTTGATGACAAATCGACTTCACCTTTTAAACTTGAAATTAAGAGACCAATAAACTTTTCAAGAAAAACATATATGGTCTTGTTATGTAGGCTTTTGTCCCTTCTTGCCATCGTCCAATCATGGTCTTCAATCACGCACCGTGGCGGCCAAAAAATAGTTGTACGTCACTTTTAATTGCTGTGAACGCAAGGAAATTGATAAATTTCGATCATTAGCAACTTTTGCAACAGGAATATTTTTAAAAAGGATTGTTACTACCCTCAACAAGTTTAAAGTGAGAATGTCAGGAAAATAGGGAAGGATTGAACAGAAGATACCTATGAAAATTGATCTTTAAGTTTTAAATTTAAAAATGGAAGGGAAAACAGTTTTGGGTAAAGCATTTCACATTCTCGATGTGCGGTTAGAAAAGAATCTCTATACTTATAGGTACGTTTCAAGGGTAAAATGATGGACATTCCCAGAAGTTCGAGTATTACGTCATACTGAACGTACATTACGATAATGCACAAGAAAGCTCCTAAAAATGATGTAATGAACTACAAACCCGTAGCTAAATTATCTGTTATACCGAAACAGTTCGAGTGTATTGTGTGTAATGTCCTTCTCTTTCACTGTACTTCAATTATATGTGATAATCATCATAGTTTCGTGAAAAAGAGATCTACAGTTACTAATTTATTCAACTTCACGCCCTTTTGTTTAGATGTTTTTTTTTTTTGAAAAACGTGGACAAGTCGATTGTGTATTTACTGATTTTAGTAAAGCCTTTGACAAAGTTGTGTCACAATACATTGGTTTTAAAGCTAAACAATCAAGCTTTTAACAATGACATCTTAAATTGGATCTCATCTTTTGAAAAATAGAATTTAAAATGTTGCATTTCGTTATGAGTATTCGGATTAATTTCTGTAAATTCTGGCGTCTCTGAGGGATGCCATGACTTGGTTTCGATCGTACAGAATTCTTCCGTTCTTATTTATGCTGATTACATTAAGCTTTTCAAAAGTATAAAATCAACTTCTGTCCATGAGTTTTACACGCAAAAAATTTCCCTTTGATTTTAATTGTACGTTTTTATACATGTTATTTAAGTAAAGCCTCTGTGTTTTCTGATTAAGGGCTTATTCTTGATCCCAAGTTAATTTTTAACGAGCATATAAACTGCATAGTTAAGAAAGCTAATAGGGTCCTAGGATTCATAAAGAGATTCTGTAGCGATTTCCGTGACCCTTACATATAGTGTTGTGGAGTGTGGTCACCTTACTAATGCATTCATATGTATAAGTATTGTTTCCGTTAGTATTTAACGAATTGAAGTAAATAAATAAAAAAGAGGCGGGAATGCGACCCACACTGATAACTGTTGATTTGTCTTGCTTAAAAGTTTGTAGGTTTTTTTTTTTAAAGTTGACAGTTAAATTATTTTTACAAATTACCAACAATATTTTGCATAGGATGAAATAGTTTGATTTCGAAATCTATGTTTATTAACGAGATTTTAAGTCGAAAAACAATTTTTCCCAATTTTAGTAGCATTTCTTGAAAGTCTTTATTTCTTTTATAACAAATAAAAATTGGAATGAAATTAATTTAAATCAATATATTCTATTATTCACGGGATATCGAGAACCGAACATCAATTTTTACCAAATTTGCGTACTATTTGTTGTAGATTTTATTTTTTTATAAAAAAAAGGACTGTTGGATTTTTTTATTTAATGATTTACTGAATGTCGAAAACAATATTTTCTATGAGATAAAATAAGTTTGAAGCCAATATTTTTAATTTCTGAAATGATAAGAAGAAAGTACATTTTTACCAAGTTTTAGTATTGTTTTTTATTTTTTGTAAAAAACAATTCGATTTTTCTCAAAATTTTACTGAATGTCGAAAACAATATTTTTTAAAAAACGTTATCTTCGTACCAAAAAATTGTTTTGGAGATATTGCTCGTAAATTTTTCGAGGTGAAAAATATTTTTTTTTCAGATTTTTTGATTTATAAAAAAAAAAACATTAATTGGAATGTTTTCAAAAAATATACTTGTTTGGTATCACGTTACAATATATAATATAAAATTAAATTCAAGTCTCTAGCGTTATTGGTATGTGAGATATTTAGGGTTAACCAAAATTTTCAACTTTTTTTTAAATTGCTATGGTAAAAAAAAACCACCCACGCAATTTTTTTGAGAGTCCTTTCCTTTTGCATTATTATCTGTAGAACAAAATTTATTTGAAGTCAATATCTCTACTGGTTCTTGAGCTATGGACGACGAAAAAAACGTGCGAAGATTTTTAGAGAGATGTCTGTGCTTGCGTGTGTACTGTATGTACACACGCAAGCACAGACATCTCTCTAAAAATCTTTTATTTCGACTCTAGGGACCTTGGAACGTCGAGAAATGTCGAAATTTTCAATTCGAAAAAAACCGGACCGATTACAATAACTTCCTATGGGAAGTTAATAAAATGTAACGCTTTCTTACAATTTTACAATAATTATCATCTCGTAACTCGCGAAAAGTGTCTACGTTTTAATCATCTCTTATATCGTAAGTTTTAATAATTTTAACTCGTTATCCGATTGTTTAACGCTCCAAATTCCAGAATCGTAAATGGCAAAAATGTAACTTATATTATGACACTTTAAATGACAGCTGAATTTGACAGGTGTCAAATGACAATATTAACTTGAAATCCCTAATTGAATTACCCTATTTTATATTATCAAAGTCTTAAAATGGAATAGATGTCTTGGAGTCTGCTCGAAACCGTTGTACAAATAAACTTTAACATCAACACAATTAAAAACCAACAAACCATTATTAACAGTATGTAGATACTTTAATATTCATATAGGTACATCACTAAATAATAAACTAAACTTATTTCTATCTCAATAAAAAATGGTAATATAATTAAAAGAGGTAATATAATAAAATAGTTAATATACTTAAAAATAAAATAAAAGGTCACTATGGTAATAAATAATAATAAGAGAAATGTATATTTAACTATTCTTAGATTTGTTTAAAACTTTCTTTTTGTTGTTGAAAAAATTACTTTGACCTTGAAAATTACTTTTAAATGGATATTTTTATTTTTCTAATTTATTTTTATTGATTTTATGTTCGTAGACTTATCCAGTTAATAACTATTCAAATGATATAATCAACGAAAATTAAAAAAATATAATCAGATATTAATGATAAAATATAAGATTATATTAATCCTTAGTATTATATTCCAATACGTATATTTTTTGACGGAAGACATACAAAAATCAACATAACACATAAACTAGTTTGCTTATATTTAAATATATTTTTATATTATTTTAATATTATATTTATATTTTTTAAGGGCAGAAGTTTAAGACTCATTTACCTTGAATTGTTTTAAATATAACGGAAATATTTTTGCTGACGGCAAAAAAATTATCACATATTAATAACAATCATTTCCCTGAAAAGATCGTTTTTTAGGCGGAAATCATTTTGGAGTTGAGCACTGAAAAAAGAGAGAAATTAAAAGGTATTTCTGATATTGAGATTAAAGTTCATATCTTGCCGATGTATCGGATGATCCCTTTTTATTTGTTGCTTTTAAAAAAAATAAATGTTTCCAAAATAATACTTTAAGGAAACATACAAAAAATATGATCTCTAGAGTATGTAAAATATATTCTTTTTCTTACCACTCGTTGAACCACAGTTGTTACAGTCTAAAGCAGAATTGGGGAACAATGATTATTTTTCTTAACTAATTTTAACTTTCATTTCAATTACAACTTTATAACTAGTAATTGACCTTCTTTTCATTTTAATTACAAGTAATTTTAATTGAAAAATAACATTTTAATTACTTGTAATTGTAATTTGAAAAATATGTATTCAATTACTTTTGATTATAATTGGAAAAATACACTTTCTAATTACATGTAATTGAATTCTTGTGGGTTTATTCAAGGTCTTTAGGGAACGTACTTTTAATTTACAATCAATGTAATTTAATTCGTTATTTATTTATTAATTCAATAACAAGTAATTGCAATTTAATTTTGTTGTAATCATCATTTTTTCCAAAAGCTGGTCTAAAGTCTTTCTTCTTGGCTTGTATTTTGTTTGTTTTAATTAAAAAGCCGTAAAAGTAGGGTATATTCAATTCCATTTTAATTTGTTTAAAAAAACGTTGGTTTATCTTCAATCCTAAATAAATTAAACAAAAAAGACAGCCATTGTCTGAAAAAAATGTTTGCTTAGCGTTTTGGTGACTGCAACTCTAAAAGAATAAAGAAAAACAATTTATAGCTTCATATAAATTAGCTTAATTCAGAAGTGTTTGGATACCCTATGCAGTTCAAAAAATATTCTTTTTAGCATACGATGATAAAAATAAATCACAAAGCTATTAAATAAAAATATATAAATAATTCAATTATGAAATTAGCATTACTTTTATTAAGATCGAGCCCCCTTTTTTGAACGTATTTTTCTTCTTTTTATCTTTGAATGTTATAAACAAAAATCTGTATTCTTGATTTTTTTTTTTAATTATTTGAATCCATGTGGTTAAATAAGTTTCAAATGTCGTATTTATAAAACCTACATAAAGGAAGCGTAAAGTTAAAATGCCTCTTAGCACCAAAAATGTATTCTTATAGGTTATGTAACGTTGAATAAAGGTACTTTACGCTAAACCCGTTAAGATATTGCTTAGATTTACCATATAGCTTGTTTACTATAATTTACAAAACATAATGGCAGAAAATATTCTTGAACTATTCCTCCTGTTTAGAGATATTTTAGCGAAGTCACAAATATGTAAATACGACTTTATATATCGTTAATAAAAATCGTCATGTTTTGTAGTTTTTGACTCATTTTATCAATCTTCCTTGAACAAAAAAATAACAGAATCGTTTGTTTTTTATAAGCTTAGAAATTGAAAGTCTATTTTATGAGTATATTACTAAGACTAAATCATGCCTAATATTATTTTTAAATCAAACTTGTTTACAACTGCCCCAGACAAAGATTCCCCGAAAAAAATCATCAACTGGTTTTTATTTTGTTTTGGGGGATTGGTTCCGCATTTTAAATATTATTATTTTGCCAATTAAAGTTATCACTATAAATTTTTTGTTGTATTTATTTTATTTAAAAGAAAGCAATAACAAAAACAATATATTTACTCATTATCATTCTTAAAATATATACAAAATAAAACAACTTAATTCAACCCTGAAATTATAATTATTATTGCATAAATTTTCCATTACTTAAAAAATAATAAAATATTCCTAATCCATTTAAGAATAATAAGAAACTGCTTAAATTAAAGTATAGAATTATGATTTATATTCGATTAAATGAGAGAAAACAAACAAACAAGAAATATAAATACAAAAGAGCTGAGTTGCGAACTTTTTTTTTTGTTAATTTTGTTTTGGCGCGCAATGAAAATTAAAAATATACCCAGACAAAAAAGACAATAGTAAAATTGTTACAATGTTTATTTTAACCAACTACAAAATAAACAATTGAAGATTTTTGAATTTAAATAAGATTTTGCAATAATTTTAATTAAACTCAAGACAATAGAGAAGAAAACAGGCAATGTTCTCAAAAACATATTCCAAGATACACACGATTGTGTGTTGCACGTACAGGTACCTATTGTATTTATTTAATATGCTTGAAATGGTCGAAAGATTTCTCAAGAAAGTTGAAGTTTAATAATGATTTATTAAAGAAGAAGTTATATAGGTCTTATAAATATTTAAAAATTTAAAAAAGAGTATGCGGTGAACCAGGGACGGTGCTAGATAAAAATGCAGCCAACGATAAAATTTTCTTGGTAAAGAATCTCATATTCAGAGTCCTAGAAGTTGGCACCACCATCAAATTTTCCCTTAAGAAAATTCAGCCTCTTGCAGCAGCTTATTACTATTAACCAAAATTGAAATCATCTTCTGGTATCTCTTCTTGGCAGCGAGTTGTGTAAGCTATGAATATGAACTTTGAATTTCTTCAAACATTTTTGTGTCTGTTCTTTTTGAAGCAGAGAGTTATGGAAAATATTTATTTTACAAACATCCAAAGTCAATACAATAATACAACAACATGAATTTTTAATCTCAATTTCTAGACAGTCAACGAAAAAATAAAAATAAACACATGAATAAAGGTATTATTACCTACATACTCGTAATGTACGTAATCATCTCAAGACAAATATGATGGCAATGAAATGGTAATTATTTGTTTTGCAATTTATGCAAAGTGACTTACTCAGAAAATAAACATATAGGTAATCGAATGTTGTTCCCTTCTCTTCGATATTATTGTGCAAGTAAATTGTATATGAGTTTTTTTACTTAGTATATGGAAACCTTTTTTTAATTTCTTGCAAATTAAATTCATACTGAAATTGGACTCATCCTTTAAAATATTTACATAAAATATTAACTGGTGGGCTTACGATCGATACTTTTTAAATGTTGAATGAAATGTGAAAGCTAGAAGTGTATTCCATTACACTTTCTGCCGATTTTAGGGTCTATCAAGTCTATTTTAATCGAAAAAAGTAAACTTAAACTTATTCTTATATTAAAAGTTATACACATTTCATTTAACAGAGCCAAAATTATGTTACTTAAACTACAAGCAAAATAAAATCTTTTCAATAATAACAAGAAATCAATCATAACCATAAAATAACTATGAATTGCTACTATTTCCTTTTTTTGTAAATTTATGTAAATACATTATTTGTAAAAAACATTTTTTTAAATATCTGGTGTATTTTAACTGAATTTAGATCAACCCATTGTAAATTACTCAAATAAATAACATCATTTCATTAAGCTTCGTTCAAGCTGAACAACGCTAAATCCTCAATTCAAAGAAACAGTTTTCTTCGAAATTGACCATTTATATATACTTACCATGACTTGGTTGTTTAAAGTTCCGTGATAATAAAGCCAAGGTACAAAATTTGTAATAAGATTATACACAACACAGGGTGTTAATTTTTCGTTTTTCCTGCAAATAAAAAAGTTATGAAAAAAGAATAGATAATATTGAAAGCACGCTCTCTAAATTCTTTGTCAGAATTGAAATAAGAAGTTCTATTTTGAATAGCATGCGTTTTGGGCATCTGTTACTTTTGAAGCTGTCATCTTTTAATATTTGACAAGTTAGAACTACGCCGTTACTAAAAATGAAAAAGTTATGTTTTAACCAAAAATTGAAATTGTTAAAATTCAAAACAGAAAATTTAATCAATAGCCGCGTTTTATTATCACCATGATCTGATCTGGATCTTGGATTTACATGCACTACAACAACAACATATGATCCTGCTTTGTGTTTGGATCTCAATTTGAGATCCAAAATTTAATTCTTTTTTTCACACAATGAGGGCTTTATCATTGTAATTTCACATGTAAATGTTGGTATCATTGGACAAAAATTAAATGAAACCTGTATTGCCATATAAACATTTCCATTTGACTGAAATAAAATATTTTTCAGATAGAAAACGACAAGCTTAATATTTATTTATTTTGTATATAATCCATGAAAAAATTAGTTATTTTAACAAAACTAGATATGAATTGGTGAAATTAAAATAATTAAGTTCAAAAAAATGTATATTTGACATAGTTTATGGGTATCATTTTTCCCAAAAAAAAGAACAAAAAAAATCATTGGGCGAAATGATCTTATGGCAACACTGCTTTAAATGTCAAAAAATATAAATAAAATCGAGAAACCTGCAAATGGGAGAAAATACAAATAAATTGTAAGTAATCTCCAAATTAAATTATTTTAGTGTCACATTTATCAAGTTCAATTTTATTAATATGTCAAAACGAATCTGGACTACAGAAATTAGACCACAGCAGCTTCCATTTTGGGTATTTGTTTATATTTTTTTTGCTTCAAAATGTCACTTTTGAAAGAACGAATTTGACACTGCTACCAAACTTTAAATAATAAAAAATATGATGATCCAATGCTGTTTTATTATCATGATCTGATCCGGATCAAGTGAGTCAATACGTTTGAAAATTTATATGTCATCAGCGTAAATTAAAACAGATGAGTGTTTTATAATAGAAGGTAAATCGTTAACGTACAAAATAAACAGTAAAGGTCCTAAGTGGCTACCTTGTGGTACGCCAGATTTGGTATAAAAATATGATGACGCTGTATGATCTATTATATAAGTACGACGAAACCCAACTAACAAATGTATCGTTAAAGCCTTGGGATTTAAGTTTGGAAGTTAATGTTTTATGGCACAATTTATCAAAGGCCTTACTGAAGTCTGTGAAGATACAGTCAACTTGTTTCCGTTTTTCAAACGAATCTAAACAAAAAGAACTGAAATGAAAGAGGTTAGTAACTGTTGACTTATTTTGAACAAAACCATGTTGACTGTCACAAATTATAGACTCACAATTAAACGATATGACTTTACAAATAATGGACTCAAATAACTAAGGGATGATGGACAGTTTTGCAATGGGACGATAATTTTGTATTTCATTTTTACTACCCTTTTTATGTATCGGTGTTATGTGCGAACTCTTAAAAATTTCAGGAAAAATTGAAGATTTGCGCGATTCATTAAAAAGAATATGAGGAGGATATAATAAATAGGATGCGCATTTTTTCAAAATATAAGAAGGTACACCATCTGGACCAGGGCTATAACAAACATCAAGTTCTGAAGCTTTGCGAACGATTTTATCTTCAGAGATCCAAAGACTAATTGAATTTAAATGAGGGAAATTTTGTGAGAGGGCCAATAACTCAGGCGTTTGACAGGAGTTCGCTACTTCGAAAGCATCTTTGAAAAAATTTGCAAACATATTTGAAATTTTTGTCAGAGTCATGGCTAAGTTCGTTGTTGAAAGACATGCAGTTTGGATACCCGTCAGTATTTCTCTTACTATTAACATAGCTCCAAAAGTTTTTTGGGTTGTTTTTTATGTCGGTAGTAGAATTTAGAGCACATAGCATTAATGTCACAGTTCTCAAACAAATGATTCCAGTTAAAATTACATAACAGGTTGAAAAGTTCATTAAGTCTGCATTTCTTAAAGTTAAATTCAAGATTTTCTTTGGAGCAATTAGGAACATTACATACATTTAAATTAAAAGATAGGTCTAATGCTGGGTGATGTCGGTCTTCTTCGACAAGTAGGGTATTGGCTGAATTTACAGCAATATCAGCATTGAGTGTGTCCGAGAAGAATATAATTTTATGAATTTGGTTGAGAAACCTATTACTGAAAGCTTTTAGATCAATGAGTGCCTATTGAATGTGTCAAATGCAGCTTTCAGGTCAACAAAAAAAGTATATATATACATTTCTTTGTATCAATAAATCGCTTGGCCGCAGTACTTAACACGAAGATTTGATCAATAGTTGAAAGGTTTGAACGAAAGCTAGCTTGGTAGCAACTCGTCATAATGTTTTGTTCAACCCAATTCATTAGCCTAACGTAAAGTAATTGTAAGAACAATTTTCTAAATGAGTTTAACACAGTAGTACGTTTTCTATTTTTATTCTCTTAAAGGAAGAACACCCTGTGTTCTAAGCACATTTCACACAAGAATACACACTTGACTATAGTATATGTAGTACTAAACATATGAACATCTCTAATCCTCCTCATTATTAGATACGTATTATAGATACAAATTGTTTTGAGTTCGAGTATTAAGTGCTAAGTAATTCTAAATAGATAAATAGTATGAGTAAGTGCCTTGCCTTACAATTCAATGAATTTTACCTTTATTGTTTGCATAAGTAATGCAAATCGAGCAGCTTTTATATATGTATATATTAAGTATCTAAATTAGTAATCACGATTAGTAATACTCTGCTACTTGTATGTACGTACATACATAAATATAAATATGTATATGAATTCATATTTTAATTGATAAATAATTAAACGGTGCTACCGGTCGGTAGTTGTTTGTTTGAATAAATAAAAAAACCACAAACTATTCCAATTGATGAGTTCTGGTTAGGTTCATAATATAAATATTTGTTTTATTTATTTATTGTTGCTATATTTTTGTATGTAGTTCGTATAGTTTAAAAATAATTATAGCAAGTTCACTTGATGATTGACACTAAATATAATGTAAACAAAACTTATTAAAAGATCAAGAACAATCTAATAATTAAATTAACGTAAGAGAAATTATTTTAACGTAAACTTACATTCATACTAAATATAAATTATTAATTCATGACTTTTATAAATTAGAGTTTATGTTAAGAATGAGTTAAGTAGGCGTATTTTGTTTAATTGAATTTATGGCATCCCTGAAAATGTTCATTGAAAACTTAGAACATTTTCAGGGATGCAATTAGTTGTTAGACAAGTCTTAGATCCAGTTTTTCAGTGATGTTGAGTCGGTAAAAGAATGAAAAATGTTATAAGCTTGAAGAATTTGCTGCTTGAAGAATTAAAAAAAATATTAGGGCAGATGTTTTTTAAGATTTCAAAAATAAGTACATGATAAAATGTTTTCAAAATTTACTTTAAGATTTTAACAAAATCAATCTGAAGCAATAACAAGAAATAGTTAATTGACAGTTAAATTAGAGAAAAAGGAGGATTCTTTTTTTGAAAGCTAATTGAAGAGGTACCAAATTTGTATCGAATTTTATATTTAACTTTCAAAGAAACATAAAATTTCATGTTAATGGTATTTCAAAAGTCTTTAAGTACCTATTTTATCCAAAAATGTTGTATAAATGACAATTGAAAAACTCGCTATTTGGGCATTTTGCAAATTTGCAGAAAAGTTTTCTCGCCATCAAG